>JANHMN010000015.1:17591239-17637352 GCA_030674055.1 Rhabdomys pumilio | reverse complement strand
TCTCTCTCTCTCTCTCTCTCTCTCTCTCTCTCTCTCTCTCTCTCTCTTTCTCTCTTTCTCTCTCTCTCTCTTTTTTTTTTTTTTGAGACAGGATCTCATTGTGTAGGAATGGCTAGCCTGGAACATGCTTTGTAGTCAAGGCTGGCCTTGAACTCACAGAGACTCACCTGCCTCTACCTCCCCAGTGCTGGGATTAAAGGTCTACACCATCACCCAGTTCCATGCCATGTCCTTTAGCTCCTAAAGTGATATCAGTTACTGAGACTTTCTTAGGCATAAGTTCACCTTTGACTAACCACCCCAGGTTGCTGTGTAAATACAGGACAGGTCTCCTTGCTTTTAACTAACCTTCTCTTCAGAAGGAAAAATATTCAATATTCTTTTTTTTCTTTCAAAAAAATATTTATGTAGTAGTTTTGAGGATCCAATCCAAAGTAAAGTCTTTAAGACTGACTTTGTGTGTGCACATGCTACATGTGCACGTACATGCTACCTGTGTCCAGGTGTCTACGGAGACCAACAGGATAGCAGATGGTTGGGAGCTGCAGACATGGGTGCTGGGAAGCAGTCCCACATCCTCAGGAGAGTAGGAAGCGCTTTTAACCACGAGTCTATCTCCAGCCCTTCTATCTATCTTTAAAGAGAAAAAACAAACATTTATTCTGCATGAGTGTTTTGTCTGCAGTATGCCTGTGTATCACCTGCGTGCAGTGCTTGAAGTGAATGGAAGAGGTTGTTGGATCCCCTGGGACTAGAGTTGCAGATGGCTGTGATCTGCCGTGTGCATTCAGGGAATTTGGAAGAACCGGTGCTCTCAGCTGCTGAGCCCCCTCAACAGCGCCATTTCTCAGGGGAAGCAGGGTGTTGAGACAGGCTGACAGCTGCACAGTTAAGGACTCTCCAGGTTGGCATACAGTGGTACCAGGGTCATTGGCTGCAGAAGTGAATGCTGACAGGGAAAGGAGAAAGCACACACATGTCAGGTTCCATCCCAGTGTTGTTCAAACTGTGTCAGCTTGAGCTGTTCGTTTAAAATTATATGTAATTTCTTACAGGTATACTCTGGAAATGATCAAATTAGTGCCACATAATGAGAGTGCGTGGAACTACCTGAAAGGGTAAGACACTGCTTTCACTCGTTTGTCATGAGAGCCAGCAGCCTGCTGCTCACAACACCATGGAGTGTGCGCCATAGCCAGGTTCTAGAGGAATACGGGGGGTTTTCTCTGTTGGTACAGCTGAGAGTAAACCAGAGTGTGGTTATGGTGACCCCCAGGCCTTGTGCCCCCAGGAACACAGGAGTCCAGGTTTCAGAACAGTACAAAGGGAATGATAATGCATGTTACTAGTGTTTATGACTCCCATAGGGATTTGCTTTCTAAATGCTGAAGCCTCCAGACTTTGTTTCAAAGAATGGAACACACCATTCATATGCACTCAGTATAGCAGGACAGCATAAACTAGACAAACAGGTCACTCACATGGGTGAGGATGTGTGTGCCAGAGAACATAAGCACAGGAAAGTGCAGCATGACTGTCAGTGGTACTTCCAGTGACAAGTCTGACTCTTAAGGCTTACAAGGTCTGGCCCTTGACACAGCCTAGCTCCTCGGCCCACAGAGCATACCCTGAGGCCCAGTCACACTTGGAGATGTGCAATGATCTATAATCCCCTAAACAGCTGAGGTGTGAAGAACAACCTCAAAAGGAAGTAGGGACATCTCTCTTGCTCTTCTTTTTATCTTTAAGAATTCTTTTCTTCTTCAATAGTAACGTCATGTAGCATGAATTATAAATGATTGTCTTACAGCTTTCTTAGGTGGATCTCGGTTATATCAGGTTGCACTCAGTCTATGATGCTGACAGCGACTTGAACTTCTTATTCTGTCCTTCCACTTTCCAGATGCTGAAGTCTCAGCTGTGCATTCCCATACCTGGGCTTTCACTGCTGGGCACTGAACCCGTAGCCTTGTGCATGCTAGGCAAGCACTCTGCCAACTTAGCCACAGCCCCAGTCCAACTTCATTGTATTCTAAGTTAATCTTTTATTCAACTTTAAACATCCATTAATGAGGCCCACACAGTTTAAAATAAGTTCTGTTTTCTTTTCCCACCTCACTTGTTCATAACAAGTCTTCCGTTGCTTGTGCCTCAGGCTTACTTGCTGCTGATCTTTCTCCGATTGTTTGTGCTCTCTCAGAATGGAGTTTTGTTTTGTTTTTTAGGATCTTGCAGGATCGTGGTCTTTCCAGATACCCTAATCTATTAAATCAGTTGCTTGATTTACAACCCAGTCACAGTTCCCCCTACCTGATTGCCTTTCTTGTGGATATCTATGAAGACATGCTAGAAAACCAGTGTGACAACAAGGAGGACATTCTTAATAAAGCACTAGAGGTGAGTTTGTGGGCAACAGTGTCCTCTTACTGCCTCACCCACTGCCGTTGGGCCATATCTCACGGGGTTTCTCAGGGCTCTTTTAGTTTGGGGCAACATTGTCAGTAGGTAACTGCTGTACCTACTCTCAACTGTACATGACCCATGTTAAATTGACATGTGCCCTTGAGTTTGAATTAAACATTAATACATTTTTATGTTTCATTTTCAGTTATGTGAGATCCTAGCTAAAGAAAAGGACACTATAAGAAAGGAATATTGGAGATATATTGGACGGTCCCTTCAGAGTAAACACAGCAGAGAAAGTGACATACCAGCTAGTGTATAGCAGCGAGTGTCCGGAAGAAGTGGACGATGCTTTCTAAGGCCTGTTACGCAGGAGTGTAGATCAGTCGGTCATCTCTTGCCTGTGCGCTAAAGTTGTCCAGGTGCTGCTTTTAACAAGAACTGAGTGTGACTCCTGTGTGCTGACATGTTCAGACTAGCTCTGAGAATCGATTTTCTAAAGCAGTGTCATTGGAGGGGAGGGTGAAGAATTTCCCATAAAGGAACTACTGCTTTTGTAGTCTTCCCACATTTAATCCAATCCTGTAGAGTCAGCTCCTCCTGAAAGATGTGTGTGTGTGGAAGGCTGTGTGTTGGCAGTGACTACAGGGGAACTGTTAGTGATTGGCAGTGGCCTGAGTCGGTGCGCTACACAGGGACTGCACCTGTTGACTAGAGCTGCTGGGCCATGCTCACAGGATCTTGCTATCACTGTAACCAACTAATGCCAAAAGAAAGGTTTTATAATAAAGTCACATTATCTATAAACAATACCATAGTGTTTGCTGTTTAACAGTATATAAGTGTTGACTACCGCACTGCTGTGTTGAGGACCATACTGCCTCACGCTTTGGGGCTAAGTGCTCTGGTCAAGAGAGAGAGTGGGGGATGAAAGGGCAAGAGACTCAAAGAATGGAGACAAACCAGAGTGTGTGACCAAGTCTCATTTCTCGTTTATTGTCTCATTTATTGTCTCCTCCTCTCTTATTGTCTCCTTATTGTTTCTCCTATTGCAAGGAAATCCTGGGTATTTATATAAAGCACAAGCAAAGGAATACAGTTGAAGACATTTTACCACGTGCACCATGAAGCTGGGGTCACTAAACAGCAAAACAAGATTCGTGGGATAAATAAGATGTTTGTCAGAGTGTGCTCAGCTGTTGTAGGCTGTTGAAAACAAGTCTCTTGTCAGGGTATATGGTCCAAGATGGCTGCAAAGCTGATAGCTGCTTTCTGCTAAAAGTCAGCTCCCGACAGGTCCCCCTTTTTAATTTTTTTTTCAAAAGGGAGGGCTGGGAAAAACTGTGCCTGCCTTAGGTCGGAACAAAAGACCCCAGCCTCCCTTTCCAGTCTTTGAATACTTAGCCATTTGGTTGAGCTCTTAAAAATGGTGAGACCTCCCAGAGTTAGGGGCAAGGGTCTTGAAGTGTTCTCTTACCCGTCATTGACTATCCAGCTTAGCGTGTAAGTTAGGGGTCAATCCTCGTTAGTCTTGATGACAGAGGTTTCAGAGTCCCCTACTTCCAGCCTGTAATAGCGGACCTGTATAGGTCTCATTTGAATAGTGTCTATCTGTTGTCATACAAAAGCCATCAATCTGTTAAACAGAATGAGCCCAAGAGACAAGAGACTTAATGCCTAAATAGTTGGTATAAAAGCAACACTCTTTAAGGCAACACACAACTTCCTCTGTTGGAGAAGTAAAAGGTCTAAGCCTTGTGCCCACAAATTTTCAATAGAAGAAATTATACCAATGAAATCTTTGAATTTGCATCAACTTAGTAACAATTATACAGATTTCTACCAATAGATTATGGCTGTGTAATCAATTTTAGCTCTTCTTTCCTGTTCCAATAAAACCATAACTTTCCCCTAGAAAGACAGCCTAATATTAACCACCTCAGTCCCCAAGTCCAGGGAATTGGGGCACCGACTCTTCATTAACTTCTTCAAGCTGAATATGGGCATTGAGATATTAGAAGAAGGATGAGGGGAAGGGTAAGTTGATAAGCCTCTGATGTCTGTGTTAACTGCATCCAGCTGGAAGTCCAGGGCATCAGTGAACTTGCAGGTGACAAGAGGATTCATTCACCAAGGCTGTATATTCTGTAATATACAAATCTCAAATTTTAATATCAAGATAATTATTTTGTTTGATTCTCTGGAATCTAGTCTTCTGGAGGCCTATCTCTGTCATGTCTGATCCATATAATTCTGGAAGTTATAACTACTACCTTAATGACCTTTTCAAAAAAACACATAGAAAAACCTTTTTTTTCCAAATCTGCCTTTCCTTGAGCCAGTAACCAGAAAAGCCTTTAAATTGACCTTTTATCCAGAGGAAAAATATAACTACACAACTCAGAATCATACCCATCGTGAAAGTTAAATCAATCTAATACAACTGATTAACACCATCTTTCTGTTCAGCTCTCTGCCTAGAACAACCTTCTATTTATTTATTTATCTGTTTGGCTCTCTTGACTCAGAGCAGCCTGCAATTTACTCCTCGCATCTTTAAAGCATTTTTCATCTGTTTCTGCTCACTTATTTCTTGCCCCATTTTCGTTACTATGACCTACTGGTCTCGCTGCAATCACCTTTGTTTCACTTCTGAATTCTCGGCAGACCCTTCTTCCAGTAACGTCTCTCACTGGGTCTCCCGTTCTTGCTGTCTCACGTTGAGCACCACTGCCAATCAGTGGTTCTCCAGCGCAGGAGTAAGGATAGCTACTTACAATTCCTTCGGTGTCCTTCACTGTATCCCGCTTACTGGAGCTCCAACATTGGGCCCACTATGTTGAGGCCCACACTGCCCTACACTTTGGGGCTAAGTGCTCTGGTCAAGATATAGAGTTGGGGATGGAGGGGAAGAGACATTAGGAATGGAGACAAGACAGGGTGTGTGATTCAATCTCCTTTCTCGTTTATTGTGTGTGTGTCTCTCTTATTGTCTCCTTTATTGTTTCCTCTCTGCAAGGAAATCCTGGGTATTTATAAGCACAAGCAGGGGAACACAGCTGAAGATACTTTACCACATGCACAATGCAGCTGGGGGTCACTGAACAGCAAAACAAGCTATGTGGGATAAACAAGATGTTTATCAGAGTGTGCTCAGCTGTTGTAGGCTGTTGAAAAACAAGTCTCTTGTCAGGGTATATGACTAGAGATGGGTGCAAAGATGATAGCTGCTTTCTGCTAAAAGTCGGCTCCCAACATATAAGGGACAAACAAGGAGCCCAATGCTTGGGAGGTTGAGACAGGGGAATTGCTGCAAGTTTGAGGCCAGTCTGGACTACATAGAGAAGTTCAGGCCAGTTCAGAATACAGAGGGTGGCCTTTTTGGGGGAAAAAAAAAAGTCAAAAACTGAGAAAGAAAATATTACTATACAATTTGTGATTATGGGAGAGAATATGAATTTATTAAAAGTGGAAATTGGTCCTGTTTTTCCTGCCAGCAACAAAATGCACTCAAGATAATTCAAACTAGATTTAATCAACATAGCTCAGTCATTGCCTCATCTGAAGTCTACCCCGCATCCACGCATCCACGATGTGCAGTAGCAGCAAGTGGCTGCCTCCTGGACCAGAGCTGCAGTGGGAGGAGTTAGAACACACAGTGGCTGCCAGCTCCAGGCTGCCACCTTCTACAGAGGCACACCTGCGATGTGCTGACCAGCCAGAGGCTCTGAAATGTAGTCCCTTGATTTCTGGCCTCTGCCAGTCACTCAAGACTACAGTGGAGTCAGAGAGGAGTTTGCGTTCCTCAGACTAGTGTGTTAGCTCCAGCAGCAGTCCATGAAGGACCTCTCAGTGTTAGAACACAGAACCACAGCTAAGGAAGTCGCTGTGAAGACTTGAAAAAGCCTCTTCTCCACGTCAACTTGGGAAATAACTTAGTGGAGAAAATATATCTAAGTCATTTTTAACATTTTAGTTTTGTTTTTACATCGTATGTTAGTATTTGTCATTTGCAGATCTCCCAAATCTCTAGTTCTATATTTGAAAACAGCTTAAAATACCATCTCTTTTTTAGCAGCATTGTAGTGGAAACAACAAAACAGCCTAGTGGTCAGTTGTGGTGGTGCACGCCTCGAATGCCAGCATTTAGGAGGCAGAGACAGGCATATCTTTCTAAGTTCAAGACCAGCCTGGTCTACATTTTGGGGTCCAGGTCAGCCAGGCCACATAGGAAGGGTTTGTCTCAAAAAAAAAAAAAAAAAAAAAAAAACAGTCTAAGAACATTTATCCTCAGAAATTACTGTCAGTGACTTCACATTGTTTTTAGGGCTGCCGACTCAGCAATGCTGTTAGGGTTGAAGAAGCGTGCAGGGCCACCTTACAGCACAGAGCCGTGGTCCCTACAGTCAGAAATTTACCGCAAGTTCAGTGGCAGCCCAGGCAACTGAGGGAGATTCTGCCTTGACAAAAACAAGCAGGCATGGGCATATGTGCTGTAATTTCCACACTCCAGAGGCCACGGGATAGCCAGACCCTGTCTCAGAGATGCTTCTGTTAGTTTGTCCTCAGTCTCTGCTCCTCAGCCTTTGCTCTGCCATCACTCTGTCAAACAAGTGTGTGCTCACAAGAGCTGACCCATTTCAGTCCCTTTGAGGTAATTTGTATTTTAACGTTTGTTTCAAGAGTTTGATGTATACGTCATTCAGTCTTATTATGTGTGACGTTCAGGTCAGTCAGCCTCAGTGCTGAGATTAAAGGCAAGTGCCACCACACCCTGCACACTGAACATTTGGTTTTCATGGAGAACCCGTGTCAGTCCTCTGGCCAGAGACCCAAATGCTAGTTTGACCATCAAGAAAGTGCCCAGCAGTCTGTAGAAATGCACAGTGCTGAGAAGTAGGGATGGAGTCCTTAGCCCTGCGTGAGGCTTCTGTGGTACACTCAAGCACCTTACCTGAGGAAGGATGGAGGAGACCCAGAGGACAGGACAGGGAGGAGTGAGTGCTGTGGGATGCTGGACATGGACGGAGGTGTACCTGCCGCGGTTACTGCATCAGAAACTCAGCGACTGTGATTACCTGCACAACATGGAGCCAGATGAAACTCCAGCATAACCTGGGGAAATATTTTCTCCCCTCTGCTTACTGAGGAAAGACTGACAGTTGATCACTGTTTTGGAGGGAGAATCCTTTCTGAGGGTGAAGCCATTGGTAGGTTTCCTGTGCTCAGATGGCTAGACCCATACCCATGCATATGGGGGCAGCCCTATTGGCAGAGTGTGTGTTTGGGGCAAGCGGGGAGACATGGAGCTGGGAAGGGGACATGTTGAGAAGAGGGTGGAGAAGGGAAATGGGGGAGGATCTGATCTTAATTAGTTCCCTAAGAATAAGGAAAAATTGCAATTTAAAAGCAAACACAGCCTGGCAGTGGTGGCGCACGCCTTTAATCCCAGCACTTGGGAGGCAGAGGCAGGCGGATTTCTGAGTTCGAGACCAGCCTGGTCTATAAAGTGAGTTCCAGGACAGCCAAGGCTATACAGAGAAACCCTGTCTCGAAAAACCAAAAAAAAAAAAAGACTGAAGTGAGAAAGGACACAGAACAACACAAACCTGAGGGTCCCTCCATCCCTGACTGAGGTGACTGAGGAGTCTTCTCTGCTGCTTCATGCTTAAGCAGAGGATTTCTAGGTTTTGAACCATACTGAACTCAGGTCAGGGGAAAACAACAGACATCCATCCCCTGACCAGATCCCTGCGTCTCCAAACGCTGGTCTTCCTTGATCCACCGCAAACAACTCTGCCATTAATTCTGCTTGGGTTTTGAAGCTGTGCTTTACAGAAGCTTTGAGTGTCAGCTCCATCTTTCCGGGGAAGTCCCCTCCCCATCTTTTGTTGAAATCATTGTTTTCTTGGCTTCTACTGTGTGAGAACAGCATGAGCTCCTGGAGCGGGTCCCCAGGACCACGGCATTAAACATGCTTTTAAAGCATGGGATTGTTTCCACTTGTAAAAAAAAGTAGCATTGTCTGCTACTTTCCTATTGTAGCCGAGCAGTGGTGGCACATGCCTTTAATCCCAGCACTTGGGAGGCAGAGGCAGGTGGATTTCTGAGTTCGAGACCAGCCTGGTCTACAGAGTGAGTTCCTGGACAGCCAGGGCTACACAGAGAAACCCTGTCTTGAAAAACAAAACAAAAAAACCATTGTACTGTAATGAAATACTTTGACAAAAGCAACTTAAAAGGGGGAAATATTATTTTGGTTCATTATTCCAATGGCATACAGACTATCATTTCAAGGAAAATTCAGCAGTAGGCAGGGATACAATGGCTTCCCAGATAGGAGACTGGCACCCATACTCAGGAAGCAGAGAGTGAGCAGGAAGTGAGGCTAAAGAATCACATCCTCTACTAGGGCTCCACTTCCAAAACATCCTCCCGCACAGAGGACCACTGAAGCCTGTGAGCCCGTGGGAGATGTTTATCATTAAAAGCACTCCATCCATGTGTTATGAATATCTCTTCATGTCAGTATGTACCATTACAGCATAAGTTACTGTCACAGTTATTTGGCGTGCGTGTGTGTGTGTGTGTGTGTGTGTGTGTGTGTGTGTGTCCATGCATGTGCATTTGGAGATCAAAGGACAACATGATGAGAATCCTTGCTCACCTCCCCATGTGGGTCCTAGGGATTTGAACTTAAATTGTCAGACTTGGTGGCAAGCACCCTCACTTGCTGTCCATCTCTTAGCCCCCTCCCATCCCCCCAGCATCATTTCTTATTATAGTAAACTATATATATATAACACACCTCCTGATTTTAGTCATTTTGTAAAAGGTTGTTTTGGAATTTATTTTATGTGTATGGGTGTTTTGTGAGCTTATATGTCTGAGCACTGCTGTGTACAGTGACCTCAAAGGGCAGAAGGAGAGGAAATCTAATCCTCTAGAACTGACTTACAGGTGGCTGTTAGCTGCCAAGTGGGTGATTGGAACCCAGGTCCTCTGGAAGAGCAACCAATGCTCTTACCTACTGAGCATCTCTCCGGCCTCTATTTTAGTGATCTTTAAGTGTGTATTCCAGCAGCAGCCAATATGTTCACATTATTTTACAACCATTACGTCCATCATCACCTGATGCTTTAAAGCTTCTCAAAGTGAAACTATTCATTAAGCAGCATTAACGGCTTTTACATACGATGCATATAATTTAATTTCTGAAATTCTGGCTGTTATACATCCAGGTATACTTTCTACTATAAATATCCTTGGTGCTGAAGAGATGGCTCCACAGTACCTGAGTTTAGTTCAGAGCATCGATATCAGGGAGGTCACAATTACCAGCAAGTCCAGCTATCAATCCTGGCACCCCACACACACACATTTGTCAGTCTGAGAAGGAAAGGTTGGTTGCTTATAGGGATTCTTTTTGGGGAGTTTTGTTGTTTTTGCCCCCACTCCTCTGATGCTTCCTAGATCAAGGTTCCAGGTCCTTTAGCATGCTTGGAGTTAACACTCATTGTTTAGATAATAAACATAGACCGGCTTAAACAACAAATTAGGTGGTGTTACGTCTGATTTTCCATTTCCCAACCTTAGCCCACTCACTTCATATCAGGTACTAATATTAGCGTGACACGTCCAGCCTTCACATCACTTGATGTTTGGACCCGGAAATCTGTGAAGTGCAGCTTTGCGGCTCAGGTCGAAGCTCCAAAGTCACCCTTACATATAGTTTTCAAATCCAGAGGCATCATCAGTAAGTACACTGAGGCTTGGTCTGCGATCTGTTCGTGCTGCTTTTCTGAGGATCACTCTTTGGCAACCACCGCTCTGCGGAGAGTGTCGAGCTGTAGATCATGAAGCAATCTTCTGAGGTCCCCAGCCCCAGGCTCACCCTCGCTGCTGCTTCCTGGCACGCACCAGTTTGGCTAGAGGAAACCAGAACCAGGGGCTTGGTAAGGGTGCCTACGCTGCCGCGGGCGTCCAGTGTGAGGCAGGAGGCGGCCACCAGGGGGCAGCCTCACGCTCCCCTCCAACCGCTTCCGGCCGCGCAGGCGTCCTGGGTTGCGAGCAGGATTTGGTGGTCGCCAGGTAGGCTCCGGGGCGTAGTAAAGGGGTGCAGGGTTCTGCGGCGCCTTTCCGAGCCTGATCCCCCCCCCAGATCCTCCAGCCTAACCCCAGAGTGGACTCTCATAGGGCTCATGAGAACTAGGCTTGGAACTGGTGCTGACAGCGGCCCTTCGGGTGCTTACTGTGCACCCCTCCTCCAGTGTTCACCATGCAACTCCCGTCGGGTGCTCACCGAGCAGCCCCTCTCCTGCCGGTACTTACAATGCACCGGGAGCTGCTACTGAACTGTGTGAGCAGACTGTCCGCCATGCTCTTGCTTTCTCTCCCCCTCCCTCCCACTTCTCTCCCCCCACCCTTCTTTGTTAAAAACCAAAATTTTAGACGTTTAGTAAATCTGATGCCCCCATCCTTTCGCCTGTCCAAACTAAATAACATCTAGACTGTTTAAATAGTTATCAGGAAGTGAGATTTAATCTGAATTGTATTGGTGACGCCGGCGCCTTCTCGAATTGTGTAAAATATTCTGCATATTGACAGTTCATTTAGCTGCCTTATTTTCTTTGTCTAACCCAAGCAGTGAACATACAGCAACTGGTCCCTTTTCACCCTTTTCACCACACATACTCCATTAAGCTCTGGGCTCCCTGGGCAGTCCACAAGAAACAGGTGTGTTAATCGATTGCCAAGTAACGAGGGTTCAGCATAGATCTGATAATATGGATTCTAAGGCTGGAGAGATGGGAGTGGCTAAGAGCACTTGTTGCAGAGGACCTGGGTTCAATTCCCTAATGGCTCACTACTGTCCTTAATTTCAGTTCCAGAGAATCCAGCACGTTATTCTGACCTCCCTCCCTTGGCACCAGGCACACACAGCACATATCGTGCAGTGTGTATGCAAGCAAACACTCATGCGTATAAAATAAGTAAATTTAAAAATATGAATTCTAGGTTCCTGCAGCATTTTGTCCGTGATGCTGGTAGCATTTGAGTGTGCTGGTGTTTCGTGCTATAATTAGCTGTCAAAGGGGAAGGGTTTACTTGGGCTCAGTCATGTTTACTTGGGCTCAGTCATGGGATTCTTTGCTTACGGCCTGTGGTCATTCTACTCGTCATCGCAGGAGAGAGTGGTGGAAGGGGAAAGTTTACTTCCTGGTATCCTGGAAGCACAGAGACACAGGCTTCGGTTCCCAGTATCTCCTTCCAGGTCACCCTGTTACTGACAGGCTTCCTTGTAGCTGACTCTGCCTCCTCAAGGTTCTGCTGCTGCGGGTAGTGCCAACAGCTGGAGACCGAGTCTTTGATGAATGGGCCTTGGAGGATACTCACCCAGACCATAGGGGACTGAACATGCATCTATGGGGCCGGAGAGTGAGTAGTGGGTGTGGATTTATAACGATAGCTTCTCTGCACTGCCACAAATCTCTTGCAAAACCCTGGAAAGGGGCTGACATTTTACATTCAAAAGTGTGTGTGCCATGTGCGTGTGTCATGGTGTACATGTGGAAGTCAGAGTACAACATGGGTTTTGCTTTTGGCCTCTTGCCTTGTTTGAGACGAGGCCACTTTGTAGTGTCCCACCATGTGTCCAGCTAGCTGGCCCAGCAGCTTCTTGGCTATTCTGTCTCTACCGCTGGTGGGATTACAGGTACATCCGGCTTCTCTTGAGTTCTGGGGTCCTCACCCTACCTACTGAGCCGTCTCTCCAGTCTGCCTTGCGTTTTCTTGGGGAGCGTCCTTTCCTTCCTAAAACTGTATGAGCTCTAGGCCTTCATGAAGCTTGCATTCACCCACTGTCGAGGGAAGGTGAGGGAGAGGTTGGGGCGGAAGAGATTTGACACTGGGAAGATGTAATCGTGGCGCTGGTGTGGTGACCCCAGGTGCGAGAAGAAAAGGGTGGATGAGAGGCGGTACAGGGCAGGTCGCACAAAGAACTGAAGAAGAGACGCCATGGGCATGAGTAAGCCCAAAGAGGATGAGGGTGTGCATGCCAGAGACCATAGACACAGAAAAGTGTGGCGTGACCGGCCAGTCGGTGCATTCTTCTCAAGTCCCTGCTGTTTGAGGCACCGTAGACAGTGGGAAACGGAACAGGAGACAAACATCAGGGAGTTCATAATCTAGAGGGGAGAGGCCTACACGTCTCCTAAAGAGTTTCTCTGAGCACCTAGAAGTATTTTGCGACTGGAGTGTGGCACATAGCAGGCACGTATGTATGTGTGTGTGTGCGTGCGTGCGTGCGTGCGTGCGTGCGGAGAGGAGGTGAACCAAGACTGGATTCCAGGAGTTTATTATCCCCTTGGTGTTCTATAGTCCGAGACTGTAGCTCTTACACATACACAGAAAGAAATATGTACAAATTGTGTTTCACACCACGGTGGTTGTGAATGCTTATAATCCCAGCATGTGGGAGACATGAGAGGCAAGACGATTGTATGGTTCGTCTGTCTATACAATGAGATTGGGACAGGGGATTATTTCACTAACGGTCCTAGAGTCAGTTGCAACTAATGAAGTACAGTAGATGCATCTCTAAAATACATTGTGGTGGGCGGGCTGGCAAGATGGCTCAGCGGGGATAGGGGCTTGCTGCCGAATCCAATAACCCGAGTTTGACCCTCAGGCCCTGCATAGGAGGGAACTGATTCCTACAAGTTGTTTTCTGACCTCCACATGCATGCCTTAGGGGTGTCATCTTTCCATATTCAAAGAAATAAATAAAAGTTAAGAAATTAAAACAATGCTGTTTAAAAAAAAAATAGTTGTAGACTGTTTACCGTTCTGATTGGTGGTGTGAACCTGTGATAGCAGGGCCTAAAAATGAGACAGACGAAAAGTCTCACTTAGCCAACTTTATTCAGAGCATCGGACAATTTATACTCGGAGGGTAAAGAAGAGTCGGCTGGGTCAAGTGTCAGTCACAAGGGCAAGCGGCATGTGGCAGAAAACGTTTCTCCATAGAGGCATCTGAATAACAACAGCTGAAATAAATCCACTCTTGTCTGCTACATCTGTGGGGAGCATGAGAACACATCCCAAGACCGAGTCTGTGTTTCTAAGAAACTGAGGTCTTGTTTTCTTGAATTTTCCCACAAGCTCCCGCAACCCCATTCTTGGCCTGTTCTCCCCGAGCAGAATCCAGTATACCAGAAGAAGCACAGAGCCTGAGGAGTTGGCCACAGACTTGGGACCACAGGGAAACGCGAGTTCAGCAGTGTCCACTAGAGGGCCTCATTTTAGCGTTCATCCAGATTGCTTAGAGAACATTCAAAGCAGACTTAGTTTCTGATCAGTCCTAGGAAAGTGAGCACCTAGGAAATTGTTCTTCCTCCACAACTGGAGAATACCAAAGAACACCTGTGAGGCTAATGACAGCTGGGGATGAGGAGGGCACCAGAGCTGCTTCAGTGTCTGTGTAACATTTCAGTTATCTCTCAGAGGTCAAGCTCACATGCTGTGCAAGATTCTGGGTTGGATCCCAGTGTACCTCCTTCAAATATATTTGTCTATGTCTATGTGTGTATATGTATATATATGTGTATATATGTATATGTGTATATATATATGTATATGTGTGTCTATATGTATACACACACATATATATACACACATATACATATATATCATCAGGACAGGTGTAGATTAACAAAAACTGAAAAGATGGTCATAATTTTATTTCTATTTTCCTCTTGAGGCATTTTGTTAAAGGAAGACCCTGTCTGCTGCGTAGAGAATGGATTGGAACACAGAAAAGACCATGCAGGAATCAATTATAGAAGGCCAGGTAAGACGTAAGACGTGCTAGTGGCAGGTGTCAGGGTTGGGGGAGGGACGGGCACTGTGAGCAGGTTAGAGTCAGGTGACACCATATGTAGGACTTGGCTGATTCTGAACTCAAGGGCGGGAAGAACGAAGTCACTCTGATTTGTGCTGTGGATGATGGGTAGAGTCTGTCCGAATGTTAGAGTGAGAGCCCAAGAGAAGGGGTGTGCTGGAGAGGGGGGAGGGCCCCAGAGAAAGGGTGTGCTGGAGAGGGGAGAGCCCCAGAGAAAGGGTGTGCTGGAGAGGGGGGAGGGGCCCCAGAGAAGGGGTGTGCTGGAGAGGGGGGAGAGCCCCAGAGAAGGGGTGTGCTGGGGGGTGGGGAGGGGCCATCCCAGACATGGAGCCCACTGAGTGTTTGGAGAAAGATGTGGGCTGCAGTGTAGATTTAGGGATTATGAGCAGTTACACAGCTCCCAGAGACCCGGCATGAGGTGAGATGGCTTTGGTCTGCAACACCCTTGAAGGAATCCTACCATCTGATGCCAGGTTTGGCCAGCTACAATCTACAGCCTGTTTTTTATAGCCCTGAGCTAAGCAAGCATTTGCCAGTGAGCTGTATCTCAGCCACTCTCAGTAAATGATGGGTAAGAGACGTTGTGATTACATAAAAACCGTAGGAAGTTCAGAATCTTGTGTCCATGAGTAAATAGTGTTCGAATACAGCTGTGAAGGTTTGGTTTTGTACTCTGTAGCAGCTGCTCTTACACCCTGGCCACGGAGCTGAGCGGCAGACAGGTGACCCAGGGCATCCTGTCCCCTTTCTGCACCTCACAGCAGCGATGTGGTTGTCACTTAGTTTTGACATTGACGCCTAAGCCTATTTAGCATTTGACACTTTGTAGAGAAAAAATGTTACAACCCCTTGACCTAAGGTCTAAGTTGAGACATACCTGGTCCCTCTGAGTAGGAGGAGGTGAGCTGGAGAGATGGCTCAGTGGATAAAGGTGCCTGTTGTGTTAGCCTGTCACATCTTCAGAACCCACTTAAAGATGGGAGAGAGAATCAGCTCCACAAAGTAGTCTTCTGACCTCTACACACACACTGTGGCATGCGATCACCCATACCTACACATCATCTTCATCTTCTTCACCATCATCATCACAATTAACATAAAGTTTTTAAATATATTAAGTATATTTAAATATATGTATAAATATATTTATAAATACATAAATATATTTAAAATATATATTCTAAAAGAGAAATGGCAAGTACATGAATGGACAGAGTTGTCACAGCTCTTGTTAATTCTCTGAAGATGGCCTGAGGGAGAGGCCTGGAGATTAAGATGAGCTGGGTCCCTGTGGAAAGACCTGAGTTACCTACTAGAGCTAGCTGTGTAGACCCAAGCCTCTGAGGTGAAATGGCAGAATGGCTTCCAGGTGGCCTCTCTGACAGAAACCAAAGTGATTGCAGGCAGGGTCTCCTGAGTGCACCCTGAAGACAGCAGGGATGAGCACCAGCCTTTTGTTCTGTGGTCTAAGCACAAGCCAGTGAACTGTCAATTCTAGTGTTTCCTCTAGTGTTGCTATGCCGACACCACCCGTGTCCTCTCGAGGTTAGAAAGAGGAAGGAGAGATTCCTTATTTACTGATGTGAAGTATATAAAGGAATAGATTTGGGGGAGAAGTTGAGTTTGGGAGATAGTCTTTTTTAAGTTGAGATATAACTTTTTGGTTGGTTTTCTTTTTTTTTGTTTGTTTGTTTTCTTTTGTTTTTTAGACATCGTTTCTCTGTGTAGCTCTGGCTATGTTGGAACTCACTCTGTAGTCCTGGCTGGCCTCAAACTCAGAGATCTACCAGCCTCTGCCTCCCAAGTGCTGAGATTTAAAGTGTGCGCCACCATTAGTACCACCCAACCCCACTCCATTCTAATTTCTCATCTATGGGTATTTTGCTTGCATGTGTGTCAGTGTGCTATGTGAATGCACTATCTCCAGAGGCCAGAAGACACCATCAGATCTCCTGAGACTGGAGTTATAGAGGTTGTGAGCTGCCATGTGGAACCAAGCAGGTCTCTGAGGGACGCAGGCATGTGGATGGAGACCCTGCTGGAAGAAAAAAGAAACGGTTGAAGGTAACCTTTTTTGTCACTATTGATGCCAGGTCCCCATGCGCCCAGCCTGAAAGTCAGCTTGGAACATGTCTGTCCAGCACTTCCAGGGACAAGCATCCTTTGCTTGAGGGTCCATCCCAGGCCTATCCCTGCCCAGGCCCTTCCATCATGGCTCCTTCATCATGACCTGAGTGGCCCTGCTCAAGATTCTTTAGGTCCCTACTTCCAGTGTCTCCTGAGTCATCTCTCCAGAAAACCTTGTCACGGTTATTGTCACCCACAAGTTTGTCAGCTGTTATCCCAGATGATTGCCAGGGCCTCTGCAGATGGAGATCTTTCCCACCCAAAAGCCATCATGAGCACCTGCAGAAGAGCTGCCTTTGTTTCTGTCTCTCGGGCCTGGGGTGCTCAGCTAGCATAAGTGAGGCCCCACGTTTGATCCCCTGAGCCACAAGAGTACCTAAATATCTTCTTGTTGCTGGGTTGGGGTTCGAGACCAGGGTCTTGCACGTACTGGAAGCTCCCCGAGCTGTATCACCAGCTTGTTCAGGGGCTTTTGGGTAAATTCCAGGGAGCACCCTAACCTCTCAGCTAGCTTCAGGAGGCCCTCGTCTGCTTACTATACTATACCTTTGTCTATCTCCTATCCCGGTCCGACAAATACATATTTGGCTTATGTTTTATTAAACGTTCAGGCTATCAACTTAGTGTGGCAGAAAAAGACCAGACCTGGTCTGGATGAACTTATATTTTTAGCTTGTAATGAAGAATAACGTTTATTAGAGTCACTCACGTTTGCAGTTCATCACACGAGCCTACAAGTCACACTCAAGCTAACAGAACCCATTGAGTGGGTATGGCCACGTCCAGCCCGCCAGGGGCATCAGAGTGCCCCCATGGAAATCGAAGTAGACAGCGGTGCCTGCTACTCGTTCTCCTGTTCTGTTGTAGGGACTGACATGGGACAGCAACAAGGAACCAGGAATGGTCCCACCCACAGAGAAGTCCCCCGGGGCGTGGGGCTGCTGTTCGCCATGGCCCTTATGAATGTGCTCCTCTACCTCTGCCTGGACCAGCTTTTCATCTCCCCTGGGCGATCCTCTGAGGACTCTGGGCGCTGTCCTCCAGGTTACTTCAGAATGGGACGGATGAGAAACTGCTCACGCTGGTTGTCCTGTGAGGAGCTGAGGACGGAAGTCAGGCAGCTGAGGCGTGTTGGGGAGGGAGCCGTCAAGAGAGTGAGTATTCCTGTGTGCTGGAGGAGCCGTGTGGCACCTGTTGCTGTACCTGGGCATGTCAGGCAAGATGGCTGGTGTCAGGACTCTGAAGCCAACCTGGGCAGCAGACTGAAACACTGGCTTCAAAGCATACAGGAAAGAGCAGAAAGGCCCTATGTGTCTGTTGTTGAGCCCAGTGCTCAGATCTGGAACTCTGATGGGGTAAACAGTCTGGAGGAAGGGTGACAGGTGTGCAAAAGTGCACTATCATTGAGAGACTAGAAATGAGACTTTCAGGAGAGGGGCCGGGGATGTAGTTCAATTAGAAGATCTCTTGCTTCAAAGCCATTTGTGGCTATGTAGGGAATATAAGGCTAGCCTGGGCTATATAAGATCTTGTCTAAAAATACATATTTTCAGAAGCACATTTTGTGTGTGTGTGTGGCCATTAGGTGTAGACCAACTCCAGGTAGTTTCAGGAAGAAAATCCTAGGGTAATAAGTTTTTTAAAAAAAAGTGTGGTGCCTGATGGTAGAATATACTGTTTTCAGTTGCACAGTTACCCACTTCTGGGAGAAAACGCAAGCAGGGTAGACAGCATCTGTAGGATTAAGGAGGGCTCTGAGCCTTCAGTGCATTACATCAGGCCTCAGTGATGTGCTCCTGCTCTGAGTCAGACACCTTTTCAGACACTCACCCTTTCCCCTAGCTAATGGTCTTACGTTATGAGTTAAGAAGACAGACAGCTCTGCAGAAAGCATCCCATCCTCTCCCTGTGCGGTCGGTCTCCCTGCACACATCGTCCTGACAACTCCCACAGCTTGGCTTATAGAGTGGTTCTCACCCAACCCTTCATTCCTGTCGGGGCACAAAGAAGCACACATCACAGAAGTCCGCTGCATTGACTGTCCAGTCCTCTGCAGCTGCCACCCTCTGTCTCTGTCATGGGAAAACTTCGCTAACCCCCTCCACCTCCTGGGCTCTCCGTCACTGTCATCCTTCCCCAGTGTGACTTCCACACGCCAGGAAGCTGCCTTTTTTGATGTCACCAGCTAAGTGAAGACTGCCGTCCTCTTCCACCATCCTTGCATCGAGCTTGGACTCAATTGCTTCTTGCCTCTGGACTCTGGTTTTCTGGGAGTCCACTGGCTCCTCATCTTCAGCCCTCGCTCCTGTTGGCAGTCTTTACTGTCTTCTCTTCCCTCGTCCCAACTGTAGACGACTGCTTCTCAACCAGCAGCAGTTTGGAGGGAGCTAGCAATGTGTGCAAACACTTGTAGTTGTCACTCCTGGACGGAGCTGTCACTGGCATTCAGCGGTGGAGGCTTCGGGTGTTGCCAGACACGCTATACCACACAGGACAGGCCTGTCCCTCAATACATAGCTGTCTGGACTGAACACAGCCATGCTGAGGTTGAGGAAGCATCTTTCTGTGTCTCTAGATATAATCTAGTATCTAGACCTTAGTTGAATTTTACTGCGTCTGTTTGTTTTTGTTTGGGTTTTTTCAGGACAGAGTTTCTCTGTGTAGCCCTGGCTGTTCTAAAACTTGCTCTGGAGACCAGGCAGGCCTTGGATTCAAAGATCCACCTGCCTCTCTCTCCCGACTGTTGGGATTAAAAGTATGTGTAGCCACCACCATCACCCACCTCTGTTGCTTTTATTTATTCAACAAACTCCCACTAGCTTCTGTCCCTGAGTCCAAGATCCACACAGTCAACTGTTTACTTGACGTCTCTATTTGGAGTTCTCTGAGCATGTCCGTTATGTCCTGTGTGGAGCCCTTGTTTGTTGTCCTTCTGAAGTAGAGTTTCACTATATGACCCAGACTGTTCAAATTCATCATCCTCCTGCCTCTGCTTCTTGAATTTGGGGATTACACATATGTGTCACTAGAGCTGACTCAGTGTGGAACTCTTGGTAATCTCCTCTGTGAGGCCTGCTTCTCCCGTAGTGTATGACATCACTCTCCAGCCATACACCTGAAAATTGTCCTGAGTCCTCTTCTCCTTCTGTCACCCCAGAGCAGGCTGTGAGCAGGCTGTGTTCCTTTATACCATGGTACACACAGCTCTCGGGTTCTTCTAGCCTTTGGAAGGGTCTCATCTCCCCCCTTGACTCTGCTTTTCCTTCCTTTCCCATCTGTTAACTGTTCACCTTGCCTTGTGTTGTGTTTGTCTATAGCTCTGGGATGGCAGGGACTGGCCTGGTCTGGGTCATTTCCATGTCCTCTGCACCACGCCTGCCTCCTAGGAAGTGTTTGTTTCTCAGCTTGCCTTGGAGAGAGTCCAGGAATGATGTTCTCTGTGGCCCTGTTTCAGGTCTTTCTGTCAGAATGGAAGGAACACAAAGTCGCTCTCTCCCGGCTCACCAGGCTGGAGATGAAGGATGACTTCTTGCATGGACTACAGATGCTGAAGTCTCTACAGAGTGAGCACGTGGTCACGCTGGTCGGCTACTGTGAGGAAGACGGCACTATTCTCACCGAATATCACCCCTTAGGTTCTTTGAGCAACCTGGAAGAAACACTAAACCTTTCAAAGTACCAAGACGTGAACACTTGGCAGCAAAGGCTGCAGCTGGCCATGCAGTACGTCAGCATCCTTAACTA
Organism: Rhabdomys pumilio; assembly: GCA_030674055.1. Taxonomy (NCBI): domain Eukaryota; kingdom Metazoa; phylum Chordata; class Mammalia; order Rodentia; family Muridae; genus Rhabdomys; species Rhabdomys pumilio. The sequence continues at coordinate 17,617,176 of JANHMN010000015.1, read as the reverse complement.
CCTGCACCACAGCCCCCTGGGCACGAGGGTCATGTGTGACTCGAACGACCTGCCCAAAACATTGTCCCAGTATCTTCTAACCAGTAACTTCAGCATTGTGGCAAACGACCTGGATGCGCTGCCCCTGGTGGACCACGACTCTAGGGTACTTGTAAAGTGTGGCCACCGGGAGCTCCATGGGGATTTCGTGGCTCCAGAGCAGCTGTGGCCCTATGGAGACGATACAGCCTTCCAAGATGATCTCATGCCCTCCTACGATGAGAAGATTGACATCTGGAAGATTCCGGATGTCTCCAGTTTCCTTTTGGGGCACGTGGAAGGGAGTGATATGGTTAGATTCCATTTGTTTGATATTCATAAGGCGTGTAAGAGCCAAATCCCTGCCGAGAGACCCACTGCTCAGAACGTGCTAGACACTTACCAGAAGGTTTTCCATTTACTCCGAGACACCGTGATGTCGCGGACAAAAGAAATGCTGTAAAAATGAGCCATAAGTGATGTGCTTTACGGCTGCTGTAAAAATGAGCTGTTGAGTGATGTACTTTACGGCTCAGTGGCATCCCAGCTGTTCTACTGTTGATGTTGGAGGAGCTTTGGGTAGATGGATGTTGACCCTGGCTGTTCAGCCACGTAGGCCCTTCTCTACATCTGCCTGCCCATTTGAGTGTTCTGCTCTCCTGGCAACCTGGATAAAAGCTGCCGAGCAAGAACGCCTTGCTTTACCGTGCTTCTTGGTGAAGACGCAAGGGATTCGTGGATCTGCACAGTGTTTAAGGGGAGTGAGCAAATGGTAACCTTGAAGACATGTTGCCTGCCCTGGTAACCGTTTTTATAGACGAGTGGGAAACAGACATCTTTCAGTGACCGTTTGTGGGAAAACAAAACAACAACAACAACAAAGCAGTAGTTCCTCAGAGACAATTTCTCCTAATTCAAAAAGTCCTGTTGGAAGCTGGGGATGTTTTAACTCCATGTCAGGGCACTTGCCTGGTTATGTACAAAGCCTTGGATCTGACCCATAGCATGTGCGTACATACTCATGCTCAAAGAAAATCCTAGATGCCAGAAGTGTGCTCCCTTTTCTTGTCAATGAGGCCATTGTCAGTGTTGGAGATGATTTTCTGTGAAGCGTTTATGGTGACTCCTGTCACTGAGCCAAGCGTGTATGGTCTTTAGCTACTCTGTGGTTCTTCTTTCTTCCCTTTCCAGCCCCTAACACTGGAGAGGAGAGAAAAGAGAAAGGAAAGTGGACCACGTTATTGTTAAGACTACTTCCTGCTGATTAGGGGCCGTCAAGTTTCTTGGAGCAGTGATCTTTGCTGTCAGGATATCTAATTTCTTCTTGTTTCTTCTTTGTGCATGACTACTTCACAAACAGAGACCAACAGCAAACAACCCACCCCATCTCTCGAGGGCCCTAGCATTTATATACTTATGAAAAGTCCCCAGAATTCCAAACATCACACAATCACAGAAACTATCTGCAGCTGGCAAAACTATACCCCTGTCAGAGCATGAGACAAATTATAATCAGCTGCTGTGAATAATCTGAAGCAGCCCCACATCCCACACCTGGGATTTAAAAAAAAACATCTGTGTTGGTTTTGGTTGTTTGCTGTTTTTGTTTTTAAGAAACCAAAGTGCACCATGAGATAGCATGCTCTTGAGATTGTGAATGTCTAGAAGTGTTTGGAACAGCAAGTTGAAGGAACTTTCTTACCTGCCTTGGATGGTGCTTTGAAATTCCTGCTGACCTGGAGTTTCTGTGTGAATATTTCTATCCAGTGTCCCTTTGTACTAGAAAGTTCTAAGCCTGCTCGGGGCTTGCATGACTTTAAAACATTGTGGAGCCAGGATTGATGGTGCCCACCTGTTATTTCAGTACCTGAGAGACAGGAGTTCAGGGTTATCCTGGGCTATATACAGTGACCCTGTCTACCCCCAACCCTCCCAATAAAAAAACCAAAAAGGTCTCCCTGTGGTGCTGGCATCCTTATTTGGAAGACATGAGAAGTTTGACAAGTGTTAATGGTCACTCGTAAGGTGCCTCTTGTCTTCTTGAATCACAGATTGGGGCCCACCTCAGAGTTCCTAGCTTCACAGATCTAGAATGAAGTTCCAAGAATTTGTAATTGGTTTCCTGTGCTGCTTCTGTTCTTCCTCCTCTCCCTCTTCTTCCTCCTTCTCTCCCTCTTCCTTCTCCTTCCCTTCCTCTTTTTCCTCTTTTCCTCCTTTCCTTCTTCCTTCCCCCCTCTTCCCTACCAAAAAAAAATCTATTTTAGAATTATTTCAAATATAATTTGAAATTATAAATTAAATAAGGGAGAAGAAAAAAAATCGCAATTTCATAGGATTCCCTGAAACTAGAGTTACAGGTGATTGTAAGCCACCTGGTGTGGGTGCTGGGAACCGAACCCGGATCGGAAGAGCGAGCGGGAAGTAGTCTTAACTCTTAATACAGGAGTTCTTTTTTTTGTTATTTATTTTATGTAGGAGAGTGTTTTGCCCGCGAGTATGTCTGTGTATCGCTTGTGTGTAATATTGTGGAGGCCAAGAGGAGGGTATTGGATCCCCTAGAACTGGGGTTACAGAGAGTTGTGAACTCCATGTGGGCACTGGGTTTCAAACCTGTATCTTCATGGAAGAGCAACCAGTGCTCTTAACCGCTGAGCCGTCTCTCCAGCCCCCATGAGTGATGGCCTTCATGGGTTGATATCAGAGACAAGCTTCAGCCCCTTGAGACCGTCATTGATGTCTTGATGAAGGCGATGCCCAGAGCTTTCTTGGGCATCAAGATTGCTTCAGAGATCTTGTGATGAACTGGTGGGTCTGACAGACCCAACCAGTCGGCATCCCAATTGGTCTTGCTGAGATTTGAGACCCCAAGTGTCCCAGGAGATATACATAGGTCATGCTCATTATTTATGACATCTGTCAGTTTCCTCTTGTTCATCTTTTTTTTTTTTTTTTTTTTTGGTTTTTTGGTTTTTTTGGTTTTTCGAGACACAGTTTCTCTGTAGCCCTGGCTGTCCTGGAACTCACTCTGTAGACCAGACTGGCCTCGAACTCAGAAATCTGCCTGCCTCTGCCTCCCAAGTGCTGGGATTAAAGGCGTATGCCACCACCGCCTGGCTCACCTTTTGACCCAAAGACCCACATCAGTTTTTTTTTTCATTGCCACATAATTTTTATTATATTAATTATTATGTCTGAAACATGAAATAAGGACTGTGGAGAGAGAGTCTGAAAGAGAACATTCCAGTGTGTTATTAAGCTCTCAAAAACCTTACATTTAACCTTTTTTTTCATTATGATTTAAGGCGCAAGAGGTTCAGGTTGAAGGCTAGGTTACATTTATCTCATTGGATTTCCATGTTAAAACCATTAAGCACGTCTGTTTTCTTTATTCATTTAATTCACTAACAGATTAGAACCTTTTAAAAATATGAAATGTGATTTATTTTATGCAGACTACAAGAATAGGAGAAACACTATAAAGATGGAAACCAAGAGTCACTATTTCCATAGAGCAAGGCAAAAGTGAGAGTGTTGACTAGGAAAGGCCCCATAGACTCATGTGTTTGGATGCTTGGTCCAAAGGAAGTGCTACTATTAGGAGGTGTGGCCTTGTTGGAGTGGGTGTGGCCTTGTTGGAGAAAGTGTGTCACTGTGGGAGCAGGCTTTAAGGTCTCCTGTGCTCAAGCTATGCCCAGTGTGACACCATCTCTCCCTGCTGCCTGCAGATCAAAAATGTAGACCTCTCAGCTCCCTCTCCAGCACCATGTCTGCCTGCATGCTGCCATGCTTCCCACCATGTCAATAATGGACTCAGTCTCTGAACTGTAAGCCAGCCCCAATGAAACGGTTTCCTTTATAAGAATTACTGTGGTCACGGGGTCTCTCCACAGCAATGAAACTCTAATTCAATGTGCATACGCTTTAACAAGTTCCCTAAGATCAGTTTTGACTTTCCTCTGATATCTATTTTTTTCTACGTAAGTTTTATTGAAGACGCCTAGCCATTTTTACTATATTAAGAGAGTAATCACAAATTCCATGGATTTGTAAAGGTTCCTTAGCAATTTGTTTTTTCTTTCTTTCTAATATTTTTTTTTTTTTGGATGTTTGAGTGCTTGGCTGCACGTGAGTGTGGCTGTGCAGTGATCCTCTGGCCGCACTTGTGAGCTGTGACACCTTCCGATGGTCCCTCACTGGGAACCGACTCCTGAGCTCTGCTGTGTAACTCACCTCCCTTCACTTCCCTTCCTTTGAGGCTGAGAGCTTGTCTCTGTCTGTGCAGAGCTTGTGGCTACATAGGGGGAACTCAGCTAGAGGTGTTATTATCTCACTTTTAATTTCCACTCCCCAGCATTTGGCAGCATCAAAAAAGCAGCAGGAGGCAGCCTAGACTCCTCTTCCTCCTCTTCCTCCTTCACCCTCCTCCTTCTACCCTCCACCCCCCATCCTGTGTTACAAGTCTCAGGTGCAGCACTCTTAACTCTACCAGCAATTCCCTCCAGAGGCTAGAGTGAGAGCTCTCAGCCTGGGGACTGGAACTCTCCGCCCTGAAAACCTCAGTGCTTTCTTGGAGTTTGCTGGCATCCAGGGCCTGCAGATTTTCTTCTCTGAGGTTCCTTAAAACTTTTTATCTTTTTAAAACCAACTCTCTGTTCCGTCTTATCTTTTCTGTCCGTTTGTTTTTTTCCTTTGGTCACTCTTGAAAGGCTCAGTTGCTTCTTGTGTCTTTGGCTGGGAGATAGCCGCAACTCTGGGCTGGGTGCTCTGCACAGTGAGCAAGAGAAATCCACTTGAGAGAAGCCTTTCTTGTGTCTGGGGCTGTAACACCAGAGGTAGTACAGAGAGACACAGCTAACTCACCAGTGAGCTGGAGCAGCCTAGAGTTTTGGAACCATCAAATTCTTACCTCTTAGCACGAGACACAGACAGTCAGGTTTAAGTTTTGGGTCAATTACAATCTTCCTCCTTCTTCTAGTTAATGTCCCCAAGGAGTCCTTGTGAATGCCAGTGTCTTGGAAAGACTTCCCAACTTGCTCAGCACCTGTCAAATGCTGCCTTGGTATCTTGTTCTTCCTGCATGGCACCAATCACACTGTCTTTGTACTGGGACTCTAGAATTATTACAGAGTTCAAATAAAGAATGTAAAAATGATGTAAGGTTTACCCATGTACCTCTTTACTACCCAGCCTAAGCAAGATGCTGCCAGTTGGAGCCCACCAGGACTGGCTTGACATCCTGCTCACCTCTCCCTCCTAGCTATTGCTTCAATATAGGATTTATCTTTCCATCTGTAAGAAATATCAAATATGAATCTTTTCTAGCAATATAAAACGTGTTTAGAACAAGGAATTAAAAAATGTTACTCTCCCCTAACTTATAAGACTTTTTGAAGATGTTTTAATCCCTCCTACACAGTAAACCTTTTGTTTACGTAAAGCCCACTGCACTTATTTTAGTAACTTAATGGCCTGGAGCAGAGATTTGTTTTTCCTTCGTACAGGGATGCCTTTCTTCTTCCTCCTTTGTTTCCTGTGGGCCAGTTCCTTTCAGACTAGCTAACTGGATAAGATTGTGACTCTAGCTACTCCCCAAGTTACAATTAAAAAAACAAGAAACAAAAAACAGATTCTTCCGTATCTTGCTGTGTTCGAGTCTGATACACAGAGCACACTCTTGATCAAGAGTAAAGTAGTTTGCCTTTTCCAGACGCTTCGGGTGCAGAGATGGTTTCTTTCTTTGTGACCCAGAACATATCTCTAACACATATTGTGGGGTTATCCACCAGAGAAGACTACTCACAGACATGGGTTTAAGCCAATAGGAAGTCCTTATTAGCTGGCCAGTGAACTCTCAAGCACAAAACTATATCCTGGGTTGTCACACTTCAGTTAACCAGAACAGTGAGCCTTCAGTTAACCAGAACAGTTAGCCCAAAGTCAAAACCAAGGTTATTACCTTTAGAGACTTTTTCAGAACTATGGACTTTGATGGATTAGGCCTTTATTTTAGTTTCCGTGGGTGCTACATTTTATATGCAGATTATAGAACCTGAATGGTTCTTTCACTAAGGCATCAGTTGTGCTAAAGTCTGGGGGCCTATTACAAAAGAATATTAAGATACAAGTTTGGTGCTGGATTCAGTGACACTGGAGCCTGAAACTTTTCAGTACAGGGTGGTTTTCCATTAAATCTTGGGATCCATTCTATAGTTCATAATTTTGACAACACTGTTGTGTTTAGTAAACACAAGAATGTGATTCTTTTAATGAGGTTGCATGTATGTTTCTTTGCATAATTGATTGTAAACAATTCCATCTAAGAAAGTAAACAAATATTATTACAAAGCTAAGTGCAACCTGTTTCCCTTCGTGGTCTTATGTAAGACTCTCACATGGGGAAATGGGAAGGTCTGTTATTTCCACTGCTGCATGGCGTGATGCTGTCTCACTGACAGCCATTCAAATTGCCCACACAATTTTGCACTTACAATTTTATTACAAGTATCATGCCTGCCCTCTTTCACATGTTGGTGGTTTCTCCCGGAATACAGACAGCAGTGTGGTTATACAGTCCTCATCCCTGGACACCTTTAACCTCCACAGACTGGCAGCAACCTGTACAAGGCCAGAAACAGGAGATCTTTAAGGGAGTGTATCATTCACTCTAGGTATTGAACGCCCAGAGTTTGTGCGTGTAAGGGGGAAGCTCTAGAGTCATATTGACTACTAAGGGCTCTCCTAGAAGGTGAGTAACACCCATCTATACGTTGAAAGGCTAGGATGCAAGAATTTAGAATGTTCAGGTAATGGTGAGGGAGAGGATGATGACCGGGGAAGCAAAAACAACTCTTTTGTGGGTTTTCTCCCGATGGGACAGAAACACCGTGCAAAGGGTAAAAGACAGCCCTGCTGCCCTCTATGGTGGACACTAGCAGGACACACACTTTCCCAGCTGGGCGGGGCTTAGGAAACTTCCACGGGGCAGGCCTAGGAAGGGGCGGCCCCGCCCTCCCGGTTCTCCCCGCCCTCCCCTGCGGGACAGGAGCCATGACGCCAACGGAGCGGGCGATGACGGGCGGGTCGTGCTTGCGCAGGCGCCGGGCAGAGGAGCGCAGCTCGGCTGCGGGGACAGATCGCAGCTCCACGAGAGAGTCTGCGGGCGGCATGGGCGCGGGCCCGGCGCTGGCAGCGCTGCTGCTGGCCGGCTCGGTGCTGAGCGCCACGCTGCTGGCCCCCGGCCGCCGGGCGGAGCCAGGTGAGCGGTCACACGGGCTCGGGGCAGTGGGGACCGTGCGTGGGCCTTCCCGGGACTGCCCCTCGGTCCCCGGGGCGCAGGACTCGAGCGTGACGCCACGTCCACGCTGGGGGAGGACCGCAGTGCTGGCATCACAGGAGCTGCGACCTGGGTCTGGCTTCCCAGGTTCAGTTGTAGGGCCTTGGGCTGGGTGCTCTGTCCATCTCCGAATTCACCAGGTGAAAGGGTGAAAAAATAGGAATTCTGAGACTTCCCTCGACTCGGGTCTGACGGTCCACAGGGTCTTGCAACACCATTTCACGAACTCCTGTCGAGAGGATAGTTTGGGTCGAGGACTGAAGTAAACACCCCCTTCCCCGCCCCCCCCCTTTCCTTTAAGCATTGTTTGGGATTGTCATCTGGCAAGGTGTGTCACCTGCCTTTTCTCCATCCATCCATCCCCTTTTCTGTATCGGAATTGGAATGTGGACCACCCCTTCGGCTTCCAAACTTTAAAAATACATCGAAATAATGCAAAAAGCACAAAGAAAGGTGTGAATTACAACTTGCAATTATAACCCGCCCTTGGGAGGGGAAATTTAAAAGAAAATCCTGCTGAGTTTGGGGTCTGGCCAGGGTGTTTGAACTTTTCTTTGCTGCTCTTCTTTGAAGCTTCCCGGGCATTTCTGATGTTCATCTAGGCCCGAGGGACTCTACATGCTCGGAAATAATATAGTAACAATGTCAAGATCTTTGTGAGTCTAAAAGCCACATGGGAAATCTAAGCGTAAAACATACTACTAAAGACTAAAGAATAATACAGCCATTCTGTCCGGGAAGGGATGCAGTTGCAAAGGGAGAAGAGCGGCCGCACAGGGAGTTGCTCTCACTGGGAAAGGAAGACCACCGAGAATGAACGGTGGCCTGGAGAGATGTCTTCCGGTTAAGAGTATTGGCTGCCCTTCCATACCACCCGGGTTCAATTCCCAGCACCCATGGCAGGGAACAACCACATGACTCACGTTCTAGGGTTCTGATGCCACCTTCTGGCTGCTTTAGGCACCAGGCACTCATATAGTATACAGCAGGTAAGGCGCCCAAACACATTTAAAAAACTGAACAGGAGAAATGAAAAAGAGAATTATGACAGATGAAAAAAACAAACAAACAAACAAATCCCTGAGAATACCTGGGTTTAGGAAAGCGGTTGAATAAGTATTCCAAAACTCACGGGATAGGAAGATGGCCACGCTGAGCGCTGGGAGGACATGTTCAAAGTGTCGCTTTCTGTTTATCCGGCTGAAAACTGAGGAGAGATCCGAAGGCTGGTGGAGAGGCCCAGGTATAGAGCAGATAAGCTTCCTTTCTGGATTGTGGTGACCTGGAGACTAACGACTGCCGCTGCCTGAATTCCACCTTCACCTGCCTCCTAGCAGGTCTCGACCTAAAGCAAGTTGGTTGATCTCAGTAGGTCACACAGTGGTGCCTGCCTGGAGCACCAGCTACTTGGGAGACTGAGGCAGGAGGATACCTTGAACCCAACAGTTCAAGGCCAATCACTGCCATGCAGAGAAACCCCCACTGGAGAAAAAAAAGAAACTATTGTATAAGACTCTTGGGATGTGGCACACAGTAAGAAAGTCATTGTTACCAGCTACCATTGTTACCGGTCTATGGTCTCTGCAGATGTCATAAACCAGCCCCACCAAAAAGGACTGAATTTCATAGCACTTTTGAGATGGCATTAACATTTTTGAAGGGCTATTTTGGGAGGAAAAAATCTCTACTCACAGAAGTTCATCTTAAATACTTTGTGTGTGTGTGTGTGTGTGTGTGTGTGTGTGTGCATGTGTGCATGCGTGCATGCAAATGTATTGTCAAGCAGTAGTCCCTGGAGTCTATGTGGTGAGAGGAGATACCCCAGTCCCTAAATGAGTTATCTTTGTGCCAATTTAATGATGTCATTCAGCAAGTATCTCTTAATTGAATGCTGGAGCAGGGAGTCTTTCTGCCCTTCAGTCTTGTCATACACTTCGTACCCCTTTCAAATATGCCATTGAAGCTAGGAGATTCATAATCTCCCACCAGAATGGTGGGATATAAGAGGTCTCAGACTTTTAAGAGGCAGAATGGCCCAGGAGTCTCGTCCACCTGCACATGTGACTCTGGAGGGCTACAGTCTCTATTTATGTTTTTCTCCCAGTCAGTGTAAGTGGGACTTGGTTACTTATACTGGTTGTTACTTACTTGGTTACACTGTTAGGCCTGGGCAGCTACTCTTGGCTTTTCCTGGCTTTGGGTTGGAGGTTGTTGTTATGGCTACAGCATACAACTGGTAAGTGCAGGTGAGGGTAGCACTGTGGGCAGATGATCTCGTCATAGTTGTGTTTCTGGGAGAGCTGTAGGTGCGGACTGGACTGTTTCTAGATCATGTAGTCTAAGGGCTTGTGGTCATGCTCCACTGCCATTTGCTGTGTATCAAGTGCTGGTAGTCAGATTAGGTGCCATGGTTGGATCTTGGTTTTAATATTCCATTGGGTTGGAATTCGTGGGTGATGGTCTTCCCTGTCAGAGTTTTCATACACGTCTGCATCTTGCGTCTCCTCATTTTATTTTATGCGTGTGTGGGTTTTGCTGCATGTATGCCTCTGCATCGTGTGTATGCCTGGTGCCTGCAGAGGCCGGAAGAGAATCTTAAGCTCTCCTGGAACTGCAATTAGAGATGGGTGTGAGTTTCAGGTGGGTGCTGGGAGTCAAGCTAGCGTCCTCTGGAAGAGCAGTAGCAGCCTTTGATGTCTCTTGTGGCCTCCTTGGAGGGACAGAGCTGTAGTTTGCATTTCTAACAAGCTGCTGGGCTGAGCTAATAACTAACGTGGTAAAATCTAGCCCAGGGAATCATAGACTCTTGGTTCAGATCAAGTTCATTGAATAGCTGTGGGCGTGGGCAAACAAACAAAACCCCAACAAACAAACAAACAAACCTCTGTGAGCTTTGTTCTTCTGCAGAACAGAAATAACCCAGCTTAGACATCCTTATTATGTGGAGACTGCTCAATTCAGTGACCGTTACACAGAGTCCCCACACACACCGGATGTAGATGATGCTGACGGAATCCTCAGGTGTAGTTGAGCCCTGGTGCAAAAGGTCATGCGTATGCGTCCTTGGGCACACGATATCGTGCACGTGGGGCGTTGTGCTGGAGACCCCACAGGCTCCAGAGTGTAGGTGCTGGGAAGAGATACTCTGCAGCCGACCTCTGTCTCCTTTGTCTCTGGCTCTTCTGGTTTTATAACTTTTCTTTCTGATCCTTCTCAGATCCAGATGAAAAAAGGAAGGTGGAGCTGAAGATGGATCAGGCTTTGCTGCTTGTCCACAATGAACTCTTGGGAACAAGCCTGACTGTATACTGGAAATCTGAGTACTGTTACCAAGTACGTATTGCATGTGTCTTCAGCATTTGCCCCAGGCTTGTCGGACACGTTCTTTTAATGTCCTCAGACCTAAGCCATTTCTTGTTCCCTTAACATCTACAGGTAAGGAAATAGTTTATAATAATAAAAAACTAGATAGAATATGGTCAAGGGAGAATGCTTGGCCGTGACTGAAGGATGTCTCTTATCTTTATTTATTTATTTATTTATTTATTTTTCTGCCGGGTGTGGTGCCGCATGCCTTTAATCCAGCACTCGGGAGACAGAGCCAGGTGAATCTCTGTGAGTTCGAGGCCAGCCTGCTCTACAAAGAAGGTTCTAGGACAGCCAGAGCTACACAGAGAAACCCTGTCTCAAAAACGAAAACCAAAAACAATAGAATGCTAGATTTAGTGGTAGGCTGTATTTATTAACTCATGAAAAGTAAATCTGTGAAATAATAGGTATGAATACCTTGTTCGGTTTCATCATGGATGGCAGTCATTACTTTAATATAAATCAGGTAAGTTTTATCCGAATAACTTCACTTTTAAGTTTTTTGAAGTATGAAGGAAAAGTTAGGATTTTTTCTTAGCTATAATTTTCTCTCACAACTGAGAGCTTTCAAAACCTCTAACAGGAATAGAGGTGTAGTTTATGGAAAAGTATCTGTGTGACAGTGCAAGGCCCTGGCTTTGACCCCCAGGACTGCCAAATAACAGCAGCAATAATAATACCAGCAAACAAACACCCTGACACCGTGCCTGGTGGGCTTTTGTCTTTTTTTTTTTTATTGGGTATTATATTTACATTTCAGATTTTATCCCCTTACCCCACTTCCTCCCACCACCCAGAAACCTCCTATCCCTTCCCCCCTCCTCATGCTTCTATGAGGCTGTGCCCCCACCTACCCTCTGCCCCCATTACCCCCTCCCCACCCTCATATCCCCCCCCCACTCTGTGTTCGTTTTTCATGGGACCAAGAATCTCCTCTCCCACCTATGCCCGACATATACGACATCCTCCCCTACATATACAGCTGGAGTCATGGGTCCCATGGGCTTTTGTCTTAACAGTGCACCTTCCAGCCTCTGGCGAACGTCTCTCATGGCGGCAAACCCTCAAAGCCAAGCATTGCAGCTGTCCCTGTGAGCACTCAGCACGGATCCATCCTGCAGGTTAACTCTACCTTGGAAGAGGAAGCAGCTTGCAGGTCTGTGGCTGCTCCTCGTGATCTAACTCAAGTTTGCTCTTTTTCCTACTAGATTTTCATTTTTCTTAATCTTCCTGATCCATAGATAAGATTTCATATCGTTCACTGCTGTTAGTGGTAGCAACAGCTAGGTCTGGCTCTCACCCTTCCTAATGCTTCAACCCTTTAAGATAGTTCCTCATGCTGTGGTGACCCCCACCATAAAATTATATTTGTTACGCTACTTCATAACTGTTATGGATAATTGTTTACTGTTATGAATTATAATGTAAATATCTGACATATAAAATATTTGATATGCAGCCCCCCCAAGGGGTCACGGCCCACAGGTTGAGAACCTCTGGTCTAGCTCCTTGTTTCCTCACGTAACCATTTGCCATCATCTTGCTTGCTCCCTGTAGGCTAGAATACAAATTTGGAGAATTTGGAAACTATTCCCTTTTGATACAGCCTGCTTCCAGCGGGGCCAGTGAAATTGTCTGTGACCTCGTTGTTAATGAGAATCCAGTCGACAGTAACCTCCGTAAGTATATGTCCCTTCGTTGGTTTCTTAAGTTTGTGTTTTCGAAGGTTTCAGTCTTGTTGCTCCTGACACTTCATGGTGTGTTCTTTAATTTCCAACTATCTATTTATTATCTCTGTCATTTGTTTATGGTCCAGTTGTAGTGTTCTTCCTTTTTGGTGCTACCAATTAAAATCAGGACCTCACACATGCTGAAGCATCTGCTCTAACACTGGTCTGTATGTCCAATCCCAGTTAGATTATTTTAGTGTGTATACTAAGAAAATCAGGTGACGTAACATCATAGTTTGATATTGCTAGGTTTGCTTACAAAGCATACAGTTTAAAAAAGTCAGCAGACTGGAAAGAAACTGGAAGTAGGGCGGTTAACTCTCTTGTTGGGGACTGAGGGCACACATAGTGTTTCCTGTGAACCTGAACCTCATTAGTGACGGTCAGCTGAGGTCCCTACGGTGAGAACATCTTTCATTCACGTACAGCTCTGTGCAGAATGTCTGTCACCTTGAGCCCTCTCTAGATATTACTGTGTGTGATGTTCTTTAAGGGACAGCAAGGACTCTTTGTGGCATTAATAAGTTTATGGAAAGCTGAGTGGTGTTACTTTAAAAGAATGTAGAGCCAACACCCAAGGCGCACTGGGGGAGCAAAATAACTGCTTAAAAGAATATTGAGGCCGAGCAGGATGGCTCAGTAGGTAAAAGCACTTGGCACCAAGTCTGAGGATCCAGTCCAATCCCCGAATCTCACGTGGTAGAGAGACTAGACTCCTAAAAGTTGTCCTGACACCTTCGCATGCACAGTGGCACACATGTACCCACACATACACACCAAGAGTGAAAAATGTAAAGACAGCAAAAAAGTAATGAATGTCACTAGTGAAAAATAACATCTGCAAATGGTATAAAAACTGCAGGGTTATTAGGAAACAAAGAAGACAAAAATAAAAACCATATTTAAGTTGCCTTTGGAGTAACAGGGCCACCTAATATTGACTTGGGTGATTTAAAATTCTTACTCGAGGGCCAGCAAGATGGTTCAGTGGTAAAAGTGCTTGCTGCTAAGCCTGAACTGGGAACCCACATGGTTGCTGTGACACCAACTAGACAGGCCTTTGCTAGCTCAGCAAATCTGCTTCACGCGGTCAGCTGCAGGAAGTGCCTCTTCAGTGTGCACATCTGTCACATGCTCAGTGTGCACATCAGGCAATGCTATTGGCATTGCCTCCTCAGTCTGAAAGAGTTATTGGTAGCTTTGCATGGCATTGGGTTTGTAAAGAAAAACTTAGGTTTATAGAAATGTTACAAAAAGTATTCTGAATATCCTTTATCTGCTCTTACACTATGTAATCATTACTATAATTACCCTATATAGAATTATTGGGACCAGGAGCTTATCATTTCTATAGCACATACATACTATAGATATTTAAACTTCTCAAAGTTGCTCTTTTTAGCATACATTTGTTTATGTACTGTGTTGGTGGTTACCAGGGTCCACGTGTCATGGAGTAAAAAGAAACTCTGAGGTTTTGGCTGTCTTCTACCATGTGGGCTCTGGCCACGGAACTCGGGTTGGCAGGCTTGTCGGATCTAATCTGTGGTCTCATGTTGCATTTAGTTGTCAAAAACTGCTTTGTCCTGGTCAGAGAAAGATAGTCCCTTGCCTTTCTTTATCTTTCATGACCTTGATGGTTTTGAAGAGAACTGGCTGTTTTGTAGACTGACCCTGGTAGATATTTTCTCATGGGTCGGTAGAGGTTTTCCATCAGAGGGTAGAAAATTCCCCAAGGAGAGCTGTGTTCTCTTCAGTGCGGTGACCAGACCTTCTCCAGGACTCAGACCCACTCCGAACATAGTGAAAAATGTAGAGATGACTCGACTTGTTGTCTGGGGTTTAAAATATATTAACAAAACATGGTTTAGTAGATGAAACAGAGTGAGTGATACCAGTTTTGTTTGGCTGAAGTTAGAACCCAGGTCCTGGCAAGTGGAAAGTCAGTGCCCACCACTGAGCTGTATCCCAGACCCCAAGAGAGACAGTGTCTTAATAATTCTAGCAAATCTCCAGGAGCCACGTGACGGGTGTGTTGTGAGCATATCATGTGGCTCTCCCACTTCCTCATTCTCCATTGTTTATACAGAGTCTAACATGTGAATGTGAGCTTAGCTCATTCCGTTCCAGCGGAGTGATTAATGCCCCTATAGCTTTGATACTTAACTTGGGATGGCGTTTGGGGATAACGTTTTTCTTTGTTTTTAGCTGTGATCATCGCATTCCTTGTTGGTCTAACCCTCGTCATCGCAATATCCTTCCTGAGGCTCCTGCTGAGGTAAGTTGTGGAGAACATGACTGGGAAGCATAGACCCAGAAATAGTAAACCCAAAAAGGGTAATCTGGCCCTCAACTGACCAGTATTCCAACTCAGGACAATCACCAAGAACAGACACACATAGATGACCGATATTCTCTGATTAATAGGATTTGTACATCCGCCATGACTGCTCTAGTCCTGGACATCTGAGCAGACTCTAGTCTCTGACCAAGGCCATGCTAATGAAGGTGTGTGAATGGGCGTTTGCCTTCCATTCTCCCAACATGGCTGAAGATGATGTTTGTCTTCTGGATTGAGTTTTAGTTAGTAGAGGTGGTTTATAATATCTCTTGAGTATTGACATCTTAACCACACACCCCCCCCCCCACACACACACTCCCTCTTTCTCTGCTCCCCGCTAGCCCAGGAGTCTGGGGGCTAAGTATAATTCAAGGGTAGCATGTAGTTCAGGACCTCAGCATGGAGTCCCTTTCCTTGTGTAGAAGCATCCAATTGGAGAAGCCATTTGGCCTTCTCTGTCTGATTAACAACAGTAATCCTGGGAAGTGAATCAGTATATGAGAAAAGAGAAATGAAGCAAAATAGATACAGGCTGGTTTAATCAACTCCCAGATTTAATTATTTTTAAGTAGTGTGTATGTGTTTGTGTGTGTGTGTGTGTATGTGTGTGTCTGTCTGTCTGTCTGTCTGTCCGTCTGTCTGTGTCTCTACAGAGGCCAGAGATATTGGATTCATTGGAGATAGAGTAAAGGTTGTTTTGAGCCACCCAGTGTGGGTCTGGGACCCAAACTCAGGTCTTCTTTAAGAACAGTACACACAATTAATTGTCAAGCATCTTTCCAACCCTTTGATTAACTTTAGAAGAAAGTTCTTTTGTGTTTTAAAAGGAAGAAGGGTGGCCACGGTGACACACACCTGTAATCCCGACAATTGGGAGGTAGACAAAGGGGGATCTGGAGCTTGAGTTCACAGCTGGCCTTGGCTCCATAGTGAAACCTGGTCTGAGAAAGGAAAGATGGATAGAAGGACCACAGAATTCACTAGTAATTTTAGCTTCATCCAAGTTGTGAGAGTGAAAACCACCTTCATTTGGCTGCCTCGAGGGAGCTTACTGTGCATTCTGACTCTGGGAGCGTTTGAAGTAGTTTCCTTCTGTGTCTGAGAAACCTGACCTTACAGGGGTGAGGCTCGCTTGCTGCTTAGAGGAGACCACTGGACTCAGCTGCTTCCTAGGAGGAAAGTTCAAGACCTGAAGTTGTGTTTCTTGGAGGCAGGTGCTATCTTGTCAGTCTTGTGGTGAGATGGAAACACTATTCTAATATAGCAGCGTGCTTTGTGCTGGTGCTTTCCCTGTGACTGGAACAGTCCCTTCACTTCAGAGTGACAGATAGTTGGGTGACGTACTTGCAAGGAGAAACTGGTCATCTTGCCATCTGGGACGCCTCTGGCTCTTCTAGATGGGTAGAGACTAAATGCTCCAGTATGGGGGGGGCAAGAGGGGAGGGGCTAAAGGCTTCTCTTTGCCCTGTTGTTTCTCAACATACCTGTGTAAGCTCAAGGATATTATGTGGGCCAAGAATCTCCCCCTTTCACTCGGAGAACAGGCAGTGGAAGATGAGTGTCTCATTTATTTTTTAAGTATTTCAACTTCTCCATTTTGGTGCTTCCTTGAATGTATCTATTTTAACGTCTTCACGTGATGGTGGCATTTACAGTGCTGTGCAGACTAGATTGCGAGTGGAAGATCCGCTGTGTGAGTTATATGTGTGTGCACCTGATTTGAACACAAATAAAGAACATCCATGAGCCAGCAAAACTGAGCTGGCTACATGAGTGTGGCTATCATTTGAAATGCATGATGGGAAAGGTCTGCTCCATGGCTTGAACAGTCAAGGCACTTGCCACCAAGCCTGACGACCTGACCAATTCAGGTTCCACGTGGCAGGAGAGAAGCAGCTCCTGCAAGGTGTCCTCTGGCTGCCATTCTTTGGCATGCACATACCTCCTCGATTAATAAATAAACTTAAGAAAATAAATGTAAACTATGGTTACGTCATGATCATGTTTAGAAAGAAAACAGACTCACACTTTTACAGATACTGCCGTGTTTGTGGATGGGGTGAGTTTTATGCCTGAGCTTTCTGTAAAGTTGTGGAAGGCGGTGAGTCAGGAGGGGAAGGAAGCTGGATGAAGTAAGGTTGCCCATGTGTGGGTATGTGAGGCTCAATGACTCATTGCATTTATCAAAACATATGGGTGGTTTTGTGGTCTTGTTTTAAGTTTTCGAGACAGGGTTTCTCTGTGTAACCCTGGCCATCTTGGAACTCACTCTGTAGACCAGGCTGGCCTCAGAGTATCCACCTACTTCTGTCTCCCAAGTGCTGGAATTAAAGGCATGTGCTACCACACCCAGCAAAAACTGGGTTTATTGTGTGTGTGTTTATGTGTGTGTAGCAGGGACATGCACACGTGTGGATGTCAGAAGACACCTCTCAGGGGTCAGTTCTCTCCTACCATGTGGATTCCTGAGATCAAACTCAGGTAGTCAGGCTTGGTGGCAAGCATGTTTACTTAGTGGGCGATCCTGTGGGCTGGAGATCTTTAGAAAGATCTGTACAAGTAGAAATCTCATCCTGATGAAAAATCAATTAATGTATTTACTTTTGTCAACCATGTAGAAGAGTCAGTTTGTTGCCAACGGATGCTCTCTCCGGTGTGGACGCGTGTATTCACATGTAGTTGCAATCATGCAGAGTGTTGTTTTGCTTTGCTGTGTGTAATTGCTCATTTCTTTGCGTGTCCTGTGGAGTCATCCCTCTGTCTAGTGGTCATAGTTGCTGCCACATGCCTGTTCTTGTGCCTTTAGCAGTTAAGAACCCTGGTGACAGAGCATGAGATTTGCAGTCTTCAAGTCTCTGTCATTATTTTTATTGGCTGACGAGGGCTGCTACAAACTTGGATCTCTAGTTTGCTATTTCTAAGTCTCTTTCATAATGTTTATGAACCTTAACATAAATTTTATTTCAGTATCTAGTCATTTTGAAAATATTGCCATTCAAGACAGAAAACTAATGGAGACTTTTTTTTTTTTGAAAATACAGTTTGGATGACGTCAATAATTGGATTTCTAAGACAATAGCTTCTCGAGAAACTGACCGCCTCATCAATTCTGTGAGTTATTGGAGTTTACATGTGTTGTCTGGGAGGTTTTCTAAGTATGAATGCATCATTTTCTTTTAGTGAGCATAACTGTCCAGTAAAATACATTTGATTGTATTGTACAAGGTCACACTATATATCCTGAATGTTTTCCCTATGCTGATGAATCTAACCCAGGGCCTGTGGGCGCTACACAGACATTCTAGATGCAGTAATATTCCTGGTATGGACTTAGATTCTTCTACCTGTCTGATAACCCCAAGTGTAAGCCAGCATTCCCTGCATGCTTGCTTTCCTTCCTCCTTCCTCCCCACCTCCCTTCCCCCCTCTCTCTGAGACAAGGTCATGTAGCTTAGGCTGACCTCTAACTTACTGTGTGTAAGCCAAGGATACCCTTGATCCCTCTCTCGTCCACCTCCTGTGTGCTGAGATTTCCGGTCTGTGCAGTCTTAGTTACTTAGGTGGTACTAGGAGTCAAGCCCAAAGCCTCGAACATGATGGGCAAGCATCTTCCTAACTGTGCCAGTCTGCTCGAATCTGTTTTTTTTTTTTTTTAATTATATTTAATTATTTAATTTTTTGTTATTTATGTGTGTGTATAAAAGACACATGGGTGTGAGTGTGTGTGTGTGCATGCATGTGCTATGGCCTGCACGTAAAGCTCAGAAGACAACCTTCAGGAGTCGGTCTTTTCCTTCCACTATGGGTTCTGGGAGTCAAACCCAGATTAAGAGGCTCATGCAGCTGGCACTTCAGACTTGGCCATCTTGCTAGCCTCTGAGATGCATCCTAACTAGAAGCAGCCTTGACCTCAGCCTCTATGGAGGCCCCAGTCCCCTCTCTCAGTGAAGGTAGAAGTCTGGGCCACCTTAAGATGTACAGTTTTCAATCAGCAAGCAGCCTCATTTGAAAATAAATGAAGGACTGGTGAGATGGCTCAGCGGTTAAGAGCACTGACTGCTTTTTCAGAGGTTGTGAGTTCAAATCCCAGCGACTACGTGGTAGCTCCCAACCACCTGTAATGAGATCTGATGCTCTCTTATGGGTGTCTGAAGACAGCTACAGAGTACTTACATATAATCAATCAATCAATCAATCAATCTATCTATCTATCTATCTATCTATCTTTGGGCCAGAGCAAGAGTGAGAAGGGAAAAAAGAAAAAAGAAAGAAAGAAAGAAAATAAATGAAACAGAACATCAGCATTATAAGTATCAATGTTGATGGCCACTGTGATAATTAAATATACTGTTATATTTGGGCTAATAAAGTCTCTGTAACATATTTGTTTCCATGTCTGTTCTGGACTACCCAAGAACCAGTTCATACCTTATTTTTTCAGTGCGGGTGTGTGTGTGTGTGTGTGTGTGTGTATGTATGTGTGTGTGTGTGTGTTGAGGGGACTGAACACGTGGCCTCTCACGTGGCAGCAAGCACTCTGCCGTTGAGCTACATCTTCAGCCCCAGAACAGTCCTGGGTCATTATCACATGACTGCCAGCAAGATCCGCAAAGAACGTAAAAATGCCAGTGAAATGGAGAGTGAGACCTCAGGTGGGGCCTTCACAAAACCAAACTGTTGTTCAAAAGCTATTCTTTTCTGCTCTAACTTCTCTCCTGGATTATCCAATAATAAAACTGATTCCTTAGCCTTATTAAGTATCGTCTCTGTCTCCCTTTGCTTGGAAGGAGCTAGGCTCCCCCAGCAGAGCAGACCCTCTCAGCGCTGATTGCCATCCAGAAACACGGCGTACTTCTGCCTTGCCGCACCGTCTCCGATGCGTGGACACATTTAGGGGGTAAGTGGAGCTCAGTGGTGGGCACAGGCCCCTGTTAGATTTCATAATTACACACAAGCCCATTTTTTTAGTGGAAGGTGTTTTGCGTGTTTTTTATTTTCTAGCCTGGTGCAGTGTTGCACTCAGGAGGCCAAGGCGAAAGAATTGCTGGAAATTCAAAGCCATCTTGGGATACCTAGCAAGACCCTTTCTAAAAAAAAAAAAAAAAAAAAGTTAAAACCAAAACAAAACAGAAGTAACACCAGAAGATCATTGTCTTGGCACTGTCACTATTAATAAGGGACTGGAGTATAAGCAGAACCCGCCCACCTAGCTTGCGCATGTCGCTGAGGTCATTCCCCGACACCACAAAAAGCAGACAGAAAATAAAACAAAAGGAAAGATTGGCATGGTGTTGAGAGAAAAGAGGGAGGGAACAGAACTAGTTTCCATGAGTGTAGTGGATAGTTTAGTAGTCTGGGCAAGTGGCCATGGTCGGGACACACTGTGGTTCACTGAGTCTAGCAAGCAACAGCAGCTTGGAAGGTAGGCTAGCCCACAGCGCGTCTGCGTGGGGAAGGCCCACTTTCCCCCTCTGCTGCTAGAACCCCTGGAATAACCCCTGCCTTCTGGCAGCAGCTCCACAGTCAGGGGCCGTAGCTTGTCACGCTGTACTTCTGGTAGAAGGGTGAAGGCCAAACTCTGAAAGAACAGATTCATAAATAGCCAAAAATAAAACACACAGTGTCTGTTCTTCCATCGAAGAGAACCCTGCAGTCCCGTCCCAGCATCGGGAGGCTTCGGTACCCCCCCTTTGGGTATGTGGGAGCCAGTTCAGGTGCTTAGATAAGCTGCCCCTATCCAAAACTCTTGAAACCAGAAGCGTTTCAGATTTCAGAGTTAGAATATTAACCATGAGAAAGCCTGTGGGTAGGACCCAGATCTAAACACAAGCTTAGATCTCTTACTTGTACCTCACATGCATGACCTGAAGGTGACTTTAGGCAGGATTTTAATGTGCCTGTGTGTGTGTGTGGGGGGGGGTGTTTATTTGTTTGTTTTTGTCTTGTGTTTTTTTTTTCTTTTGGGGGTGGGAGTGAGGCATTCTGGGATTTAAAACTGGGCTCCACACATGGTAAGTAAGCACTGCTTCACCACCGGCCCAGATCCTGCATCTTTGCTGTGAGCTGATATTTTCCACCTGTGACTTTGTGGACACAGTTGGTAAATTAGTCCATGTCAGGTTGCAGTGAAACCCATCACAGTATGCAGAATTGATAACAAACCTGTATTTCCCCATGCTGCCAAACCTCTAATGTGTCTTATTTAAACACTTAGAAATAGCATGGAATGTACTTTTAATGAATGTGCTTCATGGATGGGAAAATAGAGTCACTGAATTAAGTAACTCTCAGCTACTCAGTCGCTAAGAAGAAGAGACAGGCTATTGTTGTAGGTGGGTCACCGAGCATAGCAGGTCAGCAGGTTAGACCTCAGCATGCCAAGTGTTCTTCTCAGGCTAGTAGCCAATGATAGCCTGTTCAGAAGCCATTTTCCTGTATCTTTTTCTTTCCTGTCACCATTGACACATAGAGATAAGAAGTTCACAGGTGAACAGAAACCAACATTAAATACTTAGGACACGCCTATTGAGACAGCAAGACTCGAGCTTTGAATCCTCAGCGTTGTGGGTCTCATGACAGTAAACCTGAGACATCTGAAATATTTAACACAAAGTTTGTGTTACTGGAAACATGTTACTTGGTTTTCAGATCCTAAGATTCAGTTGTGTAGTATGAAGTTTTCTTTAAATTAGCTGTGTGTGTGTGTGGGTGTGTGTGTGTGTGTGTGCTCATGGGTGTTAGCTGCGGTTTCCTGGTCATGGCTCTCCTGTGGAGTTGGAAGAATGGCTTACAGCAGTGAATTCTCCCCTTTTACCACGTGAGGCTGGGGTCTTCAGGCTTACAGTAAGTGCTTTTACCAGCTAAGCCGTCTTGCCAATCTAAGTATAAAATTTTCTTGACATACTGTGTTAGAAATGCAGGCTGAAGAACACATTCTGTGTCCCCTCGTAGTGATCACTAGTAATCATATCTCGCTTTAAAATTTTCTACTTGTGTCATGATCTGCCCTGTGGAGTCACGTTATCATGTGATGTACCTTGTGTGAAGTGTGTCTGTACTTGATGGCCGTCATTACATCGCGCCTCTCTTTGTTTGCCTTGTAGGTTAGCTCTCATCCTCATGGTCTTCGTTAATTATGGTGGAGGAAAGTATTGGTACTTCAAACATTCAAGCTGGAATGGTAAGACACTTCCCCCAGGTGATATTGCTTATAAAATGCTAGCCCTGTCCCCAGAGAACTGTGGGTTAGCGGAAGACTTGACATCCCCCTGTGAGCACTCCACCAGAGCCCTCGCAGCCTGCTTAGAACCACCCTGGCCTTACTCGGGGACCTTTGGTTTGGTTCTTCAGAGGATCTAGAGTAACTCTCTGTAGTGACACAGCAACCCTGGAGTTTTATGCTGTGGGACTGTGGGTCTCCACAGGGAATGGTTTTACACAACCATTGGTAGTTTAGATAGTAGAGCAACGGTATTCTGGTGTGTGGGGGTGTCTACCTTCCTAAGACTTACAGTCTTTCTTGGGGTGCCACTTGGGAAGATTATTCTGAGTGACACTCAGTAATAGCTATGAGTCTGGATGGGTAGTTGGCTGGATAGTGGATATTTTAGAACCAGGAAAATGACATAGAATACAGACATGGACTTTTGAGAAGTTTTAGTTGTCTTTACCCTGATCAGACCATATCTGCTGAAGCCTCTAGAAGAGAGTTGGACCACTGGCACCCAGATTCCATACATTGATGATGGAGTCTGTTGCTGACGCCGCTCAATACTCAGCAGCCCTGCAGTCCAGATGCTAGTAGAACATGAGTTGTTTTAAAGTACTTATTTAAAACACGAGTTATTGCTTCTTGACCTCTTGGCTAAGGCCAAGTGTAAAACAAGATTCATCAGCTTGCAAAATGGCTCAGCAGGTGAAGGTGCTTGCTGCCAAGCCTGACGACCTGAGTTCAATCCCCGAGACCCACATTGTGAAAGTGACTCCTACAAGTTGTCCCCTGACCTCTACACATGCCTCCCGACCCATAAATTAAGTAATTAATAACCGAAAATTTTAAAATAAGAGTTCTATCTCCCATTTATACCTAAACACCAGATTCTCTTTTGTGTGGCTGAATATTTTCAGTTATGTACCGTGTTGGACGTTCTGATAGAAGACATGGAGCGTCTGGTGGAAGGAGAGAATGGGTTTTGATTAGTATTGATGGAAGGTCATAAACCTGTCCACAGATCTCATTTTAACCTCCACAAATGGTTTGTGGTCAGGAACCTCTCCCAGCCCGGTCAGGCCCAGTGACGGTGTCGGGGCTCCTGTCTGTGTATTGTACTCTGGGTAAATATGCACCACAGTGTACACATTTGGAACTGGGAAGTATTTATAGTCTAGAGTCTGCCTTCTTACTGTTTGTTCTTGTGTTGTTTTACAGGACTGACTGTGGCTGACCTCGTCTTCCCATGGTGAGCTGACGATGTATTGTAAGGGTTATTGTACACATTAGTGATTAACGCTTGTCACCAGTAATGCATTGGTGTTGTACAACAGGAGATAAAAGCCTTCCCCTTGGAGTTCAGATTTGAAGTCTCTACCTCAGTGCTCCATGTCTTCTATCTCCTTGTCTGTCTGTCTGTGTGTGTGCTGTGTGTCACTCTAACAAAGGGCTTCTCTCTGCATTTACTGAACAGCACAGAAAGCATCAACGGGGAAGGAAGGGGACACTTTATAGAAATCTTTAACAGAGTTTTACAAGGGATTATGTCACTGGCTCCAACTGATCCCAATCGATCCAGACCACAGGCAGTATTGTTTATACACCAATGTCTATATACAAATATACACATTGTTTATATACCAATGTCTATAAAACTGGTTGTTTTCAACCTTTATGATAGATTTTTGGAAGTGGATCTCAACTTCTGTATCTGCTGCTTTTGGCAAAGGATACACATGCATTATCTGGGCCAGGGAAATGGAAAAGTTTTAACCTAAGATGAAAACTATGCATTAGCTTGGGTGCTATGGTTGATGACATGGGAAATCCAAGGAAAGTCGGGTAGATTCGTATTGTTCTCTTAAAGGTCGATGAATCACGCAGGCTGCGCACACAGTGCACACATAAGAATAGCAGTCTTAGTAACCCCGGCTGTGAGGTCCAGCAAAAGTTCTGATGTCTTGGGATGTCAGAGGTGTTTCACAATATTGCATCGGCATAGCCTGTCATCTGTCCCTCCACACGTCTCCTGTCCTTTGTCTGTAAAAGGCCAGAGCCGCTCTCTGTGGCTGTTTCCAGATCATGAGCCAGCGCTGACTGTTGTGAAGCCCTGCCATAAGTCGTGTTACTGGGCAGTTCATACACTTGACGCCATGTTTATGCATGTGTCCATCAAAGATATCTGGTATCTCTATGTCTGCGTGAGATTGAAATTAAGATCTTGTGCCAAGCTGTAGTCTCAGCCTCAAAGGTGAAAGGTTTCATAGGAAACATCTTGTTAGAACAGATATCCTCTACTCGATGCTGAAATTCTATCACAAGTTCTGAATGTATAATCAAGTTCTATAAATCTCCTAAATATGTCTAAATCATAGCTCTTAAAGACGGGAACAGTAAATTGGCCTGTGTAAATATGGATTCATATATAGCAGGAAATGAGAGGTGTAAATAAGACAGCATAGTAGTGGATTGGACACACTCTCCACTCATGGATTCTTAGTCTTGCCAGGGCATATTTCTCATCTGAGACACCACTTGTGTTCACTCTGATGCTCTGAGCAGCTTTGGTGCTCCATCACCGGAGACGGTTCCCGGACAGTGGTTGATGTGTTGGGACCCTGATGTTGTATTACTACCATGGGTCAAGGTTTGGGGAGAGATGTTTAGTGTTTTGAGAGAGATCTGGATAGGGCACTTTTCGTTTGCTCAAGATCTGGTAATCACTTCAGCATGCTGTCTGCACGACTCCTGTTACTGTCCTGTGAGCAACTGACTCTGGAAGGGAAGCCAGAGGATGCTGGGAGGCAGCCAGAGCAAGCCACACTTCCCTAATCCCTAGTCAGTAACTAGGAAGAGTACCCTGTGGTGTGTCCGTTACTTTCTCCTCGCTGGGACAAAATATCTCACGGAAGGGACTTAGGGGAAGAAGTTAATTTAGCTCAGGGGTGTGTAGCAGCAGCGGAGCAGGAGGCAGCTTGTTCACAGCAGGGCTGGAAGCCATGTTTCCAGGCAGGAATAGGGGCTGCTTTAGTCCTCTAGCCCCACCCTTCAGCCCTGTGATGGCCAAGTCGTCTTGTTTCCAAAAGGCCTTATGATCTCCTAAAACACCAAATGGGGACTGACTGTTTGAACATGCATTCTTGCGTTCAGTTTTGGGTTTTTAGGGAGACTTTGTGAGTTTAAAGAAAGGAAAGAGAAATATGTGTGACTCCTACCAGTTGGGGAGCGGGGAGGGTTGACGGAGGGATGGAGGGATGGAAGGAGGGACTTTTTCTTCTAGGAGAAGGAATGAGTTTCTAAAAGATGGGATGGGTTTTTTTTTCTGAAGGACTTTGCATGCTAGAGCAGGCCCCTTGCATCCCAGCATCTACAGCCTTCCTCTCTGACAGCTTCTTGGAGGGTTGTCCTTCGGACTCCCACCAACTATTATCCAGTTTTCTTCCTGTGACAGGACTCGAAGATGTTCTGTCAAAGCTCCCAGCAAACAGGACTGTGTTTGGGCTCCTCCTGTATTATATGAGCCTGACACTTGAATTGGCTCTGGTGGACGGATGGCGTGTCACCTCCCTCCTGTGTTATAAGATACGAAGTATACATGTATACAAATTAGAGATGGCCACCCACCAACAGCCTTTCTTTTTAGGTTTGTCTTTATTATGGGATCTTCAATTTTCCTGTCAATGTCTTCTGTCTTACAACGAGGATGTTCAAAATTCAAACTGCTGGGGAAAATTGCATGGAGAAGTTTCCTGCTGATCTGTATAGGAATTATCATTGTCAACCCCAATTATTGCCTTGGTCCATGTAAGTATCTCTGCCCCGTTGTTAGTATATGGTCAGGGGGAACTATGGAAAAGACTTGTTTTATGTGTGTGTGTGTGTGTGTGTGTGTGTGTGTATGTATATGTGTGTGTATATATGTATATATGTGTGTGT
>JANHMN010000015.1:17560069-17587569 GCA_030674055.1 Rhabdomys pumilio | reverse complement strand
GAGTTCTACATCTTCATCTGAAGGCTGCTAAGTAGAAGACTGACTTCCAGGCAGCTAGAATGAGGGTCTTAAAGTCCACACCCACAGTGACACACCTGTTCCAACAGGGCCACACATTCTAGTAGTGCCACTCTCTGGGCCAAGCATATACAAACTATTACAGTCTCTCTCTCTCTCTCTCTCTCTCTCTCTCTCTCTCTCTCTCTCTCTCTCTCTTTCTCTCTGTCTCAATCTCTTTGTTTTTCCCTACATGGGTTCTGGGGATCAAACTTGGACCCTCAGGGTTGCAAAGCAAACACTTTCCTGACTGAGCTATCTTCCCAGTCGTGATAGTCTCTTGATGTTTCTGCATGTCTCTTTCTGCGGAGTCAGATGTAAGGTTTATGGCACTGAAGAGGAATTATCTTTCACACTTCATTGTCCTTTGAGGCTCTCTTTCCACTGAGAGGAGGGTCTTGTCTCAGCATCACTCTGAGTAGGAAGCAGAGCTGCATCCCAGTGCTGGGAGCCACCCTCTGGTCAAAGGGCACTAAGTTCAGGAGCTGGGGGCACTGGGGGCCTGTTTGTGTGTGAGGCTGTTCGAACCCTGCTGCATGGCCAGCCACTGCTCTGCAGTCCTGTCATTAAGTATGTTTTTTACTTCCCTAGTGGCTACCTTGGCCCTGGCGGCATAGGGGACTTGGGGAAGCACCCTCATTGTACTGGAGGGGCAGCTGGCCACATAGACCGCCTGCTTCTGGGGGACAGTCATCTGTACCAGCACCCGTCCTCCACTGTGCGTGAGTCTTTCCTTTCCTGAGAACTGGGAAGTAGGAAGCTAACTCTATACTATTTAAGGAAAATGTGCTGGGAAATCAATTTTATTTGGAAAACTGGCTGCCTTCATGCCTCAGATGTTCACTACCTGTTGGTAGGTAAAGGCATTTCTGATTGCGGAGTGAAATGAACCATATAAAACAAGTGGGGTTTTAGTTATATACCTTTAGGTTTACAGTCCCAGATTCCGAGACAGGGACACCTGTGCAGGATGTGCATGGGGTATCCTCACTGGATCCCTGTGAGGAATGCGGGGGGGGGGGGGGGGGGGGGGGCATGGAACTACATTGTGGTTCACAATGGTTCATATGAGGGGGCACTGGGTGAGGGGTGGATCCCATATGGTCCTGGAGGTGGCTGTCTCCAGCACAGGAGTGACTTAGGAAGGCAGACCAATCCCCACACTTTCATTTCTCTTGTTTTATGTTGTGGGATCCAGCTCAGGGCCCCAGGAGCTGTATGCTTACAGTGTGTACTCCTCTTTACTAAAGGACCCTGCATGAAGTACGTGACAGAGACCTTTTGGCAACATTTCTAGTAGTTGGGGATGAGTGTTTCAGGCCTCAGAAGGTTGAGCATCTAGGTGGTGCTAGTACACTGCACACTTCCAAAGTTCTGGTCTCATTTTTATATTTAAAAATACAAATGTTTTAGTTTAATTGACTTTGCTTTTGATTTTGCTTTGGTTTGTTGGCATGCTAGTGCTTAAAACGTGAGCCTCCTGTGTGCTAAGCATGCATGCTTCCACTGGGATTCTCCCTTCTCAAATGGATTATTAAATGTTATTTACCCAAGAAGAAGGTTGGGAATTGTTGATGCTGCAGTGGGTTTTGCTAAATCAGAAACAGCGCGTGCAATCCCTGTCCTGTTAGGCGTTTCCATTTGAATTTGGTTAAATGTGGCTCAGCCCTCTTTGACAGACTTGCTAATGTGGCCAGGCAGGATCATAGCTTACATTACTTATGATGCCTATAAATTGCCCATGAATTTCTGCTGTAAAAGCATAAAAAAAAAAAAAAAAAAAGAAAGAAAGAAAGAAAATGAAAAAGAAGGGTGGGAAGGAGGGAGGGAGGGAGAAAAGAGGGAGAAGGAAATCAGGACGTATCAACTATTAGGTTGTATTCCAGTTTACATTCCATCTTGCATTTCTTTTTGTGTTCAGCGAGTGACTGACACCCTCTTTTCTGTCTCCTTAAGGTGCTGTATCACACAGAGGTGGCCTATGACCCAGAAGGAATCTTAGGGACTATCAACTCCATTGTGATGGCATTTTTAGGAGTTCAGGTATCTGTTCATTTCCTTAGGATAACCCTTCTGACAGTTTGTGACAGCTGCAAACAACGTATCAAGGGGCCATCTCACTGTAATGAGGTAGTGGAAGGGGACTGCTGCCCTACAGGTCTGGTGAATTCTGTTTCGGATTGAGATTATGCAAACTAGTGTGGGATAGCTCAGCAATTCAAGTGACTAGCTGGCTCCTTACATTCTGGGAACTAAATTCTTACTAGTTGTGGGTTTATGTTAGCCCAGCAGTTTGTGGGTAATGAGTTCTGTTAATGGCTACATTTATTCCCTCCTTCCTTCCTTCCTTCCTTCCTTCCTTTCTTTCTTTCTTTCTTTCTTTTTTTTTTTTTAAGACAGTGTTTCTCTGTGTAGCCTTGATTTTTCTAAAACTTGTTTTATAGACCAGGCTGGCTTTGAACTCCTCAGGGATCCACCTGCCTCTGCCTCCTGAGTGCTGGGATTAAAGGTATTGGGGTCCAAGAATCGCCTCACAAACCACACAACACTGATCTTAGTCAGACAGGGATAGTTTATTGAGTATCTGTCCCAGGACTGGTGGACCAGGCCATGGTCCAGATTCAGGAACTGAACCATGACATTAAGATTCTACAAGGTTTTTAAGCCCCAAATCCACAAACATCTGTGTTCAGCAATCAGGATTTAGGGGATTTCCTTTTGAACATGCCTTTGTTGTACACTTGTTCTGCACCCATTGTTTGGGGTATTTAACTGTGGCAGCGAACTTACCTTGTCTAATATTCATGTTCTAACATGTCACCCAGAATGGGACTTGTCTAACATCCATGTCTTCAGTAACCCACATACATGTCTCTTTCTGCCAAGTAGGATGTCAGCTCCCAGGGAGGTCTTGGGAACTTAAACTTGACTAGATCACTACTCAAAATGCAAGTCTTAATCCATTAAGTCTTAAACCATTTGGTTTCTTGTATTGGTGCAGGTGTCTCTCTTATGTTGGGGGTCCATCCCAGGGGCAGCTTATACAGAAAATACCATAATAACTCATACATAGGTGCAGGAAGTGCTGATGGGTGGTCGGTTGGAGTCCAAGCTTATGGGTAACTATACAAAACAGTTCTACTGACTTCTACCGTGATTGGTTTCCAAGGGCACAGAACATAACAGAAAATGAAATCCACTTAAGCATGGAAAAGTTTCCTGGTAACAGCAGAAGCTACATAGTAACAGTACAAAATGGAAAGCGCAGACCGGTAACAGCTACCCAGACCCTAACAAAGGTGCTTGCCACCATGACTGACAATGGCCACATTTCTCATCCCTGCACTTGGAAGGCTGAGGCAGGAGGACTCCGGACTGGTCACAGAGCAAAACAAATGAAAACAGACACCATGAAAAGAGTCCATGTGGAATTTTCAGAATGTTTCGATCCGTAACCTGCAGAGGTCGCCATGTCCTTTGTCTTTTTGTTTCCTATGTGCTTGTCTCCCTGTGTTTGTTTATGTTGTTACAACAAAACAACCAAGACTGACAAAGAGACAGCAGAGTTTGCTTCTCAGGCCCGGGCTCAAAGTGCTGCCAGTTCCTTTTCAGGCAGGGGTCCATCTCTGCCTCCCAGAGTGCAGCCCGTGGAGAGCTGGGCACTGTATTCGCACATCGTGGTGCTTACAAGGGTGCAAATGCTGGACTTGATGTCCCAAGCCCTTTGTAAGATCATAAAATACATTCATAAGTGCAGATCCACACTGGTCCCAGAAGGACCAGACCTCCTTTCTGTGCTGTCACCTGCTGAGGTTTCCCTGTATGAACTTAGGAAAGATAGACCTCCATTCACAGCTAGCTATGTAAGCGGCTTTAGAGCATGTGTGTCTTATGCCCCAAATCAAATCTGGTTACCCTTTTTTCCCCTTCCCTTCTCCCTCTTGCTCCAAACCCCCTTGCTCTAGGCCCCCTCACTCTGGCCCAAAGTACACTGTAGCTGCCTTCAGACACCCATATGAGGGCATCAGATCTCATTAGCTGGGATTTGAACTCATGACCTCCCAAAGAGCAGTCAGTGCTCTTAACCACTGAGCCATCTCTCCAGCCCAAATCTGGTTACTCTTAGTGTTCCTCATGTGCACTTCTGAGCAAATCTAAACTCAGAGCAGTTTAGATTTCTCTACACAAAGTTGTCCTTCCTGGCGTTTGAGTGTATTCTTTGAAGAGAACAAACTGCCTCTACAGCAGGCCTGAGAGAGCATTCTGTGCTGGAGAGAGCATCCTGACCATGCAGGCAGCCATTGCGAGGCGTCTGGAGTACTGCGTGTGGCTGGAGTGTGACTCAGAACCTTGGTTTTCATTTTACTTGATTTAAAATTTTAATGGCCACACATAGCTAGTGGCAGTCCCATTAAATGGTACAGATCTCAAATGTGTACAGTTTGGGGATTCAATAATTTTCCACTAATGGGTCGACACCCTGCCTCTATTTCTGTGGCGCTTGGATTCTGTTTTTATATACATCCACCTAACTCGCTACACACACTGTAGGCAAACCTCAGCCTGCTAGGGCACTTGGGTTAGTGTGGGAAGGTTTAGGTACAGACCCACAGCTGCACTGTGGATTTGTGTCTAGCTCTCATGTGCAGGCTGGGTGACGTCTTGGTATGTCTAATTCCAGAGGTGTTACAAGGATGAAATACGTCAGTTTATACAAAACCCCAAGAACCAGCACATAGGCAACACTCGTACATTTTAGCTATTATTATAAATGTAAACACTATATTCTTTGATACTTTCAAAGTTTGACTCTAGTACAGAGAGATTTTTGTGCAGTGTACTGTCTACGGTTTTAAGTTTTCCCTGCACCCAGTTCCGTTTTGCTCCTTTGCATCCTGGGTAGTGTTGCTAGACCCGATACTTTGTATCCAGGCTAGTCTGACCTAGTTTCTTGTCACCTAAATGGGTGTCACTTTCAGTTTCCATCCTGTTGCTGTGATAAAATACTGTTGGAAAGCAGTTTTGGGGAGGAAAGAGCTGTTTCACTCACAGGTCACAACCCTTCATTGAGGGAAGCGAGGGTAGGCACTCAAGGAAAAGCCCTGCAGGGGCGCTGCGCTGCCCGCTGCCTTACTTGAGGGCTTGCGCATGCTCAGGCGGCTCCCCTATACATCCAGGAGCACTTACCCAGGGATGGTGCTGCTCACAGTGGGCCCAACCCTCCTGTATCAATTAGCAATCAAGACGGTGCCGCACAGACATGCCACAGACCAGTGTGATCTAAGCAGTTTGTCTATTGAGGTTCCCTTTTCCTAGGTAACTTTAGGTTGTGTCTAGGATAAGGGGTAACTTTCCTGGGCTCCCCAAAACCTCTAGGAGAAAGCCCCTGATTTAAGTGAGACCTGAGGAGCCTCCTGCCTCCCCTGTTATTTCACTTCTCAACCTACTGTGGCGCTCTTGTGCTTTACATGTTTCTTTCTGTGCTGTCCCCTTCACCGGGGGTGTCCTGCCTGCTCTGATGCTCTCCGACTCGTATCCCCAACACTACCTATGTGACGTCCACTTCTCTATCACTGGTCCCATGCTTCTCCCCAGTCTCCACCAGGGCACAGGGGTCAATTTGCGTTCCTCTTTAAATCCCCAGAGTCTAGAATGTGTACTTTGCAAATAACTCCGTGTGCTGAATGGTTATATTGATGAAGACAGAAACAAGAGTTCACCATAGGTGACTGACTCTCTTGGTCATATTGTTTTCATCCCCAGGCAGGAAAAATACTGTTGTATTACAAGGATCAGACGAAAGCCATCCTGATACGATTCGCCGCCTGGTGCTGTATCCTTGTAAGTAGCCAGTCTTCCTTACTCCGAATGCTGTTTTTAAGGCCGACCCTTGTTTAAGAAGAAGTGAAATGTTGAGCAGTCACTGGCTCAGCATGACGGGAAATGGCTGACTAGAATAACAGGGTTCACAGAACAGCATCTTTTAAAATTATTTTTATTTCCTGAGCCTGGAACTCAGGGCCTGGTATGTGGCCAGTACACACTCTACCATTAAGCCACATTCCTATTCCCAAGGAGGACGACATCTTTACATCTAAATTCTCAGGCTTATTTTCTTAGACAATTATATTACATAAATAAATAACACAGTGTTCGCTATCAAACACTTGAATGAGGATTACCAGACACAATGTGTAAGAGAGCCGGGCAGTGGTTCCGCACGCCTTTAATCCCAGCACTTTGGAGGCAGAGGCAGGCAGATCTTTGAGTTCGAGGCCAACCTGGTCTATAGGACAGGCAAGGATACACAAAGAAACCCTCAAAAAACAAAAACAGAAGACACACAGAGACATACACACACACACACACACACACACACACACACACACACACACACACACACACGAGAGAGAGAGAGAGAGAGAGAGAGAGAGAGAGAGAGAGAGAGAGAGAAGCAAGCCCTGGGTCCTATTCCCAACATACAGGAAGCCTGGGTGTGGTGGCACGTGTCGGCAATGAGAAGGCAGAAGCAAGGAGATCCAAGTACCCTCGGCTACATAGTGAGCTTGAGGCCAGCCTGGGATATGTGGACAGTTTCAAAAACAAGAGAGAAAATGAAACTGGAAACAGCCAGGCAATCAGTAGTTATAAAAGCAGGAGCATCCCGTTAAGAACGTGCCTGCCTGTCCATTCTCCCTGGCCTTTCAGAGTCACCCCTAGGAGTCACTGTGACTCATCACTTACCGTCTCTAACTCAGGGGACATCTTAAAACAGGTTTCCAGTTAAAAGAACAAAATAAAAGGTGATTTTTTTTTCCAGTCCTCCCTAAGCAATTAAGTAATTTTTTGGTCTTAAACATTGTGTTTCGAGATTGTAATATAAATCTTTAACATCCTTCTTTTCCTTGTAGGGACTTATTTCTATTGCTTTGACAAAAATGTCTGCAAATGAAGGCTTTATTCCAATAAACAAGAATCTCTGGTAAGCATGGCAGAGGATGTCGTCTTCCTGTTGTCTCTCATGTTGCAACCGGGCGTTCCCGGCGTGTGACAGCCCTCCCTCGATCGTCTTTCCATAGGTCCATCTCATATGTCACCACGCTGAGCTGCTTCTCCTTCTTCATCCTCTTCATCCTCTACCCAGTGGTGGATGTGAAGGGTTTGTGGACAGGAACCCCATTCTTTTACCCAGGTGAGTTAGCTAGCACCAGTAGGTGGTAGCAGGTAGACTGGCTTCAGAGGCACTGGGCTTCCTGAGAGCTGAAGTCTCTGTCCTAGAGGCACATTTCCAGGAAGCAAGCTAAGGAAGAAGCCAGCTCACAGGAGGTCACTGGACCGTCCCAAAGCATTCTACCTCATTGTCATCGTTTAGTTCCTAGAGTCAGTAAATACACTCCGCTTATATCCAGGCAGGACAAAATGATGACATGCTGGATGTGACCCAGGACATAATGTTTTTGATAAGAAATAGGATTGTGCTTCGTGTGTGTGTGCATGCGTGTGAGTATATGTGTGTGCTTGTATGTGTGTCCTTGCATGTGTGTCTGTGAATGTATGTGTGCATGCATGTTTGTAAATATATATGAGTATGCATGTGTGTGTATGAATGTTCATGCATATATGAATGTATGTGCATGTATGTGTATACGTGTGTATGTATGTGTGTGCATGCCCGTGTGTGTGTATGTTTGTGAATATATATATGAGTGTGCATGTATGAATGTGTGTGTATGTATGTGTATATGTGTGTATGTGAGTATGTGTGTGCATGCCTGTGTGTGTGTGCATGTTTGTGAATATATATATGAGTGTGCATGTATGTGTATATGTGCATATATGAGTATGTATGTGTGCATGTCCATGTGTGTATATGCATGTGTGTATGTGTGTGTATTAATGGGTATGCATGTGTGTATGTGAGTGTGTGTGTACATGTATGAATGTTAGTGCATGTATGTATATGTGTCTGTGAGTGTGCACATGGCGTGTGTATGTGTGATATGTACACACATGCACACATACAGGAGTACAACTTAAAGTTCTCCCCACCAAGAGGGTTCCTGGGGTAGAATTGAGGTCAGCAGGCTCCTACCTCCTAAGAATCTAGAAATACACTTCACAGTTAAATAGCTAAGCTATACATCATTTATTTGGGGCAGTAGGCAACAATGCAAGCGCATGCTTCGTGTTATTTATTGAATTCATTTCAAGAATTCTATGGATGATCGGGGAAAAGAAAAACCACATTCTGATCTCTCTAAGGGATGAACTCCATCCTGGTGTATGTTGGTCACGAGGTGTTTGAGGACTACTTCCCCTTCCAGTGGAAGCTAACGGATGAGCAGTCTCACAAAGAACATCTCATTCAGAACATAGTGGCCACCGCCCTCTGGGTGCTCGTCGCTTACATTCTCTATAAAAAGAAGGTTTTTTGGAAAATCTGACAGCACGTGCTGAAATACATCACTAGCAGACTCCAGAGGGCCTGAGAGAAGAGCGGCAGCAAACTCACTCACAAAGGGGATGAGCTTCCGGATGCTGGCCAGGCTGGTTTGCCTAGACATCGAAAAGCTGCCTGTATATTTTTTACTTACATATTTACATATCTGAAATGTTATTCTTTCCATTTTCTATGAGATTGATCTATTTGGAATGTGTGGAAATCTTAACTTCTCAGAGGTGATTTGCTCTGAACATTTGCCTTTGTGAAGGAGACTGAGGTTGGTGGACTGTGCCTGACTCACAGGTAGAATCTTTCCAAGCATGGACGGCACCTCGGGTTTGGTCCCTGGCATCACAAACAAGCAAACGAGAAGAAGGACCAGGTCTCACTTCCTGGAAACTGCCTTCCCATGTGTATACGCATGCCAACAATAACCACTGTGGTTTCATGGTGACAGACTATAAAGCTTTTTGAATGAACTGTGTCATAATGTTGTCTGATTTTTTAAAATAGCATGTACTTTATTGTTTCTAGAAAGCCAAAGTAATTTTTCTTTCCGACTTTCAGGGCTTTGATGGGCCCGTAAAATGCATTATGAATGCATTTTGTTTTTTTCCTCACTTGGCAAAAAAGCTTGAGATATAGATTTGCTCTTGTAAACCACTCTACTTACAGCTATATCTGTCCATCTACCTTATTGTCTGTCTTGTCTGTCTGTCTGTCTTCCTGCCTGCCTGCATGCATGCCTACACTGGCATGTCTCTGGATGGTATCTAGGCATCTCTCGGTACCCAGAGATGTAGCCCTGGGAAGAACAACATATGTTCTTTGGTGGGTCCTCCAGAACTGTCTCCTGGGTAAGGTGTGGGGCAATGCCCTGGCCTGTCAGAGCTTTGGTTCCCTCATCTGTGGAAGGAAGGAAATGGGGAAGCTCCCTCAGGCCTCCCAGGGTTTAGATGTGATAAGGTGGGACCCATCAGCAACTTCTGTGTAACTCACAGAAAACCCTGGGAAAGGGATAGTAGCAAACCCTCTCTGTCTCCATCGGAGTGAATCCTATCAATGACTGTCCACAGTTTCTTAGGGATGAAAGTGATGTCTGCGTATAGACACACTCCTGGGGAGTTTTCATGAGAGTTGCATTTTTAAGGAGAATTGTGATGGGGTTGTACTTTAGGCCACTCTTCTGTGGTGACCTGGGGACATTTGAATTACAGTGTATGGCTTTTGAGTTGGTTTCCAGCTCTGCCCTGACCTCTTGGCTGTGCTTCCTGCTGTCTTCTCTCCTATGCCCGCAGCACCTCTGGCTCAGCTCTGCCCTTCTCTACAAACGGAAACTCCATGTTTTCCTAGCTCTGAATGGCTCATTCTGTCTCAGGGCACGGAACTAAGGGCTGCTGTTCTTTCGCTCCCTGTTTGTACTTTCCCATTTAAAATAAAGATTTTATCATTGCTAAGTCTTCTCAGTTCTGTCCCCATCTTTCACCTCTTCGTTCTCCGTCATGTCCCCTGTCCGAGTGTAGATGCTTGCCTCTTTCTGTGAAGTCATTGGTCCACTGTCACCAGCTTAAGCTTTATAAAGCAGGAGTTGGATCAAACCCTCTTGTCCAGTTCAGTTGAGCCTGGGTCATCACTGCCGGACACAGCCCTCTTCGTTTGATCCCAGCACCTTCTGCTGTTCTCCCGTCTCCACCAGCCTTGCTGGCTGTAGCCCAGCTGGACCCTCCCCTCCCTCCTCTTCATTTCTCCACACCTGTATGTGATTTGTTCTTTCACACGGCCCATTGTGGAAGCACCACCTCTGATCTCATTCTCAGGCAGAGCTAATATCCTCTTCTGGGTTCTCACTGATAACCCTCTCATAGCATTGATTGCTTCTGCCTCACGAGATGGTTATTTTCTGTGTTATCATGATCTTAATGGCAAGAATTACATATTCTGCTGCATTTGTGTGTGTGTGTGTGTGTGTGTGTGTGTGTGTGTGTGTGTGTGTGGTAATAAATGCACTGCCTTGTACTTAGCAAGTGCTAAATAAACATTTATTAAAGCAAAACAATGTGGGTTTTGATTTTTTTTTTTAAGACTTTAGTTTTTAGTTATGTGTCTGTGGGGAGGGTTGTGCATATGAATGCCATGCCTGCTGAGGAGAGAGGCTTTGGGTCCCCCTGGAGCTAGGGTTATGGGCAGTTGTGTGACACCCAATATGAGTGCTGGGAACAAATTCCCGTCTCTAATCTGAGCCATGTCTCCAACCCGTCTTCATTTTTTTGAATAGTGTGACTGAGCTGTAAGTTTGACGTTCCCCACTGAGAGTCTCTTGAGAATGCTGATGGAACATTGGCTCTTTAAGGACTCGGTGCCGCCCAGTTCTTCAATGCACCTGGAAGGATAGCCACGGCTCTGCTGTCTCCCCATCCACAATGAGAGGCTTCATGAAAGGGTGACTTCAGAGTTACCCTTGAGAGTAGCACTTCTCAAACTGGGTGCTGTGTCTAGGTTAGGATGCCTTCAGCCATAAGAAGCACTGAGCCCTGATACAGCAGAACTGTCAGGAAGCTCATCTATCCTACGCAGTTCTTAGGGAGACATGCTACTCACCATTGCAGCCTGCAGAGATGGCCTCTGGGATCCCAGCTGTTATACACAGTACTGTATAGAGGCAGATTCTCTGTGTATCTTCGTGTTTTATTAGCAAAAAAAAAAAAAAAAAAAAAAAAAAACCCAAAACCCTGGTTCTTGAGGATCATTGGCTAGAAATGCCTTCAAAATCGGAAATGATGAGAACTTGGGTTAATCCAGTCCACATTATACCCAAGTGTATACCTGAGTGTACAGGTTCCTTCTGAGAGAGGGAAGACAAGACATGTCACACTGGTGACTAACAGAATGGGAAAGCAGGTGTGGCTAGCATGACTGTTGGTGGCTGCAGTAATGACAGATGACACTACATCTTCCCAGGAGCAAAGTTTGTCATTCAAACCATTTTAAAATATTTGCATTTCTAATTCCTGTTTATAATTAAGTAAACTGTAGTTTTTATAAGTTGTGCCGTTTTACACTCACTAACATAAAGGACACCATGGATAAGTAAATAACCCATGTGTAAGGTATTAGCTTGAGTGAAATTCAACTGTATTTTCTCACATATAATGTAATTGTATTTTTTTTTAAAATAAGAGAGAAGACCAATAGACTTCAAGGAAGAGGTCTTTGTATCAGGTTTTTTTTAAACTAGGAGAAAATCCCTCCCAATGCTAAACAATATACTCTTAAGCATGACTTGTTAATGACCAAGTGTCGGACATGACCCCAGCTTTGAGAACTTTAACACATTTAAGCAAGGTGGGTGTCTTAGTTAGGGTTTTACTGCTGTAAACAGACATCATGACCAAGGCAACTCTAATAAAGGACATTTAACATTTAATTGGGGCTGGCTTACAGGTACAGAGGTTCAGTCCATTATCATCAAGGCAGGAACATGGCAGCATCCAGGCAGGCATGGTGCAGGAGGAGCTGAGAGTTCTACATCTTCATCTGAAGGCTGTTAGCAGAATATTGACTTCCAGGAATCTAAAATGAAGGTCTTAAAGCTCACACCCACAGTGACACACCTACTCTAACAAGGCCACACCTCCAAATAGTGCCACTTCCTGGGCCAAGTATATTCAAATCACGACAGGGCCCTTTTGACATTGGTTCCAAATAGTATCCATCAAGCCGTCAGTCTTTCTACATTCACGGCTAATGAAAAGCTAGATGGTCCTGTTATGTCATGAAATGCCTCAAATTTCATAAATTCCACTTTCAGTTGCTTATGTCAAAACGCTGTCAAAGTGTCAAGGCCAGGCACCAAGAGCACATATCTGTAGTCACGACACCCATGAGGCAGAGGCAAGGGGGTCACAAACAAACCAGCCTCAGTTCTAAGTTGGAGACCAGACTGGACTATGTGAGACCCTGTTTCTAAACAAAACAAAAAGCACAAAGACAAAATAAGCCACTATTTTGCTGACTTTGGTTTTCAAAATTCCATCCAAAAGTGGACTGTAAGCCTTTCTCACCAACGGTGAAGCACAGAGCCACGGAAGGAATTTCTGACCATTGGGGATGATTTCTGCCTGGCAACTGAAAACTGATTTGCTCACATATGTCAGCTAGATGTTGTAGGATTTTATCATGTTTGTGGTCACACACACCCCTTTTGGCACTTGCCTGGTGACCTGCTTTCTACAGAGCTGATCCTGTGACACTGAGGCCCAGGCAGAGCTGGAGGAACAGAGGTAGCTTTACCATTGGAACAAGCCACAGGTAATGTCTTTCTAGATCACAGTCAGCCATGACAGACACCGATGCCACCCAAGCATGGAATGGGGGTGCGGTGTCCCATGAACACCTCACCGAGAGCAAAAGCAGTCACTTCATTTGTCAAAAATATTACAAGAATGACCTCTAGGCCACTTACTCTGAAACTTCTTAAGCTAGTTCCAGAGTTCTAGATATTCGTTCACTGCAGGAGGAAGCCCTGACAGTGACAGACACACAGCTGGCGACATGTGTGTGTGTGGAGGGGGTGGGGAGGACAGGAAAGCTGCAGCTGTCCTACTAGAGTAAAAAGCAGAGATCACGGGCATCCCTGGAAGACAGACAGACAGACAGACAGACAGACGCCGAGGAGGGCAGCTGACATTGGATATATAGACTGAAGCAGAACTGAGAAGCACCACTCACACAGAGACAGGGGTGGGGTGGGGGCAGAGGGAGAGAGGAAGAGAGGGTGAGAGAGGGAAAGGAAGAGAAACAAAAACTATGTCATTAGAATAGAAAAAAAACGGCTTCCCTCCAGGGGTCATGGGAGGAGCCCCAGAGGTGAATGTGCACCTGGGCTCTGCATAAGACTTTTTAATAAATTATTTTCATACAATATATTTTGATCATGTCCATCCCACTCCCTCAGCTCCACTTCGACCCTCCCCAGTTCCGTAAGCACTCAAATTTATTTTTGTTTTCTTCCTCACTTTCAACAAAACACAAAAATGAAAATCAAAACAGATAAGAAGTACCATTAAGACAAACAACAGAACAGCAGGACTGATGCCTGAGAACTCGCAGAGACTGTGGCAGTACAGGCTCCAAGTAGGTGAGGGATCCCAGCACTAAGAGAGGGAATCGGACACAGGCCCCCATCCCTAACCAAACAGCTGTCTATAGCTGATACCCGCCAGGAAAGGGAAAATCCATTTGCTCCAGTCTCACTGGGTATTTCAAGTACACTGCAGACCCCATCCCCAGGCCAAAGTAAAGCCTACAGGACTCTTTTATAGTCTCCAGTGCCTTAGTAGTTTGTAACAGTTGCAATACCCGAGGAGCAAGGAGCTGTCCTTCTCAAAGGAGCCCATCCCCATTACCCAGGTCAGCCCAAATTCTGCTCATTCCCCAGTTTCCACAAGATCCCAACATCTCATAATACTTTAATAAGCATCTGCCCTGTTTTAGGCATGTACCTAGCTCTTAACTCAGAGACAAATGGGTTCCAGTTCCAACTGCCATCTGTCCAAGTGGAGGACTTGTCAATTCAGCTCAAATGAAACCTTTTGTGCTCAAGGAAAGAGAGCAATGAACTTTAATACATTTGTCACGGGCATCTTTATTCATCACATCAGATCCACTGGGATAAGACGGTTCCTTCCACAGCATTGTGGGCTTGCCGACTCATCGACCACTAAGCAATTGGCACAAAAATAGCTTGCTTCTGTTTTTATTTTCCTTGATCAGTATCACTGGCATCGAATGTGTCCGAAGAATAGGCTTTGGAGCTGGAGTGCTGAGACGGATTCTCTCCAATGACACTGACTTTGTAAAGATCACTGGCTTCCTGGACACTGTGGGAATCCTGTAAATTCAATTCCTGGTCCAATGTTGTCACACTTGTAGTGGTGTCTTGAATTTGAGTTGAAGAGTTGCTTTCTGATTTGTCACATGTGGTACTGAAAGGGATGGCACAAAACACGAGATCTGAGGGCAGCAAGTGACACTCGTTGGCCGGCCTGGTTATCACAAACCTGTGAAGTAAAGCCAAGGATGGATTCTGAGACTGCAGTTTGGACAGCATGGCTTCAAGTAACACCCTAAATGAAGAGGGCATTTTGTTCTGGGTCACACAATGAGAGGAGAGGCCAGGGGGTTGACCTTCATCTCTCTACAACATGCCCACCTTGGCATAGCATCACAACTCTCTGCGGGCGCCTGTTCTCATCATCCAACCGGAGGGGAATGAGACTCTGGGATAGTTCACCTCTGTAGGCTTTTCTGACTCCCAGTTTATCTGCTTTCAGGATACATATACTAAATTTTGAACTAGCACAGTTCTGACCACAGAAGCAAGCTGGAGACCTTGTACAATGGCAGACCACTTGCCCCACAGGCAGGAGGCCCAACCATAGAACTTCAAACAGACAAAGCAAGCTCAGAACTTGACTGTGGAAAAGTTCTTTGACCAGAGAAACCAGAAGGCTACAGTTTTTTCCCTACCACGTGCTTGTGTCCCAGATAATTTTACACAGATTTATATCTATCTTAGCCTGATGCATATAAAATTTCACAGAAATTTTACACAGAATGCAAGCCTGGCCAAAGACTAAGTACATTAAAACACCCAAGTTTTTAATCAAAATTAATCTGCAAGGAAACCTACAGCCTGGGCCTTCGTGAGAAGACTTTTAAGGAAGCAAGACTCCTCAACAAGATATCAAGTCCAGAGAAAGCCTCAACTGGTGTGAAATGGTAGCCAGGATTCACGACCAAAACATAGGCAGGCTGACCTTGCATGACTTTTTAACATGCTGTTCTTCATGGCTGTCTAGTCTGCCGTCAGGTGGCAGTCTGCCGAATGGTCCCCTCCGGTTCTCTGTGGGCCTAATCAGGTCTAGTGAACACTTAACACAACTACCCTTCTCTTTAAGGAGAACTACCATTCCTTCGTTGAGGACCTCTCAAATATAAGTTGTGTGTTCTTCCAAAAACCATATCCTACGATTTTCCAGACATGTGAGAGACAGGACTTAGAGCTGAGGAAGAGTGTGGCAGGGGAATTCATTTTACAGAGAAGTCATTTGCACTTCCTGGTGCTGAACACAGAGTACTGCTCCTGTCCCATCCTAAAGGTGAGTGTTTGAAGCCAGGTAACTCTCTCTACTACACTAGTGTCATCTGTAGACACTTCCATGTTTATTTACGTCTTCCCCACTGAGGCGACATGACCACTGTTCTTTCCAACAGTGTCCACGTGGTCTACAACTGAGTCACCCAGGCTCACTTCTCTGACACTTGATGGATACCCAAAGATTCTCCACCTCCAAACAACATCACTGGCACATCCTGAATGCTGTGACTTCCTGACAGTGTCCCATGTCAGAAATCTTAAGCTTCAGGAAATCACTCTCTGCCCACACGCTCCCACCGTTCTTTCTCTCCCACTCCCTTCCTCTGAGTGCATCCTCTCCAACTTCATCAGGATTTCCAGTCCTGGTGCTTTGACTTTAGAGTCAGCCATTGCTTCCTGTATCCATGACAACACTGCTTCCATACCCAGCAGTCAACCTGAGTCTTTATCTCTTCGAAACTCTGTATCACTCATCCATGTCTCTCTCTGTACCGTGTCCCTCCTCCATCTCTCTGCACTTTTCCCTCCTCCATCTCTCTCTGCACTGTGTCCCTCCTCCATGTCTCTCTGCACTGTGTCCCTCCTCCATCTCTCTCTGCACTGTGTCCCTCCTCCATCTCTCTCTGCACTGTGTCCCTCCTCCATCTCTCTCTGCACTGTGTCCCTCCTCCATCTCTCTCTGCACTGTGTCCCTCCTCCATCTCTCTCTGCACTGTGTCCCTCCTCCATCTCTCTCTGTACTGGATCTCTCCTCCATCTCTCTCTGCACTGTGTCCCTCCTCCATTTCTCTGCACTGTGTCCCTCCTCCATCTCTCTCTGCACTATGTCCCTCCTCCATCTCTCTGCACTGTGTCCCTCCTCCATCTCTCTCTGCACTGTGTCCCTCCATCTCTCTCTGCACTGTGTCCCTCCATCTCTCTCTGCATTGTGTCCCTCCTCCATCTCTCTGCACTGTGTCTCTCCTCCATTTCTCTCTGCACTGTATCTCTCCTCCATTTCCTCTCTCCACACTGCATCTTCCCATATCCCTCTCTTCTCCCTCTCCT
Organism: Rhabdomys pumilio; assembly: GCA_030674055.1. Lineage (NCBI taxonomy): Eukaryota > Metazoa > Chordata > Mammalia > Rodentia > Muridae > Rhabdomys > Rhabdomys pumilio. The sequence continues at coordinate 17,570,863 of JANHMN010000015.1, read as the reverse complement.
CTCCTTCTTTTTCCTCATCACTTGAGCCTACTACTTGGAGTATTTTTATCTCTCCTCTGCCTGGAATGGGCTCCACCAGCCCATTTCTACTCTTTCATATTTTCTCTAACTGCTCTCATCCCCACGGTGACAACCCTGAGTTAGAACTGCATGGCTGTGCTGTTCTAGATTCATGCTCTTTGCTTTTGCCTCTTTGCCTCTGATCTAGATAGACGTCCTCTTTTAGCCACAGCGTGCAGAATGATCTCCTTTTAATAAAAACTGGAGTCTGAGCAATGTACACTGATGATTTTAGGATGAGCAAACCATAGTGACTAGAGGAAGCATTCTGTAAACAGTCTCAGTGAATCCAGCAGAAAACCAGGGCGTCTCCCTGATAGGTAGCAGCTTCATGAATGGAGGTAAGTATAAAACTTCCTGCCGTTTAGACCCCGCCTTCCTTAGAACTATGTCATTATCCTGGGATTCTGATCACATGGTTCCTGCTGTTTAGACCCCGCCTTCCTTAGAGCCATATAATCATCCTAACCCCCCTCCACCCCACCGCCCTGTTTCCTGCTATGCAATGGCTGATCTGGAGCTCTGGGTGTGGCTTTTGGTGAGATGGCTTGGCCTTGATTCTCACACTTAAAAGGTGGCCCACGCCTTTCAAACCATCATACTCCCCTCTTGCGTTCTTGGTTGTGTTCCTCATCATCCATCATACGGTATAAGCCGACACATAGGATCCCAAAATTATCCAATGAGCCACAGAACAGCTGTCCAAAGGTTTTTCTTGGCTGGGAAGAGAACAGAATAGCAGGTATTTGCTAAGAACTTTAATCAAACAGTTGCAAGAACTTACTTGAGTTTTGTTTGCTGGCTATTTGCTGTAGACATCTAAAAGACCTGGCAGTCATTCATCTCCTTGTGGTAGCAATGTAAGGTAGACACTTAAAGAAGTTTATGATTGGTTTCGAACCTTTATCCCTCTAGCGTTCTGGTTTTCTCCAGAGCCTCTGGTAGGTGTCGTGTGGCACGTGCTCCTGCACATTCTTTTACTGATATTTTGGCCACCATTAAGAATTATCAATAAGCAGCAGGTTCAAAAATCCAATTTTAGGGGTAAACTTCAGGGAATCTCAAGCACCCGGGCTCTAAAGCTACAGCCAGCAAGGTCACGAGTCAAAGGCAGTGGCAAATAGGTTAGATACACCCAGAAAGATGCTGCTCACTTCTGTGATTCCTCAGGGCAAGATCAAGATCTCTAAGGACAGAAATACAGGACAATCAATTGGCCATTGTCCTGGTACTACAGGAGGTGCTGGTAGCAGCTTCCCGGGCCTATCCCTCACTCACCAGTCAACTGCAGGTGAGAACCCCAGAACCACATGAGTGCAGATGGCATTTGCATCTGGAATTCACAGGCTCAGAACACACAGGAGGCCTGCCCATTTTGGCAGTGTGGTGTGTTAAGCCATGCGTTTAGAGGTCTAAGGAGCACACTTCTTTGAAGGGAGCCCTGCTGATACTCAGTGAATCTACAAAAGATGTCTCCTTGTCCAGCTGTGCCCTGACTACAACACTGGACAGCCAGATGCAGGGTCAGTCAAAGCTAAAACAAAAAACAGAATACTGGGGAACAGATTCCTTGTGAGGAGGCTACACTCTACTCTGGTTCCTGAAGGAAGAGATGACCCACTGGAAGTTGCCCAATGTGTTATCTTGTTATAGTCTAGATTAACCAGCTCTCCAGGGTAAGAAAGCATCAGCATATTCTCCTGAACCAGTGGCATCCTTAGACCCAGCCACAGAGTTCTGCCTGACTCCAGCTAGCCTGACCAGAACTCCTTAGCATTCCAGGTATTGAGGCAATCTTGAGAAGCTGGACCACACGCCTTAGCTGGACCCCCTGCTGTGACAACACAGTTGAAACTATGATATCCTCAGGTAGGCCTCAGGGTTGTTTTTTTGTTTTTTGTTTAGTCTGTTAAGTGAAATTAGTTACTTAACTCCCACCATCCCTGGACAGATTAAACCCAAAAGACTAAAATAGATACAGAGGAGATCTAGGACTTCGAGATCCTAGAAGGCTGAGGTCATGTGACAACAGTCTTACTGCTGTGTGGTCTCATGACAAGGTGAAAGGGCAAGAGATGTCCCTGGCAGGAGAGAAGAGAGGAGGCCAAGCCCACCTTCTACTGAAAACCCACTCCTGCTAGTGACATCTAATCATCTTTTAGTAGGCTCACCCTTCAATATGACTGCATGAGTTTCCAATATGGGATCTATAGGGGACACATTCAGACATGTTGGGCCTCTCAGATGCTGCTTGCATCCTCAGCTGGAGGGTGCAGAAAGCAACTGCTTCCTCTACCTCTTCAGATTGTCATAAAGAATAAATACAACCAATGAAAATGTTCTGTGTGCTGAAGTTATAGTACTGTATTGTACTAAATATTTACTAAGTATTATTTCTACGTTGTCAGTCATCTATGAACCCAAGCAACCTGTTTCCAGAAACTCAGAGAGTTGCGGAATTAGGAAAATGCATTATACTAAAAGTAGACTCACCTTAATGTCTGACAGAATGGTTTGGTCTAAAGAGAGAAGTCCCAGCTTACACCGCGTCCTCCCAGACAATAATGTGGCATAGCCCTCATTTGTCTCATATGGCTTCTCCTTAACCAAATAGTGTTCCAGCTGAGAACTTATGCCTCCAGTCACTAGCATCTGAAGTAATTCCAGGACATGGTAGTTGTAGAAGGACTGGAAAGCAAGGGCAAGCCATGTGTGAAATTACAAGGGTCAACACATGAACTGTACAGGCGTTGGGACACGGAGGTTTAATGAGCATCACCATGTGAATTGGTCCTGACGGTGCGGAATACCGCTTTTCATTGTTGCCATCAAAACTGACTGCGTTGCCAGTTTGGGTAGGGAGGTGGGTCAATCAAACCAGGGAGAACAAAACAGTGGGGTGGGTCTCATTTCTTTGGAGTAGACACTGAAAAGTGAGTAAGGAAACTGACACTCCAGAGTCCTCTTCCTCCCTAAGTGACCAGCCGCAATACCTATGGATCATCAATGTACATTTGTGGAATGTACATATAACTAATGAGACAGCTTTATCCTGAAGTTTGCACTGATGTTGTCAATTATTCTTGAGGTCTTTTGGATGGGAATCTACTGACGTTCTGAAGAATGACCTATTTAAAGCTACACAGTGGTGTTACTCATAAACACATGGAGTTCCCAGAGTTCTTTTCAGCCCAATCACGGTTGGAGATGTAAGATAAGTGGAGTTTTGAATCTTCGGTGTCTTAGTCACTGTTGTATTGCTGTGAAGAGACACCATGATCAAGCCAATGCATATCAAAGACAGCACTTAATTGTGGGCTGGCTTACAGTTTCAGAGGTCAGTCCATTATCAGGGAGGGATAATGGCAGGAGGGAGCATGCTGGCACACAGGCAGGCATGGTGCTGGAGAAGCAGCTGAGAGTTCTACATTCTGACCCATAGGCAGATAGACAGACACACCCCGAGTGACACACTTCAGCAAGGCCACACCCACTAATCCTTTTAATCCTTTCAAATAGTGCCACTCCTTGATGACTAAACACTCAAATGTATGAGCCTACAAGGGTCATTTTTATACAAACCAGACATTTTTCATCCATGAATCCTAAAGAGGGACTGGGGACAAGTTCTTACACTAAAACAAGCTAGAGTCTAAACAATCTGAGGGTCTGAAGTGTCTCCATAAACTGCCTTCTTCAGAATCTCTGCCACAGTCTTTCTTAGTAGGTTTTCTCAAGCTGGCTGAATATGGATTTTTCTAAGAGTTTATCTAAGAATTTTATTTACTGATTTTATTTACTGATTATTTTTTTTTAGGTTGACAGAACAAAGGAATGGGTTTCATGATGGCATCCGTGTATGTCTGTGTCTTTGTATTTGCTCCCTCGTTCTTCTGTCTCCACCTCTCTCCCCATGGACCGCCATTATCCAGCCTGTTCGCTTTATCCCCCAGTTAGTCTTTAATTTCCGGTTATGTATTCTATTACTCTGTACAGTCCCCAAAGCCCTTAAAAATCACTCTCCACTCTCATGATGGTTTCATGACCTAAACACACACACACACACATGCGCACAAATTAAAACAACACACACTAATTTTCAGACTCAAGACATGATTTCTCTGTGTAGCCCTGGCCATCCTGAAACTCACTCTGTAGACCTCACTATCTTTGAACTCACAGAGATCCACCTGCCTCTGTCGCCTTATTGCAAGTTTTTTTTTTAATAATAAAGTTCATTCAAAGTTTTTCCTGTGTGTATGTATGTGTAAAAGGTACATACACACACATGGGTGATGGTCCATGTTCCTGTGTAAGTGTGGAGGCCCAAAGGAGGAACAACGTGTATTTCTATCACTCTTGGCCTTATGCCTGGGGGTTGGGGGAAGGTGTGGTCTCTCACTGCCCCAGGAGCTGTATGGCTTTGACTAGCCCAGCAGCTGGCAAATTCTCCTGTCTCCTCACCATCAGGAGTGTGAGGATCCACACTCAGCCTATCATGCAGACACTGAAATTAAACTCTAGGCTCTGCAGTTGCACAGGAACTCATAACCACTGAATCATGTTCCAGCCAGAGTTTTAAATGAGGGGGAAGCCTCCACCCTGATTGCCATACAGTCTGCGGAAATTTACATTTCTGGAAGCTCTGGATAAGGCCCACCATTCTCTACACCCTGGCCAGCCTTTGTCGTCATTCCCAGAGCGAGACAAACGTTGAGAGCGATTTAATCTTCACTTCCCTGGCAGTAAGGATTTTAGAACTGTCTGCATACTCTACATTGTGGTTTTTATTTTATCACTTTTTTTCACTTCTTACATTTCTATTTTTTTTTCTTAAAATGCTGATGTTCTTACTAACGTTCTTTCATCTGGCTGACTTTGAGTACATCTTTCTGACACTGCTGTCCAGCCTGCTGGCGTTGTTCTCAGTGCCGTCTCCCACCCAAGGGCCCAGGGTTGGACTCATCTGCCATTTGTCTTCTCCTTCAGGACTTTAATGAAAACCCTTGAGCCCCCATCTGGAATTTCACCTATTCAGTGTATTGAGTTCAGTCGATGAATTCCCGTGTGGTCTTGCTCTCCTGTGCTTGTGCTGTGGTTTGCACATGTTTTGGAGGCTGAGGAGAGGCAGTCAGATTTCTGTGAAGTTCAAGGCCAGCCTGGTCTATAAAGTGAGTTTCAGGACAGCTAGGACTACAGAAGGAAACCCTGTTTTGAAAACTCAAAAATAAAGAAACAAAGAGAGGAGAAAATACAGTTTTATTGTCTATGAGAATGTCGAGGATAGGCATCACCTTAGCAGGGAAGGATAGAGAAAATACTTCAAGAAACAGGACTAGGAAACAAGTAAGCATCTATCCTCATCTCTCCAACAGGGCAGTCAAAACCAATCAGAAGAAATAACGGACACTTTACCCCAGTCAAGGGAAAAATTAATCAAGAGGGCATTATAGTCCTAAACACATATGTACCAAACTCTGGCACACCCAATTTCATAAGAAGTGTACTATTGTATTTCAAAACACAGACTAATCCCAACTCAGCAGCAGTGGACAATTTCAGTACCCCACATTCAACAGTCCACAGATATCTGTGGTAGTTGTCTGGACAATGAATAAAAAGAATCATCAGAACTAAATTATACCATATATCAAATGGTTCTGGCTGACAGAGTAATCTACCCAAGCACCAAAGAACATAAAATTGATTCGGGACTCCATGGAAGTTCCTCTAAAATAGACCACATACTGGGACACAAAACAAAGCTCAACAAGCACATAAGAACTGAAATAATTCCATGTATCCCATGTGTCCCAAATGCAATAAACATCAACAGCAAACAAACCTCGAGTAACTACACAGACTCGCAGAGATTAAACGCTCATTACTCACTGATGAAGAGTAGAGCAAAGAAGAAACTGAGAAATTAAAAACTCCTGGCAAAAGAACCACTAAAGTTAACCAACTGAAACCTATAAGCAACTGTTACCACCTGTAGCTCTAGCTCCAGGGGATCTGGCTCCCTCTTCTGGTCTCTGTGGGTACCTGCACTCACATACACATACCCCTTACCCCAACACATACACATGTTTAAAAAATATCATATTTTGGGTTGGAGACCTAGTTTGGCTGTTAGGATTTCCTACCCCAGCCACACATCATTAAGACTTAATAGGTGGAACAGAAGGCACTAGGTGGGTGTCTAGTAGTTTGAGACTCAAGCTAGCCTCCATCACATAAGAATGACTCTACACTGATGCTCCATTGCTGCCTGTGCCCTGATCTGTTTAACCAAGATGCAGTTTTAAGTTGAACAAATACTACTAAGGGACATTAAGGGTTAGCTGAAGGCCAGTGTTGCTTTTGACCTCATGTGACAAACACTTCTATAGACCACACTTTCATAAAAGGCCTTGTCTTTTTCCTGTAGACGTCACCGTGGGCTTTATAATACTTCTAAGGTTTTATGTAGTCTTTTTCCCCCACCCCACCCCCAGGATGATGTCAATCTCTCCCACTGACTAAAGCCCATTGGTACAATAAACAAAAGCACGTTACGCAGTACTCAGACTATACAAGACCAAGTTCACATAGGGAGTGACTGGAGGCATCACTGAGCCTTGGTGCCAACACCTAGTTCCAGACTATATAAAAATGAGTCTCCTTGGATGGCTTATGTTATACACTGCTTCATAAAACTTTAACTATTCCAACACTTTTCCATCTATCCTGATAGCCATGGTTACAATATATCCCTTGAAAAGCATGTGTGGACACGTGATTCAGTGCAGAGCTGTTAGGTGGTGGGACATTAGTTATGGGTCATCCTTCTCAATCAAGAGCCCATTCTTGTGGATGATGATAAAATGACTCATTTGTGGGTTTTCCACACTCATAACAAATGGGGATAATCTCTGGCCTAAGAGTATCTGAAGAGAACAGAGACCTACAATCCAACTACAGTGTCTCTTTTCTGCAGGTCAAGCTCATCAATAGTCACTGTCTGCCTCCTTTGCTGGATTAATTGTTAAAAAGTTAATTGACACATTGGTGAGATCCAGTTATACAATGCTAACAAGAGTTAGCTCAGAAAAAGAATCTGACTTGATTCTCTTCAATGCAAATATGTCTGGCTTGGCCAGGGATTAATATTGCTTACTCTTCAGGAACTTGATGGCATGTCCCTGGTTTCATCTAGTACCAAGGTAGAGCTATCTGTCTGAGAGCTCAGTGGGGTTTTTGTGGTGTTCCCTGTGGCTAAGGGGAACAGAGTCATGTACTTCCCTCAGTACTGAATAGCGCTGAGGGCATGGAGAGACTGCATGTCCAGCTATGCTCTACTGCGTGTGTAAACTGCCTTGGGACAACCACTCAGTTCAGGAACAATGCCTTTTCTGTGTAGAACTGCAGAAGGCAGAATGTTTATCCACCTTTCCTCAGTGCCTTGTGCATTTAAGATCTGCATTTTGATATCTGGTCTTTTTGTAACCTTCCCTTGAGAAGTCTCAGAGGGAGGGAGCAGTCTGAGGCAGTGGCTTGCACCGTCTCCTTTCAGGAGTTCCCAAAGTCATCCTAAATGGCTTCACACTGATTCTCTGGGTCTTAGACAATTCCTCAGATGCCCAGAGTATGCTCTTACCTTACACTTGCCTGGAACATTCTTCTCCAAGAGCTAGATTATGATGTGCATGTGTCTTTTCAGAATCCCCTTCCCAGGTCATAACCATAATGAACACCCTTTCCCTACACTTCAGAATTCCTATCTGCCCTGACTTTTGCCCTTTTATACATTCTTTCTATGTCACTAGTGACCCACGTTTAAGTCAGTCACTGCTACATCCTTGCATAGTGACCAGCACAGTGTAGGTGTTCATTTGCTCTTTCAGAGTGGACTCTACTTATGGGAATCCCGGAATGGATGCCAGTCACCTGCTCACTGCCAGTGAACTACTGAGCCATCACCAAGTGCTTAAAATGGATCCCAGGAGAGGGACAATGCATAAGATTTGGCTTAGACCTGAACAAACCTCACATTCGTACCTGTCAGGAGCCATCATAGGACAAGCTAATAACTAGTAGGTGATCTTCCTGAAATGACTTCGGTTTAGATTATATCTACGACAAAGCTCCGACAGGCAAGGCCCAGGAATAAATCGTTTTAGGAAAGATTCCTTCTATCAATATGCTTTTCCTGTTGTTATTAAACATATATAACATATATATCAAACATATATATCACTAGGTAATAGCCCGCCCCCTTTGAGCAGATCTCTGCAGACCTACAAAGATGTACTGTCTTGTAGTGATGCTATATAGACAAACAGATGACTTCTTAAGTCTTGATAATTATCCTAAATTCCTAAAATTATATCAGTGATTATTAAGCTCTTTTATAGCGGGACTGCTATTAGGTCCTTTTCTGATAGTCAAAGCTGCAATGAGAACTCTGACAGTCTCCCATGTGTCACCAGTTAATTGCTTCTAGTTAGTAACCAGACTTTCTCCTACTCAGAGCACATTCCAAGAGGTTGCAAAACAATTAAACAACGGTAATCAAGCTAACAATTTATTATAGGTGCCAGGACAAAAGACAGAATATTGACTGGATTTATCTATACAAAACTAAACTAATAACTTAGTTATGTTTTTTTTTAACTTTCAATGAACCTGTGGAGCTGTGACAGGTGATGACTGCTTAACCAAATAATTAATCTTAATGGATGTGCATGTAAACATTCTCTGTTGTAAACTTCTATTCCAATTTATGATTTGATTTTATGCATGAAGTTGTAATGAGCTTTTTACCATGTGATCATGTATTCTGAAAGATGTATAAGTGCTGAGGACAAAGAGAAGAGTCAGAGGAACTGAGCTGAGGAAGACTTTAACATCTTTAGACAGAACTGAACTCAAGAAGAACTTAGAAGTACAGGCACAGCATTGGGAGAAAAGGCACTGAGAGTAAGAGCATTGTTGTGACCTCAGAGCAGGAGGAGAGAGCAAGATTAAGAGAAAGCAGAGTGGAATAACTTAGAAACTATAGGTAACATAAAAAAACTAAGAGAGGTATATGCAAACTGCAGAGAGAAAGAGGAAAAAGAAGAAGCTGCAGAGAGAGCAGAAGGAGCAGGAAGCTTCTCCTGGCCAGGGGACAGAACAGGTCTATTCTTAATAGCAAGGCAGGCTTAGTCTTACTAAAGAGGACAAAGCTTTCTTCTTACAGACTTGAGTTTAATTTATTTAGCATTAAAAGGGTAGAAGCTTTTTCTTCCGCTATGCAATAATGATTAGAGCTCAGTCTTCATCCAGAATGAGAATGAGTGAGTTCTTTCAGCACTGATGCTTGATCTTTTGCTCCAAATACATATGTAAGTATGTGTGTAAATGTAATTATGAGAATGTATGCAAGCTGAACCCAACTGGTTTGAATGGAAATGTATAAATGCACATGCGTGAATCTGTATATGAATTTATGTGAGTTTATGCATACTTGCTTATGTGAAAGTCTTTCCTTCTGTGAGTGTTAGTTTCTTCTCCTGGTTCAACAGAAATTTATTGCTTCTAAGAAAAGAATAAGAGAAAAAATTTTCTCTTGCCCTGCTTAGGATTGTTCTGCTTTTCCCCTTTTTCTTAGAGAGCTTTCATAGGAAACTTTTTATTTTTTTTTTATTTTTATTTTATTTTTTATTTTTTTGGTTTTTCGAGACAGGGTTTCTATGTGTAGCCCTGGCTGTCCTGGAACTCACTCTGTAGACCAGGCTGGCCTCAAACTCAGAAATCCGCCTGCCTCTGCCTCCCAAGTGCTGGGATTAAGGAAACTTTTTAAAACTTAGGAATAAATGCTATAATAACTTTTCAAAGTGTCCCCTTTTCTCCCTGGGACTTTTAAGCAGGCTGAAAGTTAGGGCCTAGGAAGTTCCGACTGAAATAGAACAAAGGCCACATTACATAATCATAATCGCCTGCTATCAGGCTATAGGTGTCAATTGCCTAAGCCAGCCAACTTTTTATCCCCCAGTTAGAGCAAGAAAGTTTTTAGGACTTTTTAGAACTTATCATCAGCGTTTCAGTATAATTAGAGAGCTAGAACATCCAGAGACCCTAAATCTTTAAAGCTACACCAATACTACTCTGTGCACCATCTTTACCCTCTCCAGGCCTAGAGGCTCCTGGTACCTACCCAAGGCCAACCCTTTTCCCTCGAAAGGCCTGCATTCCCTTTATGGTGATTTCTACATGAATAACAGGGCTCTGCATGATCTACAGAGCTCTGACACCAAGGAGCCTGATCTGCTTGGACGAATGTGAAGATCCAAGTTTGGTCCCTCTGGTGACATGAATACGCTTGGCCCATGGGAAGTGCCACTCTTAGGAGGTGTGGCCTTGTTAGAATAGGCGTGGCCTTGTTGGAAGAAGTGCATCTTTGTGAGTGTGGCCTTTGAGGGCTCCTCCTAGTGCTCAAGCTCTGCCCCCTTGTGGAAGACACTCTTCCTAGCTACCTTCAGGTCAAGATGTAGAACTCTCAGCTCCTTCTCCAGCACCATGTCTGCCTGGATGCTGCCATGCTTCCCATTGTGATGATAATGGACTGAACCTCTGAACCTGTAAGCCAGCCCCAATTAAATGTTATAAGAGTTGTCTTGGTCATGGTGCCTCTTCATAGCAATGGAAACCCTAACTGAGACAGTCCCTGTCTCCCAGGCATCTGGGATCCCTGCACCAGGACTTTAATCT
>JANHMN010000015.1:17527569-17557569 GCA_030674055.1 Rhabdomys pumilio | reverse complement strand
GCTGTTCTGTGAGTGCCCTGGAGACCCTACAACAGGCTTCTACTCCTAGTGCTATCTGCCAGTCAAGATCCTCTAGAGGACACTGCTTGTGTCTCCCTCACTCTGACAGCCTGCCTCTACCCAGAATGCCTTGGCATTCTGTAACGAATGGTCTTTGATGGAAGAGGTCACTATCAGAGTCCTGCAGTATAAGAAACTTAATTTTCACCCATGCTTAGATTATTTAGTTCACCACCTAGGTTTGCCAACCTTTTCACCCTGTAATGTGCCAGAGAGTAACCAGAGTTTTCCTGGAGACCCTTCAAGCTTCTCATGGGCCTGTCCAGGAGGTCTGGTACTCTTAGAGGTCCTTTGGAGAGGCCTCACTTCTGTCTACTTAACCCAGCATCCTGGGGTGAGCGTCTAGCGGGCAGTTAGTGTTGGCTTCCTGTGTGAGTTTAGCAGAATGTCTTGGTGTGGAAGATCTCCTGGCTCTATCAAAGGCTCACCAGACCTTTGGAGGGTGTTTTCTGTGTACTGTGTATTCACATGATGATTCATGTTCCCAGAGATCTGGCTGCAGTAGGACTTTGGTACTGTCATTATTATGACACACCAAATACCATGTGGTTATTATGATTTTCTGACTCAGTATTCTGTCACACATTGCTCTCCGTCACCTTCAGGTTGGTCGAATAAAGCACTGAACAACCTATAGCTGGGCAGGAGAGCAAAAAGTGGGACTTCCGTGACTAGAGAGAGGGAGAGTCTCAGGTGGGAACCAGGGGAGTCACCATTAAGAGACAAATGAGGAGGAGGTGCCGGAGCGAGACTAAAATGGCAGGTAATGGGTACATGGCTGGGAAGTAGGCCAGACCAGCATTGTCAGGTTAGAATAGCTGAGTATCTGCCCAGCTACAGTGCCAGAAGCTTTTAATGAATGTAAAGGACTTTGCATCATTATTCAGAGCATAGAAAAGCCCCTACTTTCACACCAGACATGAGGGACAAACTTCCTCAGTCTCAGTACTTCTGACCTTGATCTTTGGGGCTGCCTATGCAACCCTAAAGCTGTGTGCCCTTAACCAACTAAACTCTGACAGCGTCTCTCCAGTTATGACAAACAAAACTGTCACCACTGGCCTAAGGAAATACAAAGAAGCCTGTCCACCATTCAACTGGTGCATTATGGGCCAACCTCTAGCTCCTGACAGAGAACCTAATACATCACAGGAAATCAGCATCTTTTTGCTGAATTAGTAAGAGATGGAAAACCACTAGCCGTGAAAAACAAACAAACATTTGGCGGAGCATGATGCACACACCTTGAATTTCAGCAAACCAGGAGGCAGAGGCAGGTGGATCTCTGTGACTTCAAGGCCAGCCTGATTTGCATAGTGAGTTCCAGGACATAGTGAGACAGTGTCTCAAAAAAAAAAAAATAGAATCCTTTTTTTTAAAAAAATCTTTTTAACCTATAAAGGAAGTTAAGGTTTTAAAATAATAATTGAATACCATCCATAAGAATCAATGGTTACTGGTTAATATCTCTTATTGTCATAATATAGTAAAAGTTATGCATTCCAATATTAGCAAAATTTTATCCAATAACAAACAAAATTATTTTTCCAATAGTAGCAAAAATAATGCCTCTTACATTTCAGTGGGGTTTTTTTTTTTCCTATTAAAATAAGAGACCGATGTACGTGAATTCCACTTAAGGGTGGACATAGGTTTTCATTTTACTAAGAATTCCAGAAGAGATAACTGGATTGTCACTCCCATAGCATTGTCAGAAAATCTGAGACATCTGTTCCCATCCTTCTTCCTCCTCACAACTCAAGTTTTTGTGGAGGGTCAGTTATCTTTCCTTCTCCCACACCTCCTAGGCTCTTCCTCTCTGGAGTAGTTCTGACCTGGCTTTGAAGACACTGAGGCAGGACATATCACCCGCAGGGACTGGATGTTGAGGGTAGCCATGATAGTCTCGGTGTCCACCAGAATCTGGCTGCTCAGCGGCTTGTAAGGGGTGGCTAAGATAACACACATAGAGCACTCCTCTATGTTGATCGCGTGCAGATCTCCAGTATACAGTGCTGATCCCTATGGAGAGAATTTCATGTTGTGAAGGGATTGTCAAAAGGCCATCTTGGGGGTTGGAGAGATGGCTCAGTGGTTAAGAGCACTGACTGTTCTTCCAGAGGTCCTGAGTTCAATTCCCGGCAACCACATGGTGGCTCACAACTATCTGTAATGGGATCTGATGTCCTTCCTCTTCTGGTGTGTCTGATGACAGTGACAGTGTACTCATATACATAAAATAAATAAATCTAAATTTAAAAAAAAAAGGCCATAGTGGTTCATGGTGCTAGGTCTTTTTGGGTGATGCAGTTTTTAGCTAACATCTCTGCTGGCTTGACTAAAATGTAGTTATCAGTTAGTTGTCTATTGTGCTGATTGATAACTACTACCTTACTATGAAGTGAAGTCAAGGACCCCTCCCAGAGGAGAATTTGAATGAGAGGATGGGGAACACAAATCCATTTTGATGCAGATGCAGGGGTGACACATGCCTTTACCCTCAGCAATCAGGAGGCTGAGGCAGGCTGGATCTCTCTGAGTTTGTGGTCAGCCTGGTCTACTGAGAGAGTTCCAGGACAGCCAGGGCTACACAGAGAAACCCTGTCTCGAAAAACAAACAACAGCAACAAAAAGTATTTGAGGTTTGGAGAGATGGCCTAGTAGTTAGGAACACTGGCTGCCCTTCCAGAGGACCCAGGTTCAACCCCCAGCACCTACATAGGAGCTCACAACTGTCTGTGACTCCAGTTCCAGGCTTGAATAGCCTCACACCAATGCACATGACATTAAATTAAATTTTAAAAAATCCATTCTGACAACTCAAGTAAGAGAATGTAAAAGATGACCATGGTGATGAAAAAGTTGAAGAAGAGAGAGAGAGAGAGAGAGAGAGAGAGAGAGAGAGAGAGAGAGGAGAGAGACATCCTGGAGCTAAAGGCTAATTCTACATCCCCCATCCTTATAAGCAGCCCATCCTACTTGTGTGCTCCAAATAGCTAGCAATGAAGCCTCACTTTTAAGGTGCATGGGGGTTTGTCTTAGTTAGCATTTTTTATTGCTGTGCTGAGAAACCAAGACCAAAAGCAACTTGGAAAGGGTTTATACTTACACATCACAGTCCACTGGAGAGGGAAGTCAAGAGAGGAACTCAAGCAGGGCAGGAACCCAGAGGCAGGAACTGAAGCAGAGGCCATGGAGGAGTGCTTCTTGCTAGCTTACACCTCAAAGCTTGCTCGGCCTGCTTTCTTATAGCACTCAGGACTACCAGCTCAGAGGTAGCACCACCCAAAATGGCCCTCCCACATCAGTCACCAACCAAAAAATTATACCACAGGCTTTTCCATAGGCCAATCTGTTGGGAGCATCTTCTCATTTGAGGTTCCCTCTTCCCAAATGGCTGCAGCTTGTGTCGAGCTGATATAAAACTAGTCAGTTTTACAATTACCCCTTGTCAGCTAGACACACACACACACACACACACACATCACTTATTAATCCATAACATTCCTTTCTTGTTTATTCCCCCCAAATTCATATATCGCAATATAAAACATAAATGATTTTAAAAGTCCCACCGTCTTTAAAAATTCAGTCTTTTTAAAACAGTCCCTGTCAATCAATGTTCAAAACCTCTGCAAAATCTCCTAACCATGAATCCTGTAAAACAAAGTGTAAGTTAAATACTTTCTTACTCCAAGAAGAACCAGAACATAGAATCAAATCCAATCAAAACAAAGCCCAACAGTGTATAATTCAGACTTTCTAGAATGATCCCCTAGTCTCCAATGGACTTGGACAGAACACATGGCTCACCTCATGGGCTCAGGCCAGCTCCACTCGACAGCTGCTGCTGTACTTGGTGGTTGTCCTTGGTAATGGGGTTTCTCATCTAGAAATCTCCTGCTGCAGCTGGGTTGTGCTTTCTCCAATAGCCCCTCTGCAGCTCTCTTCAGGGACTCTAATATGCTACATGGTGCTAAGCCTCAACTTCTCTCTGATTCCTTCAATCTCGAGACTTCAGCTGAGGCCGCATCTTCATCAGTGCCCTCTACTGTCCTCTCACAATGACAAGTCTCCATGACTCCTTCATGCTTCCAAACCAGTAGTATGAAGGAGAATCTTACACGTTACCAAGTTCAACTGCCAGCATAAAGTACAGCCTTGGCCTCCCCAGATCCACAGCTTCCATGTGCCCCTCTCATCAGGAGCCCACTCCCTGAGCAGCTGGCCCCATTCTCAGGGGACAGTGTCACCACCGTCATGGGAGCAGAGTCCTCACACCTAATCACTTCCTTCAGGTCCCACCTCTCAACACAGTCACAGTGGAAAATGCCATTCCAACCACAGGTCCATTTCGATGGAGACCCAGCTCTATATTTCCTCTCCATATCCTCCCTGTGGGGGCCCATGTGCGGCTGCATTCTATGTAAGATGTGTCCAGAAGAGATGGGAAGATCGGAGCCCAAAGATTTAACCATTAAACAGCCAGCTAAGGTTTAACCATTAAGGGATAAAAAGACTCACATAGAAAAAAACAATCTCATTTGTACACAGACCATAAAACATGGCCGTCTGGACACAAATTCAGGAGCTGTAATGTCTGGATATAAATTCTACTCACTTCATTCACATGCTCTATAATATTGGACAAGCTATCCACTTGGAGACCTACTTCTCCCAAACCTAACATTCAGCATCTTTATATTCTACTCCACCTGACTATAAAAAAGTGAATATACGTAGCTGTTCAGCTGGTCTGTCACATAGTAGGTGCTATATAACTATAAACTATAAATATCATTACTATGTTACTAATACTAGTACTCTTGACCTCATATGATACTTACAGGCATAATGTGTATCTTGGGAAAGTTCCGGAGAAATCGCCATTCTCTCTGGAAGTATTCCAGAGCCCCAATAAAAACAATGTCCTTCAGCTCCTGCCGGGTGTAGTTGCTGGCTCTCAGGGGCATCACAAAATTCCGAAGCCCCACCAGGGTACAGTGGGCATCTCCAAACACGCATGCTACGATGTGGTTCCGAAATTCGTGTTTTGTCTTGTCAGTTCGTTTCTAAGGATACACGTGCCAGTATCAGGTCAATTTTACAAACAAAGTAAGAGTTCCTTCCCACTCTAACACTCTAGATGCATCCAGAGCAGAACTTTTATAGACTAACAGAATCTTTCAACTGCTTATAAAAAATGGTACTTATATATAACTGGTGAGGTTGATATCTGCACCAGGTATTTATAATATATATATATATATATATATATATATATATATATATATACACACACACACACACAAATATCACAAATATACATACACATATATATATATATTATATAATATATATGATTAAATAAAAAAAACACAGACCTCCAAGTACCATTGCTAAACTTATCTCTTCAAGAGAACCTGGGAAGTTATATTAAATTGTATATCATGTTGTAGTATTCAATGGGTTCTCATAGTGAAATTTCTTTTTCATGTATCAAGAATGGTTGACTCTTGGTAAATTCATATGATTACATCTGATATACTGAAGTGATTTGATAAATTCTTTACTAAATCAAGGAAATTCATCATGAAATTAAAACCTTAAGTTTTCTGATGTTCAGTTCCCAGCACCCACCTTGGGTGGCTCATAGCCTGTAACTCCAGATCCAGGGGATCTGATGCCCTCTTGTGGCCTTCATGGGTACCCACACACATGTGGTAAATACATGTACACACACACAAACACAGAGAGAGACACATACAGTGTCAGAGAGATGTGCACACACTCACACACACACACACATACACACACACAGTGTGCGAGCTTAAATAAATCATATTTTAAAACTTCATTTGATCCCAAACATTTAATGTATTTCATGCTAATATCAACAGGCAAATGTTCTATTTCTCTAAGTTGGAAACAAACCGGCAAGTAAAAGACACATTGACACATTTAGATTAAGATTTCCCCAGATTCTTAGTGACACATAAAAGCTACAAAGTTACTGAAGACATAGAGTGATTTGTTTCCGAGTACAGGCATCTCTTGTGGCAGTGGGAAGTGACAGAGAGCTTGGTGATAATGTAGCAAGAGGCTTGACTTTGTATTCTGCCTGTCTTAGCAGTGTAAGTGAACCAACTCTTTTAACTTTTACAGCCCTCAGTATCTCTAAATGTTCAAAGTTGAAAGTAGAGCACGGTTCAACAGGTGTTAACCAACCTCAGTTTTTATTAAGCTCCTATATTGGGTATTTGTTTGCTAATTTAAAATGTTTTATAAAGATATTTTATTATCTTACGTGTGTGTATACATTGCCTACATGTATGACTGCACTACATGTGTATATTATGCCCACAGGCCAGAAGTGTGTATTGGATCTCCTGGAACTGGAGTTATGGACAGTTGTAACTCCCGTTACATTAGATTGTAATTCCAGTTACATTAGTAACTCTAACATTAGATAGGTACTTGGGTCCTCTGGAGCACCCAGTGTTCTTCACTGCTGAGCCATTGCTCTAACGTGTGTGTGTGTGTGTGTGTGTGTGTGTGTGTGTGTGTGTGTGTTGAGGATAGCATCTCACAGGTAACCTTGACTGGCCTAGAACTCACTATAAAAATCAAGCTGGCCTCCAACTCAGAGGTCCACCTATCTCCGTCTCCCAAGTGCTGGGGTTAAAGGTGTGTACTACTCCCCCTGCCCAAAGCTCAGAGATTTTTAAAAAGAGGACACTTGAATGTTGTTCTCATGCTTAACAAGTATGATCTAATAAAAGCACTCTCTCTTCCACCCCTCCACCCTCCCAACCCCACCCTTACCCCACCCCCGCTTCTCTTCAGTGTGTCCATCTGGACCCAGCTTCTTGGCTTTTCTAAAACCTGCTTTCTGTTAAAAACACAGCTGGCTACTGCTCTGTGGCCATTTTACTTAGCGTGGATAGAACTGCTGAGATACTGGGTTGGCAGCTGGAGGAGTCTTCCTGCTGCTGTGACAGCTCTGAGAGATTAATGATTCTGATCAAATGAGGGCTCAGGTTTCATAAATAGTGGAACATGTTCTGTCAGGATACTGGCATTGAACCACTGAGGTGGGATATAGGGGGAATGGTATGTGTACTTAAGTGCTTTTGAAAATCAAGGAAATAGTTATAATTATTAGGTAGTCGTAGATGGGAAGAGTGTCTGCTTGAGAGCAGAGCTACAGTATCTACAAGGCTCAGGGTCAGGGGTCAGGGGTCAGGGGTCAGGGGAGGGGTCAGGGGTCAGGGGAGGCAGCATTTAACAGATTTTTTTTTTTTTAGTTAATGTGTTAAGTTGTAAATATGTACACTGTAGTAAATATGTTTATCTGGCGCCTTTAGATTTGCTAGGTTTCAGGAAAACGTTGTAGGAAGTAGTTATTTCAGATAAACTGCTCAAAGAAGAACCTCATAGGTAAAGCGGGGTGCATTTCAATCCCAGCAGGCTACCCAGTCTTTGTGTCACGCTACATGGCTTGTGGTCTGTGATGTGTTTGGCTGATGTAACTTTCCTTCCAAATTCATGGTTTACAAAAGAGCTGGCTGCTAATTATGGTCACTCTTCACCCTCCAAATGACGTTTGTCACTGGGACTCTGAGGCGTGGTGACCTACCAGAACCACCTCGTCCAAGGGCATTGATCTGCACCAGTGAAACATGCCACTGCTGTCCAGCATGTCCTCATCGTCCCCTGGATCATTTGGTAGGAACCTGAGCAGAGAGAGTGGAGAGAAAGCTCAGGAAACTAGGGTAATAACGCTAAGGTCGGAGTCATAGCTCATTGGCCAGTATCAGTCACATGGCTCATTCTAACACTAAGGGAGCTTGGGGTATATTGCTGTATTTCCAGTGAGACACAAGTTGACAACCCCAAAACTATAACCCTTAAAGTACAAAACATTTCTATCTCTGCCAGGGATTTTGAAGACCTTTTCCTGTGTTTTATGGTTGAAAGGCAATAACTAATCAATTGCAAAGCTTCCGCTTTAGGCTTAGGTAGAGGACGCTCTTGCTCGAAATACCCAAGTCTCGTTCCCTCCCATATATGGACTGGTGGGACACAGCAAATTAGGTCCAGAGAAATATGAGACGCAAGGTCTGAGGTAGAGAGAGACCCCTGTGGGAGTGTGCACGGCTGGGACCACAGTCAAGGCTGAATTCAGTGGCCAAATGGAGAACGGAGCAGAGCCATGATCGCAGAACCAGGAGAGGCAAATGGAATCTGAAACAGACAGGTCAGTAAAGTTTATCACCCACCCCACCCCCACTGGAGCACGGATCATGGGACAAACAAGCACAGCCGTGATTGGATGCAGCAGAGACAGAATCCAGCAGGCAGGCAGAGAGGAGTGAGAGCAGGTTGTGGCCGTTCTAGCAGAAAAGGGCCAAAGGACCTTGATGTGTCCATTGGGCACGTTCGCCCTCTCCCTGCCCCCACCGTTCCTAGCCAAGCAGAGATGCAGGAACAGCAAGGAGGAGGTTGAGTGTGGTGGAGGCTGAACCCCATCACCGGTGAGGAGAGTGGGAACAGTATCAGGAAAGTAGTTCAGGAGATCGGCAATGCTCACCAACTCTCTACCGCACCACTTGCAGGAGGAACAAGGAACCAGGACCAAGGGACACAGATTGGGCAGCACAGACTGTGCACACAGCTGCAGAAGTGGAACTTAGCCAAAGACCGGGTTAGTGTTCTTAAACTCTGGGTTTGTTTTTTTTTTTATATGAACGTATCTTGCTTTAAAATTTATTAACAAAAGAAATGAACTAAGTGTCAACTTTAAAGATATCTGTACTCTTCCAGGCGTAGTGATTCAGACCTCTAATCCCAGCACTCAGTAGGCCGAAGCATGGGCATTTCTGAGAGTTCAAGGCCAACCTGGTCTACACAGTGAGACTTTGTCTCAAGACAAAACAAAACAAAATAAAAACAAAACAAACAAAACAGGTATGTATCATTCCCCCCCCCACCCTGCGCCCCACCCTTGTGATCTGTCTGGAGCAGAGTGGGATGTGTTCAGGAACCCCAGCCTGATTCAAGACAGATGGATAAGGATACCTCTTGCATTTGTGCCTTAGGCCATTTCCTTGTTCATCACACACTATAGGAAAATTAAGGGCAAAGGCCCTGCCCGTCACCATACAGCACAGCTTAGGTGGAGGGGAAGAAACCCAGAGGCCCGTGCCCCACTAATATGAACAAAGAAGTGGTGGATGGGAGAGAAAGAGAAGCAAATTTGTGTGTGCAGTGAGGAGAAGCAGAACTGGAGACGTGAGGGTGCTGAGGCATGGCCTGATGTGAGCAGCCTGCACAGACACCAAAGGCCATGGTGAGGTCCCTGGCCTGGGCTGCTACTGGCGGCCATGTTGATGTCCGCGGGCTGCACAGAACTGGCTCTGCCCTGTGCCTGGGCAGCGTGGGAGAACTAGCCTCACACCTTGCTGGCTGTACTTGGGAAAGCAGGACCTTCACCTTCTGGGCAGTAGAGTAAAGCTGGTGCTGGTGGCATGGGTGGGGATGGGCCAGCCCACAGGAGGGCATGAGAGCCTGAGAGTGACCCCAGACCTCAAGGCTATGCAGTGGTGTGAGCACAAGAGATAGCTCCAGCTTTCCCTGACCCTCACTACCTGCGGCAGGCAGGCAAGCCTGCCCCACCTCTTGCCTGAGCAAAGTGGGAGAGCTGGCCCCCTAGTAGTGTGGATGCAGGAGAGCTGGCAGTCGGTATCCAGGCCTAGATCTGGGCCCAGCCCAGCATCTACCCCATCGATGAACCGCCGGAGCATGTGAAGAACTAAAGCTACAGAATCTTCATGACACAGGGCAACAACCGGATATCAAAGAAACGCTTGGTGAGGCTCCAGTATTGACAGTGTAGCCGAAGCCAGAGGCCTCGAACCAGACCGATGACTCACTGCAGTGAGCATTTGCAATAAAGCTGTTTGCTTACAGTGAAGTTTCTATATCCAGACAGCAACAGGCACAATGCCTACTTAGCATAAACAGTGCTCAACAGACACCTATTTACCAACTATCTTTAAAGAATAAAATACTCACATCTCAATGGCATTCCTGTTTGGTTTTTGGAAATAGCAGGACCAAACTTGAATGCTTGAGCCACCTTGTGACCCCTTTCCTTCATCTAATCCTGCGTCCTTCCCCACTGCCTAGAGCATCAGTTTCAGAAAATGCTGGGGGGAAAAGGCGAGAAAGTTCTCACAGGCTTTGCATGTCTCTTACAAGAGGGGATGTTTGGTATCTGAGATATACGAAACCTTATTATTAATTATTAATATCATTATTACTATCAGACTCATGTCACCTATTTCCCAAGTATAAAACAAGATTACTACTCTAGGCCTGATAACACAGGCCTGCAGTTCCAGCTACTTGGAGGGCTACAACAGGACTACAAAACCAGGCAGGGGAATTTAGTGAGATGCTTCTCAAATAAAAAGTGTTTTTTGAGCCAGGTGGTGGTGGTGCACACCGCACGCCTTTAGTCCCAGCACTTGGGAGGCAGAGGCAGGCGGATTTCTGAGTTCGAGGCCAGCCTGGTCTACAGAGTGAGTTCCAGGACAGCCAGAGCTATACAGAGAAACCCTGTCTCAAAAAAAACCAAACCAAAAAAAAAAAAAAAAGTGTTTCTTGAAATGGAGAAAGGGGGTGGGGGACAGAGGGAGATGGAGAAAAGGACTTGGAGGAGGGGAGGGAGGAGAATTTGCAGTCTTGAAACTGGAATATGAAAAAAATGTGTGAGAGAAAGAGAGAGAGAGAGAGAGAGAGAGAGAGAGAGAGAGAGAGAGGTACAGCATTTGTCTAGCATATGCTAGACCCTGGGTTCCATCCCCAGAATCAAAGCAGAAAATGTATCACAACGCTGAGGAAAATGCAGTGGGAATATGCTTGGGGTTGTTTTCTTGTAATTGTTACACGCTTGGCTAACATCCTTTACTCTGCTGTAGCTCATTGCCTGGCAGTCATCTTCAGTTTTCTCTGAGTTCACCTTAGATTTTCTGTGCGTGTGAGCATTTACACGTCGTTGAGGTACATCCATTTTCTCCCATTTTCTGCCTTCTTTATAAGATATGAATCTCTCTGGGTGAGGTGGTGAGCACCTGAGAGTCAGGCAGATCTCTATGAGTCCCAAGGCACTCTGGTTTTGATACTGAGTTTCAGGAGAGTCAAAGCTACAAAGAAAGACCCTGTCTCAAAATAAAACAACAACAACAACAACAACAAAAAAAAAACAGCAAAAAGTGTGAATCTATTCCAGTGTGGACATAAAAAGATACATGTCACATTTTTTTTTTTTTTTTTTTGCCCTTTCATCTTTAATCTCAGGTCTCACAGCTTGTCCACTGGGACGGAAGCTACAACCAAAGGAATCATTTTGAGATACCAATTTCATTCACTTTAGCCAAATATTCGGGAATCAGATTATCGGATCCTGTGTGTATTTTATTTTCGAGAGACTTTCATATTGTTTTATATCGAGGTTATAGAAGTGAAGTTCTTACATACTTAATATCATGCAATCAATTAAAAATCCACCACGTTAGTCAAATATTATAATGTCATTATAATCGTTTATGTTCCATTGATAACATGAAATTTACCCTTAGATGACTGCAATCTCAGTCGTTAAAGATCTTCCTAGATAATTATTCTTGATAAGCTGAAATGTTGCATACATATTACAGAGCTAATTTCATCAAAATTAGGAATGATAAACCTTTTAGATTGACCTGCTGTACTGGCTGGTTTTGTGTGTCAATTTGACACAAGCTGGAGTTACCACAGAGAAAGGAGTCTCCCTTGAGGAAATGGCTCCATGAGATCCAGCTGTAAGGCATTTTCTCAATTAGTGATCAAGGCGGGGAGGGTGCACTGTGGGTGGGGCCATCCCTGGGCTGGTAGTCTTAGTTCTACAAGAAAGCAAGCTGAGCAAGCCAGGGGAAAGCAAGCCAGTAAGTAGCATCCCTCCATGACCTCTGCATCAGCTCCTGCTTCCCGACCTGCTTGAGTTCCTGTCCTGACTTCCTTTGGTGATGAACAGCAATGTGGAAGTGTAAGCTGAATAAAGCCTTTCCTCCCCAACTTGCTTCTTGGTCATGATGTTTGTGCAGGAATAGAAACTCTGACTAAGACACCTGCTTTTTAAAGGCAACTAAACAAGTCTTCCTCCATCTTGCTGTTGTTATGGTCTGACACCATCCCCATCACCACGCCAGCATAGCTGTAGCCATTTTGTAAAATGCCCGCCAGCTATTTCGTATTGTTGCTGTAACATGCCTGTCAGTCACTGACACAGAAAAATAACTTGACTCAGAAGCAGGGTCATGCTGACCACATACCCTGTTTTGTTCTGTATGTTCTAAATATTCTATTTGAGGTTTGCTAATCTTAAGAAATTATGCAACGCTTTATGTAGGACCCATCAATATGAACTATTATGTCTAAAATACCTTGAGTCAGAGATGAGCGCCAGTCAGCCCTTCCTGCACGTAGGTATGAGCTCACTGTGGTTTTTGTGACTGACGCTGAAGAATGCTACTAATAAGCCAAGAAGCCACGGTTATGATGCTCATGCTCTGTTATCTCAACATTCTGAAGTTCCCATGTTCACTATCTGTCCACCACCACCCCTTCCCTTACCCAGGACCAATCAGCTTGAAGGTTAGCTGATAATACTTTCCCTAGTAAGCCAACTGCTCCTCTCCTTGCCCTTTAAACTTTGAACCTGGGTTTTCCTATAAAAAGTTACCCTCAGAGCAATTAGGCTTCTGAGTCCTTTTTGCGGTCATGAACATTCAGTATTGAGATGTGCATTCAACAAACTAATCTTGCTTAACTGAGATCAGGGTTTGTATGGTTTGAGTGGCGATTCCTGAACCCCCAACACTTCCTGGTTAGTCAATTTTTTTTCTTTGCTCTTGAGATAAGGTATCATGTAGTCATGCTGACCTCAAATATACTGTGTAGACAAGAATAACCTTGAATTCCCAGTCTTCCCAAATGCTAGGGTTACAAAGCGAATACCAACATGTCCAGTTTTATGTGGTGCCAGAAGCCAAGCTCAGAGTTTTGTACTAGGCCAACCTAGCAGCTTAGTCACAGGTACATATCTTCAGGTAGTAATTTAAATATACTGATGTGTCAAGGGCAGCCTTGTTTATACACTGAAGGCCTAACATCAGCCATAGGCCTAAGTCAGCCTGCTAACACGAAGTCTTGGGTTTCTGTAGAAAAACACTGAAACATAGCTATAAGATATTGTAAACAGGCAGATTTGGTGGAAATTTACCAGCCTAGATGAGATCAAGTAGTCAGAGGTCTTGTGGATAGTCATAGACCTTGGGTAGCCTTGGTGGATAGTACCAACTTAGAAAAGGACAAGTGAATCATAGGCAGAGTCATAGTGATCCGTCCCCTGAACCTTCACCCAGCCGATACCCTGTTCTAGAAGATATCTGTACTCCCCCTGAACACCTACGCTCCTGCGTCTTCCCCTTCCCCACATCCTGACTCCATGTGCGTATAACCCCTGTGTGAAAAAGTAAAGTCAGCAGTTTGACCAGACTATAGACAAGCCGCTGTTCTGTCCGTCGGCCTGTTTCCCCTTCTCTCTTTCAGGTGACCTCCCTGGAACCCTTTTAATACCCTGCTGGCCGGACACTGATGGAGGAAAAAAAAAGAGAGCAGAGGAGGGGGAATTCTTTGGTTCCATCTTGCGAGTTTAAAAACTTAGGCAATCTCTGTATCAATTTACTAGAAGTAGGTGTTGATTCATAACAAAAATGCTATTTGGGAATAGCTAAAAAATTAGCTCTAACTTTTGTTATGGAGTACCTGACAGATGACCTGAAAGAAAGCTGGGTGATGTTGAGTTATTACTGGCACAGGATATCTGAACAATGATAGGAAAAAAGTATAACACAGGGCTGAAGCAGAGATGAATTGACTTTGTAAACAGCAACTCCATCGGTCTATAAAGGAACTACTAAAGCAAGTGTTTCAGTCCAAGTCGAATTTGAATTGCTGAGTGACATAAGATATTATATCCTGGGGTCCTTACCTGGTGGTTGCAATGGTGACCGAGCTCCCCTGCTGGCTTGACATAGAAGTGTAAATTTCTCTTGACATAGAAGTGTGAATTCCTGCTGACAAGTGACCTTCTGAAAGAGTGGTGATTTTGTTCAAGCTGGTGCCCATTACCATGATCTTCGGTGCTGCAAGGACACAGCGACCTCAGTGAGTGGGCGAGTCAACTGTCAACTCCTTACCAGGGACTTTTTAACCATTCCCCATTGACTGTCTAGGAAGACTCTGGAAATCCCTAGCTAGTCTGAAAGGAATAAATCATAGCCAAGTCTTTGGTTCCCATCAAGAGCAGTGGTTCTCAACCTTCCTAATGTTGTGGTGACCCCTAACCATACAATTATTTTCATTGCTATTTCGTGACTGTAATTTTGCTACTGTTATGAATCATAATGCTAACATCAGATATGAAGATAGTCTTAGGTGAACCCCCTGTGAAAGGGTGGTTCAACCTCCAAAGTGGCTGCAACCCACAGGTTGAGGGCCACTGCTCTATAGACTCAGACTGCACAGGCTACAAGTCTACCTGGCATGTGAGAGTAAATGTCTCTGAATTATTCCTGTACCTTAGTATCTTTTACAAGGGGCAGAGTCTGGAGTTCCTTTAGAACCCACAAAGCATAACCACACAAGCCCTCCATCTTTCTGCCCACACTGGTCAGGCTCCAACTCACTGTTGTCAGATATCACCTTTTGAGGGTCCTTTTATTAGCTATTTAGGCTTTTTATTTTGTTTGTTTGTTTTGTTTTTCAAGACAGGGTTTCCTTGTGTAGCCTTGACTGCACTGGAACTAGCTCTGTAGACCAGGCTGTACTCAAATTCACAGAGATCTGCCTGCTTCTGACTCCCAGTGACTGGGATAAAAGGCATTGCCCCCCCAACCCCCCACTGCCAGGCTTAATTTAAACTTATAAAGAGTCTTAATCTTCCAAGGATATGTCTCAAACTGCTTGGGAATTTCCACATATTGTAGTAACATAAAAACTAGTAATTTGGGCTGGAGAAATGGCTCAGCAGTTAAGAGCAATTAAGACTGGTCTTCTATAGGTCCTGAGTCCAATTCCCAGCAACCACATAGTGGCTCACAACCATCTGTAATGGAATCCAATGTCCTCTTCTGGTATGTCTGAAGACAGTGACAGTGTACTCATACTCATATAAATAAATACATCTTTTTAAAAGACTAATAATTTCCTCTTATGCAAAAAATGAGAAGGAAAACACCATGACTTTTAAGGATGTTCATAAGGAGAAACACAGGAATATTTGAAATCAGTAGACTAGATGAACAATATTAAGATGCTGTAAGACAGAAAAAGTAACACATGAGACATGTTTTTCCTGCACCCATACTCAATTGTGCCAATCTCTTCTTGAAACTCTGTTCAACTTTATTGATTTATGTTATTTATCTTTCTGTCCATCCATCTGTCTGTCTATCTGTCTTTCTATGGCTGACAGTGCACAAGTAATCATTTTCTCATATTTTAGGACAGAACACTGGAATGGCTTCCTGCTCTCAAGGGTAAACTGTTAATATTGTGACACGGTTTACTAGTGTTTTCCAGTGTGTGCCTTAAGGAAGATTTCTCTATAAGCCATTCTGGTTCTGTGAAATAAGAATGGCCCCCATAGGCATAGATTTGGATGTGTGGTCACCAGGGAGTAGCACTATTAGGAAGGTTGGCCTTGAGTGTGGCTTTGTTGGAGGAAATGTGTCACTGGGGTGAGCTTTGAGGTTTCAGATGCTCAATCCAGGCCCAGTGTCTTCTCTCTTCCTGCTGCCTGTAGTTCCAGATGTAGACCTCTCAGTTATCTCTCCAGCACCAACCTGCCCGCATGCCGCCATGCTTCCAGCCGTGTAAGCCAGCCCCAGTTAAATGTTGTCCTTTATAAGAGTTGCCATCATCATTGTTCACAGCAGTAAAACCCTAACTTAGGCAACAATTAAACACCAAAATAGGAGGCACTGGGAATAGATATGAGACCAATGAAGACTGAAAGAAATTAAAGTCCTGCCATTACAGCTATGTACTACCATTATATACTAACATTTTAGTGTCTTTCTTTTTCTTTGTTGAGAAATTTTCAAAGGTTTCAAAAGAGAAAAATTGAGTTTCCTAAAACAGATGCATAATGCTTAATATTTTCATCTTAATATAACCTAGACTAACCTAGGAGACAAGGCTGTGAGCACTGATATAGATTAGGGTAGCTGAGTTGGGAAGACCCACCCTAATTGTAGGTGGCCCGATGCTAGGGGCAGGGGTTGTGAACTGATTAAAAACAAGAAATCAAGCTGACTGTAAGCATTCATCACCTCTCTGTTTCCTCGCTGTGAACATGTAGCCAGCTGCTTCACCATTCCCACAGATAAGATTTCCCCATCACGCTGAACTGTCTCCTTGAATGGTGACCCAAGATAAGTCTGTCCTTCCTGCCTCCCTCCCTCCTTTCCTCTCTTCCTTCCTTAAGTTGCTTTTTCCACAGCAGTAAATTACTAACAGGGAAAAATGGTACGAAGAAGTAGAGTCGTTGGTGGGATAAACCTCATTATGTATTTTTTTTAAGGCCTTCGGAAACTTCCGGTGGGAGAGGGGAAGACAAGAATGCAGAGAAATGTGAACAGTTAGGCCCTAGATCATGTTTCAGAAGGAGCAAGAAACATGTTTCCGAGGAGCTGGAAAGATCCAAGATTGAGGGAATCATGGAGTCTTTGCCATGTAATTGCAGAGAGCCACCAGGGTCAGGCTTGTGTGTTTTTGAGATGTCCAAAAATACCTACTGCTGTCACAATGGCTTGGGAATCTCACATGGAGGTCTCCTTGAATCCTGTTACATATCCTTTGAGTTTCCTTGTTAAGTGTTCATAAATTGTTTTCATATTAAGTCTTTATCTGTCCTTTTGTCTACTGACAGCTGGTAAATGTATTTGTGGAGATTTTTTAAAACATAAATGCTGTATTGTTGTTTTACATTCTAAGACAGATCTAAATAATGAAATTCACAGCCCTTTCATTTACACATTGTCTAAAAGTTATTGATTCTTGTTGTTAATATATGCCTAATTTTAAGATTTATGTACATGCATGTGTAGGCATGCATGTATATATAACCACTTTAAGATAAATTCTGACCACTAAAAACAAGTTTTCAAGATACCATTTTTGACTGCTAAGTATGATTTGTTCTTTTTTCAAGGTCTTCATCTTTTCAAGCCAAGATGAGACACAATATAAAATGGGGAATAGGAATGATCTTTGGGAAAAAAGAGATCAGGAGGCTGGAGAGACAGCCCTATGGTTAAGAGCACTAGCCACTTGTCTTAGGGTTTCATTACTGGGAAGAGACAAGATGACTGTGGCGACTCTTATAAAGAACAACATTTAGTTGGGGTAGCCTGCAGTTCAGAGGTTTAGTCCATTATTGTCAAGTCAGGGAGCATGGCATGTGCAGGCAGACATGGTGTAAGAGGAGCTGAAAGGTCTCCATCTTCATCTGCAGACAGCAGGAGACTGTGTTCCTCCCTGGGCAGAGCTTGAGTGTGGGAGACCTCAAAGTTTGTCCCCAATGATACACTTCTTCCAACAAGGCCATACCTACTACAACAAGGCAACGCCTCCTAATAGTGCTACTTCCCATGGGCCAAGCATTCAAACACACGAGTCTATGATGGTCATACCTATTTAAACTACCACATCATTCTTCAGAGGATCCAAGTTTGGTTCCTAGCACCCATTCTATGCAGCTCACAACTACCGGTACCTCCAGCTTCCAGGGAATACAATGCCCTCTTCTGGCCTCTACAGGCATGGCGTATATTCACACAGACACATGCATGTAAATAAAAGTACCTCTAAAGGCATAAGCTTGTCTAAGTCTCTTTGAAATTCATTCTCCTAGCCTGTAAAGAAGTTGAACTGGGCAGATAGGAAGTCTTTGGTTGTTTGTTTGTTTGTTTGTTCTGTTTTGTTTTGTTTTGCTTTCCAGCTTAAAAAAAAAAATCAGTCATCGAATCCCCAGTGGGAAGCACATGCCTTATTTTGGCCGGGTTCCAATGGTTCTTCTCTTCTCAGTGACAGCAGCCTCTCTCCCATCCTTGAGCAGACCTCAGAAGATGGGTTGATGACAGCTGTAACCTGGACTTACCTATGAGTTGTTGCCGGCTCCTGCTTTTGCAGCTGCATTTCCCAATAAGCTCAGGAGTGTGCACATCACTGTGACAGTTGGAGCAGTAAAAGAAAGCTCTGGGGAGTGAGAATAAATAAAGAGTGGCAGTTAACACCAAGAAGGCGCAATGCTCACGCAGCTTGTCTCCTGTTAGGTTCTGCATGTTTCCCTTCATAAGCAAATTGCAGTGTGGTACCTTTTGACGTCTTTGGAGGATTCTGCAATGAAGAACCCTAAAGTGTCCTTATTCAGCCTCACTTGGGATGATGGATTTAGTATCAGAGTACTGGAAATAGAAGAACAAAGACCCACGTTTTCCTGCTAATATCTGTAGCAATCTTTGATGTCTCATGCTGTCATTAACAAGGGGTTCTCCAAGTTGCCATATTCATAGATTTAAGTCTGTTTGACTGCCAAACACAGTGGGGAAAGTGAATTTGACTACATTTACTCTGCTAATTGCTACTAAATAAGGCTGAGGAGCTGGGGAAGAGCTTGGCTGCTGAGCAGAAGGGACACTCCTCCCTTGGATTGGGTCATGAATCTGAGATGGATTGACTAACCCAGGTGCTTGATGCTTTGTTGCCTTGGCAACCATGACAAAGCGGGCATGACCATACATTTTGGAAATGCTGGTGGTATCCATCCCTGAACCAGCTGCCTTTAAACGGAACTGTATCTGATCAGGTCTAGGGTGTAGCTCAGTGGTGTAGCACTGGCCCTACAGACTGTAGGCCCAGGGTTGGGTCCTCAAAATATAACCATATTCCACATGACCATTTTCTAGTGGGAATGTAGCTCAACGCCAGTGTGCTTGAGCTGCTGGGTCCCAGTCCCAGAACCACAATAAAATAAAATAGATGAAATTATCACAGAAGCACAACTAATTATCAAGGTGGAGTCAGATGTTTCTCTTCCTTCCTTATGGCTTATGTACTTGGAAAGAGTCCTAAATTTTACCTGTTTTTCCTTGATGAAACACTGTGCTACAGGATACCCTGATCCTTGGTGTGGTGGTTTGGGTGAAAATGGCCAAATAGGCCCACAGGGAGTGGCGCTATTAGGAGGTGTGGCCTTGTTGGAGTGGGTGTGGCTTGTTGGAGTGGGTGTAGCCTTGTTGGAGTAAGTCTGGCCTTGGAGTGGGTGTGGCCTTGTTGGAAGAAATGTGTCACTCTTGTTTTCTGCTACCTGCTCTCCAGATGTAGAACTCTCAGCTTCTCCAGCACCCTGTCTGCCTATGCGCTGCCATGCTTCCCACCATGACAATAATGAATGGACTAAACCTCTGAACTGTAAGCCATCCCCAATTAAATGCTTTCCTTTATAAGAGTTGCCATGGTCATTGTTTCTCTTCTCAGCAATAAAATCCTAAGATGCTCAGTTTCCCACATTGTTCCCTGTTTATCAGAATGCCCTGTCTTTAGCCCCCACCTGACCCCCAAGAATACATCCGGTATGGTTAAACCCTTAACTTTCTAACCCTAAATTCTTTCATTTCTGATAATGTATTCCTTTCCTTCTTTAAAATTTACTTTTGCCAGGCCTGGTGGCACATGCCTTTAAATCCCCTGAGTACTGACTCAGGAGGCAGAGGCAGGTGGATCTCTCTGAGCTCAAGGCCCACCTGCTCTACATATCGAGTTTCAGACCAGCCATGTAGGAGTCTATGTCAAAAAATGAAAACAAATACATAAACAAATTTACTTTTCCCCTGTTCACTTTGGAAGGAAGGCAAACCCTAATTCTGGTTTCTTCTGTTGTCAGGATAGTTCAGAGTAAACTCAGAATGAGAAAAATCCTTGTGTACAGACATGGGCTCCAAAACAAAAGCTTCTCACTTCTGCTGAGAGAGGCAGACCACTGCTTTGGCAGATCTGAGACAATGTAGGGCATTGGTGAATATTTACTGAGACTATTAACGAGGGTATGACTGGTTTTGACTTTCTAAAGGAAGAACATGGATATGTGGCCCCTAAATATCTCCATTAGCAAGCACATGTCTAATGTGTCCAGGGGCTTTTGACCAGCTCCTTTTGTGGGGGTGGGAAGAGGTCTCTGAGTTCATGTTAAACATCCATTTCTTTCTTCTTGGCCTTTTGGTAAAAGTCAAGTGTAAATATCTACTTAAAAAATATATCTACTTAAATATCTACTTAAAAAGATACTGTCACAAAATATATAGATACTTGGTCCTAACCAAAAAAAGAAGTGGCCCAGTAATAACAAAAATATACCTGGTTCTATTTGCAAGAACTCATAAACTTATTTTATTTTGGTTTTTTTTTTGTCTTGTTTTTTGTTTTGTTTTTTTTGTCTTGTTTTTTGTTTGTTGTTGTTTTTGGTTTTGTCTTGTTTGTTGTTTTTTGTTTTGCTTTGTTTGTCTTTTTTTGTTTTGTCTTGTTTGTTTTGTTTTGTCTTGTTTGTTTTGTTTGTTGGTTTTTTGTTTTGTTTTGTTTGTCTTGTTTTTGGTTTTGTCTTGTCTTTCATTGTTTGTGGTTTGAGATGAGATCTTGCTCTGTAACCAGGTGTAGCCTCACACTCGTCTCCCTCAAGCTTTCAGGTGCTTAGGTTATAAGTCAGGGCTACCCTATAGAGCTACAAATTCATACGTTACAGGTTCTTGGGAAATGCCAGTGGTCTGATAATCTCCCCTCTCTCCTCCACCTGCTCTATGAACGGCAGTGAACCTCCCCTCCACAACAGGAACAGAAACCCCCTGAAGCCCTGAGGAGCTCTCTCAGTACCAACAATTGTGGAAGAGGGGCTTGTGCTGGATGGCGATCAGCATGAGGTGCATCTTCACAAAGCAGATCCTAGGGAGGAACACAGAGGAGTCATGAAGAGACAAGAGCAAGGCTGGTCTGTGTGAGCATAAGCAATCCTTTAAGCTCCGTGCTGGTGAGAAAACCATCAGAAGAAGTCACTCCTAACTACAGATTTCCACGTGACATTGAATACACCTGCCATACATTTTAGCAAGAATACCAAAGGGACAAAAGTGAAACTGTCCTGCATGTGTCATGAGGTGCTAGGATCTACAGGAGTGGTTCTCAGCCTGCGAGTAGAGCCTGGGGGCAGGGCGGGGGGGGGGGGGGAGAAGAGTCAAATGACCTTTCACAGGGGTGACACATCAGCCATCCTGCATATCAGATATTTACATTACAATTCATAACTAGGCACACTGATTCTAGGGAGTACAAAATGGAATCTAGGGGCCTGGTGAGATGGCTCAGCAGTTAAGACTGCTTTTCTAGAGGTCCTGAGTTCAATTCTCAGCAATCACATGGTGGCTCACAACTGTCCGTAATGAGATTGGATGCCCTCTTCTGGTGTGTCTGAAGATAGCTATAGTGTATTCACATAAATAAAATAAATAAATCTTTTTTTGTAAATGGAATTTAATTTGTCCTATGCCTACTATAAGCCAATTATTCTAAATGTTTCTAAGTATTTCTCAAATATCAAGAATCTTACATGAAAGCCAGGGTTGTAACTCAGTGGTAGGACATTTGCCTCATACACTCAAGGCTCTGGGTTCTATCTCTTCTCCAGGGCCTTCCTAGCCCCCAAATCTCACATAAGAATCATAATTCCTAACTTTACAGACAGAAAATGGAAAATGCGAAGAGCCAAATGTTTTACAAACAGACCGTGCATCTGGTACGTGTTAGAACTACAACTAGATATCTAAGGCAGTTTCATGACAAGGCTTCTGTTCCAGCAGTTCTCAGCCTGTGGGTCTTTACCCCTTAGGGGGCTGAGTGACCCTTTCACAGGGATTGCCTATGACCATCAGAAAACACAGATATTTACATTACAATTCACAACGGCAGCAAAATTACAGTTATGAAGTAGGAAAGAAATAACGTTATGGATGGGGGAGGTCACCACAACATGAGGAGCTGTATTAAAGGGTCGCAGCATTGGGAAAACTGAGACCCAGTGCTCTAGAGGCACTGATTTAACTGCTCTTACATCTCCAGAGTTTGGACTGAGCCTGCCTATAGAACATGCCCCATCAACAGCGTAGAATGAGGGCATTTCATGAAGAATGGGGAAAGAGCTTCACTTAACATACCGGGAGACCTGAGGAAATGTCATCCCAACGAAGTCATTAGAGAGGCGCTGTGTCAGAATTTTGTTCTTCAAGCCATTCAAGAAATATTTTTGCCAAGGATGTTTAGGAAAAACCTAGAAAACGCAAATCATATTGTATTGAGTATGTTAATAGGGGAAGCCGGCGTCATAACACAGGCTGCTAAGTACAAGTTTCCACCATATGTAGCCTACAAAAGGTAGTGTTCACAGGGAGCAAAGTTAAAGGAGGGAGGAAAACTATTCAGCGGCGCCCAAGATGATGCGGATGCCGCACCTTTTAGTTTCTTCCCATGTGGCATCGTGAAGAATTTCTGGAAAGAAGCTATATCTGCAGGGCCAAAGGGCTAGTGAAAATGTCGGTGCCTGCAGAGGGTTTGGAAGATTGCAGCTCCAGAGCCTACTTACAGTTTCTCACAAGCGCCCTTAAAAGCCACGCTTTACTGACCTAACTTCCTGATAAATAAGAATGGAACATCTTAACTTAATAAAGCCCTATTCTCTGCCAACTGAAGGGTTCAGCGAGCTATCCGATAGTAGCTGAGGCCTGTAGCTGAGATTTCTCTGCCTGCCTGTAACCGCCTCTTAGGTAGTTTTGCCAATATGGTATTTATTTATTTATTATTTATTTATTTAATGCACATTGGTGGTCTGCCTCCATGTATGTCTGTGTGAGGGTGTCAGATCCCCTGGGACTGAAATTACAGACAGTCGTTAGCTGCCATGTGTGTGTGTGTGTGTGTGGAATTGAACCCAGGTCCTCTGGACAAGCAATCGGTGCTCTTAACCACTGAGCCATTGCTTCAGCGCTGCCAATATCTTGATTTATGACTTTCCTTGTTCTAGTCCTATGAAAACTCCATAAAACTTCTTCCATACGGGAACATAGGGTTTGGGGTCACCTAAATCTGTGTTCCCAGGCCCTAGTCACTCAAATGTGGCTCTTGAATAAACTATCTCTCATTCCTTTTGAGGTAAGAGCTACATTTTTAAGTTAACGACATCCAAGTTTTCATGTTAAATTGGAATTATTTTCTCTGGTCCCGCTAACTTTAGTATGGTAGACTTATCATTTAGGTCGTGTGTGTGTGTGTGTGTGTGTGTGTGTGTGTGTGTGCACGCGCGCTTTGTTTTTAAGATATTAACAGTATATTGGAGGGACAATATGGAACCTTAAGTTGTCACTCTGTAAATATGGCAGCTTAAGATTGACTGTGATTAACTGATTATTAAATGACTTTCTACTGAAAAATCACATGCCACAAAGGGAAAAAAATAGCTGTGGCTTCTACTCAAAGTAAGAACCCTTCACAAGTTTATAGGCATACAATCAAGGTTGATAATGATGTGGTAACTCAGGCCAGCAGAAGGTGTCCAGAGAAAGAAGACACAGTGGATGGCTTTTCTCCAGTATTACACTGGTGCCCCTTACACATGCAACAGCCTGCCTCTAAGCTACACCCTAGTTCTAGAATGATCCTAACAAAACTGAAGACCACCTGGGCAGGTTGCTGGAAACCTCTCTTAGGATTTTATGTAAGGCCCATTCCTCATCTCACTAATTGCCACCATGTGAGCCCTACAGTGCTTTCTCCACAGATCGTGACAGATAAAGACAGAAACTTCCAGATTCTCTAGAGCAACTCTTGCTATGGAGAGAAATGGTGAACTCAGACATTCTCCTTGTGGTTTGAAAATCACCCTGCTAAAACCGGTCACCTATTCCTCATCATTTGGCTCCCTTTCCTACTCCTTGCCTCTGTCCTGAGATCTGAGTGACTCTCCTGTTCTTTTCCACTCTCTCCAGTAGCATCAGTCACAAGGAGGGCAGGCCATTGATGCCTCAGCTACTGAAGAAACAGGCTTAGGGGTTTTAGTCTGAGTGACTTAGACTTTGGAAGGATAACCATGTTGATGAAGCTTAAAACTCAGAAAGGACATCAAGAGGCCAAAATGAATTTAAAACAGAACAATCTGGGGATTCACATAATCCAGCCAGGGTAAATTTAAACTAAACTGAAATGTAAGTAATATTCTGGGCCTAGAAGCAACAGGACTGTTCTTCTGTCTACAGTGTCTCCCAATAAAATTACTATAATTAAAACACATGACACCAATTCAAGACCCTCTAATATGGGCACTTAGGTGTTTCATACATGTTCATGCAATGCCTGGAGAAAACTGGTTGTAAGAAATATGATATTCATTTTGCAGATACAGAAATGAGGTCAGGGAGAGCAAGTGCCTAATTAGAGGCATATAGCTCTGCACTTTGGCCATTTTCTGTATTTGCGAGCCTAAGTTTGTTACAAAATGTACCACAGACAGGACTGACAAGTCCTGCCCTAATTCTACCCAGTTCACATTTCATCTTTTAAAAATATGGAGACCACAAATATCTCCTATGTTCTCAAAGTCACTTCTTGGTGCACATTGACATGGGATTGTGTTTAATGGGGGTTAACAAGCCTATGTCAAATAGCAAAGAAATACAGAGGTAGGATGGGGTTTACATCTGGACTGAGTTGCCATAAAGGAAACAACATCTTCCTAAAGGATTCTCATTTCATTTGTTTTTTCCAGTCCTGGCTGTTGAAGTCACAGTAATCGAGGAGGACACTGAAGTCTGTCACTTGCCCAGCATACTGTACAAGGCATCTGGGCCATACAGTCACCACAAAGATAAGATAAGATAAGATAAGATAAGATAAGATAAGATAAGATAAGATAAGATAAGACCCTGCCCATCACAGAAGCATCCAGGCTCACTCCCTACTGCCTGGTGCTCTCTTTTGTTTTATCTCTACATTACATCTTCTTGTTTTCAGAAAGAATTACTGGAAAGAAATGTGTTTCTCTAAGAGTTAGAGAGCGGTCTGCCAATCTGAGTGTCTTCCCACATTCTTGCTCTTCCTAAATAACACCAAGAGAAGAAAAGATGTAAAAATCTGTATTACATGAAGGAAATAAAGTCCAGAGAGGCCAAGAGGAAAATTGACATATGAAGTAGCAAATGTGGAACGAGAATGAAACGAACAAGAAGGCAGCTCGACAAGAGAGACAAGAGACCCTGCCACCTAACCCAGGAACATTCATGGAAAACACACTTGATAGCCACCCCGTAGGATTATAAAAAGGATCTACAGTCTAAGGTACGAAGTGGTGGGTGGATACCCAACTTCAGAGACAAACAGTCTGTGAACCAGATGACTCCTAGTGTGCCGTTCACTAACTTACTATACAACCAGGTTGGTTAGCTTTTCCACCCCCACACCCCTACCCGGGTCTACTTCCTGGAAACACCACTGAGAGGCAACAGGTGACATAATAAACACTTGATTGATGACCACTGTTCCTGTTACTGAATAGATTTTCCCTAAAGTAACCTATAAAGTAATTAGATTTTAGTTATTATTTATATCATTTCTATTTGATTAATAAAATCACTATTATACTAATTTGTATTTATATTTAAGCATTGCTTCTCTGTTAATACTAAAACTATTTACATTTCTACTCTCAACTCAGAGTACTCCTAAATTTATGAAAATATTTATGTTACAGCATCCTAGGATGTGGGTGAGAAGCAGAGTTAGCCTCCCTTCTTTGCAGAAGACACTGCCGATCTTTTAACAATGACTTCTTCGAGTCTAGGGATACGCCTGGAACTTGAATCCAGACCTGTCAATCCTTTCCTGCCCAAGAGGCAAATCCCATTTCTTGGAGACTTCCTTCATTCTCCGATTTTTTTTTCCCTCCTTTGTATCCCATTGGGAGTGGGGGGATGGGCATGATGTAACTTCCAAGACTCAATATCAGTTCGTAAAGTTACCTTTTGGTTTTGTTCAATAAACAGAGTCGTGAGAAAGGTGCACAACCCTGGCACCAAGCAGCCTTGGGCGATAAATCCAAGCTTCAGCTCTGCAAAGCAGATGATGTTGTCTCCAGTATTCCAGTTCCAGTTGTGGATTTTTGACAGGAAAACCTGTTTCACAGTAGAAACCAAGTCAGGCATCGACAATGCAGACAGCACAAGAAACCTCTTTTGGGTAGACACTTTCTTTAATTAATTTACTCTTCACTTTGGGGGTAGTACCAACGTCAATGGACATGATTGGAACCAAGTCAGCACTGGAAAGTGGTCAGCCTGCCTCCAGTGCTTCATTTTTGAAACAAACAGAAAAGGCTAGAGTTGTATATGTCAGGCCTAATGGCTGAACTCACTAATTTTGTCCCTATTTCACGTCCCCAAATGATCCACCATCTCAAAGAGACTCCAAATTTCATCTATCGCTGAAAGTTTTTAATTTGTAGATCCATGAAGAGCTCTAAAGATGAAACAACCGAATGTATGGACTGCCATGGTACCTTGTTTTGAGACTGAAGTATCTGAATGATGACTCTGGTCTGTGGATAATAGTTCTTGATAGAGATCACCCTAAAAAAACAAACACACACACACAATACTCAATAACCATGTGTCATATTGGCTCTGTAATGTAATCCAATTCAGAGTTAAATTTATTTGTCAATAAATGTGGCAGGAACTCAGCACATTACAAAACTGTTAGCTTGTTTCTACAATCTATTCAGTAGAGGGTTGTCTTAATTTATTTATTCTTACTTTGTGCATATGAGTGCTCCGCTCAAACATATTTATGTGTTCCACAAGGCCAGAGGAAGCTGTCAAGAGTCCCTGGAGTTTCAGGAACTGAACCTGAGTCTTGTGAAGGAGCAGTGAGTGCTCCTAACTGCTGAGCTACCATACTGTCTTCTGAAAAGCATTTTATAATGACATGCACAGAAAAGCAAACAGCTTAAGTGACCAAGGAACTAAATCTGTGGAATGGGCAGGTCTTAGTGTTTGAAAACTGGTATCCACTGACAAGGAAGAAACAATCAGTTTCATGTACCTTACCCTACAGTTCGAAGTGGCTAATAGGATGTCTAACTCAATACCCTCAGTTTATAGGTTAAGAGCCTAAAATACATCTCCTGTTGAATGGAGTGTGTGTGGTTTAACTCCTCAGCTGTTTCTTACCCTGTGTAGAGTCATCTTCAACTCACAGATTTGTTTCGCTCTAGGAACAGAGCCACCAAAATCATACTTTGAGTTTCTGTCACCACGAGCAAAGTTTCCCGCCCACAGATATGAAATGGGTAAAGTTGGGAACACCTATTCTGTTCACCTTGAGAACACTTGACAAGGTGCCTCAGACATAACGCACTCAACCACGTACACTCGTTTCCTAGAGCTACCAAAGAGAGGTTCCAATAAAGAAAGGATGCAAATAGGACTCACAAACGCCATCTTTGCCTCTGAACTGAAGAGGCTCTTACTCGTGATGGCACTATCTAAATGCCCACCTGATGTTACAGCTGGGAATGCAGCTTAGTGGGTAGTGTGTGAGCACCTGATGCCCTGGGTTTGACCCTTACCACCATAAAAGGGGAGGAGAGGGTGTTGGCTTGCTTTTAAATGTATATAGCTCTTATCTGTAAAAAGCCTCAGGGGAAAATATAGAAAATGCCATGCAGTTAGGATGCCTGTTTTCATGTCTCTCTGCTTTTATTGTTTTGGGGTACATGTGAGGGGGAAACAGGCAGAAACCTGGCATGTGATGAACCTACTGAGCTAGAGATATCATATCCTCTCATTAGTGTATAGAGAAAAATACCATCCCTGGAGTGTACAAAACAAACAAACAAAGCAAAACGACTCCAGTTTCTTACCTCATAATGTTCGAGTTGTCTTCGGCATGAAAATCACTGCAGAAAGGGTTGGCTAGAATCAAGCAAGCCTCTGCATTCTCCACCTATTCTTCAGATTAAACAGCAGCTGTCAGGTTAATGACAGGGGGGATACCCTAATGTTCCCTCTTGGCGCTTTTTTATGGTTTCATCAAACTACCGCCAAGTGAAAGAGCACATGAAGAAAGGGGTTATGAACCAAACATCTTCATATCAAGACCATAGTCCTGCAATTGCTCTGAGGGCTGCAGCTGATGGACCAAGGGACAGACACTCCTAGAAAAATCTAAAGTTGCCTTACAGTGGGTACACTTTAAAGTTGTACTTTCCTATACTGGATATCTCTGTTACTTTATGTCTGCCAATAAGCAATGAGACCTTTCTCGCCAGCTGCCAGCACACTTATGCACCTTAAGGACAACAATGGCAGAACTGGATGCACTTGTCTACAGTGAAGAGTCACTCAGCATTTGGGTTCTGAATCTTAAACTGCAAGACATTTATTGAAATAACTCCTATAGTATCAATTATAAGACAGGAAAAGATCGTGCCGTGTCTTGTCATTTTCTACTTAGTCATTAGCTCTGTAGACCAGTGGTTCCCAGCATCCCTGGTGCTGTGACCCTATACTATATAGCTCCTCACATGGTGACCTCCATCCATAAAACTGTTTTCATTGCTATTTCATAACTGTAATTTTGCTCCTGTCATGAATAGCAACGTAAATAGATGTGTTTTCCTATGGTCTTAGGTGACTCCTGTAAAAGTGTCATTAGATCCTCAAAGGGGATGCAGCCCACTGGTTGAGAACCACTGCTCTAGACCTTTGCTTTAAATTATTTAATAATTCTGGGAACTATTCAGGTTAGTTACTTAGATAGCAGAAAGCCAGTTTTGATCTAACACCAAATTTTCCTAGTCACTTGACCCTTATTCATTTTTATAGCCTTGGCCTTGCTGTGATTTCTGCTATTTGTCTTAATGTTTATCTTATCAAAGGCATACCAATATTTAAGAAGGGAAGCTGATGAGAGCTAATGGACCCATGGTTAAGACCATATTTAACTATGCAGGCTGCTGGGGGAAAAAGTCATCAGCAGAAATGTTTAACCTATCTATGAGCCTTGCAAGTTACAGTATTAACTGGCCTAGTAAACTATGCCCACGGATGTAATGGTGGTATGAATTCTATAAGAGTAATCAACTGTAATGCCTGGTACTATAAACTGAAACCCATGGCTGGGAAGCTCATAGGCGCTAGGGGAGAATCTACTACTCTTGCTAAATGGACATACTATCAAACCACCTTCTAAATGCATTATTTCTATACCCATAGTTAAGTGTAGCTTCTCATCAGAGAAGCTTCTTTATGTAATGGACAGCCATCAAAACAGACACTTACAAAGTGCAGAGATTAAGTGTCTGTCGAATGACTAGCCACAAAGTGGACATCTGTATCACACTCTTTCACTCCAAGGCTCAGGGAATATAGCCAATGTGCATAACGGAAAGATTCTTAGAGCCAAAGGCTGAGGAGTTCTGGGACAAAACAGTATCTTCTGGATATGACAGGGCTGTTGCCCCTATGAATGCATAGTAGCTTTTCTTGCATGCATAAAACCTATACAAGATAGAGCCAGTCGAGAGTTCAGCATGCATTGTGGAGGGGCACAAAAGCCAATAGCTGAAGGACTATTGATGGTTAATGGCTACTAGGGGAGGGAGTCACTTTTTCTTAGGCTTGTGGTCCCTGGTAAGTTGCACTTGCTCCAGTCAAGGGTCCCATATCCATGTGTGATAGA
>JANHMN010000015.1:17510331-17527559 GCA_030674055.1 Rhabdomys pumilio | reverse complement strand
GATAGATAGATAGATAGATAGATAGATAGATAGATAGATAGATAGATAGATAGATGAGAGAGAAAGGGAGGGAGGGAGGGATGGAAAGAGGGAGGGAAGAAGGGAGGGAAGAAGGGAGAGAAAGATATTAAGATCAAGTTGAAAGGGAGTCATGGGGAAATCCAGAAAGAGCTGGACGGGGAGTGGAGTGAATTAAGTAAAACACATGTTATGAATATATAAAGTTCTTAAAGAATAAATAAAAACAAGGGGGTTTTTGCATCATATACTGACCAAATAAATGGGTTTTTAAATTTTTTTTAAAAAAAAAAAAAAAAAAGAGGTAAAGGAACACCCATTTTTGTTATCTATAACGTTCTCCAGACCTCTTAAGTAACAAAATCTCATAGAGAATTTGGTGGAATAGACCAACATCGAGGTTAACTTGCTGAGTCAAAAAGGATTTGGAAGTCAGTTGTTATACTATTTTCCCAATCAGTGTCTAAAGTCATGGAAGCCGCACTCTTCCTACAGTCAAAAGACCTGGACTAATAGCTTCTGGCACAGCAACACGGCCTGTTGTTTTCACTCCAGACTTAGGGAAGGGACAGAGAGAGAGAGAGAGAGAGAGAGAGAGAGAGAGAGAGAGAAAGAGAGAGTTAGATCTTACTGCAGCTCTCTTCAGATCCTCACACTTCAGCGCGGTGCCACATACAAAGGTTGTGCAGGACGAGTGGCACTTCAGTAAGGTCTCCAGTTCCACGCAAGGAGGAGCCCTAGACAAAACAGTTCAGGGGCAAAGGCTGAAACCCAGAGGTAGGCCTTGCTTGGTGGTTGTTAGCTGACTTGGTACACTCTAAATCTTCAGTTCCATCAGAAGACATCTATCTTCCATTATGGGTCCATATTGCTAGAGGACGTAGACACAGCTAACCCAATCCACAAACGGGGGTGTAGATCAGGCCTGAGCAATCACAGTGACTCAAAATCCAAAACCCACAAATCAAATAATGCCATGCAAGAATGAAGCACTAAATATCAGGATCAATTCAATCACCCAGACACAGCGTTCTGGGGCTGGAAAGATGGCCCAGGAGTTAAGAGCATCAACTTGCTCTCTGTGAAGACCTGATTTTGGTTCCTATGACCTATGTAAGGTGTCTCCCAACAATCTGCAAATCCCAGCTCCAGGAAAGCCAATGCCCTCCTCTAGCTTCCCCAGGTACCTACACTCAAGGGCACATATCCACACTCACAGACTCATACTTTAAAATAAAATCATAATAGAAAAAGATACAGTGTTTGCAAACAGTGATTTAGTCAAACAGCTTCTAAACATATGAGGTAAACACAGGCAGAACATGGGAATCAAACCTGTCACTGGCATGAGAAATTTCAACAGATGATAATTGGCAAGTATTTTTAACATTTTAGTTTAGAAAACCTAATTTCTTTGAAGATGGCAAAAAAAATTTTTTTAGTAAAATAGTAAATTTCCCAACCCACAAAACCATCTTGTATTGCAAAAAATAGTTATAGAACATATTATGACCTACGATTAAGTTAAAAGTTAAAAACAAATGATAGCAGTCTACATTGCTCACTGCAGCAATACATATGCTAAGACTGGAATAATACAGAAGAAGTTGGCATGACTCTTGCTCAAAAACGACATGCAGATTCAAAAAGCATCCCATACTCTTAAATATATATGATCATCATATTTAAAGTTTTACAAACCTAGACTGCTAAAAGTACTATTGGCCTGATAATATTATGATAGTCCTTTATAATTATTCTTAGAAGTAAAGTATGTTAGAAGCATTAAATATCAACAGATGTGCTTTAGTGAAATTTACAGCTTTGTATACTAAGCTATCCTAGTAATATACTAAGTATCCTAGTAATATACTAAGTATCCTAGTAATATACTAAGCTATCCTAGTAATATACTAAGTATCCTAGTAATATACTAAGCTATCCTAGTAATATACTAATTACTAGGATAGCTAGTAATTAGTATATTATATATATATAGTAATTACTAGGATAAACTCAGAGACAGTCTACAAGCTTAAAATTTATTATCTAAAAACAGAAGAGATGACTCAGCAGTTAAGAGCATTTGCTGTTCTTTCAAAACCTGGGTTCAATTATTCTTCTTAAATTATATTTAAATGTAACTTTCCTTCCAGGCCAGTCAGAGGGAGCAAGCTAATAAGCAGTATTATTCCCTGGTTTTGTGGTTTTTTTTGTTTTTTTGTTTTTTCCCTCAGGTTCTTGCCAGACTTCCTGCTTCTAGGGAGGAAACTAAAATAAACCCTTTCTCTTGATGTTGCTTTTGGTGATGGTATTTTTAATAGCGGCAGTACACAAACTAGTTTAATGACAAATTGACAAATTAGAAAACACAGAACGGAGCTGCTCAGAGTGGCAGCATATCCGACCAATGAGCTGAAGGATTCACCCGGTAAGTGGTCAAAGCAGTCGGTGTATTTAAGAAAAGATGAAATTTTAAGCATATGTCTTACAATATGGAAAATTTCCAGAGACTCAGTGACCTAAATGACAAAACTGAAAATGTTACATTTCAGGAAAAAAGATACATTTAAATATGCTTTAAACAATGGAAAAAGAATTTATTTTTCTAACTAGAAACAAAAAAATATATATTAAGAATTTGGAAGTTAGGATTGCAGCAACAGCTCAGTCAGGAAAGTACTTGTGAGGATATGTGTTTGATCTCTAGCACTTAACATAAAAAAAAAATTCCAACATAGTGGATCATGCTTATAATCCAAGCTCTGGGGAAATAGAGATAGACAAAGGCCAGGGTTCGCTGGCCAGTCAGCCTAGCCTGTTTAAAAGCTCCAGACAAATAAGAGACCTTACCTCATTAAAAAAAAAAAAAAGGGTAATAGCTTCTGAGGAATGACATTCAAGGTTGGCCTCTGGCCTCCACATCTACATGTACATACATGCATGTGCACCTAAACATATGTGCTCACACGTGCATGCACACACATACACACCTATTGCTGAAAACACCATACACTTTGGTTGCCAGAAAGAGAGAAAGAAAGCTAGAAATGACCTGGAAGCATCCTCCCGCTGTCTAGCTTGCGTGGCCAGTGGGGGAGAAAAGTCATCATCGTCTGATCCAGCTATGAACCCTGACGGTTACAATCGTGATCTACCAGGCAAGACGTGACTACTGGTGTAGCAGTCGCATGACCGTTACAAAGGTGACAACCTTCTGATTGGATGCAAGGTTTACTTCACAGTGGAAATTCATGTCTGGTACTGTAAACCTGGTCCACAAGGCCATGGTTTGGAGGTCAGAGGCCCTAGAAAGAAATCTACTACTGTAGTTCTGATAAACGTGTTGTGCCACTGGATATTTATGCTAGCTCTCATACATTAGTGCTACTCTTAGCCCTGATGGAGAGGGTTC
This sequence comes from Rhabdomys pumilio, assembly GCA_030674055.1. NCBI lineage: Eukaryota > Metazoa > Chordata > Mammalia > Rodentia > Muridae > Rhabdomys > Rhabdomys pumilio. Next base: position 17,524,126 of record JANHMN010000015.1, on the reverse strand, counting down.
TTTTTGCTGTAGAAGGTGGTCAATGAGAAACTCATTAGCTGGTCAAAATGCTGGACAATAAGTGCTGTGGAGATCTCGGCCCTAAATGCATCATCTATATATACTTCTCCAAAGCTTCAAGAATACTGTAGAAGACAGAATGGAAAGAATATAAAAGTTGGAAGATAGGGGTGTTGCCTCAAGGCCAACCAGAATAAGGCTGGTCATCCCCAATAACCATTATGCCTCTATTGCCCCAGCGGATACACTTTGCCTGGTCAGTCAGTGTTGCAGCACTCAGAGTTGGCTCTAGGTGGTATTTTTCTTTCCCAGTGACCTGCATAGCAATTTCTGGCGTTGTGAAAGCTATGCAGCAGGGAGCAAGGTTTCAGGTCGGTTCCAGCATGATTTCTCTCTTCTTCAACTGAAGTTATGATGTATGTTTGGCCATAGGGTTGTACATCTAGTTATGGTGATCAGCCAAGAAAAATGGCAAAATATTATATGATTTAGGGGGATTTTAGGCCCTCCCTGATTAATAACTCATAAGATGATATCTCATGCCTCATCAAAGGGACTGGATAAAGAGCAAAAAGATGACTATAACAAGCATTTTGCTTTTTGATGTATGTGTACACTATGTGCACATTGTAGCAGGCAGAATAATACTCACACTGAAAGAAGAAAGGTGAACCAGGCATGGAGGTGCAGGCCTTTAGTCTTAGGACTCAGGAGGCAGAGGCAGATGGATCTCTGCATCAGAGGTCAGCATGGTTTACAGAGAGAGTTCCAGGACAGCCAGGGCTACACAGAGAAACCCTGTCTCAAAAAAACAAAAACAAAACAACAGTAACAAAAAACTAGGGGGAAAAAGAGGAAGAAAATTAACCAAGATAAATAGAAATTCAGCTAACAACATAACTTCTGATGTGCACATCCCAGATCAAAACACAAAGAACGTGAAGCCCAGGACAACACAACTGTCTTCATATCTATCAACCCCAGAGTGAGAGCCCCCAGTGAGACTGATTTAGATGAAATTCTAGGCAAAGAATTCAAATGTTTTTGAAGAAATGAATGGGGACCTGAACAAATGCCTGAACCAGTTCTAAGAAAGCACAAAACACATGAATGAAATAATGAACTAAATACAGGATATGAAAACAGAATTCAAAAAAGATGGAGATCAGAGACCCAACAATAAAGCCTACTACTGCCATTCCTGTCAATATAATTTCTAACTGTTTCTAAATACTTCTCTTTGTACCCATTAATTTCTCTACCTTCATCTCTGACATAATCTGCATATATGTCATGGCATGATGCACACATACACACACACACATACATACACTCATACACACACACACATACACACACACACACACACACATACACACACATACACACACACAAATAATAGTAAATAAAAAAATTTTTTAAAAAGATTAAGACATAAATTAATGAAATTGAAACAAAAAACTGCAAATAATAAATAAAATGAAATAAAAAATAAAATAATAAACTGCAAATAAAAATTAAAATGAAAGGTTGTGTTGGGATTTTAAAAGATAAATCAAATCAATAAGCCATTAGCCAAAATATCTAAAACAAAGAAAAGATCAAATTAATAAAACAGGAATTAGGAGAAAATACAACAGATGCCAAGGAAATTCAGGATTTCATAACTTTAAAATGCATATTCCACAAAATTGCAAATTGTAAAAGAAGTGGATAAATTCTAAACTGATATGACCTACTAAAATTGAGAGGTCTTAAAACCTTGGAAATAAAAATTTTCAATTCCCTGGGAAGCATACTGGGCTCATAGGCAGGAACCACTGACAATGAGCCTTTAGTCAATGATGGTCCTGACTTAGGATGGATAAATCTAAATGTGAATCAGCTCCTGGACATCTAGCTGGAGGAGATAACAAGGCCAGAACAGAGTTGGTTTCTGAAAATTTTTCAAGGTCTCAGTAATTATAATAAAACTAACATTGCAGCCAATCAAAATTGTACTAATGTCACTGCTTTGCTTGTGCCAATCATATTAGAGGTAACCTAACACTTCTGGAAAATTCCCTAGCCCTGCATAAAAAGGGGACCCATGAGCCCCTTTGGTGGTCGCCATTTTGATAAATGGTTGCCCCCTGCATGCTGTTAATTTCCACAAAAATAAATGCTCTTTGCCTTTGCATACCATTTGAATCTAAAGTCTTCCTTCAGTGACTCCTAAACCCTAACAAAGTGAAGTGAGATGAGATGAACAAATTAAACAATGAGACTGAAGTATTAATTTAAAATCTCTTAGTTAAAACAAAACAACAACAACAAACAAAAGAGGCCAGGATAAATTAGAGTTGACTACAAAACTCAACTATACTTTGAAAAAAGAGTGTAAATCTAACCCTTCAAGATTTATTCCAGAAAATAGAAAATTGATTTCCAAGGCTGTTTTTATGAAGCCAGTATGACACTAACAGCTAAATCATAGAAAGATACAGCAACAAAATCTATCTATCTCCCTGGAGATATGAGAAACAAAAATTCTTAATAAAGTACTTGCAAACCAAATTCAAGAATACATCAAAAGAGAGCATGCACCATGACCAAGTAGACATCACTGCAAGGACGCAGGGAAGGCTCAACATGCGGGAGTTGATGAGCTTAATTCAGTACATCAACTGACTCAACTGCAGACGTCATACAATTTGACAAAGCCCAATATCCTTTCATGATAGAAATCCTGAGGAGATTTTGGATGAGGCCAACTATCTCTACATGATAAAGGCTAGACACAACAGGCCTACAGTCAGTGTGGTGTGATGGTTTGTGTATGCTTGGCCTAGGGAGTGGCACTATTTAGAGGTGTGGCCTTGTTGGAGGAAGTGTGCCACTAAGCCAGTCTTCTCTTAGCTGCCTTTGGAACAAGATGTAGAACTCTCAGCTCCTTCAGCCCCATGTCTGCTTGGATGTCACCTTGTTCCCGACTAGATAACGGACTGAACTTCTGAACCTTGTAAGCCAGACCCAAGTAAATGTTGTTCACTAAAAGAGTTGCCTTGTAGCGAGCATGCGGTGGCGCAGTGCTTTGGCGTCCGCCGGCATAGGGCGGGCACGCCCCATCCCGTGCGGGTTCGAATCACGTCAGGACTCTGTTGTGGAGTCTGATGGGGAAAAAAAAAGAGTTGCCTTGGTCATGGTGTCTGTTCACAGCAGTACAACACTAACTAAGGCAGTCAGCATCACGCTAATTAGAGAAGTGTCCAATGACCCGACCCCACTTCGTTGGGGGGCGAGGAAGACCCCAACCTGAAAAAGAAGAATGGGCAAGAGAGGGAAAGGACTCAAGGAAGCAGTTGCTTGTCAAGAGTCATATATTTGTGCGCAAGGCGCCTTTTTATAATATGCTTTACAAGGGGAGGGGGTAAGAGAGACCAGGTGGTGGGAAAGTATAGTGGGAAAGTACAGAATCTTCTCGGCCTGTGCCCTGAAACAATTGATGATCTAACTCCTTTTCTCAAATGACACGGTACACTGCTTTGAATCTACCTGCAGCTGCCAGGCAGGATCTTGTGGTTGCCAAGCTACAGGGGACGTTGTGCAGGTGGGGAGAGGTTGTAGGTGGGGAGAGATAGGGGGTGAGGGTGAGGGGCTAGGGTCCTGGCTTCTGACAGTCCAGACCTTTACCACTAAATCAGGCATGAATGCCTACTCTTTCCATTCCTATCTGAAGTCTTCCTAGAACAGTAAGAAAGGAAAGGAATTGAAAAGAATATAAACAGGAAAAGAGGTCAAAGAATCCTGTGGGCAGATGACATCATGCATGTAAAAGATCCTGAAGACCCCACAAAAGAGACCCTAGAACTGATGGTCTCTTTTAGCAATGTGGCAGGACACAGAATTCATCCACAAAAAAAAGCCCCAGTAGCCTCAATGATGAATACACTAAAAGATAAATCAGAGAAACAACCCCATTTCACAATGTACTCAAAACAAAAAACCAAAAAAAAAAAAAAACAAACCAAAAACCCCAACAAACCAACAAAACAAACAAACAAAACCAACCAACAAGGTTGGAAAAATCCCCTACTTCTGAGGCCTGACGTAGTAGTGCACAACTTTAATCCTATCATTTGGAAAGGAAAGGCAGGTATATCTCTGTGAGTTTGAAGCCAGCCTGGAATACACAGTGAGTTCCAGGACAGCCAGGGCTGCATACAGACACCCTGTCTCAATAAAACAAACAACCAAACACATAAACAAATAAATAGAATAGCTAGCCCACCAACAGCAATTTACAGATTCAATATAATCTACTTCAAAATTCCAGCTTCATTCATGGGGGGCGGGGGAGGGGGAAGGAATCTTAGATTTTTTTTTTACAGAAACACAAAAGACTCAGGATAGCCAAAGCAGCTGTGAACAAAAATAATAATGTCAGAAATTCCACTATACCTGATTTCAAATAATGCTACAGAGCTACTGTAATAAAACACTGACATACCAGTGTAGACAACCTCTCATTAATTCATTGATTTAAAAAGTTCCATAGACTTCCAAAACAATCAGGCTAAGGCCCCTGTCTGTGGTTACCCTTCAGAGCCTGAAGGTAACTCCCCAGTGCTGAGGACATCACATGCTTGAGTCAGAAGACAAGGAGAAGTCAAGCTGATGTTGACCTGGAAGCGTCATCCCTACTGGCTAGCTTCCATAGAACCTAAGCGTCAAATAACTGAGTCACTTAAATAATGTAAGTACATAAGCAGAAAAACATTTGGAAAGACTGATTGTAAAATATTTGCACTGGTTAGGCCTGAAAATGAAGTTACCATTCTTTTTATATACTTGATCTTACTGGAAAGGCTGAGAAGTAATTTTATTTTGTTTACTATTGTTTCTTAGCGCGCGCGCGCACACACACACACACACACACACACACACACCTTAAAAGTGTAATCTTCGTTCATCGAAAACATACTTATTTCAACTATTGACTTAGGACACACTGAGCAATGCTGACGCACTTACTCTCCGAGGAACACAATCTCAATATTGATCTCTCCTGCCTTCCGGTTGAGAAAATTCCTCAGGAAAGCAGTCACACTGTCGACTGTGATGTTTCCACAGACCACAATGAACCTAAGCAGCAAGAACGGGAAAGCGGGTCACCAGAGGAACAAAAGGACAGCTCTCTCTTGGCATCTGAGGGAATGGACTCCAAGAACCCCCAAAATAACAAAATCTATACAGAGATGTTCAGTGTCTTCAAAATGTCCCAAGCTTGCATGTAACCTACACACGTCCTCTTGGCCTCCTTGAAGGCATCTCTAGATTACATGTAAAATCTAATGCAATGTCAATGTCACATGGATTGTTGTCACAGTGTGTTGTTCCTGAAAACAGTCTACATGAGTTCAGTACTGGCTCAAATTATTTTTAAATATTTTCTGTCTGAGGCTGGCTGGACCCCCATATTCTATCTGAGGCTGGCTGAACCCCCAGAACCTGAGATCTCTGGCTGTATCTTCCTGTCAGTCTTAAAGAAGGGCAATCAGTTTCAACTTGTTTTAAATAAATTGTGTCTATACATCCTCTAGATTTTCACAGTGCAAACACAAAGGTCAAAGCAAGCATCCAGTTCTGTAGTTTTTGTCTCATCTCACAAAGTGCGTGCCTCCAAGCCCTTAAGGTCTTTGCATTATACAAAGATGTCTAGGAAAGCTGTCATTATTGTTAAAATTGTCATAGTTATTTATCACTCATAATAGACTTGCTACCTCCTGTGCTTGCAAAATTCTGCCATTCACACATGTCATTATTCTCTCTCTCTCTCTCTCTTTCTTTCTCTCTCTCTCCCTCTCTTATTTAGGTTGACACAAGTTGATTAAATACTTGTGTGAACAGATCTACGTGATAACTTGTATCAAGTAGTGACTATCCTGTTTGCATGGAATTCTTTCTAATCCTGTTCTCTTCGGGAAATGAAGCACCTCCGCAAGGCGTTCCCTCGGGTCTGTCGGCAGGCAGTGTGTGTGCAGAATGAGATCTCTGGTCAAAAGAAAGCCTTAAACGGTAGAAATCACACTAGAAAAGCTACTTACTTCTTTCCTCTGACTGCTTCATAGGGCTTGGTGTATTTCTTCCTGGTAGAAAAGAGTTCCACCATTTCTGGAATGTAGTTTGCAAATAGTATCTAAAATAATAAGAAAAAAAAAAAAAATCTTTAGGGCTCATTATTTTGAAAGATACTCCCAAAATTGCAAGACTACAAAGAAAAAGGCAAGTACACATATATGCCTTTCATTCAGCACTGTGGTCTTCAACCTTCCTAATGCTGGGACCCTTTAATACAGTTCCTCATGTTGTGGTGACCCCCACCATAAAAGTATTTTTGTTGCTACTTCATAACTGTAATGTTGTTACTGTTATGAACCATAATATAAATATTTTAGAGATAGAGGTTTGACAAAGTGGTATTGTTTTGTCTCACAAGTTGAGAATCACTGATCTAGCAGAAGGCTATAACAATGAACGGTGCATTAAAAAAAAAAAAAGACTATGGACTAGAGAGATGGCTCAGTGATTAAGAGCACTGACTGTTGTTCCAGGAGTCCTGAGTTCAATTCCCAGCACCCACATGGTGGCTCACAACCATCTGTAATGGGATCTGATGTCCTCTTCTGGTGTGTCTGAAGAAAGAATGGTGAATACAGAAAACAAATACATCTTAATTTTTAAAAAAAGACTGTATATTTCTGATTTTTTTAAGAGTTAGGATTTTGGGCCAGGCGGTGGTGGCACACGTCTTTAATCCCAGCACTTGGGAGGCAGAGGCAGGCGGATTTCTGAGTTCGAGGCCAGCCTGGTCTACCGAGTGAGTTCCAGGACAGCCAGGGCTACACAGAGAAACTCTGTCTCAAAAAACAAACAAACAAAAAAAAAGAGTTAAGATTTTGATTGCAATTAACAAAATGATGTTCAGCTTTCGAAATGATAAACGTATATATTAGCCAACCATTATATGAATTTGTCCCTTGATTTTGGAGGAATTTTAATCCAGCAACATGACGGCTATGACAAGGGATCACACCCAAAGACCTTCTAGGTATATGTGATCTGGCTGAAATTCGGACATGACATGGATTACCATGTCATCTAGCTGGAGTACAGACACTCCCTTAGTATTCACCTTTGATCCCTAACAATGAAGGTGAAGGTAAAGTTAGTTTGTAGAAGGAAGTAGCCATGTTTGAAAATGTCATCTAACTGAGGAGCAGACAAAGTGATGAATCAGAGAAAGATTTGACAGAATGAGTCTGAGATAGGATACACCCAATTCTCATGAGAACTGCATAGGAAGGAGAGGCTACTTTCAAGAAGCACAGGGAGAGATGTACGGTGTGTCCATGGCAGTCTTACTGAGACAGGTTACAGAGAAAACAAGCTAGACACAGGTGAAGACAGGATGAGCCAGAGAATGAGAAGGTGGAGCCAGAAGATCAGAACAGACTGCCAGAGTTAGTATAAGGCCAAGCCGAGCAATTCAGTGAGAAGCTGAGAGAAGCCAGATGGAATCAGACATCTTGTAAAATTAGATTATATGGAGCTAGATGCTTCCAGCCTAGGCCTAGGGCTAGTTAGAATGGAGAAAGAAACACTCTGGACTGTGTTCACACAGCTTGAGTACAGTTCTCTTCTCATCCCTTCATCTAAGAAAATAAAAGTGACATTTATACTTGATGGTCTCTAACTTCTTTCTTATTATGAATTCACACTGTATAGACTGTAATAATAATAATAATAATAATAATAATAATAATAATAAACAGAAACCAAAACAAAACAAAAGCCTGATAGCCGGGCATGGTGGTGAACATCTTTAATCCCAGCAATTAGGAGGCAGAGGCAGGAGGATCTATGAGTTTCAAAATGGCTAGAGTTACACAGAGGACCCTACCTGGAAAAAAAGACAAAAAAACAAAGAAACAAAAATCCCTCTCATATGATTCCAAGGAGACTAAAGTGATGACGGAACTGTCCCAAGGTAGCATTGGTCATGGGAAAACACTCTTATGGTTTTTAAGAGATCAAAATGAGAAACAAGGCTTCTTTTGCCCTTGATACTCTCTTGAACCAAAAATAAATACTAACTAATCTGTAGCTTGCCTGGAACTAATTGCTGGTGTAGTGAGTGGTTCCTCATTTGAGATATCTGATGGCACAGAAGCACATCTCAAATGTTCCTTCTCTTCAGAAGAAAATTTTGGTCTGATAGGCAAATATGGAGGAAGATGGGCTTGATTGATTTGATGTAGAATCTACTTCCCTTCATCCCTGGAAACTAAGCAACTGCACTCCGGTTCCAGGGCATACGATTTGAAAACTGTGTGATCTATACATCTTTTCACCTTCATATACACCGAATAAAGCAACATTCACTATTGACTCTTTTGTTTTTTCAGTATTTTAGCTGAATACTTTATTTTTTTAAGTACTTAAGAGATAATGAAAATGTTCCTCACCAAACTCCCAAGGGTGAAGAAAACGATAAAAATCCGTCCTAGGGATGTCTTGGCCACCACATCCCCAAAGCCAACAGTTGACATTGTTGCTGTCACCAGATAAATGGACTCAAAGTATGACATAGTCTGTGAGTTTCTACCGTTGAGCCAGGGGTCACCAGAGTTTTCCACCTGTCCAAAGAGAGATGGCAAAGGAAAGGTCTGTGAATAGAAGACAAGGGAAGAGGGAAAACAGTGCATCAGTTCCCCCAATGCAACCCAAAGACAAGAGCAAATGACTGTGGCGCCTGGGAGAGCCCTAGACCAGAAAGCCGTCATGATTAGCATTCCATGATTAGCAGTGACATCTGCTGGAGGCATGTGGCATGCACCAGATTTGGAACACCCTACAGTGCAGGTGCTTCCTGCTGCTCTGAAGGCCTAGAACTGCATGCTGGAGCCAGCAACCACCCTTCATTTTCATTTTTAAGGAGATGGGGAAAATCAATAAGGAAGCCGAGTATGGGCTTCAGTGAGCATAAGCACATGACCTTCGTGTCTAAGAAACAATAAACTTTACAAATTGATTAGAACAAGGCGGTACCAAATCATCTCGTGGACCCCCACATGATAAAAGGCGAAGGCAAGCTAAGGACAAGCACTTATGTCTTGTAGCTTTCTTACAGAGTGCAATACAACTGGCTGCCTCACTCTCCACGAATTCCCCACCATGACGGATTATATCCTTAAATAGGAGCCTAAATAAACTGTCCTTATGTGAGCTTTGTCAACTATTTCACCACAGCAATGAGAAAATTGATTACATACACACAGATTTCTGTTTGTATTTTTATACTAACACATAATTTATGGGCATATATTTATATTTATTTATTTATTTTTATTTATTATTTATTTATTTATTTATTTATTTATTTATTTATTTATTTATTTTGGTTTTTCGAGACAGGGTTTCTCTGTGTAGTCCTGGCTGTCCTGGAACTCACTCTGTAGACCAGGCTGGCCTTGAACTCAGAAATCCGCCTGTCTCTGCCTCCCAGGTGCTGGGATTAAAGGCGTGCACCACCACCGCCCGGCTGGATTTAGATTTATATTTAATAAACATTTATATGTGTAATATATCTATATATTTGATATATATTTAAATATATATAAATTTGTAATATATACTTATATTTAACTTCCTTTTGTCCATCTTTATGTACAAAAGCTTATGTATTTCCTATTTCTATTTATTTCTATATATGTAATATATCTATGTACTTAATATATATTTAAATATATATAAATTTATAATATATATTTATATTTAACTTCCTTTTGTCCATCTTTCTATTTATCAACAAAGATGATTAAATGTTGATAATTATCTGGGGAAATTAAATTCCTGCTTTCCAGTTAAGAACAGGAATGGACGAGGCTGGAGGGTTAGTTCAGCAGTTAAGAGCACTTGCTGGTCTTCCAGAGGTCCAGGTCACAAACAGGGAGCTCACAACTATCTTTAACTCCAGTTCCAGGGGATCTAACACCATCTTCTGCCTATGTAATACATGCACACATATATGTAAAACATTATACACTAAAAATAAAGAAGTCAAATAATATAAAATAAAAAGAAAAAATCAGAAATAAATTTAAGGACTGGAATGGGAAGTAGAAACTGCATCCATCATTTCTCAAGTGCTTGGCCACGTTTTACGGGTGGTGTGCCAAGTGTCAGCCCTTTCCTCACTTTGATGAGCACGTTTAGTACAAGTTTTGAGCACCGACAGGATGTCATGTAGCTCAGGATGGCTCCAAATTCCTGATACAGACAAGGATGACACTGAATTTTTGGTCCTCCTGTCTCTGCCTCCAAAGCACCAGGGTTACCAGCATGTGCCACTACACGCGGTACGATATATAGAGACGGTGCCCGGAATTGAACCCAGAGCTTTGTGAATGCTGGGCAAGCACTCTATCAACTGAGCTAACAGCCTGAGCCCAGGGCCTTCACTAGTTTTTAAGGCTTGTGTACACCTAAAAATAAGTTTAAACTATACTAATTGGGGAGTCATGCATGTAGCTCGGTGATGGAGCACTTGCCCAGCAAGGGAAAGGCTCTGGTCCTCATCTCTGGAGCAAATAAAATAAATGATAAAATTACAAAAAGAGAGAGTAAGGCAAAACAGTGGAACCAGGAAACCATAGATATAATTTATATATACATATACGTATACATTTACATATATATATATATATATATATATATATATACATATACATACACACATCTTTTCAAGACAAGGCTTCTCCATATAGACCTGGTTGTCCTGGAACTCATTCTGTAGACCAGGCTAGCCTGGAACTCACAGAGCTCTGCCTACCTCTGCACTCTGAGTGCTCGGATTAAAGGTGTATGCCACCACCACCTGGGTCTCATATTTTGAGATAGTGCATTGAACCAAAATCCATCTTTGGTAATATCTCAATACAGAAATCAGTATTATCCTTGAATAACATAATATGCAATGCATGGTACTTCAATTTGAAGATCTTCATATACATTTAAATAACCTTAGAAAGTTTAACTCATTGTCTTTGGGCATATTCGCTCAATATTTCAAATCCCTTCTCATTGACCCAGCCTCTTTGAGCTGCCCTCAAGTTTACGGTGGGAGAGAGCCAACAGCCTTGTGCTGGTCCCTAAATTCATTCATAGCGCCTCTTCTAAAGATTTATTTATTCATTTTTATGTATGTGAGTACACTATCACTCTCTTAGACACAACAGAAGAGGGCACTGGATTTCATTAAGATGGTTGTGAGCCATCATGTGGTTGCTGGGAATTGAACTCAGACCTCTGGAAAAGCAGTCAGTGCTCTTAACTGCTGAGCCATCTCTCCAGCCCTCGGCTCCTCTTCTTACCATGGTAGCACAAAGCCTTCAGTCGATGGGGAGTGGGCTGAATTCATGCTAAAGAATTATAGACAAGTGCTCATAGAGTTCTTATCTACTCCAACTCTGTTCAGCGCAAAATGAATCTCACACTTTGCACATTTACATTTCAACTTTAGGTAACATATAGTAGGAAGGAAGGAGACACAGGGGCCCCATCTCCTCACCCTTTGTAATGCAAAAACCATGTGATAATAATGTAAACCTCAACCTTCACGTTATTGTGATAGGTGATCTTAATGGCTAAACTGATCGGACTGAGAAGTACTATGAAGTTAATGGAGCAAGCTTCTATCTGCGTCTGTGAGAGCATTTCTAGAGATAGCTAAGGGAAAACACTCACTCTAAATGTGGATGCTGCCATCCTGTAGGCTAGGGGTGTTCGATGGAGTAGAGGCCAAAAAAGAGAGAGCCCGCTAACATAGGTACACTGTCTTTCTCCATCTTACCCGCTCTTCTCTCCCTCTCCTGGCTTCCTACTTGTCTTTGGGCCTGCCATGACCTCCCCACCCGATGGGCTAAAATTTCTGGAACCGTGAGCTAAAGCAAATCTGTCCACTCTTAAGTTGTTTTGTCCAGGTGCTTTGTCATGCTTACATGGTAGGCATGCTGCCTGGTTTTATGTCAACCTGACAGAAGCTATAGTCATCTGAGAGGAGAGAGCCTAAGTTGAGAAAACACCTCCATAAGATCGGGTTGTAAGCAAGCCTGTGGGACATCTTCTTAATTAGTGATTGATGGGGGAGGACACAGCCCATTGTAGGTGGGGCCATCCCTGGGCTGGGGGTCCTGGGATCTATAAGAAAGCAGGCTGTGCAAGCCATGAGGAGCAAGCCAGTTAGAAGCACCCCTCTGCATCAGCTCTTGTCTCCAGGTTCCTGCCTTGCTGGAGTTCCTATCCTGACTTTTTTGGTGATGAACTATGATGTGGAAGCTTTAAGCCAAATAAACCCTTTCCTCCCCAACTTGCTTTTTGGCCACAGTGCTTCATCGAAGCAATAGAAATGCTAAAACAGTAAGTATGCATACCAGTATGCAGGCATGTTTCTCTGGCTATGACATTTGTCTTTAAACTCATTAACCACTACATTTTTGCCATGCCTCTTCATTCTCAACTTCTTACTTTTAATTCACCTCCTCTGTGGTGCTGTTTTCCCTTGCAGGCTTATGATGGCAAGATAAGTTATGTATATTTTCATACAAGCCTCATATCGTCTTCTGGTATTGAATCAATGCTACGGAAAAATCCGATGCTTCTGCTTGTCGTAGGATATTTTCCTGCTACATTGTATTTGCAGTGGAGCTCAGTGATTGGGCAGTAGAAGAGGTGGGCGGAGTGAGGAGCTGGGAGGGAGGGGAAGGAGGAAAGAGAGGGAGAGAGGAAGCAACATGGAGGAAGAACAGGATAGAAATGTGAAGAATTTCTATCAAAAGGTTAGATGCTGAGTAACAATTCTAATTGGTTCTTGTGTATTGAGCATTTCCAAATATATAAATCCACTGGATAATCTTTAAGCATTAAGAGTCTTCATTCTACCGGGAACCGGGAGAAATGGCAGCTATCATTTGGGGCTTAGCATGAGGGTGACGAGGTTGGCCCAAGATCCATGCTTTGGGGCATGGTCTCCATGGAGCTGATCGGAGGAACCAGCTACCCAGGTAATGTCTCCTGGGTGCTCTTGACCTTTGGCCACTTTTAGTTAGGGAACATGGTGGGCGGTCCCAGTTGTTAGCCAGACCACACAGTGGCTTTTCTAAATTCTCCAGTTTCGTTTGCTTCCTTCTAAAAGCCTTCCTTTCTTCAGCTTCTACTCTCTTCTTATCTTTGAAGATCAGTGACTGCTCCAAACACTACAGAGAGGGTAGATCCATCTCTGCATTCACTGGGCTGGACCAAGAACCACGTGCCTACCAGGGAAGAAGCAACCATTACTGTCCCAGAATGCTGTGGGACACATCACTAGAAATCTTTCCTAGGATTCCAGTACTTCATTTGACCTGTCAACTTTATTAATTAATTAATTGGGAGTCACTTCCCTAGGGCACACCATGTCTTTTCATCTGCATGCCAGACTTCACTGCAAGGATTTCTCTGGGAACACTCGTCAGATGTCAGGACACTGAATCCATAGTGTGCACTGTTTACGATTTTTCTACTTAGATGTATCTCCATCTATTCTCCAGTTAGTCTTTCACTGCAGGGCTGTCCTCCAAGCTTCTGAATTTGTTCTGTCACATCATCATCACCATCACCATCACCATCACCATCACCATCACCATCACCATCACCATCACCACCACCACCACCAGCACCAGCACCAGCACCAGCACCAGCACCAGCACCAGCACCA
>JANHMN010000015.1:17459308-17506816 GCA_030674055.1 Rhabdomys pumilio | reverse complement strand
CCATTGGGGATGGCAAAGATGCTCACACTGCTGGAAGCCATTGGGGACTGCACGGATGCTCACACTGGTGGATGCCATTAGAGACTACAAAGATGTTCACACCATTGGATACCATTGGGGACTGTAAGGATGCTCACACCGGCAGATGCCATTAGAGACTGTGATGAATTCCTTACCAGGTGAAGGAATCCTGCTGCTGTGAACCAGGTACTGATAACTATTGACATCAGTTTGGAAAGCTTCACTGAATTGCTAAAAGAACAAGGACAAAGAACTGTTAGGTCTCTGCAGGCAGGTTCTTAGTCAACACAAACATACAGTCCTCCAGGCCTCAGCTTTCTGCTCACTGTGCGGCCCACAGATTGGAAGGCACAGCGTTGCTGGATCTCTGGGCTCACCTTTCAGTCTGCATAGTTACAGGGTCTCTATATCACTCATGTATGGGTTATGAGCGTGAAAAACACAGCTGGAAACTCACCTGGTGTCATGTGTATTTCTTCAAACGTTACAGATTTTACCATATCATGCAGTAGCCTGGTGTTTTAGAGGCATGAATGTGGATCAATAGCCAATCAAGGTAAGTTTATAACTGTCTAATGTAGTGGATCAAAATGGCAGGAGTCTAGATGTGGACTTATAGTACAAGATTCGAGTAGATTACGGGGATACAGTGGCATATGCTGAACTTACACTGGAATCAATGAAGCAAAAGTATCAAAGAGGCTTATATCTGTCAAGGAAAGCCTTAGCATTTAGGTGAAAAAAATCTTTGCTTTCTGTCCTGGCCATCTGTCATGTAAAAATAGTCTTTCCAGCCTCGACTTCTTCACAGTGCATAGTTAACACTGAGATGCACCTAGACTATAATATGGATATTTCTAGTAAGAATGTAGCACGGTTTTAATGGAGAAAGTTTAGACTTTTCTTATCTTTTGAAGATATTTAAGTTGCACTATTTTTATTTATCTGTAATGCTGGGTTTGAACCCAGGACCTTGTGTATGATAGGTGAGCACTCTCTCATTGAGCCACAACCTGAGTTCGTGGCTCTACTTCTCCAAGCAATCGTTCACTGCTGCTGATGGACATCTCTCATGCTCTGAGGAACTGTTGTACCTCTAAACCTGAAGAGGTGTTTCTCATTTTACTAGCCAACAAGAGGTGACTCTCTAGTTGACTGCCTTTGTTCTTTCACAATTGTATACATGTATAAAATGCACTTCAATCACTCTCTCCCACAATCTCAACTTATCATCTGCCAATCCCCACCCTACCAGTCTCTTTCCTAGACTCATGACTCTTGATTTAACTCAGAGCTGTCTTCTGAGTAGTAAAATTGGAATTATCCATTGGAGCCTAGTGGGGTCACCACTGGGTACACAACTGACTCTCCATCTCCCAGAATTTATCAGTATCTCATGCTTCATCAGTGAGGGGTGGTGTCCTCTGAGCCCCTCCCTCCCAGCACAGCAATGGCTGGGCTGCTAAATGGCCCAGAAGATGCCTTTAGCAGACCTTCTCCCTATCTTCTGGCTCTTACATTCCTTCTGCCTCCTCTCCCACAGCATTCCCTGAACCTTAGAGGGATGGAATACATTTCTTGTTTGGGCCTGAGCATTCATATATCACATATTATCAGCACTCTGTACAGCCATGAGTCTCTGCTTTCACACTGATCACTAGAAAAGATGGTGTCTCTAAGTCTGAGTGTAGCCTCTGTCCATCGGAACAAATGTAAGAACTGAGAAGGCAGTTTTACACTATGAAATGTAGCTAAACAATAGTATTCCGTCCATGTGCCCTTTGACCTCCTTAGTGCATAGGATCTTCCTTGGCATGGGGTCTTAACAGATTCACAGAACCAGGCGTGGATTCCCTCCCACGTACAGGTCTCAAATCCAAGCAGTGAGCAGTTGGTTAGGCCCATGACAGCAATGCCATTGCTGCACAAGTGGGCACATGTGGCGGTTTGAATATGCTTGGTCCAGGAAGTGGCACTATGAAGAGGTGTGGCCTTGTCAGAAAAAGTATGTCACTTAGGGGGTAGGCTTTGAGACCCTTCTCCTATCTGCCTGGAAGCAAGCTTTCTCCTGTTGCCTCCTGTAGAACTCTCAGCTCCTCCAGCAGTACCATGCCTGCCTGGAAGCTGCCATACTTCCCACCATGATGATAATGGACTGAACCCCTGAACCTATAAGCCAGCCCCAATTAAATGTTGTCCTTTATAAGAGTTGCCTTGGCCAGGCTAGCAAGATTGCTCAGTGGTTAAGAGCACTTACTGCTCTTCCAGAGGTCCTGGGTTCAATTCCCAGCAACCACATGGTGGCTCATAACCATCTGTAATGGGGTTCAATGCCCTCTCTTCTGGTGTCTCTGGAGACAGTAACAGTGTACTCACATATATAAAATAAATAAAATCTTTAAAAAAAAAAAAAGAGCTGACTTGGTCATATATCTTCACAGCAGTGGAACCCTAAGACACCCATCTTGTCTGGCAAGTTGGTCTTGTAGTTTGTAGTGTTCACACCTGGGTAAGTAGTTGCCTTTTCTACCACGTAGCTTGCACAGTATCTACAGAGAGGTGCTGTGTGCTGTGAAAGCTAGCCAGTAGGGAGGAAGCTTTCGGCTTATTCCCAGGCTGATTTCTCTATATTGTGTAACAAAGATGAGTGGTATCTTCGCCAGCTTATCACCTATTCCTCATGGACAACTGACAAAAATGACAAGAGGCTGTATCATTTGAGGGTCTCTGATCCCAACCAGGAACTCCATGGGAGGTATTCTACTGTGGGACTATGAAAGAATATCTTGGTTCCTGGTCAAGCACAGGCCTAGAACCCCGGACTCTAATGGGACAGTAGGTGTTCAGCCTTGCTCCCAGACTCCAGGCTCCTGACACAAGGCCGAACACCTACCGTCCCATTAGGGTCCAGGGTTCGAGGCCTGTGCTCGACCAGGAACCAAGCTATCCTTTCACAGTCTCACATTCTACCTCTGGCACTGGGGTTCATTTATCAATCCACAGCTTCTAGGAGCAGCTTTTGTCAGTCACATGAAGATAACCAAATGTATATAATTGGCTATATACATTTGGTTATAACCAATGTATATAACCAAAGCCTCTGTATTGGCTGACTCATTTTGTTTTGGTCTTTTTGGTTTTGTTTTGGGTAGAGAGGTCTGGAGTTAAAACCAAATTTGACTTACACACTGTAGCTTTGCAAAACAAGGAATGAGCAGTCTCTGTACAAGGACTGCAAAGTTTTCAGCCAGAGTGCTAGATGACAAATAAGGAAGTGAGTGGGTGACAGGCACCAAAGATGCTGAGAGAATGACAGGCACCACAGATGCTGAGTTTCTGATTTTCACTCCAGAATCCTGGTGGGGCATGGGGAGCTTGAGGACCATTTAATGTTTTCGCTTCCTAATGCAAACTACCAAGTGAGCATGCCAGACAGTGCTGCACTTACCTACCAAGTGAGCATGCCAGACAGTGCTGCACTTACCTACCAAGTGAGCATGCCAGACAGTGCTGCACTTACCTACCAAGTGAGCATGCCAGACAGTGCTGCACTCACCTACCAAGTGAGCATGCCAGACAGTACTGCACTCACCTACCAAGTGAGCATGCCAGACAGTGCTGCACTTACCTGGTCTTGATGACTTGTAGAATCTGTAAGATTTTAGGGAGTTCGAGCAACCGCAGAGCTCTCAGAAACCTCAAACCTACAAAGCAACCGGGAGAAAGTTGCCTGAACGCGAATGTGACTGAAATGCATCACTGCATTTTCCTGTAACACTTCAACGTGTTGTAATGTCACAGGTTTATGGACATGGAGTTCAAATCCCGGTCCTGAACGTTTACTAACTACCGTTACCTAGGGCACCTACTTCCATAGTTCCTCATCCGTAAACTGACAAGTATAATAGGATCCACCTTACAGCATTGCAGATCCAACCTTAAACACGAAGAAGCCGGCCATGTGTATAATCAGCACTATTTGTTTTACCCAAATCTTCTGTAGAATTTATAGGAAACTTTACATGGGTCCATTATGCTCTTAATTATTCAGCTTTTCAATAATCCTAGTTTTCCTTGTTTGCTAACAGTAGCAAGAAATAGAATTGACATGTATTTTATAAACAATAAATAAAATATAAAATTGCATTAAAACTGATTTTTTTAAAAGCCCATGAACTATTAATACACATACCTTAAAGATAACACAACTAATGAACAATTCCCATCCCCTGCATATTTGAATATGATGATTGGCCTGGAGAAACAAGGAGAGGCCATTCTTTGAGTCCATACAAGATCCCATCGTAAGGGCCCACAGATGCTGGAACCTTGCCCCTCTGGTTGTAGATATAGGTAGTCCATCAACAACTATTAGACACCTGCTGTGTACCAGACACATTGCTGCATAAGGAGATCAAAAAATGATTTCTGGTCATTCTGTTGGTGACACATCTGAGCACTAGTGAGACAGTGGCAGATGGGTCTCCGTGAAGTCAAGGCCAGCCAGAGCTACATGATGAGATCCTGTCTCAAAACGAAACAAAACAAAAAACAAATGTTTCTGCAAATGTAGATAAAACTCTACAGTTAAGAGGGTGAGCTCTTCGAGATGTCAGGGAGGTGTTTAGTAAATATTCTAAGTGACTGTGGAGCAGTTTAAAGGTAAAGCAACATTGGTACTGATTACCGGTTGCCACCGCACACTTACCTAGCCAATTACTCTTCAAATAGTAAGAAATAAAGGTTGGTGGGATGGTAAAAATGTCTACAATCGAATTCATCTCCAACCAGAACTTGATCTTGTCTTCAGCTGCCCAAAACTGAAATAGAAACAAGACACCCACATTATATTACCGTCGGGATTTAAAACTTTTTTAAAAATTATTTTATGTGTGTGTGTTTGTATGTAGATAAGCTTGCATGTTTGAATGTGCACCATGTGCAAGCATGGTGCCCATAGAGGCCAGAAAAGGATGTCAGATCATCTGGAACTGGAATTATGACAGCTGTGAGCTGGCATGTAGGAACAGGGAACTGAATGCAGGTCATCTATCGAAGCATCAAGTGCTCTCCCTACCTTTTCGATTTTGAAGGGACTGTGAAGGATAACTGCTGCTTTGCTATATTTCAATCATTAACTGGAGATTTAACTGCATGCTATTTAACATACATACAAATATATACATGTGTAAGAATACACACAAATGCATACACATGACATGAAGAGATGGAACCTTGGGTTGAGCATGGTCATACGCACTTTTAATATCAGCACTTGGAAGGCAGAAGGCAGTAGATCTCTGTGAGTTTGAGGCCACCTTGGTCTACAAAGAGAGTTCCAAGACAGCCAGAGCTATATAGTGTGACCAGTCTCAAAACCAACCAACCAACCAAAACTAAGCAAAAGAGAGAGGGAGAAAGAAATCGTATTTGTAATGAATGTTCTATCATTGAGCATATAGTCATCTTACTTAGCAGACCCCAGCTCTCACATTTTAAACATTTTGAGCTTTCAATTGTTCCTAGAGATTTCTGTTATATCTGTATATATAATATACACATTAATATAAGTCATAATCCTTATGTATGTTTCTTTTTATACATCTATGTGTATGCCATATACATAGAGCTTGTTATCTGTGATTAGTGAACATATATGGTTCAGGACAGTCTCCAGTAAAAGAGCTACAGCTTGCAAATAGCTTGCCTGGCCATTGTGTCTCTGAGCTTCCTAATTTAGATTAAGAATGCTCAGTTTGGGGCTGGAGATATAGCTCGATGTTTAAAAGCACTTGTGGCTCTGGCAGAGGACCCAGGTTCAGTTCCCAGCACACATATGGTGGCTCACAACCATCTGTAACTTCAGTTCCAAGGGATCTGACACCCTCTTCTGGCATCTGTGACACTGCAAGCAAGTGTGCAGGCATACATGAAGACACAACACCCATACACATGAAATAAAATAAGTAGAACTTATACACACTTGAGAAATAAATCAAGAGCTCAAAAGGTAAGATGGCAGACATGCCATTAGTATAACACTGACTTTCAACTTCTCCTAGCGTCTGGTTGTTAGTAAAGTTCCCCCAGTGGAAGACCAGAAGCCAGGAAGGATTGCAGACAGGGTGTTTAGTAATGGAGTCATTCTCAGGTGTGTCAGAATTCTGGACCTGACTTACCCTCTCAAGCACAGGACATGTGGGGTTTAGGGCTCGTTAAATATTTAATATTTAATGACAAGTTTTCTACCTTTAGAGCTGAGAAACAAGGGAGATTGAGCAACTAAGGAACACACAGTTCTCTTTATATTCCTGTTTGGGGGTGGGACGTGGTAGTTATCGCTTTACCTGGGTACTTACCCTCAACCCAAAATAGAAACTAAAGAAAGCATTGAAACTCAAATCCACATGGACGATTTTGTCTTCATATGAAGAACACTTTCGAACAGGGCTGGAAAGAAATGGGAACATTTTTGCAAAGATAAACATTTAAAAACCTATATCTACAGAGCAGAGATAAAGGCGGGGTACGCAATGCACATACTCTACATGAACGGGCTATTCAAGACTCATGTTCACATCTGAATGGAACTGCCTACATCTGAATGGAACTATGAGAAAGTAAAGTCACTAGACCATACTTGGAGCTCAGAACAGTAGAAAGGCCCACCACTCTGTTACAGAGTCAAACTTGTTAAGTGGGAATCCAAAGCCTCAGCGACTGTATGGTCCTTTCTGGTTGAAAACCAGGATTTTTCAGTTCCTCTTCCTACCCCTTTGAGACAGGCCTACTCGAGATCAAACGAATGGATTTGAAACAAATTTCAAAGATAGTTTCTAAAAAGACGTGTTCGGAATTCTTAATTTTACCCCAGGTGGATATTTAATATAATTCTCAGAGGCTTGGCATGAAGGTCAAATCACAACAGTTTTAGTTTTTAAAAAATGCTGCCTTAGCCTTGATTTATATAAGGGAATGACGTCAGAGAAGCAATCCAAGGTTAAAGTCTCAAAACCTCAATCAGAAAGGTCTCTGAAGCATGAGAGGCTCTGAGATAACACAGGACTTCTGGAGGAATTCAAAAGCCTTCATAAGGGGCCACATGGGAAGAAACAGCCACTGAAGGTTTGGTGTCCCAGAAGGTCTGAAGAGCAACTGGACACCCCACCCCCAACACTAGCAACCACGGTGGCAAGATACAGGGCAAAGGCATGCATGCATCACAGAACTGGAGTTAGTGCTTACTGAGGGCTACTACATGGTTACTACATTTTGATTAACTTCTGGTGGGGGCGGGAGGGACAGTGTGCCTGCATAAGGGCAAAACCAACTAACTTGACATCCCTAAATAGAAAATTCTAAAACAATTAAGTTTCTCATAAAGCAGGCAAGAATGACTGGGGTTGTTACTCACTCCATTGAATTGATGAAATAGATTACAAGAGACCCGATGCTTAGTACAAAGACGAGGATCACCTAAAAACAGAAGAGGACAGAGAGGAGATGCAAAACTATTTTTTCAGCATGAAATGAACAAGCCCACAAAATTGCATTTTCTATTTTAAAGAAGGTAAATGTTGCCATGTGTTTTTACTGCCATGTGTTTTTACTGCCATGTGTTTTTACTGCCATGTGCAGGGAGGGGGTGAGGAGGAAGTGGTTTTGCCTCACCTTACCTTTCTTTGGGCAGTGCTGCATTCACACCTTCATTTATGCCTATATTCATTCATTCATTCATTCACTCATTCACTGAAGAAAGTTGATTAAGGGTCACACTAAGTCAACGTGTACCCATTGTGCTTACCTAGTTTTAAGTCCCACACACTTCAGAATAAGCGGGGTACCCTTCCTGCTCCTCCCAGAGTTTCGCAAACGTTTTCCAAGCGCTTAGCATGTGTCAAATGCACTGTAGCTTCATTTCATGATAGAAATGAGGGCTCACAAATAGCAGTCTTGAACTGCCCATCATGTGTCTGTCCTTAGGGACATTTCCCCACCTGGGAAAATGTTTTGTGAGAAGACAGTGAGTGCTTTTGCTATACCAGCTTATCTGGTATGTGAAGCAGATCCCTGCAGAGCAACACAGCCAGGAGGTTGCCCTCAGAAGCCTCCAGTGGAGCTGGGTGAGACCTATGTCAGCCTCCATGATTTTTCTCAGGTAGGCTCCAGAAAATTAAACACTCCTCCAGGGTCTGGAGAGATGGCTCAGAGGTTAAGAGGACTGACTGCTCTTCCAGAGGTCCTGAGTTCAAGTCCCAGTAACCACATGGTGGCTCAAAACCATCTGTAATGGGATCTGATGCCCTCTTCTGGTGTGTCTGAAGACAATGACAGTGTACTCATATACATAAGATAAATAAATCTAAAAAAAAAAAAGTACTCCTCTCATTCCTCTGGTAATTTCTAACTTCCAAACCATCAGGTATTTGTCTGGTTTGATGGTCCACACCTTTAATCTCAGCACTAAGCCGGGCGGTGGTGGTGCACGCCTTTAATCCCAGCACTTGGGAGGCAGAGGCAGGTGGATTTCTGAGTTCGAGGCCAGCCTGGTCTACAGAGTGAGTTCCAGGACAGCCAAGGCTACACAGAGAAACCCTGTCTTGAAAAACAAAACAAAACAAAACAAAACAAAACAAAACAAAAAAAGAAGACAGGAGCAGGTGAATCTCTGGGAGTTTGAGACCAGTATGGTCTGCACAGAGAGGCCAGCCAGAGGTACCTAGTGAGACCCAGATTTTTAATATGTTTAGTTCAATACAGTTTTAATGATAAAATTCAGACTTTTATTTACAATAATATGTTCTCTTCGTTCTAACTCAGATATTGTTTGGGTGTGTCTCTTACCTACTTGTGTATGGGCGATGGGTATTTTTACTTTCTCACTGTCTAAGCTCATGGTGGCCTCTCTGCAGGAGGCATGCAGGTCTTTGTGTTCACAGAGGAGCACTGAGGAACCTGGAATGTTAGCACTCAAACAGTTGTTCCTTCAAGGGAATATATGATATAGCTGTTATCCACCCAGGATGCTAGGAATGGGGGAGCTTACTAATCTGGTGACCTTTGCTTTATCTATCTATGCGGCCAGAGGTTTTTCTGACATCAGATCCTCCCCTAGACCTATAGATAAAGACCCATCTTTATGAACTTTACCAAGAGTTCCGATGTAGAAACATTTGACCTGTACTTAACTCACTTTGTTTCTCAAGGCGACTTCTGATTTCTGTTTGCTTTGTTGTGCATGCGGACTTGAGGTAATTTTCACCAGAATAATTTTCACCCAACAGTGTTGTACTTAAATATGACCAAAACAATCCACTCAGGGTCAGACTCCTGAAGTCTGAGCCAACACGGGCTACTGGGTGGTATGTGTTGAGAGGAACTGTCTTCTTGCCTCCATGGCACTTCTCTCTGCAGCCTGTTAAGGCCACAGAGGTCCCCATAAGAGCACTCGTAACCCTACTGGTGTTATCATGATTCCTTTGCCCAGGAACTCTCCAGCATGGAAAGTATTCAGTGTTTACTCTTGTGAAGAGGGGGTTCTTGGGTGGAGTGGGGAAGGGTTAGACAGAGTCAGGGGGTGAATATCCTATAACGCTGATTATAAAGACTTGAAATCCAGAGACAAAATTATCTTGGGCCTCAGTACCTGTCCTTATATCCTTTTGACAAAAGGAAAACTTCTTGAATGTTAACGTAGCAGATAACTCGCTTTCGCTAACTTGGGTTGACCAGACATCAACCCAAAGCAAGGACATTCCCACCTTGCTATAACCTTCTGACCTGATGTATTTGGGAAAAGGCTTCACTCATGACTGGTTGTTGTTGTTCCATCACTATGGAAAGTTCAAGTAAGAGGCAGGTGGATTTCTGAGTTCGAGGCCAGTCTGGTCTACAGTGTGAGTTCCAGGACAGCCAGGACCACAGAGAGAAACCCTGTCTCGAAAAACCAAAAAAAAAAAAAAAAAAAGTTCAAGTAAGGCCATCAAGATAAAAATCCCTAGTATCTAGTTCCTTTGATTCCAGCACTCAGGAGGCAGAAAATCTCTGTGAGTTCAAAGTCAGCCTAGTCTACAAAGGGAGAATTCAGACAGCTGAGCCCATCTCAGTTATTCTTGTTCTGTTTTTATTCCTTTGAGACAGGGTGTTGCTACACAGCCCTGACTGCTCAAGAACTCACAAAAAGATCTGCCTACCTTTTTCTCCCTAGTGCTGCGATCAAAGGTGTGCACCACTATGCATGGCTAGCTGACTGTCTACAAAACAAAACAAACAAACAAACAAACAACAACAACAAAAACCACTGTATGTGTTTCTTGTGCTTTTTCTTTCTTCATTTTTTTAAAATTCTAGTTTGTTTTTGTTTGACTGCTTTCTAAAGAGAAAGCAAGTTTGGAGTCAGATGAGTAAGAGGTAGTGTACTGGCTAGTTTTGTGTGTCAACTTGACACAAGCTGGAGTTATTACAGAGAAAGGAGTCTCCCTAGAGGAAATGCCTCCATGAGATCCAGCTGTAAGGCATTTTCTGAATTAGTGATCAAGGGTGGGAGGGCCCACTGTGGGTGGTGCCATCCCTGGGCTGGTAGTCCTGGATTCTACAAGAAAGCAAGCTGAGCAAGCCAGGGGAAGCAAGCCAGTAAGTAACATCCCTCCATGGCCTCTGCATCAGCTCCTGTTTCCTGACCTGCTTGAGTTCCAGTCCTGACTTCCTTTGGTGATGAACAGCAATGTGGAGGTGTAAGCTGAATAAACCCTTTCCTCCCCAACTTGCTTCTTGGTCATAATATTTTGTGCAGGAATACAAACCCTGACTGACTAAGACAGGAAGGATTTGGGGCAGGAGAAACTCTGATCAGAATATATTGTATGAAAAAAATTATTTTCAAAGGAAAAAAACTGAAAAAATATTTTGTTTTGTATTTTTTTAAACTTCACTCAATCATTTCTCTATTGAAACACATCATTCTGAACCCACAATCCATCTCCTAGGCTTTACTTACATCTGGCTCAAAACAAACACTCTGAATCAACAGCCTCAGGTATAGTTTCACTGATGTTTGGAGATTTCAAACAAGTTCTACTCAAATTCAGTAAATGTATCTCTAGATCTTTTTATGACCCACACACTATTCATCAGTGAACAAAGACAAAATATCTGTCTTACAGAATAGAGAAACATGACATGGCATTAATGAGTATTTACTATTTTTCTACAGGAGCCAAATTCAATTCCCATCACCCATATCAGGCAGCTTGAAACTACAGCAAACTCAGCTCTAGGCAACCCAACAACCTCTTCTGCAATCTATGGGCCCTCCACTCATTTGGCATACACCCAGACACAGAAATAATAATTTAAGAAGGGCTTGGTGGCACACATTTTAAATCCCAGTGCTTGGGAAGTAGAAAGGGGTGGATCTCGGTGAGTTCAAGTTTAGCCACCTCTACATAGAGAGTTCTAGGGCAGCCAGGGATACACAGCAGAGACTTTGCCTCAAATACTTTTTTTAAATCTATGTTTTATCTAACGGGATCAGGAGTGCACAGCAGCTGTGACTACCAGCACATATAAATGACATGGAAGTAAAGGAGTGGTCAGGGAAAAGAATGGGGTCAGCAGGAGTTGGGGGGATAAAAAAGGGTAATGGGAGTGAGTATGCTTTAATACATTGTATACACACACTTAATTATACATAAAAATAGCTATGTTTCTTAAATACCCCAGAACCATCTGCCTAGGGGTGTTGCCACCCACAGTGGGCTGGATCCTCTCACATCAATAACTAAACAGGAAGATGCTAACGACTGATGAAGAGGGAGACATGAATTTGAAGGAGAGCAGGGAGGGGCATATGAGAGGGCTTTCGAGTGGGAGAGGGGAAGGAGAAATGTTGTAATTAAAACAAACTTTAAAAGGAAACAAACAAAAGGAAAAAAGAAAAAGCTCACAGACTAAGTGTATTCTCTAACAAAGACAAGAACAAAAATCCAGCTCTCTATGTTTCTGTTTAAAAATAATAATCCACATTAGGAGATACAAAAAGACAATAAATAATGATTTAGAAATGCAAGGATCAGCTCATTTTTATTGTTTAATACGACCTGAGTGGTTTACACATATTATTGTGTAATTCTCTATAATACTTAAAGAGGGCCTTATAAATATCTTTTGTAGTCATACTATACAACTACACAACTGAAATCCGATTTCTAAAAATCAGCTTATAAAAAGTCAACACACAGTAGGCTGAATTTGGAGAGTGAACCCCAAGCCTGACTACCCTCCTCAGGGTTGGAACAGGAAGCACCCTGGCCTGTCTATGACCTGTGCCCAGCTGACATTTTCTGGCCCAAGATGACTCCTCAACTCTGCTCTGCCCTGTATCCCTCAAAGGCCTGAGAGTACTGGACCTACCAGACCAGGCTTAACCTAAAAGAGACTGGTGAAGAGCGGCTCATACAGGCTGTGGCACTGAGGACAGCTGAGAAGAGTATGAGAGCCAAGAAACAAAAGATGGCTGCCACTTACATGCTATTATTGACTAAGATTGGCCTGTGGCTCCCTCCATGCCTACTTGGCCTGTCAGCATCCAGTGAAAAATCCTGGTAAATTAAAAACGAAATGTGTGCTCTAATAAAGACAAGAACAGAAGTCTAACTCTATGACATTTGCAAGAGACACAGTTCAGAGAAAACAGGACAGAAGAGTAAAAGAAAGCAAATGCAGGTTCCACAGTGTGCTGATTGATACTCTATTGTACGTAAGACATGCCAGAAGAACACAGTCCGTGTGGGCTAAGGGAGTTAGCAAGACAGTTTAGTAAGTGACTCTTTGCAAGTAAGAATATACCACCCAAACTCTACTGGAACTGCGAGACATTCAATAAAACAAAACAAATCCAAAACAAAATAAAACACCATAAATGACGGTTTTGACATGTCCTTCTCAGTTGTTTAGCAAATAATTAAGGACGTTGAAAATACATATACACCCTGGCTACCTACCTCAGGCAGGAGAGCTGGCCCAGGAGCAGGAGAATGGGAGTATTGGCCATGTCCCTCACTAGCTGCATGAATGCTGGAAAGCTGGCTGGCTGACTAGCTCAGGTACCTCTCAGGCCCAGAACAGGGGCTTTGAATCAGCCCACCTCAACATCTACCCCATCAGTGAACCGCTGGAGTGCATGAAGGGGTCGGCCTTACAGATCCCAAATGACACAGGGCAACATCTGGATAACTGAGAGGGGCAATATCTGGATATCCGAGAGGAGTCCCAGTGAGGTTCAGTATTGACAGAGTAGCAGAAGCCAGAGGTCTCGTACTAGACTAACACGTCATTGCAATGAACATTTGTAGGCAAAGAAGTGTATGGGGAAAAGGGGGAGACTGTTGGACACAGTCACACACTACAGCTTCCATGACGAGATTTTCTTTTAGTTTGTTGTGGGGAAGACTGCAAGGATAGGGGGTGGGTATGAGGAGAGGGGGAATGACATTAAGGTACATGATACAAAATTCACAAAGAACCAATAAAAAAATTAAAAAAAAATACATATAACCCAATTACTATTGCATGGGTATCAAACCTTAACACATATTCTTTCGAAATCCAATAAGTGGTCATGAAAGTTGATTGTGTACTAGGTAATGACATATTATTTCTCATATCAGACAGTCATCCTTGAACTATAATGCTGTTTTTAGAAACTAAGAAAAACTAGCCACCTAATCTAAGCCCCTCTCCTCTCCAGGAAAATGGAAGCACACAATAGTTGTCTTTCTAGTACTTATGTCCAGGCATTCCTCCATCTGTAAAGCATGCAGTGTACACAACTCTGTACTAATAAAGCTCTCCTTGAGCAGAGAGGCCAACAGTTCGCATAAACTCTAATAATGTTGCTCACATAACGAAAAGTGAAGCAGAATGATGACTAGGGAGTCCTACACACAGGGCTTGATGTAGCTAAGACCACCATGGAAGAGATGATGTCTACTTGTGTGGTTAATACATAGGGGGACCACAACCACGTTCCTGGCTACGGTTTATTGGCACCAGAAGGGTGAAAGTGAACTCACCAACACTTGCCCCACGAAGGTCTGTGCAGAAAGCAGCATTTCGATACGCTCACGAAACACTCCATGAAAGTAAAGTTTTCTTAAAGGATTAGCCTCGATTCTACGTGATGAGAATAGTTCCTGTGGGGGTGGGGGGCGGGGGAGAAAAAAGAACAGACAGAGTAAGCAGTAGCTCAAGAGAAACTAGTTTGCTTCAGGTTAAAGGAGGAACTCAGGTTGAAGGAGGTGCTTCAGGTTGAGGGAGGTGCTTTAGGTTCAGGGAGGTGCTTCAAGTTGAGGGAGGAGCTTCAGGTTGAGAGAAGAGCTTCAGGTTGAGGGAGGTACTTCAGGTTGAGGGAGGAGCTTCAGGTTGAGGGAGGAGCTTCAGGTTGAGGGAGGTGCTTGTCACGGTATTAATCAGAAATCATTCTACCCTGCTCAACCCTGGAAATGAACACTATGGAGACTAAACATACCCTGAAGCAGCCAACTAAAGAGATTTCTAAATGCTACAAACTCTAGACAAGCACATTAAACACACACACAGTGAGAGAGAGAGAAAGAGAGAGAGAGAGAGAGAGAGAGAGAGAGAGAGAGAGAGAGAGCGCTTATGTCCATCATATCCTTTAGTCTCAGAAGTCTTTTCCCCATACCTTTATGATATTGTTTAACGTCTTATTTTTAAAGTTTTATTTATTTTTACTTTATGTAAATATGAATTTGGCCTGAATGTTATGTCTTTGTAGCATGTATATGCCCGGTACTCAGGGAAGCCAAGAGAGGGCATCAGATCCCTTGGAACCAAAAGTGCAGATGGCTGTGAGTCATCTCGTGGGTACTGGGAATTGAACCCGGGTCCTCTAGAAGGGCAGACAGTGTTCTTAACCACTGAGCCATACCTCCAACCCAGCTGAAAGCAGTTACAGAGTAAACTGGCTATTCAGAAAAAACTATGAACTTCAATACTAGATATTCTCAAATACAGAAATATAAAGAGCACATTGTTCATAACGTTAACTCTTTGCTTTTTTGTTCAGACTATGTCACATTAGGCCACTTTAACATTAAAGACATATTTAACAAAATCCACTTATTAATTATGAAGCACAGGCAAAAAGTATTCTATTACAGAAAACCCTATTATTATCTATTCCAGGAAGAGACAAAGTCTAATAAGTAAAAAATTAAAACAAATTATAGAGGGCTTAATAAAATTCTTCCATTGAGACAATTGTGGTGGTATATGCCTTTAATCCCAGCAATCAGGAGGCAAAGGCAGATGAGTTAAGAGGCCAGCCTGGTCTACATAGTTAGAGGCCAGCCTGCTCTACATATCTAGTTCCAGGCCATCCAGGGCTACATAGTGAGACCCTGTCTCAAAACAAACAAACAAACAAACAACAAAAATAGAATAGCCATGTGGAATTGAAGAGAGATGCTTCAGATTATTAATACATCATCCTCATAATCATCTGTTCCCGTTATTATTTGCCAGCAGTCAACATCAACCTTTGCATAGCTAGTTATGCTACAAAACAAATACCTACTACATGTTTGTAGCTGGTGTAGGTAACACCTGAGAGCACTGTGTACATATGGACAGATATGAATCGTGTAAAGAGGATATTCAAAGGTAAGACTGAATTGATGATTTGCAGTTAACAAATCCCTCTCCCTTTGAAACAGGATCTTATGTAGCCTAGGCTGTTCTCAAACTCACACTGGAGATAATCTCTCTTTGTAGCTCTTGCTGGCCTGGAACGTGTTATGTAGGCCATTATGTTCGTTTCTAAAATATGTATGTGTGTGTGTGTGTATGTATGTACGTACAAATCTATCTATCTATAGATATATGTGTAATTTCTTTACAGTATATTGTATATTTATACTCTCTCTCTCTCTCTCTCTCTCTCTCTCTCTCTCTCTCTCTCTCTCTCTCAATAGAGGGTTTCCTCTGTCCATGTAGCCTAGGTTAATCTGAAACTCACAACAATCCTCCTGCCTCAAGTGCTGGGATTAATCTATAAAGTACCACATTTGACCTTAACTATCTTTTTAAGATTCGTAGTCAATGTACACAGAAGGTTTTCCCCCCCCTTTTCAGAACAGAGACTCTGGTATATCCATCATCATACATGGTCAACAAGCTTTGCCAATCTCCACATACAGGTGTCCTAGACAAGGAAACTGACCAAGATTCCTCTTGGCCCCTTGACGATTTGCCAATTTCTTGAGATTTTCAAGATTATTCTGAAAATGAACAAGATGATGAGTCCCCCGAAGAAAGTCGCCAAGGAGGAGAGAATAAACGCTGCTTGGATTTCGATTGTACATGACGTTTCCGTCAATTCTTTCTGATTTAAACTTTCTAGTAATGTTTGAATCATCTTGAGACGACACTGTTGGGCTAGTCTATGATGTCATGGTCACCTGGCAACAGTCCCAGGAGGCATACTTCCTTGTATTACATCACCTCAGGATCTGATGGGAAAGCCAATGAGAAGCTCAAAGAACAAGAGTCCCCTCACCACTCTGGTGAAACTCACTGACTGCAGCAGTCAACTGATAGAGAATACTAGAGAGTTCTGGACGCCCTCATCACTTCATCTGAGACCTTGAGGAATCCTACTCTCTGGGGCAGAGACTAGTAGCTAACTACCTATTTCAATTGGCTTGTTTAGTCAAGCAATTTATATTTTCTTTTTGGTGACATGCATACAGCAATCTCAGAACTAGTTCTCTAGCTTTCAGAGATAATATTACATTCTTGAAATTTTCAGAAAAAGATTCAGATTTTGTTTACCCTTTTTTTATTGGATATTTTACGTATTTACATTTCAAATGTTATCCCCTTTCCCCATTTCCCCTCCCTAGAATCTCCCATCTCATTCCCCCTCCTCTTTTTTGCTTTTATCCTATTTTAATTACATGCAAGTATTAAGGTCAGTTCTGGGTTGAGGAACTAGCAATACAATAGATGCAGATAGTCAAGGAACAAGCAAGACAATAAACACAAATAGTCAAAGAACCAGCAAGGCAATATTCTTTTTAAAAGTTGTGGGTAAACACAAGTAAATTCATCTAAATACTTAAAGGTACTATATGAAGACTGGCTAGTAATATTGAAATATATTTGTAAAATTGTGCCAAAATAATGAAAGAGTAGAAGCTGGGTGTTCTGGATACATATACGTTGTCACATGCACACACCTACACACATGGTGACTATGAAATAGAAGGTGTGTTGTTTGATGATAATTGGCATTTAAATATGTATAGTTAAGAACACCAAAAATATATACATTTCAAAGAATCATTTATGTTTTTAAATTATATGTGTTTAGGGAGATATATATTTATCTTTTAAGTAAGGACGGCTCATAGTAGAGCATAGGTGTTATATAAATGCTTCTACTGTAATGTGATTGGTTGCTTGATACCATCAAACTGGCCCCTCATCTATTCCTTGTCAAATCCTTCTCTTTCTTGTATTTATCTCTGCCCTGTCAGTAAAACCTCTGGCCCAACAAACAAAATTCAGAAGGAGACAACTCCTCTTTAAGTCTCTATTTCAAAGTTGTAAGAAATACTTTATCATATCACATACTTTATCACTTGTATGAGTGACAGGTGGAATTTTAGTCTCCAGTGGCAAGCCTGTCTCACCTTAGAGCTAGATGACCTGACGTGAGGTGATAAGAATCTGGGAAACATGTGCTCCTCAGGAGTCCAGCCTTACCGCTTTGTGTAACACGATTTCCTGGAGACAGAGAAGTCATTTCCTGGAGTGCTATCACATTCTGTGTCTGTCCTCTAAGCTTTTCTGTCATTTCTGCTACAACCCTCCCTCCAGTGGGCTCTGGTAGCATTAACACTCTTGTCTAAGTGTGAGGAGCTCTGAGCACTAGTCCAGGCCCTTCTGTCCAGTCACTGTGCAAGGTCTAAAGAGTCTCCTTGTCTCCTTAATTTCATAGTTTTATTATATGTCGAACACAGTGTTTGCTTGATAGAATTGTTGCTGGCATTCCATGTTTTATTTATTTATTTTATTTTTATTTATTTATTTATTTTTGGTCTTTCTTTTTTTTTTTTTTTTGTTTTTTTTTTGTTTTTTTGAGACAGGGTTTCTCTGTGTAGTCCTGGCTGTCCTGGAACTCACTCTGTAGACCAGGCTGGCCTCGAACTCAGAAATCTGCCTGCCTCTGCCTCCCAAGTGCTGGGATTAAAGGCATGCGCCGCCACCACCACCAGGCGCATTCCATGTTTTAAAGAGCATATTCTAAAACTATGTATAAGAAAAGATACTAAATGTGGTGGCACTGTGTGGTCCAGAATTCTAGATACTGAGATAAGAAGATCATGAATTTGAAGCCAGCCTGAGATACATAGACCTGCTTCTAAAAAAAAAAAAAAAAAAAAGCAAGGGGCAGAGGAGAGGAGATGAAAAGAGAGGAGGGGACAGGAGGAGAGGACAGAGGCGACTGAAGAGGAGGCGAGGAGTGGCGTTGGCTGGGGGATGGTTTTGTGCACTGTGTATTCAGGTGCTGATTACTGAGGTCCTACCTCCTGTCTCAATGTTATGCAAAAGTTGTTTTCCATCACCTCTGATTGGTTAATAAAGAGCTGATCAGCCAATGGCTGGTAGGAGAGGGAGAGGCGGGACTTCCGATCTCAGTGAGCAGTCCTGGGTGCAAAGAAGGAAGAGGAGAGGTCAACTGGAGGGAGTCGCCCAGGAGTCGCCCAGGAGTCGCCATTGAGACACGGATGAAGAAGGCCAGGACGAGACCAAGATGGCAGGTAACCGCCACAGTAGCTGGGAAGTGACTGGGAAGTAGGCTAGGCCAGCATAGTCAGGTTAGAATAGACCGGAATCTGTCCACAAATAGTGCAAGAGCCTTGTTAAAAATGTAAAGGTTTCTATGTCATTATTTGGGAACAAGAGCGGGCGTAGAAAAGAGAGTAAAGAAAATAAAATTAGCCGGTAAGAGGGCCTGATGCCAAGGCCGAACACTTGAATTCAACCCCTAGACCCATACAGGGGAAAGAGAACCACGTGTTGCAAATTGTCTTCTGAATGCCGCACTTGCGCTAACCCCCACCCCGCGCGCGTATGCGTGTGCACACTCGCAAACGGACACTCATGCAAATACATAAGAAATAAATGTGATGATTTTGTGTTAAGAAAGGAATTAAGAGGAAGGCCGGCGAAATGAAATGACTCAGCAGGTAAAGGACCTTCCAGAAAATCCATGGACCTGAGTTTAGTACTCAACATTGTTCTCTGACCTCCACATTTGCAACATGGCTCTCTCTCTCTCTCTCTCTCTCTCTCTCTCTCTCTCTCTCTCTCTCTCTCTCTCTTCCTCTCTCTTCTTCTCTTCCTCTCTTTCTCTTTCTCTCGCACGCGCGCAATTAGTTAATTTAAAATGTAGTTAATTTTAAAAAGAAAATGTTATGGTCCAAGATTGGGAACAATACACCATGAAAACCAAGTTGGAGCCAACAAAAGTTTCTTTACTCAAATAGGTGATAGCTAATATATCAGGGAGGTGTCTGGGTTCAGGATCTAAACTATTTTGGGGTGGGGGTGGGGCAAGACAGAGCAACTTTAAAAAAAAAAAATCTTTAATCTCCCTTTACAGTCCAGCCACTATCCCCCTCTGGGTCTGCACCCCAACCACTCCCCATCCCATGCCTCCTCCCCTCCTAGAGGATGTCCCCACCCCCACCAGACCTCCCCACTCCCTGGGGCTTCAAGTCTCTGGAGGGTTAGATGCATCTTCTCTCACTGAGACCAGACCAGGCAGTCCTCTGCTGTATATGTGTTGGGAGCCTCATATCAGCTATTGTATGGTGCCTGGTTGGTGGCTCAGTGTCCAAGAGATCTTAGGGACCCAGGTTAGTTGAGACTGTTGGTCTTAGGGGTTGCCCTCCTCAGCATCTTCCAGCTTTCCCCTAATTCAACCACAGGGGTTCCCCAGCTGAAGACAGAACAACTTTTTTTGTTTTTTTGTTTTTTAGAGACAGGGTTTCTCTGTGTAGTCCTGGTTGTCCTGGAACTCTGTAGACCAGGCTGGCCTCGAACTCAGAAATCCGCCTGCTCTGCCTCCCAAGTGCTGGGATTAAAGGCGTGTGCCACCAGCGCCCGGCTCAGGGCAGCTTTTTAAAGCAAAAAAAACCTCCACAAACCAGGAAGGGTAAGGCCAAGGGTAGGGGCAACCAATCCGATCCATGCATATTGTATATACTTCCAACTCTCTTTCACATCTGGCATCTGAAGTTAGTTGCTACTTGTCAAATACCTCATGTGGCTTCCCAGATAACTTGGCCTGGATTGAAACGAGCCAGTCGGAGCCTCTTTAGCAGCTACTGGATTTCAGTACTGACTGGGTGCTAAGCGACAAAACATAAGAGAAGATATTGTGGTCTAAGTTTGTATGGGGCACCTGGGGACAGAAGCTGTTTTTTGGAAATTTATCAGCCTCGTACAAGATGGAGACTCTATATAAAAGGGATCTCTGAAGCCAAAGTGGTCTCTAATAGAACAGATGCCAATAAGTATTGCAGCCCTTTTCAAAATGGAAAGGAGAGGTAGTGAAGAAACATTATAGTGTTGGGGGAATGGCTCAAGGACCTCCGGTTGTTTCCCAGCACCCGAATCAGGTAGCTAACACAACCACGTAGAATTCCAGCTTCGAGGCATTCAACACCTCTGGCCTCCGATTCATGTGCTTATCATATACACATGCAGTTGATTCTGTGATGGAGTATGTGCCCACACACATACGTGACGTGGAGAGGCGGATCGCTGTTTGGAAAATAAGGTCAGACACTTGTCCACGTCATTTTTTCAGACTGCTGCTGCTTACGTTGTTGTAATTATCTTTTTTCCACTTCCTTGACTTTCGCCACTTAATATTTTCAACAGTCTGTTGTCTGTGCATCGTTTTCCATTTTCCAGTCAACCAAGCCCTTTTTCTCCTTGATACTCTGTCATCAGTACATACTGTAACATGGAGCTGGTGAGGAGGCTTGGCTCTGAGGTACTTGGCCATCATGCCTAATGAACCTCTTGCTCCCCAGACCCACAGGACAGAACTGACTTTCCAAGTATGCACTGCCGCACACTAAATCAGTTTAATTTTAAAATTAGGAGTGTGCAAGTGGGACTAGGGATGTTAGCTCCATTGGTAAGGTGCCTGCCCGGTGTTCACGAAGCCCTGGGTTTGAACCGCAGCACCACATCCAGCCTGGAACGGTGGCATATGCTTCTAACTAACACTTGGAAGTGGGACGTTCAAGGGCATCTTTGGCTCCACAGCAAGGCTGAGGTAGACCTTACTGCAAAACAATAAGCCATCCTGGCCTGGCGCACACTTTTCATCCCAGCCTTTGGGGGGCAGGTGCAGGCATATCTCTGTGAGTTCCTAGCCAGTCTGCTCTATAGAATGAGTTCTAGGCCAATCGGGGCTACGCAGTAAGACCTTGTCTAACTAAATCAAGAGGAAGGGAAGGAGGAGCTATTGACAATGTAACTGGTTACCCTCCAGAACTTGATGGTAAGACACTTTTGCTGAAGATACCACCTGCTAGTGTCACAGACCATGGCCCTATCCAGGTGGTGCTGACTTAGAAACTTTGTCTCTACTTGCTGGCTTTCTTACTGCTACCATGTATAATGTAAGCTACCAGAGAGAAAAGTAACTGTCAGTCATACACAGTTGTGAATCCTGAGTAATGACTCAGTAGTAAAATACAGTAATGACTAGCCTGGCAAGACATGCCCAGTAGTACCACAGTGACACGAACATCATGGGGTAACCAGTCGCTTTCTGATTTAAGTCCTATTCTTCAAGATGGAACCCATACCTGGTACTACTGTTACACCTAGAACCAGTGATTACACGGGCCTTTGGCCTACTTTTATTCTGCTAAATGGACATAGTATTAAACCAACTCCTAATGACTTAACCCATAGTTTGATGCATCTCTCACCCATCATCAGAGAAGCGTCTATCTGCAGTCGATGGTGATTATCGCAGAGACCTGCAACTGGTCAGGGTGCAGAGAACAAGAGAGTGCAGAATGACCAGGCCTAGAGGGACATCTATGTCCCTCCTCCAAGGCTCAGGGATCATTGTGGAAGAGGAGTCGGAAAGAATGTAAGAGCCAGAGACAGTGGATGAGTTCAGGGAGAAATGCCTTCTGGATGCACATAAGAACTCAGAATGATCGAGAAAGTGTGCACAAGACCTGTGCCGCATCGAGCCATCCCAAATCCTCACATGGAGAGAGAGGATGGGCATGAAGTCCCAACCCTAGAGGATGACCTTTTGCCAATTGGTTGTTGCCAGGAGAAGTGGAGTCAGTTTTCCATTGTGGGGCGTTTGGGAGTCCCCACTTGTGGTGTGATGAGAAGATGCAGAAACTAGTTCAAGGCTCTTGGCCTTTTCACTGAGGCCAGCTTCTTACTTAATCTGACTTCTGCCACTGTGTCCCTGCCATGTGGCTCGCTCTCTTTACCTCCCTGTTTTGGTCCTGTCCATGCTTCTGTCTCCTGCCTGTGTCTGCTCTCCTTCTGTGTGTCAGTCACATTCGTTTCTCATACAAAGAGCTATCAGCACAGTGGCGGAAGGTCCACATTGAGTTGTTCCCAGTTGATCAGCAGCAGGACTCTGCCGGCCAGTCCATATATTAGTGCTGCCTTTGGCTAGATGGAATGCAACCTGTCCTTCTGTGACCTCTCCCATAGTAGCTTGCTTTTTCCTCTTTTGGGGCAGCTGAGGAGGTGACTGGGCCTGGAGAGATGGCTCAGTGGTTAAAAGCACTGGCTACTCTTCTAGGCACACAAAGGTGGGACGCAGGTGACCAATGACCTCATTTTGCCCAGGACGGAGCAGCTTCCCAGGGCATACGACCTTATATTGAGCAAGGGGCAAATTTTGTTTTGAGACAGGGTCTCACTGTGTGGCTTCCTATGTAGAGTACACCTTTGCCGTCTGAGTTCAATTCCCAGCAACCACATGGTGGCTCACAACCATCTGTAATGGGATTTGATGCCCTCTCTGGCATGCAAGTGTACATGCAGATAGAGCATTCATACATAAAATAAGTTAATTTTAAAAAGAAAAACTGACAGTTAATATGTGAAAATAAAGGGGCCCTCCATGGCCATTTGATACAGTAAGTTTAGGTCATCCCGACAGTTTTCCTTAAGCCTGTAGCCCTGGCAAGTCAACCATACTCCAGTGGATGTGACTACGCATCCAAGATTATACAGGCAATACAAACTGGACTTGATGGTCTTTTAGAAAGAAAGAAACAAAATTAGGTGGGTTGGGAAAGGAGGGTGGATATGAAAAGAATCCGAAAGGAGGTAACTATGATCTAAACACAGTCTAATTTTTCTTTTATTTTAAAAATTTTGAAATTTCTTGAAAAGTTCTAAAAACCAATAAAGTCATTTTAAATGTCCTATAATTACATATCAGTTAAATAAGCACTTTTAAATTCTGGGGTCTTCATGTTCTCTAGGGTGAGCCACAGTCCCCAGTTACCGGGATCTGTCTAGGCATGCTGCTGCACACTTTTAATCCCAGCACTCAGGCGGAGGCAGCGAGTTCAGAGCCAGCGTACTCTACATAGGAAGCCACACAGTGAGACTGTCTCCAAACAAAATTTGCCCCTTGTTCAATATAAAGTCGTATGCCCTGGGAAGCTGCTCTGTCCTGGGCAAAATGAGATCATTGGTCACCTGCGTGCCTCCTTTGTGTGCCTGCCACATGGCCTCCTTTTAGTGGGAACATACAAAGTCCTTTATTCTACAGTCCTCTGTGGTGTGCTGTCTGCTTCCTCTGCCTAGTGCATAGTTCTAGGACCTGCCATCCTTCGGGTTTCCACTTCTCAGGTCTGAGTGCCTCCTCCTGACCACCCCAAGGAAGCCAAATCCCATGTGCTGGTCTGATGGTCTCTAATCCCACGTGCTGGTCTGATGGTCTCTTATGGCATTCTGACCCCTCTCTGATGATTTTCATTTATTTGCTTGGTAAAAGAGTGATTGTGGTGTTTTTTTGGGGACAGGCCTCATAGCCCAGGCTGGCTTTAACCTTCTGGACCTCCTGCCTCCACCTCAGGGCCTTTGTCTGTCCCATTCCATGGTACTCTTAAATATGTTACTGGCTTGTTTTCTGTTCTCTCCTCTAAGTCTGTGTGCTCCACAAACACAGTGTATCATATCCTGCTTGTTTTACTCAGCACTAAGCACCCGTATCTAACATTGCACCTGGCAAGTCCCATGAAGTTAATCATTATTTGGTGATTGAATGTGTAAATTACAGGTCCTCAGAACTATATGTTATGGGAAGTATGAGTCTACATAGACTTGAGATATTTACACTTCTCTATTCCATATACCAGTTTTTTCTCACTGCAAACTGATGGCTGGGTAATA
This sequence comes from Rhabdomys pumilio, assembly GCA_030674055.1. Lineage (NCBI taxonomy): Eukaryota > Metazoa > Chordata > Mammalia > Rodentia > Muridae > Rhabdomys > Rhabdomys pumilio. The sequence continues at coordinate 17,482,294 of JANHMN010000015.1, read as the reverse complement.
CCCTACACTCATGGATATGTTTCACAGTTGGTATTCAAAGTATAATTATCTCTGCTGCTAGTTTCAAATTTGATAACATTTCATGGAGTTATTGAGTTACTTTGTCACGGAGGCAACTCAATATTCAGAGATTGGAAGGTGAATAACTCGTCAGCAGTGTCACATTCTACGTTGACTAAGAAAGTTCTCTGCTTGTGCCTAGAAAACTGATGAAAATGAAAAGCGGTAGAAAGTCTTCTCAATATCTACTGTAAGCCAGACTCTGGCAAATGCTTGCGGGTCACATTAAGGACTTAAAAAGTAAACAAACTTTTAAAATTACACAGCAACTGCTTCATCTTAGGACCGGAAAGATATTTTAAGGGGCTTAAGGAAGTACAGAAAGAAGGGAGACATTGAAACACAGGTAGTAATACAAAGGCAGGGAGAAGCCTGGGGTGGAAATGGGGGTGCGAGTGGGTCAAGACAGTGGGGGAGGGTTATCCAGAACTAAAGATAGATAAAAATACAGGTGGAAAACATTATTCTGTAAGTGTTCCTTTTAAAGAGTAGAGAAAAATTTAATGGAAGTACCTTGCGTGGATGGACACTGCTGCTTCCAAGGAGTCACGGGTTATTAAAGGAAAGTCCCAAAGCTAGGTTAGAGGTGTCTCCTTATTCGTTGTTGGGCAGGGAGGCTTTGCCACTCTTCTTGGTTACTAGCCAGAAATAGATGGTAAGACCACATTGCTGAAGATCATTACACACTTTGATTATGGCACATTGAGAAATCTGACTGGGACTGACCTTAAAAACGTCCTCCATGTTGGCTAGAGTTCATATTGCCAGAAGGTTCTGTGTAGATTACCGGATGTAAAGATACTTGAATGTGAACCCGAATGAGCTAGGATACCAACCTGCCAGATAAAATGTGTCCAGATATAATAGAGGCATGCCTGTTCTGGAGTTAACCAAGCATTTTCTGCTTAGATCAGATGCCTGCTCCACAAGAAGGAATTCATGCCTAGAACTGTAAACCTAGTCAGACACTCATGGCTCCGAGGGTGATAGACCCTAGTGTGTTGGGGCGCTGTAGAGCCCTGGGAAAATAAAAGCCAAGCAATGTCCTCAAATGAATGTCAACTTTGTGTCACCCCTCCCCCACACCCTCTTTACTGACTAAACCTTTCTGAGGGCCTTGGGAAAGGGCAAAGAGACTACTACCCTGGGCTTTAGTCTCTGCCAGAACGCTTATGTGGGACCTTGTGACATTTCCTGAGAAACCCTTCATTGCTTGACATATGGGAGGTGGTGAGGTTTCTACCCAGGGTCTCTCAGGTTCTTGGTTCTTTTGGACAAATGTTTCGCTGAGTCTGCTAACATTCAAAGCTGTTTTCTTGAAGAAACTCCAGTGTCTCTTTGATCAGAATCCCACACCCCTCAGGGATGGGAGACATGCTACTGTTACTTTGCTAAATGCACAAGTCATCAAACTGCCTCCTAAGTGTTTAGAGTTAGCTTTCTTTTTGCAGTGATTAATGTAGAGACTTATAGGCCAGTGCTAGGACTAAGTGACTTTTGAGTACTTAGCCTTAGTGAGCCATGTGTCTGCCCACCTCCCAGCACCTACTCAGCGCCACTGTCTTCTGTTCATGGAATGAGCACTGCACTCATAAACTTAAGTAGCTGTGATTACTTGCACATGATGGGGGTCTTGTCAACATTTTATGCTGGGTGGGGAGAGGGCTCAGGAGAGCTGATAATTAATAGTTGTTGTCATAAGGGAAGTAATTTTTTCAGTGATGTAGGCGCTGGTAAGTAAGTTGTCGGTGCTCTGAACACAGTTCTCTGTGTTGATCAGGGTTCCGCAGTCTAGATCCTGTTGGCATTTTGAGTAGGGTTGGGGACTGTGTTGCTGCATTGTGCATTGCAAGATGACTGATCAGCCTTCGTGACCATTACCTACTTGATGCCAGGCCTCTATTATGTTAAGGTGTGCTCTCTCCAGCCTCTCTCTCTCTCTCTCTCTCTCTCTCTCTCTCTCTTCCTCTCTCTCCTCTCTGCCATTTATCATGAAGGTACGTTGGATTTTGGCAGATTTTTTGTAATAACATGAGATGGTCGTGTGATTTCAGTTAAATCCATCCATTTATTGACTATATATATACTGAACTATCCTGGCATCTCTTGGATAACGTTAACTTGGTCATGATAGATAATCTTTTTTTATGAATATCTATATTCAGTTTCAAATGTTTTATTCAGGGGTTTTCAGCTAGTCAGAATGCAGAGATTGGTTAACTGTGAGTACCCAGTCCCAGTGGCTGGATCTCCAACAACATACCTAAGGCTAAGAAAACGTTGAGGAGGAGAGGGACAGAAAGACTGTAAAAGCCAGAGGACTGGAAAGTCTGCCATGAGATGATGGCTATCAGGAATGACCCATGACATCACAGCAATATGGCTGCCGAAACAGACTGGAATGATGGCAATCCTAATAGACAGATTAACGTGGAGGGGAGAAGTCTCAGGGGACCTACCTCTAGACAACTATAGACAACTCAGGAGAGGAGGAAAATTAGGCTTCCCAGGGGGTTATGTAATACCAAGTGGTCAGCCCTGAAATCAGCACAAACATCATTAAGTGCACTCAGCATATTATATTTATATATTTTATACACATTTGTCATACACACAAATATGTTTACATATTTTATGTATAATATACACATAATGATAATAAAGGGTCATGAATTTGAGAGAGGGTAAGAGGGCGTGGGAGGGATCAGAGGGAAGAGAGAAATAATGTAACTATTTTAGTTAAAAATTCTTACATTATTAAAAAAGAAAACCCTAAGTTCCCATTCACAAAATAGTGAAAGACCAAATAGGTTCCACCTCAAGGCTGAAGATGGTTGTGACTCTCAGGGAGAGTGCTTTACACATGCTGTTATTGGGGTACGCATCTCTTTGTTGATGGGGATGTACTGTCACCCTGGGGACACCACTTAAAAATTAATCAGTGGCTCAAGATGTGTATATGGAACGATTTAGTGACTGTTCACAGTATGCCACCACTTCTGTGGTGGGGATCGAACCCAGAACCTTAAGCATACTAGGCAAGTGCTCTGCCACTGAGCCACATTGCCAAATCTATTACGGTTCCATTATTTTTGCTTTAAAGTTACTCTCTTTAATTTTCATCAATAGAAATGATATTTAAACCACTCTTTTTTTTTTTTTTTTTGGTTTTCTGACACAGACATTTCATATATTGTAGGCCTCAAACTCTTTATATGGCCAGAGATAATCTTAGACTTGTGGTTTTCCTGTTTGTGCTTCAACAGTTCTGAGATTATAGACTCAGAATTGATTGGATGGCTAGTTCTGCATGCTAGGCTACATTTCCAGCCCATACTACCTACTTTTAGAGAAAGTTTACTTTTTAAAGAATATGATCTGTGGTGGATTGAATGAGAAATGTCCCCCCACAGTCTTGGGGATCTGAACATCTGTCCCAGTTGGTATAATGTTTGGGGAGGCTTAGGAGGTAAACTTTTGCTGGTGGAAGTATGTCACTGGAAGCAAGCTTACAAGTAAAAAGTAAAGCTGCTTCCTTGAAGTTCTCCCTCTCTGTGTTGGGTGACTCTGGTAAAGAATGCGAGCTCTCAACCTTGAGTTAAAGTTACCATTCCAGATGCCTGCTGGCACACCTCTTTGAACCCCCTCTTGCTTAAGATATCTTTGGTCATGGCGGCACTTTCTCATAACAACTGAAAATAGCGTATTAATGATCCAATCCCTAAGTGTTTTAGATCTGTGCTCTACTGAAATTTAATCTTTGAAAACAGCAAATGTATGGTCAGTGAGGTGGCTCGGTGGGCAAAGCCACTTGCTTGCCAAGCCTGAGTTGGATTCCTAGAACTCAGATAGTGGAAGGGAAAAAGCTATTCTCGCACTATTGTCCTCCCACCTGCCCACTGCACCAAGCCACATACATGCCCACACACCTATAAAGCGCGCATGCACACAAGGGGGTGGGGGGGTGGGGGGCGAAGTTTGAAGACCATATGCTTCCACTCATTCCAGGGTTTTAACTACCAGCTAACATCTTTCTCAGTCTAGTTTCTGCCCTTTTTTGCTAAGCATCAAACCTGGCCGAACTCTTCCCTGGTAGCAGACTCTCCTCTGGGGCTTTATTTTCCTCCTTGAACTAGCTCTTTGTGCTCCTGGAGCGCACAGTACTTAAAGTCTCCTCTGGCCAGATGTTTCCCTAACGTCTTTTCCACTCTCTACTACCTCAGGCTCGGGAATCAGACTCTCCAGTGTCTCCAAAAGCCGTTTGGAATCGGGCTTTTAGCGGCCAGCCACTAAGTTACAGAAGCTCACAACAGGTGTGAGCCAGAGAGTGCTGGTTTGTTGTTGTTTGGAAGTTTCCCACGTTTTAGTATGATCGTTTGCTCGGCACAGTGTAAAGGGGACTTTCTCAAGTCCTCATGTGCGCAGTGATTTCCACTCTTAGCCACAAAAATGAGCAGGCGTTTTTAATGACATAAATCTCAGAGGAAAGTAAATGACCGACCTAGTAAGCGGCTTCCTTTAAACCCCGGCAATCTGAGGTTCGCCCTGCTTTTTCTGGCCTTAAAGCGGCAGACTCAAAGTGGATAATTTACCAGTAAATGGTGGGCCCTACAAAAGGTCTTTACCACTTTAAGAGCGCTGTGCGTGGACTGCACAGATGTATTCTCGCGAGAGCTTGGGAAGTAGCAGCAATGGCGGCGACTGGAGCGGGTCCTGGCCCCGGAGTAGGCTCCGGACCTGGTCCAGGAGCAGCTGCAAATGCCACAACGGCAGAAGACAGAGAGACGGAGCCTGTGGCTGCTGGGGCTGGAGAGGGGCCGTCTGCCGCCCCGGGAGCGGAGCCCAGTTCTGGAGAGGCTGAAAGTGGGTAAGACATCCTCAGCCCAGGAGAACGCGCGAGGGCCCGCCCCTCGTGGAAGCCCGCGGCTCGCGCTGCTCGGTGCCGCCCTCTGCACCCAGGCCCTACAGCCAACGGCTCGGCCTGCCCGGTACCCTCCGCACCCAGCTGGCTGCTTGGCGGGTCGGCTCCGAACTGAACCTCAGACTTCCAACTGCACCAGTGTGAGCCAAGCATGTTTTCCTCTCTCCCGCCCTTGCACCCCAGAAGACCTCGCTAGCTAATCACTCTTCCAATACTAGTTTCTGCTGAAATAACCAAGGAAGGAAAGCTCCCTTCATTATTGGGAATGGGGAAATCAATCCTGAGTGCACTAGGAAACCCATACCCGAGTGACTTCCCTCAGGATGAACTCTAAGCCATGAACACTTTTGTCTTGACAGCCAATATCCCAATATTCAGGATTGTTTTCTTGGACATCCCGTTCAGGACATGCTTAGCCAAAAAAGACATAATAGGAAGTCCGCCAGTTTTTGGATCAGTGGGGGTTTTTTGTTTTGTTTTGGAATAGGCATTTTGATGTTTGTCTTTTCCTTATAGGGATGCAAACTTGGTTGATGTAAGTGGTCTGGAGACAGAATCTTCTAATGGAAAAGATACTTTGGTAAGTATTTCCTTTAGGCCTTTGAAAAGCAAACTAGATTTTATTTTAATTTTTTTAATCTAATTTTTAAAATATAGTCAGTCAGCCCATTTGATTCTCTTACTGTCCTGTGGCTCCAGGAAGGTGCTGGAGATACGTCAGAAGTGATGGATACCCAGGCAGGCTCTGTGGATGAGGAGAATGGGCGGCAGTTGGGAGAGGTCGAGTTGCAGTGTGGAATATGTACAAAGTGGTTCACGGCTGACACCTTTGGAATAGACACGTCGTGAGTACATTTCGTGGCCTTAGAGAGAGCTCCTGGAACATGGCTTAACAGTTAAGAGCACTGGTTGCCCTTCCAAAGACTTGGGTTCGATTCCCAACATGCAGTGACAGCTCATAGTGGTCCAGGAACCCCAGTTCCAGGGGTGGAAGGGAAAATAAGTAATCATAACTTAATCTCAAAAAAAAAAATTGAGAAGTATTTTTTAATATCCCCCCCTCTCAAATCAATTGGTAGTATTTTGTGCTCACTCATTCAGGGACCAGTATGCTGACTGAAAAAATGTTTCTGTTCCTTTGGCATATTTTTAAGTATCGAGATAAGAGCCCTATTATATATCAGTGTAGGCATTATCCTCGCTTTTGAACTTACAATCTGACTGGGAAACAAGTCTATGCAATTAGAAGAGATTATGTAACTAAATTTGAGATAATATATTCTGGGTTTAGTATTTACAGTGGGCAAGGCCTTTTGTCACAAACATTTGAGGGTGTGCTGTTCGGTCGTACTGTACTTGCCTACGACGTGCAGAGCCCCGGGTGGATCACCATCGCTGGATTTTTAAGTTCTGGAAAATAATGAGGTGATCAGTGCTGTCATGTCAAAAGCTTGCTTTGTTTCCTTTCTCATTGCTAATAATGTACCCCAGCTGGTATATTACACTTTTTCTCAGGAAGAAAAAAAAACCTTTAAACATGTACCTGTTCTGGAGAACTAAAAATATTCTGATTGAGAGCGAAAGGTCTCCTCTTCTGTGGAGTAGAGCAGTAGGTAATAGATGCACTTTGTCGCAGTGTGGATAGCTAGTAAGTCATTGGCTCTCTGTCTAGCCCTGGATGGCCTGGAGTGCCCTTTGTAGACCAAGTTGGTCTTAAAATTGCAGGAATCCTCTGGTCTTTGAGCCAGTCTATGTTAATTTTGAGGCCAGGCTGGGCTGTATAGTTGAATATCAGGCCAGCCAGAGCTATACCATAAAACTTTTGTCTTGAAGGGAAAAAAAATGTATATCGAGTGGAGCTGGTGGTGCACACCTGTAATTCAAGTACTTAGGAGGCTGAGGCAGGAGGATCACAAGTTCCAGGTTGTATGAACTGTAGCTAATTCTAGACTAGGTCGCTATCTCAGAAAAAGCCAAAGAGTGGGCTAGTTAGATATCTCAGCAGATAGACACTTCCTGAGTAAGCCTTGAATTTGGTCCCTAGAACCGTATGAAGATGAAAGAAGAGAACTAAGTCACGGGGTTGGCCTCCAAGTCCCTGGGAGCTGTGCATCTTGGGACATGTACACCCTGGGCCATGTGCCTGCACATGCGTTATGTGTACACATACTACTACTACTACTACTAAACTTAAAGGAAGGCGTAGAAATGTGTTGAGTGGCTCACTAACCTGTGTACTTTGGCCCATCCACAGGTCATGCCTACCTTTTATGACCAACTACAGCTTCCATTGCAATGTGTGCCATCACAGTGGGAATACCTACTTTCTCCGAAAGCAAGCAAGTAAGAACAAGTATTTTAAAGAGCTAATTGTCCCTTGGAAAACAGAAGAGATCTGGGTTAGCACACTTAGGATACCTTTGCCCAAGAGCTGGTTGGAATTAGTTTGGTATTTAGCTCTGAATAACTGTAGTTGTCCATTTCAAATCAAGTTACTACTTTTCTTTGAGCTGCTGAGATTATTATTTGGTAGACTACTGACTTGGTCTCTCTACCTGGTGATAGCATATGATACTGACACAAGCAACTCAAAGGAGGAAGGGTGAGGTCTGCAGTTCTAATTCCACTGCATCCTAACTTCACAGTGTGCAGCTCACAGCAGCAGCGTCTGAGGGAGCCACGCTGGCCTCATGTTGACAGTACACAGCAAGTGTTTAAGCTCTGCCTGCCGTTTTCTACTCAGACAGTTCAGGACACCCTGTCCAGCAAATAGTGCAGCCCACAGTGGGCAGGCTTTGTCAACTCACATAATCACAGGAGTCCTTCATAGACAAGCACACAGCCAAACCTGATAGAGATAACCCCTCACTGGTACTCTCTGGTTAGGAGGTTTTAGATTGTGTCAAATTGAAGCTAACCATCACACCTATTCTATTGAGTGTGCTCTTGTTGGTAGAAACAGATTTACAGAGACGTCTTACTTTTTCTGATAGATTTAAAGGAGATGTGCCTTAGCGCTTTGGCGAACTTGACGTGGCAGTCTCGGACACAGGATGAGCACCCAAAAACCATGTTCTCCAAAGATAAGGTAGAGCTAATGTCATTTTGATATGCTGAAGAATCAAGGGGAGCTTCTACATACCCTCGTTAGCAAGCATGATCTTCTGCTCCGTTTTTCTTTCTTTTTTTTTTCTTTTTTGAGATTTATTTATGTATGTGAGTACACTGTCGCTGTCTTCAGACACACCAAAAGAGAACACCAGACTCCATTACAGATGGTTGTGAGCCACCATGTGGTTGCTGGGAACTGAACTCAGGACCTCTGGACTAGCAGACAATGCTCTTAACCGCTGAGCCATCTCTCCAGCCCTTCTGCTCAGTTTTTATTTATGAGTAAATCATGTAGTAGTTACCTTATTTTTTTCCATATGTGGAAATTATAATTTACTGACTATCTAGTAGATGTCATTTGGCTTAGCTCTTAGTATTATCAATCCTTAAAACTTGGTTGGCTTTTTGAAACAAGCAACTCATCTATCCCATAATCAGGTCTGGTGTAAACCAGTTTCTAGCCTTGGCTGGCCTGGAACTGGTAGCTGCAAGTTCATAATCTGCTTTAGTCTTTCTGTTTTGCCTTTTTTCAAAAAACAAAACAAAACACCTCTGTCCTTGATTCTAAGGTCACACATAGAACCTTTCCTTGTACTATAGGTACCACTGTCTTAGCCTTCCCTGGAAAGAACACAAAGCTGACTGCCTGGTTTCTGACCTCATTCATCCTTGTCCTTGTGGGGGAAAAATTGCTATCTGGCCAGCTGAGGGCCATAATGAGCAGTAGGCCAGAGTCCGCAGGCCAAGATGGGAAGGACAGAGCCACCAAGGCACAGTGCTGTGGGGAGTTGTTAGGACTGTGGATGAAAAGTACACTGTAAACCCCAGTGTGCTGCAAGTCAGCAGGCTCACACAGCCCCTCCTCTCCGCGGCTCTGTCATTCTCCTGTGTTTGAGTTAATCTCACGTAGCTTTCATTGTGACCCTAGAAGCAGTAATACATAACTGTCCTATAGTCTACTGAGTTCCTGGCATTCGATTGTCTCACATTTGACCAGGATAGCTTTGTCACCTTGATAGCCAAAACCTTTAGACATGTCCCCGTGAGTTTCTAAACTCCTTGTTTTCAGGGATGATGGTGCTTTCTGTACATTTTCCCGATTCAACTCCTTTTCTGCATGATAACTGCTTAGAATTTGGAAGACAATGTCAAGTGGTGTGATGCCTGCAGACCAAGGTCAGACGCTGTTTCAGTCAGATAAGAGCTGGCAGGCAGGGCCGCCATCAAAGTAGCTGGAAGGGAGCCTGGCAGAGGTGAAGTGCTTGAAAACTTTAAATTCACATCGTTCTGTAATTCTTAATATATTTTATTTCTTAAAAATAGGATATTATACCATTTATTGATAAATACTGGGAATGTATGACAACCAGACAGAGACCTGGAAAAATGACTTGGCCCAATAACATTGTCAAAACAATGGTAAGTGAATTCAAACGGAATAGGTACAATCAGTTTCTGAAGCCCGTGTTGTTTCTAAGAGATAAATTCTCTTCAGTTTGAAATAATATAATGGCTGAAACTATGCAAGCAATTTGATATTAATCATCGAATGAAAAAGATACAGGTAGTTATAGATTTTAATTTTTTTTATACAAATTCAGCCAGTTACTGTCTTATGTGAATATCATTCTCCTCTAAGTCTGCTTTTGTGTGCTGAAACTCTTGGTTTTTTTTTTTTTTTTTTTAGATTTATTTTATATGCATATGTGTATGCTTGAGTGTGTATATGTGTACCATGTCTATCCAGTGCTCATGGAGACCAGAAAGGGCCATTGAATCCCCTGGAATTGGAGTTACAGATGGCTTTGAGTCACCTGATAATGATGCTGGGAACTAACTCTGGTGCCCTGGGAAAACCAGCATGTGCTCTTAACCACTGAGCCTTCCCTCTAGTCCAGCCATCTCTGTACACCACACTTTTGCAGATTAAATTTTAAATTGAATTTGGATACATTTTTTCTTTTTTCATTAGATAAGAAAAGTCTTGTTCTGAGCATTGACTTTAGAAGTAAGAGAGCACTTGGGGAGAAGTCTGCTTAATCCAGGCAAGAGGAGAGAGGAGGGTTGGAGCACTGGCTCTCACTGTCCTGTTTGTTATTGTTAGGTCTCTTGTAGCCCAGGCCTTGAACTCAGTGTGTAGCCAAGGGTGACTGACCTCTGACCTTTCTCTCCCTTCAGAGTGCCAGTACAGTTGTAACTCATGTAACTCGTGGTCACTCTTCTGCCTCAGCACTCCATGTGCTGGGCTTACGTGTGTGAGCTGCCATGCTTGGTGTTGATGTCGTGCTAGGGCTCAGGCCCAGCTCTTCATGCATTCTAGGCAGGAACTCTGCCACGGGCGCTGCCTCCCTGCCTGACCAGGCTCTGAGTGCTCTCTCTCACTTGAATTATTCTGGTCATGTACTGATTTTCTGATAAGAGGAACTTGAGGGGGTTTGGAGAATACAGTTAGGAATTGACATTTGCAGTTGGTGAGTGAGTATCTCTGCACTTGTAAGTAAAATGTTCGTTGTCACGAAGATACTGTTTCCTTTTAGAGTAAGGAAAGAGATGTGTTCTTGGTAAAGGAACACCCTGATCCAGGAAGCAAAGACCCAGAAGAAGACTACCCCAAGTTTGGACTTTTGGATCAGGTACATTATCTTCCTTCCTAGGATCTTTGTGTCTCTGTCTCTCTCTCTCACACTGAGGTCTGTGTGCTATGTCTGTGTAGTAGCTGTAGAGGCCAGAAGAGGGAGCAGAGCCCCAGAAACTTGAGTTACAGACAATAGAGAGCTTCCATGTGGGTGCTGGGACTTGAACCTGGGACCACTGGGAGAGCAGCAAATGCTCTTAAGCACTGAGCCACCTCCCTATATTCTTTTTTATCAGAAGCCATGTAGGGTAGTGAAGCATATGGCTGGAGATTTGGCTGAGTTGGTGAGAGTCCTTACTGGGAGTCATGGTATACTCATGGTAGTGCACTAAGGAGGTGCAGATAAGGAAGACCATGGGTTGGAGGCCAGCCTGGACTGCTTGAGGCCTTGACTCAAAAAAAAAAAAAAAAAAAAAAAAGTGTTCAAGCATAAGAACATGATTTTGTATCCCCAGTTCCCAGGAGTTGGCAGTGATCCTTTTGTCACAAGACCTCACTGTAGCCCAGGTTAGCTTAAACTCATGATCCTTCTTCCTGCCTCAACTTTCCACTTGCTGGGGTTACATATGTGAGCCGCCATGCCTGGCTCAGGAACCGGTTTTGATTCTGGTTGTTCCTTGGTGTTAGGGCTTACTTTCGTAAATTTTCTTCTAATCTATTATCTGAAATTTTGCTCCTAAAGGCATTCTTTGTTCTGAAGAAGTTTTGGGGGAATCTGTGTTGCTAGAATCTTATGGGAAAAAGAAATTTCCATTTTTTTGTTGCAGAGCAAAGGACACATTGGCACCTAAGAAAATTTGCCTTACAAAGTGTCTGACTTGCTGCCTTTTTTGAGATGAAATCTGTTCGTGTGGCACAAGCTCAGGACTCTCTGTCCTCAGCTACCTTCCCAGACGCTGAGGTGGGGGCTGATTGGCTGCCCATGCAGATTTGAAGAGCTGCAGGTACACTCGATAGTCACTGTTGTAAAATGGACAGTGAAGATTCAGACTTCTGTCTCATAGAATGGGACACCTCAGCTGTGTGGGTCACAGTTCCGACAGAGGCCAGAGTGAGGAGACCTAAGTGTCCTGGCCTGCTGTGCAGCTCTTCCCCCACCCAGTTCCAATCCTGGAACGATTCTGACCCTGACTTGAGGCCTGTTGCACACACGCTCCTTTCTGAATTCTTGAAGCATCGAAGTTGAGGACCTTTCTTGCTTTTTAGGATATGACTTTCATTTTCTGTGCTCTAATTTTGTCCATTTTTGGAGCAGTTGCCAGATTAATTTGCTCATGTGGCCTTTTTTTTACTAGGATATTTCTTCTTCTAGGATCTTAGTACTATTGGTCCTGCTTATGACAACCAGAAACAAAGCAGCGCCGTGTCTGCTAGTGGGAACCTAAATGGTATGTGTTCTAGTGTCTCATCAGAAGCTTTGTGACTAATGAGAGCCTGGCCTGGAACTAGGTGTTCTTTAGGAGGAGCCAGACCTGGGTAATTACTAAAATGCTTTTAAATTTGAAATGCAGATTGTAGCAGCTTACTAAACACGTGGGCGGGGAATGATGATGGAAGAGAGATTTTGTCACTTTACAGCAGTTTGGTCTTACTAGTAGTTCTACACATTAGTGGGATGTACTGTGAATTTCTAATTATGCATACATCAGACATTAATAAAGTCTATCCACCCAAATTCAATTAGGACTGAAGTGCCGCAGATTTTGCGTTAGACGGTGTATACTTTGAAGGTTAGCCTTCCTGCATTTTCATTAGAGCCACATCTGTATGATGATAAACACCTGATCTGGGAAATTCATTTGCTTGCTACTCTTTTCCATAGCTCAACAATTGCTTGACAAGTTGCCTTTGTCCATCTAATTTTTCTTGCCCTGAATGTTTCGGCACATTGATCTGTCAGTATTTCTGTAAGGATCACCTACTATGGCATTTCCCTCCACTTTTGGTAATTCAGCTAATTAATTAGCAGAGGGGATTTTATTTGTTGCTAATCTAATAAACACTAGGGGCCAGGAAGTAGCTTAGTGGATAGCCATCCCACTCAGGTAACATTCATGAGCTTGTCTTTTAGGATGGGAGCTTCTTAAGTCTAGTATACAGTCCACAGTTAACTCTCCAAGGTGTGTATTGTTTCTGTTGTTACACCTTTGTGCCTTCCCTTTGGGACTGTTAACACCTGACAATACATAGTGCCACTTCTGTTCTTACAGGTGGAGCCGCTTTGGGAGGTGAATTCCTCTCTGTCTTCTTTCAGCCTCAGACTTAAGTATCTTGTGGTTTGAAGTGCTTTTTGCTGAGCTGTGGTAGAAGCTAAACTCCATAATTCTAAAGCATTGTGAAAGTGGTGTGGCGGCACTGACTGTGGAGCTGTAGTTCCCATTTGATGGTGGGAGTCAAAGCTTGATGCTGTCATATTCTGCCAACATGGCCAGCCAGCAGTCCAGTCAGTGCTGCCTGCTCTGCTTAAGCAGCGCCAAACGGCAGTAGAGGATTTGGCAGGCTTTGATTAATAATCATGTCATCATAAGTTTTAACATTAAACCTTTTATGAGCTGTATGAATAGCAGCCAGGTTCATAAAAGGACATTGTGCGCTAATCTGGTACTGTGTGTGCAGAATATGACCTGCTCTCCGTGTTTTTATTCTTTTTATTGCAGCAGAGCTGCTGGTAATCTCCAAGCTTGTCCCAAATTTACACATAGCACTCCATGCAGCCGTTTCCATAAAGGTGTTTTCCTGCAGTTCAGGGCCCATTTTCTGGAAAGACAAAAACAAACTGAGAGGAATAATTGAAATGGAAAATTACAAAGTACTTTAAAACACATAAGTCAATACTCCTGGTGTTCTGAATGTGTGCAAGTGTTGTAATATAAAATATATGAATTGTTTGATTTGCCCTTAACTCCACAAACCAGGTTAATGTAACCTATTGAATTTACTGGCACAATTATTGATATGGAACTAAAAATTGCATACTAAATTTAAAGCTTCTGTCCTTTTATGTATAATCATGATAAGTTTACAAACACTGGAGAGAAACACCTTTTTAGTATTTCTGTTTTTGTTTCTTATGTTTGGTGTATTTTTGTCTTGCTGGATATCTGAGTGCTTTATGTAGATAATGCCTCTATGTTTATGAAATACATTATGCAGCTGACGTAAGTGGACAGTGGCCTTCAGTGAGGACATTTCTATTGGTGTTTGTATTAAGTGGTGAACACGCACAGTCCATGCAGTGTTTGCATTCTTTTTAGCTGTGGGTGCTTGGAGTTTGGGTACAGATGCATTTGTGTCACGACCTCATAAAGTACCATTGGTTACAGTTGATTAAGAAAGGGCTGGAAAGAGGACTTACCTAGTAAAGGCACTGGCTGCAAGCCTGGCAACTTCAGTTAATCCCTGGAACCCGTGTAAAGCCCAGAAATAACTCTACATACAGAGTTATCCTGACCTCCATATGTATTTTTTAATTGATTGATTGGTTGGTTTTCTATATATTTGTTTGTTTATTTGAGGACGGGAGGAAGGAAGGAAAGTTGAAGGTGTAACTCAGATATCAGGTGTACTAGATTCATGTGACCTTACTATCTACATGTTGGCCCAGGATTTCAGCTGAGATACAGCTGATCCTTTCAGAACCAGGCTAAAATCTGTGTAGGTCAAGAAGAAAACCGTCTGATGTTACACAAATGCACACTGGGGACGGTAGTCGCCATGGACTTTGAGTGCCCTTGTGACTCTGTAGTGGCTCTGTGAAAATGATCTGCCTTCTCTTCAAAGGGGGGATCGCAGCAGGAAGCAGTGGGAAAGGAAGAGGAGCCAAGCGTAAGCAGCAGGATGGAGGGACAACAGGGACCACCAAGAAGGCCAGAAGGTGTGATCACCCCACCCCACTTAGTCCCTGGGTATTTGCTGTGGGTAAAATTCACTGAAAGGGAAAGAACTGTATTCTTTGGTTTTGTTTGCTTGTTTTCAGTGAGTCCTGAGCCCCTGGTAATACAAACCAACTTCAAGTGAGGTCTTCTCTTTTATGAACTCATTACTATAAAATAGATTCTTGCTCTAGAAGTACAGCTCAGTGGTAGAGGGCTGTTTGACATGGTGAGCCCCAGGTTGAATTCCCAGCACTGAAACAACAAACAACAGTCGTAATAACAGTATTTTCTGTTCTGAGGAATAAAGTTCCCTTATTAGATCTGAAGTTAGATAGGGACGAGGAAATAAAGCTTACCAAATGTTAGCTCCTTAACTGCCTCTGTTTTCTCATGTCTCTTCCTTTCCCTTTGTCCAAAGCTGAGGTGATGAAATCCAGATCACTTCTGATTTAGACTGGCAACTGAAAGTTGTAACAGGATCTTTATTCTGCTACATTGTATTTACACTGGAGCTCAGTGATTAGGCAGTAGAAGAGGAGGTGGAGCTGGGAGAAGAAGAGAGGAAGGGGAGGGGAGAAAAAGAGGAAGGGGAGGAAAAGAAAGAGGCTATGGACCATGGAGAACCACAGATGGGTCGAAAGCTGTCCTGGGTAGCAACTTCTATCAAAAGGTTAGATATTGGGTAACAACTCTAATTGTATGGGCATCTATTGACTGAGCATTTCTAAACATATAAATCCTTTAGATAATCATTTTAAGCTTTAAGGGTCTTCATTCTACCGGGTACTGCTAGGATGGCAGATATTGTCTGGGGTTCAGCCAAGCTTTGTGGATGCAGCGTGGGGGATGGCCCATGGGTCTAGTTGCACACCTGGCCTCTGTCTGCTTCTAACTGTAGTACACATGGCTTCTAGCCACTTCTAGTGGGGAACATGGCCTCCAGAGCTAAGCAGAGCCAGCCGTCCCACTGACTAGATAGCTGGTCCGGCCCGCAGCATTTTCTAAATATCTCCTGCAACAGAGAGTAAATCTCCTGCCTCCAGGTTTCTTTCCCTTGGTTTATATACTAAATGAAATAAAGAGAGCTGGAGATGTGTATGACTCAGTTTCCAGACTGAATGGACTGAATAGGCCTGGATAGGTATGGCTTAGTTGGTAGAGTTCTTCCTAACATATGCAGGTCCCTGGGTTTGATCCCCAGAATTTGAACCTGGATGAACAAGGGATGATGGATGGCACATGCCTGTAATCCTTATATTGGGATGATAGCAGTAGGAGAGTCAGAGTTTCCAGGTCATCCTTGGCTACTTCGTGAGCTGGAGGCCAACCTGGGATTCATGCTGTCTCAAAAGTAAAATGGAGGCTGGAGATAGGACTGTGGTTAAAAGCACTTGCTCTTGTAGAGGACCTGGGTTTGCTTCTCAGCACCTACGAAGTGACTCACAACCACCTGTAAGTACAGTCCCAAGGGAATCTGATGCGCTCTTCTGGCGTCAGCGGACACCAGGCACATGTATGGTGCGTAAATATGCATATCAGCCAAGCATATCCATAAAGTAAAAACAAGGCTTTAAGAAATGAAGTAAAAGAAAGCAGCCACATTTGCCGTTTCTCCTGTGCCTTCCTTCCTTCCTTCATAGAACTGTTCAGTTTGTACTGACAGACAGTATGTGTGTAAAGATTGCCCGCAAGTTAGTTGTCAGTCCCTACAAACTACAAGTAGTTTAACCAAATATTGGCGGGAGTGGGGCGGGGGGCAGGTGATTAATTGAAGTTAAATGAAGCCTTTGCTGTAAAGTTGCGTGTGTTCTATCAGAAACAACAAGCCAGAGCCTTTCTTACAGGCCAGAACACAGGTGAACCGGAGAGGGAGGGCTCCATGTCTTCATTTTGTTTCTCTTTTTTTTTTTTCAGTGACCCTTTATTTTCTGCTCAGCGTCTCCCTCCTCATGGCTACCCTTTGGAACATCCATTTAACAAAGATGGCTATCGGTATATTCTAGCTGAGCCGGATCCTCATGCCCCTGACCCAGAGAAGCTTGAACTTGACTGCTGGGCGGGAAAGCCTATTCCTGGAGACCTCTACAGAGCCTGCCTATACGAACGAGTCTTGTTAGCCCTGCATGATCGAGGTGTGTAAGTTTTAATGATCATTTAGAAATTGTGCTTCTTAGGTTTTTTGTTCTTGGAAGAGGGCATCCTAACTGAGAAAATGCCTCCATCGGATTGGCCTGTGGACAATCTGTGAGGCATCTTCTTGATTGATAATTGATGGGAAGGGCCCAGCCCACTGGAGGTGAAGCTATCCCTGGTTCTGGGCTACATAAGAAAGCAACTTGAACAAACTGTGGAGAGCAAGCCAGGAAGCAACATTCCTCAATGGTTTCTGCTTTAGTTTAACATGCTGCCTTCCCTCAGTGGTGGACTGTGTTGTGGAAGTGCACACTGAAATAAACCCTTGTCCTCAAATTGCTTTTGGTCATGATGCTTCTCACACCGATAGCAGTTGGTGCCCAGACTGTGAAGTACTGCTGGGAGCCTGACTGTGTTGGGGAAGATGGTGCAAGTGTTCAGAACTTGGGGCTGGAAAAGCCATGAGAGTGCAGAGCTAACAGGTTGCTGTGTGGGAGCTTAGATGGTAATGCCGAGAGCAGTGCAGATGGAGCCTTCAGAGAGAAGCCCGGGAGTCCCGCTAGGACTGGATGTTTGATAGTTTGTATTAAGAAGCTGTGGTTTCTGGTTAACTGGGGCTGAAGAATCAACTGTGATTAAGAAGAGACCAGCAGCATTGAGGTAAAATCTTCTGGGAAGTATTTCCTCAAGGCCAGCACACAGAACTTTGCTCCAGAGTGGGCCACAGTTGCTTTTGAAGCTGTCAACCAAACTTGATGTGTGGAAGTCTTCAACACCTTACTGGTGTTGGCAGCATTTGAGCTGCAGTAGCGAAGGAGTCGCAGAGAACAGGCTGGGAGAGGCTGTTGGTGAAAAGGCCATTCAGTTACAGGGAAACCTCAGGATTGAAGGGGTCATAGATGTACCATTCAGTAAGGTTGGTCAGGAAGATGCGGCTCCACTGTAGTGATGGCCGCCGGGTTTGAGGAGTCGTGCAGAGAAGCCGAGGCTTGGCACCGTGTGCAGGATTGCAGTCTACACAGTGGGCAGGCGAGGCTGCTGGGGAAGGTGCGGCTCGGTTGCAGTGGACGGTTCAGGGTACTGGGGGTGCCAGGACAGCAGCAGTGTGGCGTAGAGCCTGTCTGATCCTAAGGAATGTGGCGGATGTGCTGTGACAGAACCAGAGATGTGCGACTGCCAAGCCCTTTGTAGTCCCAGACTCTGGACACTTACACTTGGTATTTGTCATAGCGGTAGAAATCTAACTAGGTCAGCCAAGATTCTTTGTAACAGCCTGTTCTCAAGAGCTTGTCTTCTTGCACAAGACCTGCATTAGAACTTCTTTCATGGTAATGTCTCATGACGAGTTATTGTCACTAAGTACAACTTTAAAATTTGCATCATCTCAGTACAACCACACAGGAACTGAGCTTTCCACACGTAAACTCTGTGGGAGAAAAACTCAAACCACATCCAAACTATAGCAGGTATGCTCATGTTAGTGGGTCTCAGTGCCTCCAGAGTACCTTGTAGGGAAGAGGAGGGATGTTTGTGAGCTAACCTGCACATATATCTGTAGCCCTGTTGCGTTCATATTAACCCTTGGAACTCCAGCCAAGCACCATAGGATGTTTCCACGTGGCCTTCCTCTTATGTATTTGTAACTTCTTTTTCCAACAGTGGAAAACTTGGCTGAGTCGATAGCTCTGGGCTATTATCTGTAGTATATTTACTTGTCCATTGATACCCATTAAGGTGATTTCAGAAAGTACTGTATCGTTGGCCAGGAACTTCTTGTAATGACAGAATGTAAGGAAGTGCTTTGTTTGTTTTTAATGGGGTGAGGGGTTTGTAGCTCAGAAGTGTAGAACTTACATAGTGTCCACAAGGCCTTGAGTTCATTCCCCAGCACCACACACACTGCATACATAGACTGGGACTTGTCAAATAAGGGTACAACTACTGTGAGAAGTCATTGTAGTGTCTGTGTGCAGCTCTGTTGACTTTAGTATCCATTGGTTGTTTCCCTGCTTTTCTCAGTATGATATTCTGCCAGGTTGAGTTACTGATGTATTCTACTGTTTTGGGTCCTCCCATCTCTCTCTCTCTCTCTCTCTCTCTCTCTCTCTCTCTCTGTCTCTCTCTCTCTCTCTCTCTCTCTCTCTGTGTGTGTGTGTGTGTGTGTGTGTGTGTGTGTGTGTCTGTTTGCATGTGTGTGTGGGTGCTTGTGTCATGGGTACATGTGGAGGTCAGAGGATGTTCTGGAATCCGTCTTCTATCCTTGGGTAGGGTCCAGGGATTGAACACAGTTCAGCAGGCTTGTGCAGCAAGTACTTTCTCCTCACTGAACTGTCTCATTGACCTAATTATTATTGGTTTTGATAAAAATTTGTACTTAATGTCACTGCTTCCTCATGGCTACATTCAATTCTCATTCTCTTGGTTTTCCCACCCATTCCCTTGTTTCTAGTTTTTTCTCTTTATTTTCCTGTTTTGTTGTCTTTCCTTTTTTTGGAGTGCAGTGGTTGGGGAAAAGTGTCTCACTACATAATGTAGCTGGCTTCAGACTTACAACAGTAATCCAGCTTCAGCTTCCCGAGGGCTGAGATCAGAGGTGGCATCCATCATGTCTGGACGCTGGTATTTGTCTTCACAGATACATATATTTTCCTGTCTCTTTTATACACGAAGGACAGCATCCTGTAATCTTTCCATTTTGTTCTGTACACTGGTTCATACCAGTTGAAAAACTAGACTCTTTTGTTGTTGTTTTGGGTTTTTTGTTTTTCAAGACAGGGTTTCTCTTTGTAACTTTGGCTATCCTGGAACTCATAGACCAGGCTGGCCTCAAACTCGAGAGATTCTGTTGCCTCTGCGTCCTCAGTGCTAGGATTAAAGGCGTATATCACCACCTACAATTCTAATTGTAGTGTGGGTGTGTAGGTCTGTATATCTGTGAGAATATGCCATAAGTGAGTAGGTGTTCACGGAGGTCGGAGGATGACGCGGATCCCCTGAAGCTGGAGTTCTAGACAGTTGTGAACTGCCTGATGGAGATGTTGGGAATTAAACTCGCGTCCTTGGAAAGAATGCTCTTGGCTACTGAGCCACTTCTTCTGCCCTGGCTTTCCTTTGTAGTAGCTTCATGAGTACTCCAAAATAATCCCTAAAGAAGTGATTTGAGAAAGCTGTCATCTTGTATGGCAGCTAGTTGTCATCTTGTCTGAAGTTGGTTGGTCACTTGAACTTGATTGGTTGCTAAGAATTAAGCCAAGGTACCTTGAGCGTGCTCAACACACTCAAGGTGGTGAACACTGAGTTTTCAACAGTGCCAGTTACTTCCACTGGGCATGGTGGCACATACATACAATTCCAGCTCTCTGGATGCCAAGTCAGGAGTCTTGCCACAAATTTGAGGCCACATAGTGCATACCAGGCTCTCCCAGAGCTGTGTTGCAAGATCCTGTCTAAAACAAAGTGTCACTCAGTTCCTCCCACATTTGAGTGGAGTGGTTTGAACTTTCTCTGGAAAGAACTGGTTCTCCTTTAAAGATCTTCCATCTTTATAGAACCAGCATGTAGTCAAAAGGAAATGTGCATCTTGCTGCTGCCAGTTCTTAGATCTACGTGGATCTCCCGTTTCATCCTGCACTACATCCTCTCTAAGGACCAATTTCTGGTTCTGACTGTGTTGTAGCAATGGACAGTAGCGTTTATAGAAACTGACAGAAGGGACTCTTGCCGCTATAAACACTTAATAATTCTTGCCCTTTTTCTTCTTTATAATTTTTTTCTTAATTTGTTTTGAGACAGGGTCTCACTAGATCACTCTGGCTGTTCAGGAACTCTCAGAGATCAGCCTGCCTCTGCCTCCAGAGTGCTGAGATCAAAGCTGTGCCCCCATGCCAACTCTTTTGGGGCCCTTTTTATAATCCTGAAGTACAAGGGACTCTTAAGTCCCTCAAATAACTACTGACCTTTGGCTCCCTCCCACTCCAGCTCCCCAGTTAAAGATCTCTGATGACCGGCTGACTGTGGTTGGAGAGAAGGGCTACTCCATGGTACGAGCCTCTCATGGGGTACGGAAAGGGGCCTGGTACTTTGAAATCACTGTGGATGAGATGCCACCAGATACTGCTGCCAGGCTGGGCTGGTCCCAGCCCTTAGGTAAGCTGGGGGAATTGTGGGCCTCACAGCAGGGGTAATTGGCTTGGGGTTTACCAGATCATGGTCTTAAAATTAATTTCTTGAAGCTGAAGCCAGTTAGGAACTCTTAGAATAGTATGAGAGATAGTTTGTAAGCAGTTTGCAAAATTGACCAAAAATATGTACAAAGAAAAGTAGAAATTTTTTTTTTCTTTAACAAAGCAGTTAACAACTTATAGCCGTCTTCTGACTCTTTTCATTGGGACAGGTAACCTTCAAGCTCCCTTAGGTTATGATAAATTTAGCTATTCTTGGCGGAGCAAAAAAGGAACCAAGTTTCACCAATCTATTGGCAAACACTACTCGTCTGGCTATGGACAAGGAGATGTCCTAGGGTTTTATATCAACCTTCCTGAAGATACAGAGACAGCCAAGTCACTGCCGGATACTTACAAAGATAAGGTGAGATTGTTCCCCTTCCATGGCACTCTGGCTTTGACAGCCTGGGGCAGTCAGTGCCTGTAGCTATTGCTTGACTTCAGGATGGTGACTGCCGGTGTGTGTGCTTTCCCTGTCTTTTGATCTGAACATTTTCAGACGTAGTTCTTGAGTAGTCACTGAAATTCTACCATTAACATGTTACCAATTCATTACATTCTTGTAATTCCCCCAATATGTATTTCAGCCATTGTTGAACTTTGTTTACATATATATGTGTAAACGTGTGTGTGTGTGTGTGAATTTTTAAATGAAACATAGAATTTTAAGATTTGTCAGATACAGAATTTTTTTCCACATTTAAAAGAAAGGATTTTAGTGTTGAATGAATCTTAGGGCCTTCTGCGTGCTGGGCTGGCGCCTCAGCACTCGGCCCCACTCTACCCTGTCCTTTCTTTCTTTTAAAAGGTTTTTTGTTTCCTGTTAATTTGTTTTTATTTACGAGTGTTTTGCCTGCACGCACACATGCAGCCATGTGTGTGCCTGGTGCCCACAGAGGGAGTTGGATCCCCTGGAACCGGAGATAGAGTTGGGCACTGTCGTATAAATACTGTGAATCACAGCGCATCCTCTGCAAGAGGAAGCATTTCTCTTAACTGCTGAGCTGTCTTCAGTGGTGGTGCCTCCCTTTAACCTCAGCAGTCAGGAGGCAGACGCAGGCACATCTCTGAGTTCTGGGTCAGCTTGCTCTATAAATCAAGTTCCAGGACAGCCATGGCTACACAGAAATCCTGTCTCAACAAACAAAACAGAAAAAAAAATGAATTTTACTCATTTTTCTTCTATGAGTTTTTTGCCTGCTTGTATGTATGAGGGTCTCTGGTGTCTAGAATCCAGGGGATTCCCTGGAACTGGAATTATAGATTGTTGTGAGCCACCATGTAGGTGCCATGTCCTCTGGAAGAGCAGCTCTTGATACTGAGTTCTTTCTCTAGCCCCTCTATCCAGCTCTGTTTTGTTAAGACTTATTTTGTCAGTTATTTAAAAATTTATTGACTTATGGATATTGTTGCTTTGTCTGCATGTGTATCTGCACACCAGAAGAGGGCATCGGATCCCATTATAGAATAGACTGTTGTGAGTTACCATGTGAATGCTGGGGATTTAACTTAAGACCCCTGCAAGAACAGCCTGTACCTTTAACCACTGAGCCATCTCTCCAGCACCAATCTCCTATTCAGTTTTAATGGTATCATTTTTAAAGATGATTTTTTTTTTTAATTATTTTTAGCCGGACACAGTGGCACTTAATGCCTTTAGTCCCAGCATTCAAGAGGCAGAAGCAGGTGGATCTTTGTGAGTTTGAGGCCAGCCTGGTCTACAAATGGAGTTTCAGAACAGCCAGGACTGTTACACAGAGAAACTCTGTCTCAAGAAAACAAATTATTTTAAATGATGTGTATGTATAGGGTTGTATACATGGAGTGTACCGCCCACAGAGGGCAGAGGTATTAGATCGATCTCACTTGAGTTGGAGTTACAGGTGGTTGAACCACCTCCCATGGGGCTGGGAACCAAACTCAGGTCTCTGCAAGCAGTGCCTGCTCCTAGCCATGGAGCTGTCCACCAGCCCTGATGGTATCTTCTAATGAACCAAAATGTTAATGTTTATTAGGTGTGGGTTTTTT
>JANHMN010000015.1:17429028-17458908 GCA_030674055.1 Rhabdomys pumilio | reverse complement strand
GTCATGAGAATATCCTCCCATATTTACCTGTGTCCTGTGTTGGGTCGCTGATGACTTTGAATCAAAGGGCGGTGCTAAAGTGGAGCTTATTTTTTCCTTAGGAATATCAGGTTATTCCAACGTGATATATTTAATTTCTTGTGTCCTCCACTGGATTTCTTTGTTGTATTTATTGAAAATCAGTCATACCAATGCCTCTTCCAGTGATTCCAAAAATGTCACAGAATAAGTTTTAGTGGGCTGGAGGGGTGGGATGGCCCAGTGGCTAAGAGCACTTACTGGTCTTCCAAAGGACCCAGGTTCAATTTCCAGCACTACATGGCAGATCACAACTGTCTAACTTCAGGATGTGACAGCTTTACACAGACATACAGCAAAACACCAATGCACATTAATTAAAAGAAAAAGGGTTTAGGCTCTGTGAACTTTTCAATTAATTTACTTTCTTTTATAGGCACTTTGTTGTTTTAATAAAAAAAAAAAAGTGTGCTTGTATAATTCTCTTACTAAGGGTTTCTTAAAGATGTGGTTAACAACCATGACCAGCTAGAGTCTTTTAAGAAGCACTTAGCAGCCAGGTGTAGTGGCTCATGCCTTTAATCCCACTTGGGAGACAGAGGCAGGCAGATCTCTGCTAAGTTCGTGGCCAGCCTGGTCTACAAGGTCAGTTCTTGGACAGCCAGAGCTACATAGTGAGACTCTGAGTAGGGGAGAGGGGCAGTGACGTCTTCGGAACTGAAGTTGACAAAATTCAGTGGGAAGAACTTTACAGGGGTGCAGTACTGTGTGTGCAGCACTGTCTGTGTGAATCTGACTCGTTTCCCCATGATGATTTCCATGATTCTTCATGGTGTCATTTTCTCTTTTCCTACTGCACTTTCAAGGCTTTGATAAAATTCAAGAGTTATTTGTATTTCGAAGAAAAAGACTTTGTGGACAAAGCAGAGAAGAGCCTCAAACAGACTCCCCATAGTGAGGTGAGTCACGGTCATAAACATGTCAGGTGGTGAGGCATTGAAGATTGAGACTTCTTGAGGATAAAAGTGAAGGCAGCTGAGGCTCAAGGAGACTGAGGGATCCAGCTGACTGCAGCTGAGGAGTCACTTCTGCCTGTAGACCAGACTCTCTGTGTTCTCTGCTGCATGACTGTAAAGAAAGGGCTACAAAGTCAGTGAGCTGATAAAGAACGGTGTAGGAGATTAAAGAAGCCCGTGAGAGAGAGATTCTTCTCATTGAAGGAGATGCTA
This sequence comes from Rhabdomys pumilio, assembly GCA_030674055.1. Taxonomy (NCBI): domain Eukaryota; kingdom Metazoa; phylum Chordata; class Mammalia; order Rodentia; family Muridae; genus Rhabdomys; species Rhabdomys pumilio. The sequence goes on along the minus strand of JANHMN010000015.1, from coordinate 17,457,661 downwards.
GCACAGAGGGAGACCAGAACTAGAGGAGATTGTGCTGTGTCACTTGGAGATACCAGGGGCTAGATGGCTCATTCTCTGTTCTAGAACTCTCCTTGCCTTCCCTTCCCAGGAGTCTGTCCTGCAGCCCAAGGTCACAGTACAATTAGAAAAGGGCCTCCAGCACACTGAGTCAAGCTTAGGGGCCAGAGGTCAGGAAAAGCCGGGTGGGTCAGTAGAGTGTGAAGCAGAGAGTTCTGATTGTTTTGGGGGGAGAAATTCAAATTCAGTTAAAAGCTGAAGCAGGCATAAAAAAGGTCAAGAAAGAAAAGTCTTTGGTCCTTCTTACAAATGCAGAATGGTGAAAGCTAGGTATGTGGCCCATGCCACATGTGACCACAGTGCTTAGGAGCTGTACACAAGGGGTTGACAGTTGAGGGTCACCCTCAGCTGCTGAGTGAGCTAGAGGCCAGCCTAGACTATGTGAGACTCTGTTCCAGTCCTTCCTCCAAGTAAAGTATAATAAATAATGGAATACAGACTATTTGCTATACGTAGCATGAAAATTTAAAACAAAACAAAACAAAAACCTAAAGTCAGCTGAAATAATATGTGCTTACATTGATTTTACTTGAAATGCCTAAAGTGGCATATGTAAGATGTGTGTTATCTTAGAATGAGTACATTAACATTATTGTTACTCTGGTAGCAGCAGTATGAAGTGTTCTGCAGTTGAGTTTGATGTTTTTAATCTCTGTGATATTCTAAAGCAAAACATTGATCTTCATTTCAGATAATATTTTATAAAAATGGTGTCAATCAGGGTGTGGCTTACAAAGATATTTTTGAAGGTGTTTACTTCCCAGCCATCTCACTGTACAAGAGCTGCACGGTATGTACTGCAATTGGAAGTGTGCATGGGCCGTGTGAGAGCCTTTGACTTGAGAGGAAAGTGATTTCTAGAAACAAATGAAACGTCCTCCGGGAGGCCTGGAAATAGACATATATTCGGATGTCTCAATATCTGTGTGAGTGAAGTTGGGTATTAGTGTGCATTGTGCTTTGCAGATCTAGTTGTTTGACGTGAAAGATACACAGCATATCCATTCATGAATCATTGCGGTCATATGTTTAATGACCTGCAGTTAGTAACTGTTGCTTGTACTTAAAAAAAAATAGACACACACACAGAGGGGAGGGGTACAGGGAGAGAGGAGGGAGGGCTACCAGTCATAGTGGTGTATGCCTTTGATCCTAACATTTGGAAAGCAGAGGCTGGCTGATCTCTGAGGTCAAGGCCAGCTCAGTCTAAATAGTGAATTCTAGGACAGCCAGACCTGTCTCAAAAAAAAAAAAAAAAAAACACCAAAAAACCTTGCCCTTACTGCTTGCTTATAAAGGAAAAATTAGCTCATGTGTATTAGTTCATTGCCTTCTATTGAACAGAAGTAAGATGACAGAAATCAGTGAGAAGTGTGTTTCTGCTTGAGGCTTGGTAGACATTAGGATGTCCACCTTGTTTAGCGATGTTGCATATGTCTCCTTTGTTCCAGTTAGACCCTAAGTACCTCAGACATTGTTCTTATTTCAAAACAGGGTCTGCTATGTAGTTCAGGCTGGATTCAATCTCAGGATCCTCCTGTCTCAGCCTCTCTAGTGCTTGCACTACAATTCCTACTTCCTGTAGTTTTCCTTTAAATATCCCCTGCCAAGTGAACTTTCATTTTCTTTTTCTATTTCTTTTCTGCTTCTGTGTGAATTGAACTTGTCCCAGGTTTCCATTAACTTTGGACCATCCTTCAAGTACCCTCCGAAGGATCTCACGTACCACCCTGTGAGTACCATTAGAACAACTGCATTCATTTTTGATCTTTCTGTTTCTTGTTCTGGCTTCTGTAATCACGCATTCTCCTGTTTTTATTGCTCCTACAGATGAGTGACATGGGCTGGGGCGCTGTGGTAGAACACACACTGGCTGATGTTTTGTATCATGTGGAGACAGAAGTGGATGGAAGGCGTAGTCCACCCTGGGAGCCCTAACCAATCCATGCTTCTGATGACATTGTAAAATAATCCTGGGTTTTGCTTTTGTTTATATAAAGTGTCAAATGTTTTCCCAAAGATGCTGCGGTACACTTTGATCAAGGAAAAAGGCTGGGTGGGACTGCAGCATTGCCTGCCTGCCCTTCAGCATTCCCTCCTCACACAACTACTGCTCTCACTCTGAGTGCCATAAGTCAACTGCTGATCTGAAGAGCTCACAAGCTCCCTGTAAAACTGGTGCTGTGCCGCAGACCTGCCAGCGAGGACCTGTTACTTTCCTGTATATTCTAAAAAGTGAGTGATATGCTCAGACAGATAGCTTCTTTAAGGATGTTTGATCCCCCTGGTTTCTGGGGAGTCAGGCTTTTTTCTGAGAGGCTGAAATCAGTGGCAGTCCACTCTAGAGCAGTCTAAAGGCAATCTTTGGTGTGGAGTTTGGATCTGTGAAGCTAGTGGGATTCTAGAAACTATTATTGTGAAAGGAATTTGCCTGGGGACTTAAAGCTAGATCTTTCCTCCAATAAAATGTGTTTTCAAGCTTGCTTGGTACTTGGCTTCACTTGAAGTTGAGTTCCTGTTGGTGCCAGCCCTGTGAGCAGTGTAATGGGATAGCACTGGCAGGTTGGGACAGGCTCATGATATGGATGTCAACTGCTCTCTCATGCTCTCCTCCAGACACCCAGGAGCTTTCACTGTCCTGTGTACGATAAACTCTCAGAGAGAGGGTGTAGAAGGCCTTCATTCATGTCATTGAACCTGGTGCTGACATGCAGCCTGTCCTCTCACCTGTCTGTCTAGTAGCCAGCAAGGGTTAAGATCAAAATGACAGTGTGCCTGCCTTTAGGATGATCCTTAATGGCCTCCACTTTAAATAAGTCTGTGGCAAAAGCAAAACCTTATAGTTACCTAAGACTTCCTTTTAGTTAAGTACTAGGTAAAGTGATTAACTAGGAGCTAGGTATGATGCAGAATCATCATAGAATATTCCTATTCTAATTATTTTGTTTTGCTATTTAAGAAATTCTCCAGATTGAAGTGACTGTTATCATAAGGCAGAGGGCGATTTTATTACAGTTGCCTCCTACTGAATCACCCAGGCTGCTCTCAGACATGAATACCTTCTTTGGCCTCTTGAGGCAACGTCTGTCTACATAGCCTGGCTGTCTTCAAACTGACAGAAATGTGCCTTGCTCGGACTCCTTTGGGGAGTCAGTATTATTTAAAGCTGGGGTCACAGCCTATCAGCGGCTAGATGCCCACTAATGCAAGAACTAGTCTGAGAAAGGACAAGCCAGCTTGTAGAGGGAGGTCATTGGCGTTTGAAGGATGCTGAAGAAAACAGTGATGCTATTAGAAGAACTAGGGCTGAGGCGTTGGCACATAATCATGCATGGGTCTCCTGTCTACCTAGATGTTTGTGTATCTGACTTCGTACATTAGAAGTTAGCAAGGTGCTGCTTTACAGTGTTTAGTGTCTTTAAAAAAAAAAATGGCCAGATGCTGTCGGGCCCCACCATTAATTCCAGTACTCAAGAGAGGCTGAGGCAGGAGGGTTGATAAGAGTTCCAGGCCAGCTTGGGCTACAGAATGAGTGAGACCTTGTCTCAAAAGAATAAAATTGAAGCGAAACAAGGAAAAAAGTGTGTACAGTTGTGAATTTGGATGTGTTAATAAGGCTTGTTTGAAAGATTAAAAAAGAACTACCCATCTACAGGTGCCTATAATCAGAGTGCCATTGTAACTGCTTTTATTGAAATGTAAAATTAAACAACTGGGAAAAACATCTCAGGCAGCAGAGAGACACAGTTACAGTGTGTCCAGGAGCAAATGCTAGTCTAGTTAAAGCCATGGTGTTTGCTGAAGGCCCTTTCTTCACTGTCAGCCTGTTCTCTTGAAGCCAGCACACTTGTTGCTGTCCCGAGTCTTTCAGCAAGTGGCTGATCTCCCTTAGCTGACCCTGGTGACAGTTCTGTCAGAAAAGCTCTACAACTGCCCTTCCTCACCTTGAAGTGCCAGGATGAGCAACACTCATGTGTCCAAAGTAGACTGAAAATGATCAGGATTAATTATAATAAATATCAGGTAAGTCTTAAGACTTCAATAAATAAATACATGTTCCCCATTGTTCTATTCATAAGTAAGCTCAGTCCTTTGCAAATGATGGGGGTTGCCCACACTACTCAGACTATAAGGGACAGAACAGTGGGCTAGCAAGATGGCACTGGGAATCTAAGTGCTTGCTGCCTTGACAATCCAAGACCAGGGCAGGGAGTGAAGGCACACTCCTGCTGTGCCCCATGCACACTCACAGACATTACTTTTTTTTTTTTTATCTAGAAGGAAAAGCTTTAGGTTGTTACAATTGCTTTATCCTTAAGCCATCAGGACCTCTGTGGAGTCAGTTTTTCAGTTCCTTCCCTCCTTCCATCTCTCTGGCTTCCTGGAGTCATCAGTCTTGGTGGCAAGTACTAGTACACAGACAGGGTTTCTCTGTGTAACAGCCCTGACTTTTCTGGAACTTACTCTGTAGACCAGGCTGACTTCAAACTCAAGAGATTCACCTGCCTCTGCTGGGATTAATGCGTGTGCCACCATCACCTGGCTCCAAAGTTACATCTTTAAAGTGTAACGTCTCCAAATCCAGGAACAGGAATGTTATAGCTCTACTGACTTCCAGCTGTACGTCTTCCTCAAAGATAATGTAATACTTTCTAAACAAGGACATTGCTAGCTCTGAGCCAGGCTGACATCTAATCTGTATTACTGACTAACTTCATAAACAATAGATACAGTCACTTTATCTTAGCATTATTGGTCAGTATTTTTCACTATAACCCTTTTAATTAGGTAAATGAAAATCTTATCACAATCTTCCTGCCCAAAAGCTATTAATCTTTACCAACTCTGAGAGTTTCATTTTTGTTGTAAGATGGTCTCACTGTGGTCCAAGTTGGCCTGGAACTTAGGGCAGTTCACCTGTGTCATCATTTGGAGTGTTGAGATTAAAGCTGTTGTTATTTTTAATGTTTATGGGTATTCAGCGTACATGTTTGTATGTCTGTGTACCATGTGCATGCCTGGTGCCTACCAAAGCCACCAGAGGGCATCAGACTCCTGAGACTAGAATTAGTAGTTGTGTGAGCTGCCCTGTGGATCTGGGACTTGAACCTGGATTCCTTAGAAGAGCAGCTTGGTTAGCCATCTTTTCAATCCCTGGTTTTATATTTTTGAGACAGTCTCGTGCAGCTCTGGCTATCCTTCTATGTAGACCAGCTTGGCCTCGGTATTACAAAGATCCACCTGCCTCTTCCACGTGAGTGCTGGGATTAAAGGCATGCACCACCACACTGGCTTTTAGCTGGAGTTATGTAAGAACCAATTTAGAATTGTGTTTGTTGTGAAATTACATTTTTAGGGAAGAGTCTAAACAGTCAAATGGCGTACATCTCCAGAAGCTTTGTTCCCTTTAATGAACTAGGAGATTTAAACCCAGATTCCCAGCACCAGCTCCTTAGACTGGGACTCGACATGTACAGGCTGAAATGTGCATGGATGGTTCTTTATTGTCATAGGATACATAGGGAAGCCAGCACAATGACCATTTCATTTCTCCTTAGAGGAAAGTTGGAATACTCTGGAGGGCCCTTTGTGGGTAGTTTGAAGTTCTGGCCTTTTACAGAGGAGCAGAAGGCCATGGAGTTTCCCAGGTAAAACCTTGCTTTGTGCACACACTGCCTTCAGTTTGGAGCTCGTAAGGCAACAAACAGTTCCCGGTCCTTGGCACCACCTGGTCACATCAGCTGCTGACATCTTTAGTAGAGGTTTTTGAGGTCAGCATGTACACGCCTAGAAAAAAGGTTTCCCAGGTGGCTGTCCCTTACACCACAGCTGGTCAGCTGTTACCAGTAGTCTAGTGTCTTACGACTACTACCCCTCCCAGTGTCCTTAACTGAAGATTGACAGACTTGCAGGCTTCCCGTGAGAGCTTCCAATGGCATGCAGGTCGATGTGGAGTGCAGTCCTTACCACTGGGCCTCAGAGACGGCTGGACTCCAGGCGCTTGCGCAGATGGTTGGCAAACTCTATCTGGGTCTGCGATAAGACCTGGTTGATGATGGACTTCGGCAGCCACCCCTAGGGTAGAGACGATAGCGCTGGGACCCTAGGCACACTTCTGTGCCTCACATAGGCAGTGTCACCTCAAACTTGGTCTAGTTTGCTACCCTATTGTTAAAGATAGGATTCCCAACTGTGTGACCTTGAGACATCTATGTCACCTGAAAGGCCACCTACGGGCCTAGGATCACCTCTTTTTAAATGGTCATAATTGTATATAAAACTGATTTATAACTCAGGCTGTCTTGGAAAACTCAAATATGTGACCGTCCTACTTCTGCCCTCAAGTACTGAAATTTATGACACTGCACCCAGCTTTTTAGATGAAGTGAAAGTAAGCTTTCGCAAGCTTACACTACGACAGAAGAGCAAGCTATGTTTACGTCCATTGCCTGTGACTATCAATGCAAGCGGGAGGAAGGCTGACAAGGTGGCTTAGTGGGTCACAGCACATGCCAGATAGTCTGACTTATGTTCCTGGGACCCAAAAAGGTAAGGAAAAGCCCCAAGTCAGCAGTGTCCTCTGACTTCACACCGCTATGACATGTGAACATCTATATTCACACATACACATACACATCGTGCACACACAACTATAAAGTTTTAAAAGTCAAGGAAAAATGCAGGAGGCTTCTCCTCTCTGTTGGGGACAAGAGCGTATTTCTGTTACTGCTTCCTACTCCCAGGCCATCTCACCTTGAGGTCAATGCAGAGCAGCCATGTGAGCTTAGTCTTTGAGGGACTTCCAGCCAGTGGGTGGAGCACCATGCAGGTGGGACCGTGTTCAGCTCTGGCAAGGCAGGAGGAGAAGTTCGAATTCTTAGAGTGGTTAGTTACACTTCTAGAGTCCCTTCAATTTTAATGTTCACCAGGAAGTACTTTACTAAAAAATACTACATAACGGTAGGCGTGAGTACTAGCTCATCAGAACCTGCTAGTTGTGGCCAGAGTCTTCCTGCTGGGCCACTATTGTTAGTACCCACAGAAGCCTGCTCCTAGCTTTGGAGAATTAGGATTCTTAGGAATTCCTGGGAGGATAGAACAAACCTCCTGGCTATGGAAGCGGATCTCCTGAGTGGGGCTAAGAATTGGTTTCTTGGAGGTGGGGAATCAGGATTATAGCACTGCAGTTTGGACACCGCTGCCAAATTTTACCTGATGACACCCCTTTGCTCGGGCATCTCTCCAAAATGTGTGGCCATGCCTGCCAGCACACACGTGGAACCTCTGCGCTTGGTACAGCGCACGCTCACAAAGTCGCGGGGCCCCACCAGGTTGCCTGCTGCCGCAGCAGCCAGCTCATGGGTAATGACCGTGTCTTTTCCAATCTTCTGCAGGACCTAACACAAGGGAGTTGGAATCAGGACTCAGCCAGTGGTAGGCTAAAGCACCCATAGTTCAGGACTGCATTTGCTTGGTTCCCTGCCACCCACACATGCACTTTCCTCACCTTGATCTCCTTGACATTTGGGTTCCACTCTCCCATTGCCTCCATGCGGTCTACCAGTTCTTCATAGAGTCTGTCCATGGGCTGGTCTACCACCACCTCCAAGCGAAACACCTTGCCCACATCTGGCACCATCTTACTTAGCACTTCATCCCCATTCTCCTGTTAGGGACCAAAGAGAGCCATGGGCTTATGGTTAGAGAAAATGGTTCCTAGCCTAGGTCTTAGTACTAGGAAAGGGGACAGCAAGTCTATGATGAGCATTGGGGTACCTGGATCTCTACCATGAGGATCCAGTAGGTAGACACTGCACCCACAAGCCTTGTAGGTCCACTCAAAGCTGGAAGGAGGTACCTTGCCTTTTGTTTTGGTGATAAATGTTGGTTGTATGAGCAGGTCCAACTAGAATGGCCCATCCTTCAACGGACAGACCTGGGAGTGTAAAACGTCTGATCTGCGACAGCTAATTAGATACAGAGGATTTGGGCTCTTTGGTTTGTTGTTTTGTTGGCTCAACATATGTCACTTTAGAAGAACCTGGGGCCAGAAAATTTCAGTGATTTGCCCAGGGACGCTTAGCAAAGACCAGTGCTAAGTCTATTGGTCTGTTAAATCCTATTGGTCTGTTTCCATGACATAAGAGCCTGAGCAACAAGATGCTTCATCTGAACTTTGGGTAATGGACAGAGTGTAAACTTTTGTTGAAGACAAGGCCACCAGAGTCGATCTAATAATAGAGCTCCTGGTGTTAACATAGGTTCTGGTCTGTGTCAGGATGAGATCATATTACCCACCGAGCTCATATACAGAGTAGGTTGCACAGTACAGAATGCATTGTAGTGCTTGTAATGGCGGGTAGTATGTCCTCTAATACGTGTGCTTTCTACTGGATGAGTGGACAGCTTTCAGAGGGTAGTTAAAGAATAGGAGTGATGTTTCTCAGTGAGGTTTTATGGAGGAAGGGTTATCTGAGAACACATTCCTTGTTTGCTTGTTTTGAGGAAGAGTCTTACTATGCAGCCCTGGCTGTGCTGGAACTTGCTACACAGACCAGGCTACCCTTATACTCCCAGAGATCCACATGCCTCAGTCTCCTGAGTGCTGAGATTAAAAGGCATGCACCCTCACCCCCACCCGATGATATATTCTTAGAGTTCTCAGAGTAAAACTGCTTGGCTGTTTATCAACTGTGAATGCAGTGGGAATCCCAGCAGGTCTTGAGCATGGTAATGGGGCAGTCAGTAACTGCAGGTTTCTCAGCCGCCATTGCTTACCTGCTGGCTTTCCTTCTTCCAGCCTTCCCGGTTGTTGAGGATGCCCAAGGCCTTTTGCATAGCCACCTCTCCCTGTTGTATATAGGACAGCTCCTGGTCACTGTACAGTGTTGCTTCCAGTTGAGAATCTGTATACAGAGCCAAGGAGAAAAAGAAAACACAGGTCCAGTGTGCTAGCCAGTTGACAGCACTCATCCCTTTGCCCTCTGAATATGTTCAGCCCTTAGAAGAGGCAAGATCAAAGCCATAGGGTCCCGCCTGCAGGTCAGGGTAGACACAGGAGTGATGTAACCACAGGCAGGGGACAGGCCTCATGAACAACGGCACCCTAAGACCCATCACTGGCAGAAGCTCAGAAAGCCCCACTATTTACCAAGCAGAGAGCTCCGACGCCGAACCTGACCCATCCACCCAGGACTGGGATCCCTCAGTGCTCTCCGGTTCAGCTCTTGGCCAATGGCCAGCACAGCTTGGTGCCTCAGTCCTGCAGGGAGGGAAAGACATTTGTCAAGGAGCTAGAAAATCGCCATGAGGGGAGCCATTCTGTCCACTAATCCCATAAGGGCCAACTAGCTCAGGAACACAGATCCCAGCAGGGACCCGAACTAGAGCCACCTGTCTAACTCCAAGTTTAGTGTTCAACTTCCTCTAGCACTTCCAGGGTCCAGATATCTTTTCCATCTTGAAAAATAGGAGTGGGCTGGTCAGTCAGACCTGGCCCTACCAGGCTATAGAAGTTTAGCTGTTGTTAACTAGAAAAAGGCTGTTGAGGGAGTCACTGGATATTGAGTGGGATGTACTCTTGTCTCCTGAGGGTTGCCCTACTATTAAGGTCTGACTCTTAGCTATAGAGTGACAAGAGTCACCCCCACCATCCTTTGCTGTGTACTTCTGCTGCCCAACTTCCCACACAGTGTCTAAGACTTGCCAGGCACTGCTTCTTAGAGTAAAAGCTAGCTTCTGTATTTTTTCAACCAATGTGGCAAAGAGTTGCCTGGGACCCTCAGTACAGACTCAGTCCACTCCTGAAGGAAGGCAAGATCAGTGCTAGCTCCAGAACAACTGGGGCTTTAGAGTAGAGGCTAGAAATTACAGAATTGGGGTGACATATGGCACCTTAGTAACCATGCCACTTTTCCAGGCGAAAACCTGAGGTCCAGAGAAGAGCTTTACCCAGGCTCCCCCAGTTAAGAGGCACGGCTGGGATTGGAGCTGAAGTGGCCTATCCCCCACCCAAGATCTTTCCCACAGAAATGTTTCCTAGAGGCTCTCTGCAAGCTCCCATGCCCCTGGAGACTCACCTTTCATGTTGCGCATATGTCTATAGGAGCTTCCAGCACACACCTTGAACGTAGCTTGTAACATGCTTTCTTGGTAGATAGATGTGGCTGTGTTGAAGCTGCTGCTGCTCTCAAAGATTGTTCTCCCTGAGCCTTTCAAGGTCCTGAGTCCTGCAGCTGGGGCTCAGATCCAGTGCTCTGCCTTAAATGCTTCCAGCGGGAGGCTGTGCATCATCACTTGAGATAAAAAAGCCATCAGTCATTGTGCAGAGGGTCAAGGATGGAATGATTGCCTCATGTGCGGTGCTGGCTACAGTGGGAGGGGGCAGACTGCGGAAAGGGCGTAGAGGATCTGACTCAGCAGGTAGGGGAGAGCAGTGCTCACTGAGATGGGGCAGAGGGCATATAGCATCTCCAAAGGTTTAAATATGGACTTCAAGGCCTGTCCTCAAGCTCCAGGTTCAGCATTCACTTAAATGCCCAGTGAGGGGGTGGGGATGGGGGGGACAAAAACAATAGAGAAACTCTGGCCACGAAAGGGAGCCAGGGTAAAAGAAGTAAAGAATAAGTTCTTGCAACAAGACCAGAGCCAAGCATGGTGGCACACACCTTTAATATCAAGTCTCCCAGGCAACGGCAAGTAGATCTCTGTTGAGTTCACAGCCAGCCTGGTCTACATAGTAAGGTTTCAGACAGCAGAGGCTACACAGAAAGACCCTGTCCCAAAAGAAAAAAAAAAAAAAGCTGCAAGACCGGCAACACGTCTGGAGGGTGTCAATGGCTAGCTCAAAAACAAACAGGATGCCAGTGTCAGGGCTAGGGCAATAGCTCAAGTCCTCTGGCTGGCCTTGGTTCCTTCCACATGTGGCCTCCTGAGCACCCCATGTGTTCAGCTACTCATTTCTTTGCTCACCATCGATAGCCATTCTAACTTCTCATTCTGGGGACTGTCTGGATATGTATGAGATGACCCACCCAGTAAGCTCTCAAGGCTGAGCATAACTTAGGCCTAGGTTTCACCCTGCAAGGTCACCCTTTGCTCTCACAGCTAAGGGTGGCCAGCCCTGCTACAGGACTTGACCTGTGCACTAAGGCGAGAAACACGAATAACTTGGCCATTGACTCCCCTCAGTCTCTGCAGGTATGTGGTCCTGTGGTATTGGGCAGAAGTCCAGGAAACCTTAGAATTAACTGCCTCAGTTGATCCCAGACACACCAGGCAGGGAAAAGGACTGCCCTGCCAAGATCTCCTCCTTTCCAGGTACCTTTGAGGCTACTTTTAAGCCAAACTCATACATCAAGAATGTCGTCAGTAAAGTCTTAATTAGATTTGTTCTGCTCCAGACCTTGCCGCCAGCAGGTTACTTTTATATCCTGTCACTACTGTCCCCGAGGCATAACAAGACCCACTCCTTCAGAGCAACTGGATGACTGGCTATATATGGAGCCATACAGGACAGCTGAGGCCCACAGCCTACATTCTTTGCTGGTGAGGTGGTGTGAGAGGCCTCGTGGGAGCTACTGTCTTGAGGCCCCAAGGTCTAGTCCAACGGCCTACTCTTCTGCCAAGGCTCATTTTTGTTCATCCCAGCTTTCTGGTAGCTTGTCCCTCTGGCACACACCCTCCCAATCAGTGCCCACTGAAGAGGTGTAACCCAGTTCTTGATTCTTGTCTCTTTTGTGGGATTTAGACAAATGTTGGGCTGGAGAGATGACTCAGCAGTTAAGTCCACTGACTGACTGCTCTGTCGGAGGTCCTGAGTACAATTCCCAGCAACCAGATGGTGTCTCATAGCCATCTGTAATGGGATCCGATGCCCTCTTCTGGTGTGTCTGAAGACAGCTACAGTGTTCTCATTCGTGTGTGTGTGTGTGTGTGTGTGTGTGTGTGTGTGTGTGTGTGTGTGTATTTCTTTAAAAAAAAAGTCTAACTTGGTCTGTCCTCAAACTTGCTAAGTAGCTCAGACAAGCCTTGAGATCCTGATTCTCCTGCCTTTAAGGTAGGCTCTGCCACACCTTTTTCTATGGGATTAATTCCTACAGGTACTGACTACTTCCCTCTCAAACCATTGTTAGCTCCAGCACTCAGTTCCTATGTGGACAGAGTGTTCTTATTCCTCTCTTGGGACCTTACTTAGCGAGGCAGCAAGGGACAGAGGCACACCTTTGCTTCAGGAAGCTCGCCCACAGGTGTTACTTCCAGCCCTCAGAGTTTCAGAGAAACTCTTTGTCTGTGCCTAGGCAGAGGGTGCACTGGCAGGCTGGCTGGCCTAGTTGCATTCTACCCATTGCTTGGTACACGTGCAGCCCTAGACACACGTGGGCCCTCCTTCAGGGAAAGTGGTAGGAAGTTGGGAGGGGGTTGTGTGGGACAGGCCATACAGATAATGTTCAAGGCCTTGCTGTTGCCATTCTGTGAAGAATTATGACATTCAAGGAGGGGGTAGTGTGGGCAGACGGGAACACTGAGGCATACAGCTGTTGCTGATGTCAGAGACTGCCATTGACTCAGGGAGGGGGTGTTGAATGACCTCCCCCAGTGCCAAGACTTTCTTCCTCTTTTTATCCTTTCCAGGCTGAATGACAACTTAACTCTTGCTGTTCCTCTGAGCAGAAAGGTCTGTGAATGCCCTCTGATTCTGGGCATCTAAATCTGACACTCCCTTTTGATAAGAGCAGACTACATGGAAGGAGACTGGATGGACAGAGCAGATGAGAAGAGGGAACAAGGCTTCGGAACAGAAAAGGGAACCCCATTAAGTACTCAATTACCCTACACTGAGTGTCCACTGTGTCACATACATTCAAAGGTGAGGTGAGGTACTTTGCTCATACAGGGGTAAGAGAGAAAGGAGTGCCACATACAATATTCCTGCCTCTGCTTCTGTAAATGCTGAGATTAAAGCTATGGGTTGCCTTGCTCAGCACTGATAATGCCTCCCCCAACACATACACACAAACACATACACACATACACACACACACACACACACACACACACACACACACATATATCCCTGCTTGCCTGCCCTTGAGTTCTGTAAAGGCGTGTACTATTATGCCTGGCTTTTTTTTTTTTTTTAATTTTACTTTGGATTTGCCTTCAATATACGTCTGTGTACCACTTGTGTACCTGGTGCACATGGAGTCCCAAAGAGGACATCAGGTCCCCTGGAATTGGAATTACAATTGTGAACTGCCACATTAGTGCTAAGAACCAAACTGGAGTCCTCTAGAAAAGAGCCAGTGCTCTTAACTGCTGAGTCTGAGCCATCTCTCCAGCCTCTTTTTTTTTTTTGGTTTTTTGAGACAGGGTTTCTCTGTGTAGCCCTGGCTGTCCTGGAACTCACTCTGTAGACCAGGCTGGCCTCGAACTCAGAAATCTGTCTGCCTCTGCCTCCCAAGTGCTGGGATTAAAGGCGTGCGCCACCCAGCCTCTCTTTAAAAGCTGAGGAGTTCACCATATTGTGGAGGCTAGCCCTGCCTCAGTTTCCCCGATAGCTAGGAGCTACAGGTGCACACCCACTTACATAAAACTTACTTTTGATCCTAGGCCACTTGGTAAATGTAAGACCTACTGAATAGAGAACAGCAGGCACCTACCAGGCAGTCTGGAAAATGAGTTTGGGAGTGGTGACCACTTGAGTTCAGTTCCCTGGAAGGCAGCTGAAAGAACAGACTTAAGGCTCCTCCAGTAACTTGACTGGGGCCCTAGCTCACTCTCCACCCCATGTTTCTCTGAGATGTCTTCAGACACTTGGAATCTGTGGCCTGCAGCTAAGGCGGTGCATACATCAGCTCTCCTCATCTTGTGGTATGCTACTGGTCCCTGGAGGGTCTGACTCAACTTGAGCTCACATCCTTCAAACAGCTTTACAGTGAAACCTAGTATTTCAGACATCATTCAGAGGTTGGGGCTACAAGATCAAGCAGACAGAAAAATCCCTTTACTTGGTTTTGTTTGGTCAAGAAAGGGTCTATGTAGACAGGCTGGTCTCAAAATCAGTTAGACTCTGTCTCTGCCTCCCAAGTGCTGGGATTAAAAGTGTGTGTCACCAGTAGTTTTAAGGACAGAGACTCATGTAGGCCAGGCTGGCCTCCAGGTCACAGTGTAGCAGAGGTTGGCCTTAAGTTTCCAACCTTCCTGCCTCTCAACTGCTAGGATTATAGACACGTGGCCAAGCATCAGAAATCCCAGTCTTAATCATTTACTTTAGAGATTGACAGTAAAGAATGACAACTTTTGTCAGCTGTTGATAGTGAAAAATAAAGCTGGAAGTGAAATGGGTGGGATAGGATTTTTGAGGGCTTTCTCCTGCTACTCTGATGCTGGGGGTTAGAACCCAGGGCTCTGTGCATGCCAACTGAGCTACCCTTCCAAACCTAGAGATGGTATTTTGAAAAGTCAGTCAAGGATAGTGAAACTTAAGCAGAGGTCTGAAGGTAGAAAGAAAAGCATTCAGGCAGTGGGAACGTATTCCCACTTAGATGACATTCACACAGCAAAGGGGTTGAAATCAAAGCTATGACAATCAACATGTACTTCTTCCTTTCCTAGTTATAATGGACGTATCAAACCAAACTATGTTTTTCAAGTGCTTGAGTCACTCCCAGAAACATGTACTTGATAATACATACACGCACGTTTACCTTGCAACCTAGCTTCATTATATATGATGTACTTTTTCTTGTTTTGCATTTTCTTTTGTACTCAGAATAGAGAGGAGAGCATGAAATCAAATATGAAGGGCCTAGGGAGACATTAAAAAAAGCCTGAAGCAGACATGCTCAGTTGTTTCAGAATGCAGATGGCTATGTGGCAGCACTCTGGGGTCTCATTCCCCAGAGCTGGTGGGAACCTTTAGTATGAACTGGATTTGCTCTGGCAATGACCTGTGGTCAGACCACTGCTTTTCAGTACAAACATAAGGCAGGGCAGCTGAAGCAAGCCCTCGGGCTGATAGTCAGAAATGAGAGAAAGGGAGCAGTCCTGCCTGACAGTGTAACTTAAGTTCAATTCCAAGCTCCTGCATGATACGGACTGAAAACCTCATACAACTGAACCTTGCAAAGAACATAGATTTCAAGGGGCAAGAATGTCCTTTCTCCCTTTATAAGTCGTATGTGTTATTACACTGGAATTGTTTGACTCATGCTCACATAATAGCTAAGTGACCTAAAGCTCCTGAAGGTGCTAAATGTTCTAAAACAGCAGAGCTCAATTAGCCAGTCACTCTGCTGTCCCTGAATGAGGATGTCACTGCACTTAGGCATGTGACATGTGGATCTTGCATATTCTAAGCTAGCATTCTACTACGTACTAAGCCACCTCCTCGATCCAAGGACAGTAACTTCAAAAAGTATCTACTTAAGACCAACTCAACAAAAAAGAATTCATGTGCCCAATGACTTACAGGGTCAATTTTAAACACCCGAGAACAAAAAAAGTGTATTTCATATTGCAGTATGAAAAAGTCCACAAACATCCTAGGAAAGAAAAGAGTACTACTGTCCAACAGATTATAAAAAATGATGTATCCGAGATGAATTACTGAGAATCATTTAACGTGCCAATAAGCCAGTTTGTACACTGTTGCCTCATTCCTCAGTCTGCACTAAACCACACTGCTTCTAAAAAGTGTCATCTGTCAGACTTTCTACGCAATCATTACACTCCAACAAAATGCGGTGTCATTATGACTCAGTTGTTTCTAAACACCATTTGAGGGTTGTTTTGTGTGTGTGTGTGTGTGTGTTTGTTGTTCTTGTGTATATGATCATCTAAGCAAAAGATGATCAAGACTTAAATGAAAAGGACTTGAAAACCTAGATAACTTAACGTAAGATTGAGAACAAAGCATATCATGAAGACATTCTTGTAAATAGTTTGGAAAGGCTGTGGGTGAAGCAGGGTTCAAGTTCTCTAACCCAGAGGCTTCTGTTGTAACCAGTTCCTTGAAAACCCCCTTCTCAAGCTTAACACTTTATCAGGTACAAACATGACAGTGGGAATGGGGAACCAGCGGGAGAAGAAATGTCTTCCTGAGGGCCAGCTACAGGAACAGCAGGCATTCTAGCGTATAGATACTCACACCTTGTGCTGCAGTGGGGAACTTTGTCTTTCACCAGAAGCAACTCCATTTTGCAACAGTTCTGAGATTCATTTTTTATTTACAAGTAAATGAAATATTTTTTGAAAAGAAATGTAAACTGAGATAAGAAAAGCAATATAAAGACATGATTCTTGGCCCCACAGTGACTGGTGTGAGGGGAGGTCATGCCACTGTTTCTTTAAACAGTGAAGCTGGGCTGGTGGAGCCCACCTGCAATCCCACAAGCTGGAGGTCATCCTGGTTTACATAGTGAGTTCTAGGTCAGCCAGGACTGTGTGTTGAGATTGAAGAAAAGCAAAACTAATATACAATGATCTTGTTAAAACACACATACACACACACAAAATCCCATGATTTCTTCATGTTGGCATCTGTGAGAAAATATCACTTTTCAATGTGATATCTGGTCAGATGTGTGAGCAGAGGTGACAGCATCTGCTCTCTAGAGCAGTCTCTGAGCAAGGACTCAGTACTCATCCAGAGTGTCTGCTCGAGGAATGGAGAGACCCCGATCTTTAAGGGTCTGGACCTTCTGCTTCTCTGCCTCCAGTCTGGTCTGCTGCTCTACCCTCTGTTCTTCTAGGATCTCTTCAATAGACACTTGCTGAAGGGGCGTGTCACTCTCCTTCTCCAAGTCCTGCAAAACAGGCAGGTTTGAATGACTTCCCACAAAGACCAAGAACAGACAAGTTCATGGCTCTAAAGACAAGCAGATCCCGGTATGTAGTGTGGACTGCTTTTCCTAATTGTGATAAGGCCAAAGTCCCCTTCGTCCTGGAAAGAGACTGGCGGCAACATTGCCACATAACATATGAAATCCAGACTCACAGGGGTTGCTATCAGTGCACAGACCAAAAGTTCAGGTCATATAAAGGCCCATGTTAGTCAGGGTTAACGTTATATTAAACAATAACTTTTCTCCAAAGTAAAATTTGAGTTTGGGAGATAACTTGGTGGACAAAGTGCTTGCTGTGCACTTGTGAAGGCCTGAGTCTGAACGCTTAGAAGTCACAGAAAGCCAGACATCGTAGTGCACACCTACAATCCAAGTAAACCTACAGTGAGAGAAGTTACAGAGAATCCCTGCACATGGTAGGCCAGCGAGCCTGGGCGCACAGTGGAGAGAGCCCTCGTCTCAAACAAGGGGCAAAATGAGCACGGAGAGCCAAGGCTATCCTCTACCCGCTACATACACACCCTCTAGGTATGCACCCGCACTCACTATTCCTTTGCATACACACACAACTCTAAGGCTGTTTACAGAAAAGTGTCTTTTTTTTTGGGTTTTCGAGACAGGGTTTCTCTGTGTAGCCCTGGCTGTCCTGGAACTCACTCTGTAGACCAGGCTGGCCTTGAACTCAGAAATCCGCCTGCCTCCGCCTCCCAAGTGCTGGGACTAAAGGCGTGCGCCACCACCGCCCTGCGAAAAGTGTCTTCTTAACTATACAGGATACAAATAATTATTCAGGCCCCAGTGGCTACAGAAGACAAATACTGTATTTTACAATTTCAAGATCAATTTTATTTCTGGGGTTTGTTGCTCAGAAGGTATGAAACCTTGATTCAAATGTACACCACACCCTTCCTGCTGTGGGCAATAACTGTTCCTGTTTCACTAACCAGGAGTCTCTGAACAACAGTACTGTTTCCTCTGTGGCAACCCTTGATAGCAAACATCACGAGGCCAGGTAAGTCATTCCAGTTTGGTCCAACATGTTATTTCTCTAGTAATTTAGTTTAAAAATATATGCATACATATAATTTTGTTTTTGGTTTTTTGAACAGGGTTTCTCTTGTAAAGCCCTGGATATCCTAGAACTTCCTTCATTGACAAGGCTGCCCTCTGCCTCCCAAATGTTAGGATAAAAGACATGCACCCATGCTTGAATAAGTTATTTGGTTTAATAAAATACTTCATTTTCCTTACTTCAAAAATACACACTGTAGGACATTTATAATATAATCAGACACTTTAAGAAATATTTGTAATTCTCATATAGAACACGACTACTTTGGTAAATGTCAGTTTTCAGGTGCAGGCCAGTCTATATGTTATCAGAAGCACGAATCTACGTGTATCTTCTGGAACTGTGTCTTTAAACGTTGTGTGTCTCTGCATGTGTGAAGGGCTAAGGATAACTGGGAGTCCGTCCTCTCCTTCCACTCACTTGAGTTATGGGACTTCAAACCTCAGACTGTTAGCCTTGCACCATCTCCCAGGCCTAGGAACTGTTTTTGTTCTGTGGTGCTAGGGAGTACCCAGAACCTGGGTATGCCAGGCAAGCATTCTACTGCTTAGCTGTATCACCAGACCAGGCATAACTATGACTTAAACCCATAATGAAAATAGTGACTAAATTTTGTCTTCATTCAACACAGCATAATTCACTTTTTATGTCATAAATATTTAATAGACAACTTTGTATGTAGAACTATAAGCAAGCCTCACTTATCCACTTACCCTTAAAATGTATAGATATTATTTATATTTCTGTAACATAGAAAGCCTATACAGACAAAGTAGCAAAGTATTGCTGGGCTCCCCCCACTAAGCCCAGACAGGCTCTTGGTTATTCAGCAAAAGCTGTCCTAGAATTCACTCTCTAGTCCAGGCTGCCTCACACTCAACTGCCCCTGCTAGTGAATACTGGGATTACAGGTGTGCCACTACAGCAGGCTATATTCTTGTTTCTGTGATGGATTTCTTTTTTAAAGATTTTGTTTTACTTTTTTTTGTTTGTGTGTTTTTGTTTTTGTTTTTCCCCGAGACAGGGCTTCTCTGTGTAGCCCTGGCTGTCCTGGAACTCACTCTGTAGACCAGGCTGGCCTTGAACTCAGAAATCCGCCTGCCTCTGCCTCCCAAGTACTGGGATTAAAAAGCATGCGCCACCACCACCTGGCTTGTTTTACTTTTTAATTTATGTGTATACAGGATGCCTGCAGATGCTAGACAAGTTCAGACTTGGAGCTGGAGTACAGTCAGTTATGAGATACCCAATGTAGGCGTGAAAATAGAACTCAGGTTCTCTAGAACAGCAGTAAGCACTCAATTATTGAACCATCTCTCCAGTTCCTTTTATGACTTTTGATGAGAAGGTTTAGAAAGACACTGATCAAAAAAAAATGCAGATTTTTCAGTTTGGATGTTAACTAACACATGCCTCCAAGGTTGCGGAGCTCAGCACTTGTGGTATCAGATGGAGGTCTCTCACCAGGAGATTAGAAGCCACACAAGTTGCATAAATACCTGGGTCAAAGATTATCTGCTAAAAACTAATAATCCCCCAGCCCTTTCCTCATAACCCTGGGAGGAAGAAAAGCCAGCTTTCTTCCTTGGTTTTCATATGTCACTCACTGAGCTACTCACCATGACTGTGAAGCAACCATCTCTCAACAGTAAACGTCCTTAGTGCTGGGACCCTTCATCACCAAGGCAGAATCCAGGCACCTTTTTCTTTTTGGAATTAAAGTCTTGCCCAGGCTGGCCATACTGTGAGCTTCCTACCTCAGCCTCCATGCCACCATGGGGTAGGTACCATTAGAGACTACTTAAGCAATGTAATGTTTTTCTAAATAGATTCTGGTTATGATTTTCTTGAGCTTTAGTACATAATTTCTTCAGACTGATTGCTGATTCACATAATCCTTTTTTAAAAGGAATGTATATGTGCACTGTATTCGTGCCTAGTACTTCAGAAGGCATCAGAGTCCTCAAAACTTAAGTTACAGATGGTTGTAAGCCACCATGTGGCTGCTGGGAAGTTAATCCAGGTTCTCTGCAACAGCAGCAAGTGCTCTTAACTGCTGACCCATCTTTATAGCTCGATCACAAAAAATATTTTAAAATGAGGCATTAATACATTTTATAGCAGTATTTGAGAAGTACGTGCAAGTCTATGTGCATGCACAAGTAAAGGCTGACACAGGGTGTCTTTAGGTCTTACTTTTGGAGACATAGTTCTCAAGGAACCTGGAACTCTTGGCGAGTGCTAGACCGGCTGGCCTCTGAGGTTACAGGATCTGCCTGTCTCACCTCCCAGTGCTGGAGGTGCAGCCTTGGACCACCATGCCTGGCTTTGAAGTGCTGGGACCCCAAACTCAGGCTCTCATGCTTGTGCAGCGAACGTTTGCCCAGAAGCCATCTGCCTAGCCCAGTGTGTTGGAGACAGGGTCTCATGTAGTCCACGCTGAGCTGAAAGTCACTATGTAGTTGAGACTAAGCTGACTGTTTCCAACATGAAGTCTCTGTATTAAATTATCTCTGAAGGAATGTTCTCATTTTTGTGGGAATATTGTTAAAAAATAGCTACATACCCAACTGTTCTACTCAAAAGACTTCTTTATACTAAATTAAGATATGGCTAACCACTGAAACTCTAAAAACCAAGTAAGAGACAGCAAACGCAGGATTAAAAAAGAAAAAATCAGTGGTTATTTCAGTCTTTAATTTCTTCTTCCGGAAGGCTGTCCTGGAACTCACTCTGTAGACCAGGCTGGCCTGGAACTCAGAAATCTGCCTGCCTTTGCCTCCCAAGTGCTGGGATTAAAGGAGCTCGCCACCACCGCCTGGCTGGTCTGAGTCTCTGTCATCACTGATCTTCACTTCACTGAGAGAGAGAGGCGTGGCAGAGAACTCCTCCTGGTGTCCCTGCTGGTCCTGTCAATCCTACTGACTGGTGCCTATTCTGCAGAGGGAAGCTTGGCTGTTTCTTACAGGATCGTCCCACCACTGCTGATTTCTGTTTGCTATCCTGACAATGCAGACTGGATTTGCTCCAAAGAACTATTTCTAACCAGGTACACTTGCCCCAACCCACCATATTTTAATAACCTTTCTTTCCCATTACCTCTGGTGGGTGGTGGGCTAGAAGGAAGGTTAAACATTTATGAACCCTATTAAAAGTAGGGATTTGAAAAATCCAAGCCTACACTGAACCTGTAAGCCAGCCCCAATTAAATGTTGTCCTTTATAAGAGTTGCCTTGGTCAAACTGTCTGTTCATGGCAATAAAACTTTAATTAAGACAGAAGTTGGTACCAGGGTCACTAGGGTATTGCTATGATAGGCCTGACTATGCTTTTGTTTGGAAGAATGTAGATTTGGGGACTTTGGATTTGGAAAGCAGTGGAATGCTTTAACTAGGACTTCATGGGCTATCCCAGTAGGAATATGAAAGACTGTTACTGAGAGTGTTTTGAATTGTGCAGACCTAGACAAAGAGTTCCAATGGAAAAGAATGTTAGTATGTGGCCTACAGACTGTCTTTGTGATATTTTGGTAAAGAACATGGCTGCTTTTTATCATTATCTCAATAGTCTGCCTGACAAATTTTAGATTAATTGCTTTGACAAAGGAAGTCTCAAAACAGCCTGGTATAAATTCTGTTGTATAGTTACTAAAGTTCACTCCTCTTATGAAGAGCATTTTAATGAAAAGGAATAAATGTATGATTCAAGTAATAAAGGGATACTAGCAAGTGAAATGGAGCTGCATCCTATGTTTAAAAAGATGAACAGATTAAGGGAATGGTGACTTTGGGCCAAATCCCATCCAACTAAATTTAGGTCTAAGCATGGCAGGTAATACACACCTTTAATCCCTGGAGCCTAAGGTAAGCAGATCTCTAAATTCAAGGCCAGCCTGGTATAGAGTAAGTTCCAATTAGAGAAAAGCTTAAATCCAGGTATGATTATATACACCTTTGATCCCAGCATTCAGGAGACAGAGCCATGAAGATCTGAGTTCAAGGTCAATTTACAGAGCAAGTTCCAAGACAACTAAGCTTAGGAGGGAAAGAGTTGGAAAACAAAAAGCTGGTGATAATATAATAGAACATGAGGACCATGCTCTACCTCCTGCAAGCAGCAGAACTTGGCAGTCTTGGCCATGTGGCTCTGGCTTTAGAGTCAAAAACAGAAGGCACTGCTAGACAATCGATGCTGGCTAGCTGGAGCTAAGACATTAGCAGTGATTTTTTTTTTTTTTTTGGTTTTTCGAGACAGGGTTTCTCTGTGTAGCCCTGGCTGTCTGGCTGTCCTGGAACTCACTCGGTAGATCAGGCTGGCCTCGAACTCAGAAATCCGCCTGCCTCTGCCTCCCAAGTGCTGGGACTAAAGGCGTGTGCCACCACCGCCGGCATTAGCAGTGATTGAGAAGAGACCCGCATCACTGAGGTGAAATCTTCTGGGAAGTGTTTTCTGAGAGCACAAAGAAGCTATATTCCAGATATAGCCAAGGTTGTACCTCGTGCTTCAGCTGAACTTGGTAATGTGTAAGAGTCACCCAGGTGGTACTGGTTTTGAAGGCATGAAGGGGTCATGAAGAGCAGCTGAGGCTCGGCACTGTGAGAGGTCAGAGAAGGCCATTGGTGAAGGTGCAGCCTCAGTTACAGTTGACAGCCCAGAACCGAAGGGGTTACATAAAAAAGTTGAGGCTTGGCACCATGAAGAGAGGCTATTGGTGAAGCCTAGTTGCAGTGGAAGTCCCCAGTGTATTGGAGATGCCAATACCATGGGACAGTCACCAAGAACAGCAGTAGCAGTAGAGTGGAATCAACCAGACCCTAGAGTGCTACAGAGGGCAGAGCTGGAGAAGTCATAAAGCCCTTTATAAGAGCCCAGAAGATCATGAGTGGATCCCAGACATTGGAACAAGAAGCTGTCATGTTGAAGTTGCCTTGGAGACCATAAGATATTCAAGATGCCAGAGGTATGGGAAACCTGCTAAGGAAAGATGCCAACAGGGAGTGGAACCAGCCAAAGATAATTGTGCTGCAGACAACAAAGATGAAAAGAGTTGGAGATCTGAAGAGTGTTTTGACGATAGACACAGAGATACAGACTTTGCACAGCTGGGTTTTGGTCTTGTCCTAGTATTTACTCACTATGACATTTTGGAAAGGTATATATCCTGTGATATTTTAGATATGTGATCTGCTTTGACTTTAAGTAACTGAATGAATTTCACAAGACTTCGAACTTTGGTCTTTTAATTGTTGAGACTGCTCTACACTATGGGGACTCTAGAAGCTGAACAAATGAATTTTGCATTATGGTATGTTTAGGTATGGCCCCCATAGGCTTGTGTTTGAACAAGCCCACGGGGACCAGAGAGTGGTACTAATTGGGGTGTGGCCTTGTTGGAAGAAGTGTGTCACTGTGGGTACGGGCTTTAATATTCTCAGCCTAGCTGCCTGAAGGCCGGTCTTCTGCTGTTGGCCTTCGGAACAAGATGTAGAACTCTCAGCTCCTCCAGCACCATGTCTGCCTAGATGCTGCATGCTCCCACTTTGATGACAATGGACTGAACCTCTGAACCTGTAAGCCAGCCCAAGTAAATGTTGTGCTTTATAAGAGATGCCTTTGTCATGGTGTCTGCTCACAGCAGTAAAACCCTAAGACAACCTCAAGATAGAGGAGTTCCACCTACCACAGCTTCCTAACTGCTGGGATTTAGACATGAGCCACCACACTAGCAATGCTGTTTCTCTTTCCAGTTGAGAATGTGGAACAACACGTATGTGTGCTGCCCTCGCACCGTCTAGATCTTAGCATATGTGCTACTGAAGCAAACACCAGCAACATTGTTTGCTATCAGATAACGCCAACAATATTTTGCTAGTGAGATGAAATCTTTAAGATGCCAAAGGCCACAGACTAATGTTAGTCGCCTTCTGCAGTGTTGCTCCGGCCACTACCGATTCCCTAGTTGGTGGCTTCCTACGGAAGCCTGGTAAATTGGAAAGCAGCAGCCAGCATCAGTCCCCAGATCCACAGCAGGTTAACAGTTTCATAGTAAGTCTCACTTACTATTTCTCCTAGTAGGACCACATTTTCTCCTCTGACCACGAAAATCCCTCGAGGAATATCACCGTACTTTTTGCCCACATGAATTCGCTCCACAGTCTGATGGAGCACTAAGTTAGCTATAAGCACACAAAGAAGAAACAGATATTTAGTTCATATTGTTGACTAAAAAGGCCTATAACTCAATTATTTAGTTATTTTTTAAATCTCACTAATTACAACAAGCCATTTATGAGAATTTGGTTTTTTTGGGGGAGGGGCAGGGTCCCAGGGTCCTACTCTAACCTCAGCTGGTCTGGAAATCATGATGTAATCCAGGCTGTCCCAGCATTTTGTGGTAATTCTCCTGCTTCAACTTCTTATACATGCTGAGATTACAGGCACGTTCAGTTTTAGGAGACTTTCAGACAAAAAGTAGTTCCGATTATGCTATGCTAATGAATGAATAATGGGAGGAATAAGTTACTTCTGTATCATTCACTGCTAGTATCAACATGGTCCCTAGGAAACAGTGAGTAGAAATCTGGAAAACTTGAGCCTAGAAAACTATCAACATTGAAAGTCGGCGTTTCAGAAGGAGAGCTTCTTTATTGTATGAATACATGTATGTGATGACTTTAGTGAAATTTAATTTTTTTTAGTACTTATGACTCATGTAATCCAATCTAACTTTTATGGATTAGGACACAGCAATGATTTATATAATCATGCATGGTAAGCTCGGTATTTGTTTTTTATTTCTTTATAGCACTTCAATGAATTTAAGGTTTAGAACATTAACTTGTTAAAAGTATTTTTCTCCTTTGAACTAGTACTATTTGTCTTACTTGAAGTAAAACAGAAGTTGTATTGCTTTGGTTTAAGAAGGTTCCTTTTTGTTTTTTGTTTTTTTGTTTTTTTCAAGACAGGGTTTCTCTGTGTAGTCCTGGCTGTCCTGGAACTCACTCTGTAGACCAGGCTGGACTTGAACTCAGAAATCCGCCTGCCTCTGTCTCCCAAGTGCTGGGATTAAAGGCGTGCGCCACCACTGCCCAGCAAGAAGGTTCTTGATCTGTTTCCAAAGTGACCGACCCTCTTGATCTTCCCATGAAGTCTCTGGGACTTAAGGCACATAGATAGCTAGCTGTTATACCTTCTATAGTCTACTGTTTCAGCTACATTTTCCCTCTCATTCAGATCCAGTAACCTAGCAGAGGACCAACAAGTGTCAGTATGAACTGAGAAGTTTCTTACCCCAAAGGGAAAAACATAGACAGACAGACTACAATTACTGAATCTGATGTGTTCCTGTATGTAAATTATTGAGCTTATCTGTGTCTCACCCCAACAAGAGTTTCAGGAAATGGCTTCAACCCTATTTTCATTGGACAAGGAGTGACTACATCCAGGAAATGATTTTAAGGGTAACTTTATTTCTATCATTTTGCTCCCTCTAGTGGGGAAAATAACACCAGTGAAAATCAGTTTTAAAATACAAACTTGTGAATGAATGAATATACAAGGTTTTGAAACACCTAATCATAATTTTAAAACAATTTACACACCCCAAACTGTTCCATTAGGCTGACACATGTGGAAAAGTTAGAGATAAGTAAATTTCAATATGAAGTAATGCCAAAAAAATTCAATGGGATCATAACCAATACATACCAAACTGATCAATGCTTCTTAAAAACCCTATAAGTGTCCTTCCATCTCGAAGTAGGACCAAGTGCTTTTCTGGGGAAAGGAGAAAAGATCTTTTAAAACAAAGGTGTCAGTTTCAGTGAGCTTATACAGTATCAATGAAATTCAGTTAATAGCTGCCTAAGCTGTTCTAATGTATTAGGGTGGAGGGAAGACTGTAGCCTGGGATTGAAATAACATCAGTACTGCTAAGTCTTGGAGCAGGCAGTGCTGCAGGGTTAGAAAAGACGACTGAATAGCCAGGAAAGCCAACTGCTTCTGGCTCTGATGTTATATTTAACACTTCTAGTATCTTATAATTTCTCTACCTTAAACAGAAAATAGTCTAAATGGTTTTTATTTTTTTGAGAGGGTGTTATGTAACCTAGTTGGGCTCAAATTCACTGAGGATAACCTTGAACTCTTGTTTATACATGTGAGTACACTCGATATCTTCAGCCACACCAGAAGAGGGCCTCAGACCCAATTACAGATGGTTGTGAACCATGATATGGTTGCTGGAAACTGAACTCAGGACCTCTGGAAGAGCAGTCTGTGTTCTCAACTGCTGAGCCATCTCTCCAGCCCTCTATTTACTTTTACTGTTGGCTAAATTTCTATTACCTTAATCCTAGAATTACTTCAACATTTGCTTTCAATCATGGAAATTTGAAATGCACACAATCCTTTAGAGTAGCTGAGTGTGTAGTTGAGAAGCAAAGCCCTCCAAACCCTAGGATCAATTCCCAGCACCAAAACCAAAATTTAAAAATGCCTCAGACATGCAAGAAGATGTGATAGTGATCTAGAACAGGAATTCAAGTGAAAGCTTTAAAAAGAATTTATGTGTTGTGTTTGTGTACATGCTTGGAGAAACCAGAAATTGGCATCAGACTCTTTAGAATTGGAATTACATGGTGGCGCATGCCTTTAATCCCAGCACTTGGGAGGCAGAGGCAGGCAGATTTCTGAGTTCGAGGCCAGCCTGGTCTACAGAGTGAGTTCCAGGACAGCCAGGGCTACACAGAGAAACCCTGTCTCGGGAAAAGAAAAAAAAAAGAATTAGGATTACAGACAGTTCTCAGGGAACCATGGATGTGGGTGCTGGAAATCACTCTGGTCCTCAGGAAGAAAAAGAACTATGCACATATAAACACTAAGCCGGCTCCTTAGATCGATTGAAAGCTCTAAACCAGTGGGTCTCAACCTCGGGTTGAGATCACCATCCCCTTTGAGATCAGACCACCCTTCCACAGAGGTTGTATATCACATCTCAGATATTTATAATTCATAACATTAGTAAAGTCAGTTCCTGGTTTTGGTGTGTGTGTGTGTGTGTGTGTGTGTGTGTGTGTGTGTGTGTGTGAAAGATCCATGACCCCACCAGTTTTTTCCTTCCGGTGTTTTGAAACAGGTTGTCTTTGTTTAGTCTTGGCTATCCTGGAACTAGCTCTATAGACCAGGCTGGCCTTGAACTCAAAGATCCACCTGCTTCTGCCTGTCAAGTGCTAGGATTAAAGATATGCACCACTAAGGCCTGCAAAGTTACAGTTATGAAGTAGCAACAAAAATAATTTTATGATCAGGGGTCACCACAATATGAGGAACTGTATTAAAGAGTTGTAGCCATAGGAAGGTTGAGAACCATTACTTTAAACTATTCTGAAGTCTCAAAGTCACCAACCTCATGAATTTAGATTTACTGTAGGATGAGAGCAAGAAAATTACATCTTGTGATTACATGTTGTGATAAAATACAACAGAATAACAAAACAGTAGGATGAAGGACACACCAAAACAGCCACAGAAAATGTGGCGTGGGGACTCTGAAGAGATAACTTTAAGGTGACAGTAAAGGATGTGATAAGCATTTTTTAGAAAAGCAAGCAAGATTTTAACCACTCATTTCTTTAATGCTATGCATAAAGTACTTTTGGGTTTTTTCTTTTTAAGATAGGGTCTCACTATATAGCCCTGGCTGTCCTGAAACTCTATAAACTAGCTGGCCTTGAACTCACAGAGATCTACCTACTTCTGTCTCTGCCTCCTAAGTGTTGGGATTAAAGGTGTGTATCATTATGCTCAGCTCAAAAGTGCATACACCAAGTAAGGTGTTGCAGTGAATGCCCTGCCCACACCAGGGTTTCTCTATATAGATTTGGCTGTTCTGGAACTCACTCTGTAGACCACGCTGGCCTCAAACTCACAGATCCAGCTCAGTGGCTAAGAGCATTTATCGCTCTTCTAGGGGATCCAGGCTCACTTCCCAGCACACACATCAGGTAGCTCACAACTGCCTGAAATGTGCGTTCCTGCATGAACATGATGCACATAAGCATACAGGAACACATACGTACACGTAAATATAAATAAATAAACCTCTAAAAAACCCCAACACGCAACCCAGTGTACAGTGCTGCAGAGGAGAGACGTAAAAGGAAAGCCTTACATTTATGACTATGAACACAGCTTCAAGGGGCTAGAGAAACAGCTCAACAGTGAAGAACACTGCTCCTCTTGTACAAGATGAGATTTGGCTCTTTTCTAACTCTTCTGACATCCTGCACACATGTACTGTATAACTCACTAGAACTCACTTTGTAGACCAGGCTGGCCTTGACCTCACAGAGATCTGTCTGCCTCTGCCTTCAGAGTATTGGGATTAGAGCCACCACTACAGTTTCTAACCCCAGAATTTTATAGATCGAGACAGAAGGAACTCTGTGATTTAAAGGGGCCAACCTGGCAGCCGCTGTCCTTTCAAAAATGAAATCAAAACCAATAAAAAACGAACAAATCTCTAAAGCTTCTGACAGCAAACTCCATCCAGACTGTAACGATGGTCAAGAGTCAAAGCTGCAACCAGTCAAGTCACTCAGAAGGGATGCAGGTCTGATGGAGACACACAGTCAAG
>JANHMN010000015.1:17291436-17429018 GCA_030674055.1 Rhabdomys pumilio | reverse complement strand
CACAGTCAAGAAACTCAGAAGGGATGCAGGTCTGATGGAGACACACACATGAGCAAATATGAGAGCTAGAAAAATACATGCAGAGTTGAGCCAGGCATGGTAGCACACATCTTAAATCAGAGTGATCGAGAGGCAGAGGCATTCTAGGCTATCCAGGACTATGTAAAGATCCTGTCTCAAAACAAGAACAAACAAAACAAAAAACAACAACCAATAATAACAACAAAATAAAAAACTAGAAAAGCCAAAAAGTCCCATAAAGATTGGGACAGACACTCTCTGTGTGTGTCCCGATGGGGAACTAAAGGGTGTATATCAAATGGTTTGAAATTTTTTAGTAATGGAGAGGGTCTGAGATCCACAAAGAAGTATGAGAAGGCTTGAGAACACAAGTTTAGTAAGATGGCAGCTTTCTTGTTGGAAGCTTCAGGTAATTTCAGATATCTAAGGAAAAACGAAGGTAAAAAGCTCCACTAAAAGAACATTTCGTTACATTTCATAGAGAGGCTTATAAAGTGGCTAGTGTGTGTATATGTGTACACATATATGTATATATTAATATTTATATCTGTAAATATATATATATATATCTGTAGATATAAACTTATCAGCAAAGTTTAATATATTTGTCCCAGTCAATACAATTATAGATGCTACCTAACTCACACAAACTCACACAGTAAATTTATAGACTTTTACTTATTTGAAGTTGTATAAATCACTTTGCTTTTGAAAAGTCACAGGATTAAAATGATTTTAAAATGCTGATTACAGATCAGAGACATGGCTCAGTGCTTAAGACCACTGGCTACTCTTCCAGAGGACCAGGTTCGATTCCCAGTATCCTCTTCTGGTTTCTCCAGCAGCAGGCAAGCACACAGTGCACATAATACATGTTCATATACATCTTTTTTTTTTTTTTTTACAGACTGCTTTAAAAATTCTGTTTGAGGAATCATACACAGGTAAGAATTTAGGGGGAGGGAATGAAAGTGGGGGCTGGAGAGATGGCTCAGAAGAGCACCTGTTGCTCTTGCAGAAGATCTGAGTTCTTTTCTCAGCACTCACACTGTGACTCTGTAATTCTGTCCGTAACTCCAATTCTAGAGGATCTAAAGAAGAAAAGGTCATCTGGCCTCATGGATACCAGTGCACGTGGTGTAATTAATGACATGAATACAAAACAAATAAGATGTAACCTTTATAAAAAACGAAATTGTAACCTCTTGGTTTGTACAAGACGAACCTCTTTTTTAGTATAAAGCAAAACTGTCGAACAGAAAACAGTAAGTTTGAAGTGATTTAGCATTTGCAGAAAAGCCAGTTATTACGTCCGACACCTGTCTCTATAACTTTAATCTGAAAGTGCTAATCACACTCATAGAAAAAGAAAACCGCAAGTGGCTGCACAACAGGAAGCCTTCGTTTACTGCTAATTAAATTCAACTGCTGTTGTCTTAACATTTTTTTTTCCGGGTTTGGTGAGTCCTCCCTATAAGCGTTCTCCATCCATCCATTGTCAAATATAACTTCGAAATGGTGCAGTGAAGGGCAGAGCACGTGAAGGAAGTCCCCTGGGCCACTTCACGTTCACAAGTCGGATGCTGAGCCCCCCAGAAGGAATGTCACAGCTTGGGGGACGGGGAGGTGTCACCAGTTCAAGGACAGAGGAGGCAGGTTGGGGATGGGCTCCGAGGCTGTGAAGGCAGACCACCCCGCCCGGGGCCCAGAGATCACTCTCAAGGGATGCCCACTCCCGAAGGGGTCCCACACCAGACTTCCCCGAGGGCGAGGTAGGTACTCACTGTCGATGTCCTCGATGAG
The DNA here is from genome assembly GCA_030674055.1 of Rhabdomys pumilio. NCBI lineage: Eukaryota > Metazoa > Chordata > Mammalia > Rodentia > Muridae > Rhabdomys > Rhabdomys pumilio. The sequence continues at coordinate 17,427,194 of JANHMN010000015.1, read as the reverse complement.
GCTGGCGGTGCCGGGCATATAGTTCATTTTGAGCTCTCGCAAGGCTGCACCGGAGGGCCGCGAGGGCGTCCAGTCGCCCGTCGGCGGGACGCGGACGGGAACCCGCCGCTCACCTGCACCTTAAACACCGCTAGTCGCCGGAAGCGTTTCAGGTTACCCCACCCACTTCCGGTATCGCCTGTCCATCCACAAAAAGAGACGTGCCGGGCGTGCGGTCGCAGACGTTTTCTTCCTCTCTAGTCAGTGAAGTGAAGTCCAGCTCGGAAGGGCGGAGGATAGGCGTTTCCTCACGCGTGACAAGCGTTGTTCCTCGCCTCGCCTTCCTGCTCCGAGGCCCGGGTTGACCCGTATGGCCCATGACCGATCGGCGCTGGCTGCAAGGGGCGGGACCGGCTCGGGATTGGCTGTAGCCGTCCTATCCCCCTTCGCCGCCCGCCAATACCTGATGACCGCAGGCGCCTGCGCAATAAGACGGTCGTGGGGGGCGGGAAGCGCTAAGCGGCAGCGGAGCCCATGTCGGCCCTTAGGCGCTCGGGCTACGGCCCCAGTGACGGCCCTTCGTACGGCCGCTACTATGGGCCCGGGGGAGGCGATGTCCCGGTGCACGTACCTCCGCCCTTATACCCTCCTCTTCGCCCGGATCCTCCCCAGCCTCCGGTTTCCTGGCGAGGGCGCGGGGGCGCCCCGGCCGAGACCACCTGGCCGGGAGAAGGCGCAGGTGGTGATGGCTACTACCCTTCTGGAGGCGCCTGGGCAGAACCGAGCAGAGCGGGCGGAGGCCACCAGGTAAGCTCCGAAGTCTCTTCCGGAGCTCCAGTAGGGAAGTCTTGGGCGGAGGTGAGGACATTTGAGGGTTTTATACTTAGGGTTTGTTAACGACTCGGGTTTCTGATTTGTTGTTCTTCTGGGGAGAGTGCAGAGACGAGGACTGGAGATGTGAGGGGATGTATGCTTGGGTTCCATTTGTTTCTTCGTTTTTTACTTCAGCCATCATAAGTGTGCCTGTTACCACGAAAAAAAAAAAAAAACCCGAAAAATTATTCTGCGCTGACTTCCTAAGCTTAGTAGCAGGCTGCAGGATCTCTCTCCCGAGAGCGTAGGTTAGCGTGATTGGGCTGTAACAATTTATCCTGCGTGGCTAAGGGAGCTGCAGCCCCAGTCGTTACTCAGCAGCCCCTCCCGCGGGGAAGGGATCCGATCGGACCGGGGCGGGCTAATCATTTAGTTCCTTATCACTAAGGCTCTGCCTGGAATTGAATCAGGAATAATCAATGTTGTAAAGCACCTTTATATTCTATTGAATCATCACAAGACTGCAAGACAGGTATTATTAATGCTTCCCAATTTTTGAATGAAGAAGGCTCTGAGAGATCAACTTGTTTAGTATGTTTGGAACTGTAACTTTTTTTTTTTTTTTTTTTTTTTTTGGTTTTTCGAGACAGGGTTTCTCTGTGTGGTCCTGACTGTCCTGGAACTCACCAGGCTGGCCTCGAACTCAGAAATCCGCCTGCCTCTGCCTCCCAAGTGCTGGGACTAAAGGCGTGCGCCACCACCGCCCGGCGGAACTGTAACATTTTATTACTTGCATACATGCCAAAAATATATTTCTAGTTTCTCCTTGTGTGGTTCTAGGATGGTGGCACACATCTTTTGGCCTTCATAACATTCTTACTTGCTGAAAATTAATTACAAAATTCTCACACATTTATGAGGAGGGAATTGTAAAATAGTATAGTGCTTTGAAAAATAGCTGGGTCGCTCCTAAAACTTCTGACAGAGAATTAATTTATGATCTAGCAGATCTACTTGTAAGTTTACTCAAGAAATGGAAAACAAGGGGTGGTGTGTGCGTTTAATCACAGCACCCAAGAGTCAGAGGCAGACCAGCCAGCCTGGTCCACATCGACATAGAGTTCCAGGACACGCAACATGGTGAGACCCTGTCTCAAAAAAAGAACAACAACAACAAAAATGGAAAACATGTCCACATAAAAGATTTAATATATTTTTTTTAGCATCATTAATGATAATGGCCAAAAATTGGAAATAACTCATATAGTTATCAACTGATTGCTGGATTAACAAACATGACTTACATTTTAGAACATAACATCTAGAAAAGTATGAATTTCCCCCTCCCCCTCCCCACTCACATATTTGTTTTAACATGGAATGGACCTTGGATAGATCATGCTTGGTGGATGAAGTTAAGTCAAAAGGATGGCATTTCATATCGTGTGATTCCATTTGTTTGTAGTGCCCATATCAAGCAATTCCTAGAGACAGAAACATCGGTGGTGGGCTGCTGGGGTTGGGGACTAGAAGGAAGTGTTGCAAAACAGGGCTTTGAGGTGATACAATGTTTTGAAGTTGGTGAGGATGGTTTCACAATTCTGAGTATCCTGAAAACCACTGAATTGCACATTTTAACGGGGTAGGGTAATTGTTTCTCTAAAAATTGTATAAGAAGAAAACTATGTAGCATTCAGAAGTTAGCTGGAAAGAAGGATCTGTATTTTCTGTGCCGATTCAATAAGTAGGATAGGATAAGTAGGCCGACGAATTTACTTTAATCACAGGATCTAGAGATGTAGGACTCGACCTTTTAGTACCCAAATTAAAGATAAGTTGATGAGGAAAAGGAGTCGAGTTTTAACCTGGCTTCTATAGAGTTTATTATCAAACTAAAAGTTCATCTCATTAGGGAAAGACTTGCAAAAGTTGAAGTAAAGCATCACGGAGGGAGTTGTGAGGTTTGGAGTAGAGCTGAGCACATAGGGCAGGTTATGGGGCTAGAGTCATTTGAGATAAACTGGAAATGTATAATGGGCATCTGTAAATTTTGTTTTGTTTCAAGACTGGGTTTCTCTGTGTAGCCCTGGGTGTTCTGGAACACCATCTGGAGATCAGGCTGGCCTCCAACTCACAGAGATCCACCTGCCTCTGCTTCTGCCTTTGCCTATGCATGTTGTCATAGATGTACTTTTTTTTTCCAAACCCACAATCTTAGCTTTATTGGCTTTTACTAAATTTTAAAATTATCTGCAAGGCACACCTTGCATGTAAAAAGACTGGGCTTTGGATCTCTAGAACCCACGTAAGTGTTGGGTGGCTGGGATGGCTCAACCTGCAATTCCCAGGTTGAGAAGGATCCCCAGAGCTAGCAAGACTAGCTGGCCATGTGGGAGAGCTCTGGGTTTGATTGAGAGGCTGTGCCTTGTGGAGTGAGGTAGAAGAGCTATTGAAGGAATCAGCCTTGGACCTCTATATATGCATGTACATCCTGCACAGGTGTGTCCCCATACAACTAAGACTTGACTAACTTTTCCAAGACAGGTCTCTTGTATCTTAGGCTGGCTTCAAACTCACTATTCCAGGATGATCTTGAATTTTTTTCAGCTGCTTGCCTCTACCTCTCAAATGCTGATATTACAGGTTAGCCCCAGCCTTCCTGGTTTTTAAATTAACATATTGAAAACAGCTGGTAGTAGTAGTACATGCCTTTAATCCCAGCATTTGAGAGGCAGAGGTGGGCTGAAGAGGTGGCTCAGTGATTAAGAGCACTGACTGCTCTTCCAGAGGTTCTGAGTTCAATTCCCAGCAACTACATGGTGGCTCACGACCATCTGTAATGGCATCAGATACCCTCTTCTGGTGTGTCTTAAGACAGTGACAGTGTACTCACATACATAAAATAAATAAATCTAAAAAAAATATTTTTGGCCGGGCAGTGGTGGCGCACGCCTTTAGTCCCAGCACTTGGGAGGCAGAGGCAGGCGGATTTCTGAGTTCAAGGCCAGCCTGGTCTACCGAGTGAGTTCCAGGACAGCCAGGGCTACACAGAGAAACAAACCCTGTCTCGAAATAACAAAAAAAAAAAAAAAAAAGAGAGAGAGAGGCAGAGGTGGATCTCTGAATTCAAGGCCAGTCTGTTCTATAGAGCAAGTTCCCAGGATAGCCAAGGTGTCATAGAGAAACCATGTTTCCAACAAAACAAAACAACCACAAAACAATCAAACAAAATTAATATATTTAAATATGGCACAGGGTAAAATTAGAAGTCTACCACTTTTACCTTTTTTTTTTTTTGAGAGAGAGAGAGAGAGAGAGAGAGAGAGAGAGAGAGAGAGAGAGACAGAGAGAGACACTGACTGATTGAGAGACTGACTGTCCAGGGCTCAATGGTTGCTCTTCCAGAGGACCTGGGTTCAATTCAGCATTCACATGGCAGCTCACAACTGGAACTCTAGTTACATGTTTTTGTAATATTTTTATCCTATTTGCCACTGTTCTTGGTTAGCCTCCAGAGCTAGATGATAAAATCCTGTTGTTGAAGACACCACATACTTTGTTAGCAGGCCATAGAGAAATCAAAGTGAAACTGAGCTGGGAGCTTTCTCCCTTCTGGCTAATTTTGATAATGGCTCAAGTTGCGTGCAGGCTGCTTGAGGAAAAAAGTTCATGAACAGTCTTAACTAGATAACTATGTTGGTGTCCCAGAATCGACTCACAACCACACAAACATCCATCTCCATCAGACAGGGAGAGTTTACTGAGCATATGTCCCAGGACTGGTCAGCCAGGGCCACTGTCCAGAAGTTAAGGTTCTACAGAGTTTTTAAGCCCCAAATCCATAAACATCTGTGCCAAGTTATGAGGATTTCCTTAAGACAAAGTCTGTGTTGTACGTGTACCCTACTTCCATTGGTTGGGGTGTTCAACTGTGGCAGGGACTTGCTTTGTCTTGTCTACCAGGGTGGGACTTGTCTAACATTCATGTGTTAACTTGCCAACCAGGACGTCAGTTACCCATGTACATGTCTTTCTGCCAAGTAGGATGTCAGTTCCCAGGGAGGTCTTGGGAACTTAAACTTTACTAAATTACTATTCAAAATGCAAGTCTTATTCCAAATAGTTTCTTATATTGGTGTAGGTGTTTCTCTTATGTTGGGGTCCATCCCAGGGGCAGTTTATAAAGGCAAGTACATAGGTGCAGGAAGTGCTGATGGGTGGTTGGTTGGAGTCCCAGCTTATGGGTAACTATACAAAAACAGTTCTACTGATTTCTATCGTGATTGGTTTCCAAGGGCGCAGAATATGTAATCAATTTGGCATTAGAAAGTTTCCTAGTAACAGCAGAAACATATGAGAAATTTTCCTTATAAATGGCAGGCTAGCCAGGTAACGGTTACCTAGACCTTAATATTTTACCTAGGTTCTAACAGTGGATTCATGCCAACCCACTAACTTACCTGGCAAAATGTGCCTACCTGTGTGATGGAGTGGGTGACTGTTGAAGGGTTCCCGAACACTTTCCAGGAGAGAATTCATGCCTGGTACTGTAAGCCTGTTCAGAACCTATGGCTGTGGGGGTTGTAGACCCTAATGGGGAAAACTGCTACTACTCTTGTTTTGCTAAATGGACAAATTGTGCCCACCAAAGATCTTCTATCTAATCTTGTTTATGTTCACAGATTAGTGCTGTTCTCAGGTTTGGTCAAGGTTTTGTTGGTGTTGGTAGTGGTAGTAGGGGGTTATGTGTGGTAGTGGGTGGTAACTAATAATGCTTAGACTTTTTTTTTTTTTTTGGTTTTTTTTCGAGACAGGGCTTCTCTGTGTAGTTCTGGCTGTCCTGGAACTCACTCGGTAGACCAGGCTGGCCTCGAACTCAGAAATCTGCCTGCCTCTGCCTCCCAAGTGCTGGGACTAAAGGCGTGCGCCACCACCGCCCGGCAATGCTTAGACTTAAAACTGGTTACTGTGCTGAAAAAAGTCACTGTTGAATGCTCAGCCTTAAAGAGGTTGAGCATTCTATCCCCTCCAAGGATCAAAGAACATTCTAGAAGTGGGAGTGGAAAGACTGTAAGAGCTAGAGGAACGAGAGAGTGTTATGAAAGACTGTCTCTGGTATGACATGATTGCATTGAGGAACGCAGCAGCTGTGGTTACCTGTGGAAGACCTACACAGCACTGGGCTCAGCAGCATTCCATCACTGATAGAGGAGAGGCTCATTAGGCCCACCTTTCTGAGGATTTATAGGCCATAACCAGAAGCTGGCAGAGAGTGGCCAACAAGGCACTGCCCTTCCAGAGAACGACAGCTAATAGTCACTGGGATGGGGGTTCGAGGTGGTCATCAGTGAGGTAGCCACTGTTACGGAGTCTGAGCTCCTGTAAGTAACACCTCGTCCATGCTCATGTGAGTAACTGAAATTAAACGTACTTAAGAGATTTGAGGTGACACAAAAAAGTGAGATTGTTTAGAAGAGTAAGAATGTGAGCCTGCTGGCTGACTGTGTAATTGTTAACAGTGCTGAGTGCCCACTTGAGCCTTATGGTGATAGTGTAAAGTGAAAACAGGCAGAGTACTTGGCACAGGGCTGCCATCCTAGCTTTTGAGGTAGTTTAAGGGGGGTAGAAAATCTCAAGCCAGACTGGCAAGGCCATAGAACCCTGTCTCAAAATAAAATAACAAACGGCTACAGATGTACCACACTGGAAGAGCACTTGCCTAGCATCACAAAATCTGGGTTTTATCTCCAGTATGAGAAGAAAAATATCCAAACAAAGCAAACACAAAAACCTAGAGCACTGCTTGCATTTCCTCTACACAGCTGATAACTGCATTTCAGTGTGTGTTTGTGAGGTGAGTCTGGCTGAAGAAAGAAAAGCAAGGAACTATGGTGTTAGGAAACTGAGTCAGGAAGAGAGGAAATGAATAACATGGAGGATCCTGGTAGTTAAACTGAACCTTAAAGAGTCACCTGGAAGGACTGACCCTTAGAGTCTGGAGATTTAGGTGTGGGTTTATCACATCTAGGACAGTCAACTTGTCTTTTTGGTAGAGAGTGTAGGTTTAATCCAGCATAACCAAATTCCTCTAGGTAATGCAAACTAGCATTACTCTAGGTTTAATCCAGCATAACCAAAACTCATCTACTTAAAGGAAATCAAAGTGATTTGTTATGAGCCAAAAGTACACATGAAATGTAAGTTCAAAGCAAAATAGGTCACCTTTCGGAAGAATAAACACATTGTGTGTTCAGCTAGATAGTCAGAAAGGTTTAAGAAGTGGTTTGGAGGATTCTTACAAGAGTTGGTGCCTTATTGCAGTTTATTTAAAGACAAAACCTGAAAAGATGATACTATCACAGCTAGAGTTACACCTGCCAGTGGTGATTGTTCCATATGAGTCGATAATGCTGAAGTTATAAGCAGAAGGCTTGGCCTTATTTTGTACTGTTAAACAGGGTAAATATTTCATATCTGAATGTTTGTGACCAGACGTATTTCAAGTTTCAGATGTTTGAAATCATAAAACATAAGTTATTTTGAAGGCAGAACCTGAATCTAAACATGAACTTTTGTGTGTATAATTTTTTACGTGTGGCTCTGAGGGTGGCTGTACAGCATTTTAATGCCCCTGCGTTTTGTTTGTTTTGTTGGGCTGGGGATGGAACCCAGAGCCTCTAACGTGCTTAGTCTAGTGCCCTACCATGAAGCCATACACCCATGACCTGCACTTGACTGCAGCTTATCAGATGAGATCAAGTATGAAGTTTTTCTCTTGGGATGTCATATCAAAGCACTAGGTGTCCAGAATTAGAGCGGTGTGGATTTCAGATTCTCAGATTGGGTACACTCACATGTGCTGATGAGTAGTAGTGACTGACAGAGATAAAGGCAAACGACTGTCTCTGGTTTTACTAGTCATGTCGACCTAGAATTCCTTCTATTTCAAGTGGTGTGCCATGTAATGCATAAGACCAGTCAGTCTTTTACCAGATATTCAGTAGTTGTTCTGGGGCATGTGGTTTACTTTGTAATTTATCTTCTTAAATTAAATAATGATTATTGCCGGCAGAGGCAGGCGGATTTCTGAGTTGGAGGCCAGCCTGGTTTACCAAGTGAGTTCCAGGACAACCAGAGCTACACAGAGAAACCCTGTCTCAAAAAAATAAATAAATAAAATAAATAAATAAATAAATAATGATTATAATGCCTCTATACTAGAGCTCCTTTTTTGTCTGTTCTTTTTGATTCTCCTAATCTTGCCTCATGTTAGAAGTATTTGATTTGCTTGTTTTGCTGTCTGACTGAATTGGACATGTTAATGCTCCCTGTAATTCTAGAACTGGAAGGCAGAGGCAAGAGGGTTGCAAGTTTGAGGCCTTGGTGGTGTAGCAAATTTCAGGTTACTTGGTGTATGTAGGGAAACTCTGTTGCAAAAGAAAGTATCCACAGCAGAGAGAATGCTATTTAACTTGTTTCCCTTTTTTCCTTAGGAACAGCCACCATATCCTGGCTATAACTCTAACTACTGGAATTCTGTACGACCTAGGGCTCCGTACCCAAGCACATACCCTGTGAGGCCAGAGTTACAAGGCCAGGTATGCTTGAAAATTGGCGGATTTTCTTCCTTTCCTTTCCTTTTCTTTCTTTGTTGTGTTTGTTTTTTGTTTTTGTTTCTGCGTCCTGGTTATCCTCAAAGTTATTCCTCTGTAGATCAGACTGGCCTTGAACTCATAGAAGCTTCTCTTGAGTGCTGTAATTATGTCTCAGCTGTCTTTTCTTTTTTAAATACAGTTTTATATAGCACAGGATGACCTTGATTCTTGACCCTTGACCCGCTTAAGTGCTAGGATTATAGGCCTTTTATCACCCCAGTTTTATTCAGTGTTGGGGATCCAATCCAGGGCTTCTTGAACACTAGGTAAGCACTCCAGCAAGCTTCAGTTAAAACAATTATTGGCATATATTAAGTATATGATAATGGGTCTCATTATGACGTTTTTCTTTTTTTATTTTATTACATTTTTTATTCAGTATATTTTGATCAGTCTTTCCATCACCCTACTCCTCACAGGTGTCTCCGCCTAACTCCCTATGTATCCACTTCTTGTTCTTTCAAAAACAAAAAAGAAAAGGAAAGAAAAGTAAACACCTATAAAACAAACAAAAAACCTAAGATGGGCCCTCAAAAAGACATGGAGTTTGTGTTGGCCAGTTACTCCTAAATGTGGGCTTAATCTGGTGTGTGGTTGCTACACCTGGTGTCAACTTCATTTGGAGTAGCTGATTTCTCTTTTCCAGCAGGTACCAACTGCAGAGAGCTTCTTGGTGAAGGATAGGGGTTTGTGTCCTCTTGCCCTTTTTCTTTTTTTAGGGTATGGGTGTGCTGAGACAAAGTTTTTCTGTGTAGCTTTGGCTGTCCTGAAACTCACTGTGTAGACAAGGCTGGCCTCACAAGTGCCAGGATTAAATGTGTGCTACCACATCCAACTGTGCTAGAATGGCTACCTTCTGAAAGAACCTTTTGCCCAGAATAGCACCCAGACTGGATGTTCCCCCAAATTCTGACATTATTGAGATCAAGTTACATGACACATTTATGAGAACTATCTCTGCAGGAAATAGTTTATGAACAGTGTGATGACAAAATGTAGATATTTTCTTTTCAGGGATCATCTTTTGAAGCCATAGCAGCAAGTGGAAGTAGTGCCGGCTCAGGAAAGGCATACCAGAGTGGCTTGACTAGAAATGGAGGAAGAGTGATCAGCCAGAACGAACGGGAGCCAAAGTGGAGGAGACGGGGTCCATTGAGAAGAGTGAAGTTTATGTTGTAGATGACTGGCAGGTCAGCCGGTGCTGCAGCTGCTCTATTAATGCTGGCCGCGTTCTAACGACATGCAGTTGGTCAGACACAGAAAGTAGTAGCACCAGAACTTTGACTGTGTCAGGGTATCTGGAGCCTTCCAGTATTTGGCTGGGCTGAAGGACAACAAGATAATTGTAGCTATTAACAAAGACCCAGAAGTTCCGAGTTTCCGAATGACGATATGGAACAGTCACAGACTTATTTAATGGTTCCTGAGATACTGAAGAAAAAAATAGGTCAAGGTCATAGTCATACCTTAAGAAAACTGTCAGGGTGGTGGTGGTTCACTCCTTTCCTCCCGGTACTTGATTCTCTGAGTTCGAGGCCAACCTGATCTACAGAGCAAGTTTCCAGACAGCCAGGGCTACACAAAGAAACCTTGTCTCAAATAACCAAAAAATAAAAAATAAAAAAAAAAAAAAAAAAAGAGGAAGGAAAGAAACTGTAAGTATTCTGCTGAAATTATAGAAATAGTTTTAGGGAACAATTCTAACATCAGATACAGTGTCCTTTGATGAACTGATTACTATTATTTTTTTAATTATTTGTAGTTCCAAACAGTTATTTTCTGAAATTTTCCAATTCTGTAATATATAAAAAAGCTTTTTAAAATGTAAGCTAATTAATGTAAGCGTATTAAATATCTGGAAGCAGGGCATGGTGGCACATCTTTAATCCCAGCATTTGGGAGGCAGATCTCTGGGTTTGAGGCCAATATGGTCTAGAGTGAGCTCCAGGATAGGGCCACACAGAAAAACCCTATTTGGAAAAACAAAAAAAAAGAAAAAGGAAAAGAAAAAATGGTGCAGAGGTAAGGAGAATCAAGGTGAGCACTAGCAGAAGTTTCACAGAGAATTTCAGAATAAGACTCTTTTCATACAGACAGACAAATAAAATTGAAAAGTAAGGAAAGAATGAAAATAACTTTGCTTGTACCATCCTACCATGACTGTATTTGGGAAATGCATCTTAAGTCTTTCCCCCAACATCTGTTTACACCTGAAACCGTTACACACCTTTTAAATGTTTAAGTTCAGTTTTTAGTAGTGTGTGGTGTGCTGTGCTGTGCTGTGCTGTGCTGTGCTGTGCTGTGCTGTGCTGTGCTGTGGTGTGTGGTGTGCTGTGGTGTGCTGTGGTGTGCTGTGGTGTGGTGTGCTGTGGTCGGAGTGTGCCATAGTGCACTTGGGAAGTCAGAAGAGAGCTGTTTAGAAGCTCTTTCCACTGGATCAAGGGATTAAGCTCATCAGGCTTGCAAAACAAGCACTTTCCCCATAAAGCTTCCTCCTGCCCCATTGCACACTTCTGTGTCTGCCTGTAGTGTGCAGTTTATGGACTCAGTGACAGGAATGACTTTGTTCTCAGCCTTCTGAGTGCTAGAGTTATAGGCCTGTGACCACCATACCCAGCTTTTTCTCATCTTCTTTCATATTAAGGAAAGTTTCAAACAAAGAAACTTAAGTATGTCTACTTAAAAATAAAACAAAAACCCTACCATATTGTGATAGTTTAAATGAAACTGTCCCCCATAGACTCTGGCATTTGAACAGTCGGTTCCCAGTTGATGGTACTTTTGGGAGGTTTAAGAGGTGTGTATGGTCTTGTTTAAGGAAGTCTATCACTTGGGGTAGTCTTTAATAAAGACTTGAGCCACTCCCAGCTTGTTTTTTCCGCTTTGTTCTTATAGTTTAAGATGTGAACTCTTGGGGTTGGACAGATGGCTTGGTGGTTAAGAGCACTGGCTGCTCTTCCAGAGAACCAGGGTTCAATTCCCAGCACTCACATGGTGGCTTACAACTTTCTGTAACTCCAGTTCCAGGGGACCCAACACCTTCACACAGACATACATGCAGGCAAAACACCAATGCACATAAAATAAAATTAATTAAAAAGAGAGAGAGAGAGAGAGAGATGTGAGTTCTTAGCTTACTGCTCTAGCCTCTATGCCTTTACTCCACCATGGTGGGACTCAGCCTCTGAACCAAAAACCCAAATAAACCCTTCTCTTAATTGGTCATCTGTTTGTCCCAGCAACAGAAAAGTGACTAGTACAAATTCATGATCAAAACTTTACAAAGAAGTGCCAGCAAGATAACGTAGTGGGTAGAGGTGCTTGTGCCAAGTATCATCTCACAAGGTCAGTTTCTGGAACCCACATGGTGGAGAAGACAACTCTTACGGGTGCCCTCATGTGTAATACATTCCCACCACTGTCACCCACACAATAAAGAAGTAAATAAGACCAGGCATGGCAGCACACATCTTCATTTCCAGCACTCAGAAAGCAAAGGCAGAAGGATTGAGTTCAAGGCCAACCCTATGTATGTTTGGGCTCAAGCCACATAATGAGACTCTGTCCAAAAAAGAAGTGAATAAGTAGATGTAAAAAAGCAAAAGATTTTATTTACACGGAAGCAATTCTAAAATTAAATCTACTTGTTTCTAACAATAAATTGAATAAAATTTCTTCAAAGAATAATTCTTAGGACTAGAGAGATGCCTTAGTGGTTAAGAGTGCTGGCTGCTTTTCCAGAGGACCTGGGTTCAATTCCCAGTAACCACGTCAGCTTACAGCTTGCTGTAATTCCAGTTACAAGGATCTGACACCTTCACACAAGACAAACATGCAGGCAAAATACCAATGCATGTGAAATAAAAATAAATTAATTATAAAAAAAAAAAGAACAGTCTTTAATCTATTTAGTCATTTGATTGCCATAGGGCATTTAGGTTTGGGGATATTTTATGTAACTCATTTTTTTTAAGTGTTACTTATTTTTACATTGTGTGTGTGTTTGTGTGTGTTTTACCTGCTTGTACATATGTTCACATGTATGCAGTGCCTGTAGAGACTAGAAGGGCATCAGAATTCCTGGAAGTAGAATTACTAGTAGTTGTGAGCTGGAAACTGAACCTGGGTCCTCTGGAAGAGCAGCCAGTACCCTTTACTGCTGAGCCATCTCTCCATCTCTGACCTAGTTTGTGTAATTATAAGTAATATACTTGACAACTTGGTGCCTGCGACTTTTTTCTAGTTGAGTGACTTCCTTGGGAAGCTGGAATACAGACCAAAAAGTCACATGATTTTATCAAATCTTGACCTTTGTATTCTATTAAGGAGTTCTTTTTTCAGACTAAAACCTCAAGGGCTTATGGGGAACATATTACTTGGCTGTTTATTCCTTTATTGTTCCTGACCACACATGCAGTTCTTTAGGCATCTATATTTTGTTTCTCTTGTTTCTAAAACAGGTCCTACTCATGTAGGTCAAGGCCTTCTACCTCGTAACCCTCCTGCCTCATTTTCCTTAGTTCTGGGATTACCAGCGTGTATACACAATTAGGGTTCCTTTTTTCTTCAGATAGGATCTCACTATGTAGACTACTAGCTACAAACTTGAAATTCTTCCTGGTAAATCCTGCTGGGAGTTACAGTTACAAGAAAACATGATTCTGTGTCTTTACTATTTTTAAAAGCTAAGGTGAAACTAGGGAGATAGTTCAGTGGACAAAGTGCCCTCCATGCAAACGTGGTGACCTGAGTTCGGATTCCCAGAGCCACATAAAGGCTGTAATCCTGTGTGTCTATATTCCCTAGGCTGGAATTTTAAACAGTGAATAAGAGGCCCTGTGTCAAACAAGTTCAAAGGCAAGTGAAAGACAAGGACCCACTATCTACATTGTCCTCTGACCTCCACAAGCATGCTGTGACATTCTCCACATCTCTCACACACACACACACACACACACACACACACACACACACACACAGACACACACAGAGCAAATAATAGAAAACATTATAGAGTCATAGTTGAAGTTTAGGGCTTAGCTTTAATCTTATTTGGAGCATTAAGCAGGATTCTGGATATGAGCAATGTAATAGTCTGGGTAGGTGACTTAAAACGACACAGAAAAGGATCAGCAGTATATCTTGGAGGCAGCACACGTGGCTGACACACACAAGGCTCTGGGTTTAGTTCGCAGCACTGTTTTAAACAATAACCAGAGACTAATAAAACACAGTAGTAAGCAGTGCTGTGAAGAGCTTGGTAGTTGGTTGCTTGGACTGGGTCATTTCTCAAAGTCATCCTAATACTCACAATAGTGTAGCCACCATCTGTTGAAGAAATTGTGTATCTGCTAAGGTGTTTATTTTTGCTATCTCAGTTTTTCTCAGTAATCCTGCAGGGAAGTGTTGACTCTTCATTTTCCTGTTAGGGAAGCTGAAGCTAAGAGTAACTGATATAAAGCTGTTAGAGACTGTTTCTGATTTTGTTCTTTCTATTATATGATGATATATTTCTTTCCTCTACCTTGTCCCCCAAGATTCCTAGAGTTGCCTCCTGGGGGCACAAGCTCTCTGCTTAGACATGTAGTGAATTAAGTGTGAGAAAATGTTTGAGAGGGCCATTACTTCTCACTTTGTCATCACATTGTAGCCTTCCACTGATGCCCCGTGTTCAGTACAGTCACAGCCTGTGTGATTATAGCGAATAGAGAAGAGAAAGAGCACTTTATAGACTGCTTGTGTAGCTTAAATTGTCATCAGTTACTGACACTTTTACTTCCTAAAGTTTCAAGGTTGAACATTAAGGGCATTTTAGCCCATAAACCCATTCATCTTTTCCTCCCTGATTACCTTTTTTCCAGAGTCTTAATTCTTATGCAAATGGAGCCTATGGTCCACCTTACCCTCCTGGCCCTGGAGCAAGTGCTGCCTCTTACTCTGGGGCTTACTACATCCCTGGCTATACTCAAAGCAATTACTCCACAGAAGTTCCAAGCACCTACCGTTCACCTGGTAACAGCCCAACTCCAGTGTCTCGTTGGATGTATTCCCAGCAGGACTGTCCAACAGAAGCATCTCCTCTGAGGGGTCAGGTTCCAGCATATTCTGCTTCACAGGTAAGCAGTTCCCATGAAGGAAAAAAATGCCTCTATTTCCTGAATTTTAAACAGTGGAACATTACCATTTACACTAGTGCTGTTTAAGGGGACAGCTAGAGCCATGCGGGCTGTGTGCACCTTTAACCCCAGTTCTCATGGGGTATCAGAGATTGTGTGAGAACTGAAGGAAGGGGGTTCTTTTATATTGATGCCTAAATGGACTTGGCTGAAGAGACCTTAAAAACGTCATAATTATAATTCTTTTAAATCCTCACATATTTATTTGTGTGCATGATGAGAGTTGTGAGGGACGACACACATGTACCACAGTCCACATGTGGAAGTCAGAGGACAACTTTGTGGAGTGTCTTTTCTCCATTTTCTGTGGGTTCCAGGGATTAAACTCAGGTCACAGCAAGTGCTTTTACCTACTGAACCATCTCTCCAGCCCACAATTTTTCTCTCTTTCTTCCTTCCTTCCTTTCTTTCTTTCTTTCTTTCTTTCTTTCTTTCTTTCTTCCTTCCTTCCTTCCTTCCTTCCTTCCTTTCTCTCTCTCTCTCTCTCTTTCTTTCTCTCTTTCTTTCTTTCCTTCTTTCCCTTCTTTCTTCATTCCTTCCCTCCTTTCTTTGTTCCCTCCCTCCTTTTTTCCTTTCTTTTCTTTTCTTTTCTTTTCTTTTCTTTTCTTTTCTTTTCTTCTCTTTCTTCTTTGAGACCATGTCTCAGTATATGGCCCTAGGTACCTGGAACTCCTTGTACAGACCTAGCTGGCCTCAACCTCACAGGAAATTGCCTACCTCTCCCTCCTGTGTGCTGGGACTAAAGACAGATGCCTCCACACCTGGCTCCTCTTTTGCTCTCTCCTATTTTCATTATTTTTAATTCCATGCATACTCTTGTGGCTATGTGCTCATGTACATGAATGCAGATACTCACAGGCCACAAGTGTGAGCACTCCTGGAACTGGAGTGACAGGTTTGGGAGCCACATGATATGGTATCTTAGGACACAAACTTGGATTCTCTAGAAGAGCTCCTAACCACTGACACATGTCTCCAGCCCCCATAAAATCTTTGTAATAAATCTTTAGTTGTTGCTTGAAACTCCCTAACTTACTCTCTTCTAATGCTATTAGGTGTATATTAATAATCTGTGAGTATGTCAAGCATTTCTGTTTATTTCAAGACCACTTTTCTGTCTTCATGTTTACAGCGTATGGATTCATTTATCTGTAGTGTTTTGAAAACTACACATTTTATCGAGTGAATTTGAGACTAACTCATGAGTCTTTCACCAGCTTGTTCTTTGTGTTTGGAAGCCAGGCTTTCTCAGGTGTGGAGAAATTTTGGTAACTGATTAATGAGTTGCTAGCAGGTCAGGACCTGTCTGTGCTATTTTTATTACTTTTAAGCTTTTTTTTTTTTTTTAAGCAGTGACCAACCAGCATACCAGTATATTTGCTTTTCCCAATCTAGAACCCTGGAATGACCTTACCCCATTATCCTTATGGAGATGGCAGCCGCACTGTGCCACCGGCAGCAGCCACTGGACGACCACAAAATGATGCATGGGCTTCTAGTGCTTACGGGATGGGAGCCCGTTACCCCTGGCCTTCAGCTGCCCCCTCAGCCCCCTCTGGGAACCTGTACATGACGGAAAGTGCTTCACCATGGTCCAGCAACAGTTCTCCTCAGCCTCCTCCTTCACCCCCAGCCCAGCAGCCTAAGGTAGGAGGCTTTCCTAATGCAGTTCTGATCTCTGGGCAATTAAGAGGATACATGATGGCACTTCTGTATTAGTCTGTTAGATGCCAAAGAGTTGGTGGTTACTACCTACACCATTATGTTAGCTGAGTTTGTTTTCTCTTATAAACAATATTGTTTGGGGATTTTCTTTTTAGGTTCTTATCTTTTTTTGTACTTTTTCATGGTTTTTTTTTATGTGTATGGATATACTGGCTGCCTGTATGTCTATGGGCTATATGTGTGCCTAGTACCCTTGGAGGCCAGAGCCCCTGGACCTGGAGTTACAGACGTTTATGAGCTGCCTTGTAGCTACTGAGAATCAGATTTGGGAAGTGCACCCAGTGCTCTTACCTGCTGACCATCTCTCTAGCTCCGTATCTTTTTAAAAAGAGACAGGAAAATGCTTCTCTTCTGCTGTGATACTATGTGAATATTAAATAGAACCAAGGGATGTATTTTATAGCCTCATGATATGCAGCAGGAGGGAAAGCAATGCAAAGTAGCACATGCAGGCTTGTGTGTGGGCTTTACGTACACCACAGACAGCACTTTCTGCTTTTGCCTCTGCTCTGCAGGCTTTCACTATTCGAGGGGAACTAATGACTAAGTCACCAGATGAATTGTGAGGTGGTAAGGTTGGTTGGGTAGTGTTCACAGAATGACTTTTAATTGAGGTAGATCCAACCATCATGTTTACAAATTCTGTGCCTCTCACTTAAAAGGGCTCTCCCTTTATCTTCTAACAGTGTTGGTCTCTGATAGGTATGTAGGGGCCAGTTTTGTGGGGATCTTGTCAAGTCCTTTCCTGGTTGGTAAAAGATGTGTACTAATATATCTGATGTTGATAGCGTCCCATTAAAACAGCTTTTGTCTCCTTTCTGTCTTCCCATTCTAAGGATTCCTCGTACTCCTATAACCAGTCGGGTCAAGGCATGAACCGGCACAGCTTTCCTTGCAGCGTCCATCAGTATGAACCTCCGGGAGCAGTGAACAGTGATAATTCAGACCTTTTGGATTCTCAAGTCCAGTATAGTGCTGAGCCTCAGTTGTATGGTAATGCCAGCAGCGAACATCCCAGCAACCAAGCTCTGAGTAATAATCTCCCAGAGGAGTGTTTCTCTTCAGATGAAGGCACTCCTCCAAGTATTAAAAAAATCATACACGTGCTGGAAAAGGTCCAGTTTCTTGAGCAAGAAGTGGAAGAGTTTGTAGGAAAAAAGACAGACAAAGCATATTGGCTTCTGGAAGAAATGCTGACAAAGGAACTTTTAGAACTGGATTCTGTTGAAACTGGGGGCCAGGACTCTGTCCGCCAGGCCAGGAAAGAAGCTGTGTGTAAGATCCAGGCCATACTGGAAAAACTAGAAAAAAAAGGATTATGAAATAATTTGGAATGCAGGGAAAGCCTGTTACCGATTTGGCCAAAGAAGTCTTTGCTTTGGTTAGTTCCCGTCTCTTGAAATGCCTGTGTGACAAGAAGCAACACATTCCAACTTTCTTCTGATCTAAAACTTGAAAGGAAAAAAAACAAAACAAAACTGCAAAGGCCGGCAGAGGAATGGAAAAGCAGCAGTGACAAGATTCTTTTCAGTTTTCAGATGACTGAACATAATAGAAAACTGGAATTATCAGTATTGCCAAGTAGACCTACTTAAGAAACCCACGGGTGTCTGTAGGCTGCTGCTCACCAGATCTCAGGAGGGAGGTAGACGTTATGTAACAGGTTGTCAAAAGCCTAGTCTGAGACAAACAGGCTGTTTTGTAAGCATCTGGACTGTCACATTTTTGTGGTTGTGACTGCATATACTTCATGTGTATAATATGGCTTAGACTCTTGGACCTCTCTTCTGTTTTCTTACCTGCAGGTCACAAATGTAATACTATTCTACTTCTTCGTACATTTTGTAGTAATATGTTTAATATAATCAAATATTGGCGGCCAGGTAGATGAGCAGTTCTGAATGAATTCATATCTTTCACCACTTGACTATTGCAGTGTGTGGTGGGCTCCTGAAGTCATCGTCCCCCTTTCCGTGCAGCATGTTCCGTTCCGTTCTTCCCACCTGCTTTTCATGATGGGGAAGGTGACTCTGAAAATTACATTAACATAAGAATGACAGTGTTCATGGACATTCTTTGCTTTGTTATATTTGGATAAAGATCCACTTTGAAATTGCTTTTTTAAGAAAAATATCTTTTGGCTATTGCAGCTTCCGTAGAGAGCCTTAGGATAAAAACTGGAAACTGAAGTGCCACAGGCAGTATAAATAGTGACTGCAAAAAAGTAACAGAATTATTTAATATCACCATTCTCCATTCAGTAGATCTGTGGGGCAGATCTGAGCTCAGTTTAGCTGATAGACGGAAAAGAAGGAGATTCATGCTCAGGGAATGAGTTAGCCATAGCTGAAGTGGAAAATTCATTATTTTCTTTTCATTTAAATTTGGTCTCTATTTCATAGTATAAATTGTATAGAATTGCCTGTTTCATAAGAAAGGTGTTATTTATTAATAACAGCCAATTTAGAGCCAAGTTTAATAAGAAAGGGGCCGGTTACCCCTGGCCTTCAGCTTTCTTGGTTATCTGTGTATATTGTTATACAGAGATAGGTAAATAATTTACCTTTTAAGCCTAAATTGAGATCTAGCATATAGTATCCGCTTTTGCAACAAAGGCCGTTTCTTAGTAAATTATCAAGGTGATACTTTTTTCTAGACTAACAGGCCTTTATATTAGTGATACTAAGCCTATAGCCATCCCTTCTCACAAGAATCCAACAAATGCCAACATACGATGAGAAGAAATGCAGTAAAAATATTGTCTAGGGGCTGGAGATGTGGCATCAGAGTGTCTGGCTAACATACATGAAGCTCTGGGCTAAATCCCCAGTATTGTGTAAACCAGCTATAGTGCTACATACCTGTCTCAGCATTTGAGAGATGGACACGGGAAGACCGCAAGTTTAAGGTCATCCTCAGCTACATAATAAATTCAAGGTCAGCCTGAGCCAAATAAGGTCCTGTCCCAAAAAGCAATCAGGATAAGTAATTCAAGAAGTGATCATTTCCAGTATGTAGTTTTTAAAAGATTTTATTTGGCTGGGATTGGTGGTGTACACTTTTAATTCAGGCAGAGGAGACAGGTAGACCTCTTGACTTGAAGGCCAACGTGGTCTACAGAGCTCCTGATCAACCAAGGCTACATAATGAGACACTATCAAATCAATCTCATCTAATCAAATCTATATCTGTCGGTTCAATCGTCTGTCTATGGGGTATGTGTATGCTTGCACACGTGTGTGTTTTATATTTATTTTTATTTTTGAGACAGAATTTCATGCCAGGTTGGCCTTAAACTTTGCATGTAGCCTAGGACAACCTAGAAGTTCTGGTCCTCCTGCCTCACTTTCTGTTCCACAGGTAGGTGTGTGCCTGGTTTATGTGGTGTCAGGCAAGCACTGTACTGAGGTATAGCTGTAGCCCTGATTCTCATATCTTGGTCATAGTGCCAGGCTAGCCAGGAGTGAGATCTAACTACCACTCAACTTTTTCTATAAAAGTTTGACAATTACAAGTTTAAGAAGAGAAACCTTAACGCCTAGCTGTGTTGGCAGTGAGACAGTGACAGATTCAGAAGAAAACATGTCTGCTTAACTTATCCTGCCCAGTTTGCCGATGCACATCCTTCATTTGTGCACATGGACATGTTATGCACAAATGTACATATATGTGTATATACCTTAAGTTATTTTTTGAACTACTAACATGATTTTAAACTTACAGAAGAGTTGTAAAGATAGCATTCCTGTGTATCCTCCATTCACCTTCCCCTTGTTTTGACATCTCTGATGAAAACATTTGTCAAAATTAAGAGTTGATAGTGCTATTAATACTAGCTGAAGTAGCAAGCTAAAAGTAGATGCTTTATCTTTTTAGTAGCATCCTCATAAACCGTTCCAGATCCTATTTTGCATTTGGTTGTCTGTCTCAGTAGTCTTTCGCTCCGTGACCTTCTATCATAAGGATAGCTGGTGGTGTCATGTGTTTCTGGAGTGGTTCACATTGAGCGCTCTGCTAAAGTGGTGTCTGCTAGGACCCTCTGCTGTAAGCTTTACCCTGCTTTCCTTTGTGATTACTAAGTATTTGCTAGAGATACTTTGAGACTATGCAAATGTCCTGTTTCTGCTTAGAGTTTGCCTCTTACTATCTCCTGGCAGGTCTTGCTTGTGGCATTTACTACTGTGGTGTTTAAATGGTGATTTTTCTATTCTCATTTCTTCTATATTTAATAATTGGAATTCTTCTGGAAGGAACTGTGATTTCTGGATTTATATTTTTAATTACAACAAGATATTCGGGATAGGTATATACTCAGAATTTAAAGATGTAAATTATGTTAATTGATTCCAGTGGCCAGAAAAAAAAGGGGGCAACATTTGTGACCTGTCTGTGAAAATGTAATGAATTTAAGAAGGAAACTAGTATTTATGATTTGTAAAATTTGTTTGGCTTTTGACTTGAACTTGATTTGAAACTGAAACAATTTTCTTTTGAAATTCACATCTAGACTTTTTTAAGGTGTCTAAATTTATATTACTTTGGGGGTCATTTTTGTGAAAATCTTGAATAAAGTTACCTATACCTGGCATGATAAACAGCTGTTTTCTCTCTAGCACCTTTGTTTAGGTAAAACACCAAGGTTAACACTAAACAGACCAGCCTTAATGAAGCTTCTGGGGCCTGGTGGGTTCTGTCTTCTCTACCTACTGCTGTATGCTTCTTTTAAATGCTTTTAAAGAAAGAGGTTTGTAAAAACAAAAATAATCAACAACAAAAGGAATAGTGCTTTAGTTAGTTGGAATAAATAATAACTTTTAACTATTTTGCTTGTTTTTTTTTTTTTAACATTGGAAGGTATAGACTAAATTTTCTTTTAAGAAAAGTCTTGAGAGGGTAGATAGTTGATGGCGCTTCCTTTTCTTTTTCATCTGTCTTAGGGTTTTACTGTAAAACAGACAACATGACCAAGGCATCTCTTACAAAGACAACATTTAATTGGGGCTGGCTTAGGTTCAGAGGTCCAGTCCATCATCATCATGGAGGGAGCAGGGCAGCATCCAGGCAGGCATGGTGTAGGAGGAGCTGAGAGTTCTACATCTGCTTCTGAAGGCTGCTAGCAGAATATTGGCTTCCAGGCAGCTAGGAGGAGGGTCTGAAGCCCAAGCCTACAATGACACACCTACTCCAACCAGGCCACACCTCCTAATAGTGCCACTCCCTGGGCCAAGCATATACAAACCATCATATCTTTGATTTTTTTTAATCCCTTTTATAAGGTTTTGAGTTTAGAGCAGGTGAAATGTTTCAGTGGGTAAAGGTACTTACCCCCTGTATTAGGGTTCTCTAAAGTCACAGGACTTAGGAGTAGTCTATAGAGTAAGGGAATTTGTTAATGACTTACAGTCTGTTGTCCAACTCCCCAACAATGGTCAGCAGCAGCTGTGAATGAAAGTCCAAGGATCTAGTCCCACAAGGCAAGCAGAGGAGTCTTCCTTCTTCCAATGTTCTTATGTAGGTCTCCAGCAGAAGGTGTGGCCCAGATTAAAGGTGTGTACCAACTCGCCTGGATCTGAGACTTGGCTTTGTCTCAGATGATCTTGAACTCAGAGATCTCCTTGCCTTATCTCCTAGGATTCATAGCCACTATGCCTCAAGATCTCCATGCCAAGATCCAGCTCAGAAACTTGTATCTCCTAGCTTCAAGATCAGGATGACAGGTGAGCCTTCCAGTTCTGGATTGTAGTTCATTCCAGATATAGTCAAGATGACAACTAGGAATAGCCACTACACCCCCAGACCTGAGGACCTGTGTTGAATCCCTAGGACCCACAGAGGAAAAGGAGAGACCTGACTCCGGTTTTCCTTCTGACCTACATGTGCATATCCTCCCCTCCCCCACCTCCCCCACTCAAAAATAAGCATATAAAAAAGTTGTTCTGAGTTTATGAATCAAATTATGAAAAACAGCATTCTCCTGGTTCTACATCTTTTTTCCCCTCCAAAGGCAACCACTTAAATGTTTTGTTATATTTATAACTGGGCAGTGCTTGCACCTTTAATCCCAGCATCCGGGAGGCAGAGGCAGGGAGATCTCTGAGTTCGAGGCCAGCCTGGTCTATCAAGTGAGTTCTAGGACAGCCAAGGCTGCACAGAAAGACCCTTGTTTTGAAAAACAAAAATTTGTTAGGTTTACTATTTTATGTGTTTTGAGAGTTTTGCCTGCATGTATGTGTGTTCCATGTATATGTCTGTTGCTCTTGGAGACCAGAAGAGGTCATCAGATCCTCTGGAAGTAGTCATAGTTAAGAGCTGCCATGTGAGTGCTGGGAGTTGAACCCAGCACCCTCAGCCCCACCCCAACCCGCCCCCTGCAAGAGCAGTAAGTGCTCTTAACTGTTAGCTAACTCTGCAGCCCTGGCAATCACTTTCTTTTCTCTTTTTTTTTTTTTTTTTTTTTTTTTGGTTTTTTTTTGGTTTGTTTTTTTTTTTCTGGTTTTTCGAGACAGGGTTTCTCTGTGTAGCCCTGGCTGTCCTGGAACTCACTCAGTAGACCAGGCTGGCCTCGAACTCAGAAATCCGCCTGCCTCTGCCTCCCAAGTGCTGGGATCAAAGGCGTGCGCCACCACTGCCCGGCTGGTAAACTATACTTTGGAACCATATAGCTGACTTTTAAATAACACAATTGTATTTTTTTTCTCTCTTAGTCTTAGAGTTCTGTTCTTTTGTGAGAGAGTCACATGTGCAGCTTGGCTTTGAGCTTGCTCGGTAGCCCAAGGTAGTTTTGGAATGTGCTCTTCCTGCCTCAGCCTGCTAGAATTACAGGGGTTTACTGCACCCTCCTGTATTTCCTACAGGATGACAGATGTTTCTTTTTTCTGCCACTTCTACACTCTAGCTCAGTCCGTCCCTCTACTTCGGAATACAGCTGCAGTCATATCTTTGTCATTACTAACCAGGCTCAGTCCTGTGTTGAGTGGGGATTTCCTGAACAACTTGTTTTCCTTGTAATTAATCTTTTGTCTTACTTGGATGCCTATGTCCTTAATGATCTATTTGGTATCTAAGTACTTTTTCTAGATCTGTACATTACTTCATTTCGTTTCAGATTCCTGGAGAAGTCTGCTAAAGCCTTTCTTCCATGGATGAAGAATTTCCTTTGCCTCTTGTTTTCCTGTATTGCTTGTTGTAATGGTTTGTATATGCTTGGCCCAGGAAGTGGCACTATTAGGAGATGTGGCCTTGTTGGAGTAGGTGTGTCACTGTGGGAGTGGGCTTTAAGCCCCTCCTCCTAGCTCCCTGGAAGCCAGCATTCTGCTAGCAGCCTTCAGATGGAGATGTAGAACTCTCAGCTCCTCCTGCACCATGCCTGCCTGGATGCTGTCCTGCTCCCACCGTGATGATGATGGACTGGACCTCTGAACCTGTAAGCCAGCCCCAATTAAATGTTATCCTTTATAAGACTTGCCTTCGTCATGGTGTCTGTTCACAGCAGTAAAACCCTAACTAAGACACATATGTGGTTTTGATGGTGGTGGTGGTGGTAGTAGTTTTCTGTTTGTATTTTTTGTATTTTTTTAAACTTATTTCAAGAGATGTATTTTTAGTAGCTTAATGGGAAGTGTTTGATTTTAGATGTGTAACTTAAAGTGTCAGTTTTACCACGCATTGGACAGATACTTTATTAGGTGAGTATATATACTAGGAAACGGTTATTTTAAGAATTGTGGATTGCCCTGTTATCTCAAGAGTTTTCAGAGTTTAGTTTCTAAAATTGCTTCTGAGAAGTGTGTACCCCTGTGGTCATCTGTATAAGACCCATTAGAGGGAGAGGGCAGCTTAACATACAGCCTATGCTGACTTCATACTTTGTACAGGGCCAGTGATGGCCTTGAACTTGTGACTTATTCATGTCTAGCTCTCAAGCACTGGGGTTGCAGGTTTATGTGGCTATTCCTGTTTTGTGTGTGTTTTTTTTTAATATGTTTTGTTTTTGAGTTTTGTTTGTATGTTTTCTTTTGAGACAGGGTTTCTCTAGACTGTAGGGAGCCGACTTTAAGCAGAAAGCGGCTAGAAAGCGGTTATCATCTTTGCAGCCATCTGGAACCATTTACCCTGATAGAGACTTGGTTTTTCAGCAGCCTACATCAGCTGAGCATACTCTAACAAATATCTTGTTTATCCCACATTGCTTGTTTTGCTGTTTAGTGACCCCAGCTGCATAGTGCACGTGGTAAAATGTTTTCACCTGTGTTCTCCTGCGTGTGCTTATAAATACCCAGGATTTCCTTGTAAGAATATATACAGTCAATACAGTTAAGAGGTCAATATGAGAATAGAGTTAAGAGGAATGAACAAGAGTGAATATGCACCAATAGAAGAGAGACAATAAAGGAGACTTGAGACTTGACTCCAGAACCTCTGCCTTGTCTCCATTTTCTCGCCAGTCCTGACCAGTTGACCAGAACAGCAGCTCAGGCCTCAACTGTAGACCAGGCTGGCCTTGAACTGAGAGAGATCCACCTGCTTCTGCCTACTGAGTGCTAGGATTAAAGATGTGCACCACCACTGTCGGGCTAGCTTGTAAGATTTTTAAAAATTCTGTCCTGGAACTTAGTAGTGTAGCTTTGGTGCAGGTCTGTCTGTATTCGTTTTGTGGGGCATATCCATCTTAGAAATCAAGCATTTATATGATATTTTCTTGATTTTTTTATTTGGCTTGTTAATTTCCCTTAACTAGTTCTACTTTTAACAGAATTACTACTCTGCCTTACCCCGTTTTTTAATGAGATAAGGTAGGCAGGCCTGCTGTCCTGGAACTCTGTGTGTAGACCAGGCTGGCCTTCAACTCACAGAGAGCTGTCTGCCTCTGCCTTCTGAGTGCTGGGATTAAAGATATGTACTACTATGCCCAGCTTGCACAACTATTAATTTCTAATCTTTCCTCCTTAAGATTCTCTTTGTATAGTTACAATACTTTACATATCTGAAGTTATTTTCTTCTTCCTGAGTTACAGACTTCCTCCAAAACTGCCTTTTCTTTTAAAGTTTACATTTTTTATCAATAAAAGTACTTTTAAGGTTTGCTCTTAGATTTTTGTTTTTGTGATTCTTCATGTGGGGAAGGATGGGCACCTTCCTTCCACAGTGAATGCTCCAGGGCTTGCTCGGGTCTTCAGCCACCTCACCAACGCCCATATGTCCACCTTTCCCCTTGACATCATTTATTTTCCAGCCATCCTTTTTTTTTTTCCCCCTGAGACGGGGTTTCTCTGTGTCCTGGAACTCACTCTGTAGACCAGGCTGGCCTTGAACTCAGAAATCTGCCTACTTCTGCCTCCTAAGTGTTGGGATTAAAGGCGTGGGCCACCACTGCCCGGCTCCAGCCATCCTCTTTCTGCTTTCCTTAAGTAGGTACAAGAGAACAGCTTACAACCACGTACTGGTCTTCTTCCCCTTCAGTGACCTGAGTTGTAGGAACTACAGACCAGTCCATGGTGGTGGGCTAGACAATCCAGTCTGGATAAGCCTCTGCTCTCCTTGGAATCACGCTAATCCTTGCTGAACTCAGAAGGTTCACTCACCCTGAATGTTCTCCTTGGTCACATCCTTCTCAGCAGCACTGTGCTCATTTCACTATTTCCAGGATGTCTGTAGACTTATCCCAGGGGGTTTCTGGGAGAGCCAGACCCACTGTGTGACCTTGTTTGCATAGGATGGCAAACTCTATATGTCACAGAGAGGAATCTGTTATACAGAGGACAATGGTAGACGTCTTCTGTAATAGGCTAGTGGTCAGCTGTGCGATCAGTCACTAACCAGAAGCCATGGCTCCCGAGTGCTGTCTGGATCTGACTACTGAAAGTGCTGGGAACAAAGCACCCAGTAATTGGAGCAGCAAACTTGAGCACAGCCCACTGGCTAGTGTCCCTGTTAGATAATGCTGTCATCAGCAGGGTTTTCACTAGCAACAAGGGTACAAGCTGTCAGCAGTGGCTTTCCCAGGCCTGTGGTGATGCATCCTTATGAAAAGATTTCTTCATTTCTAAGAGACTGGAACTTTTGCCGAACCTCACAGCCAGAGTTATTACACCTTGGGTTCACTTAAGACTGCTGTCCTACTGTGTGCTCAGCCTATTTGTTTAATATGAACTATGTGACAACCAACCTATTTGCCTTGGGTTTCCCATATAATTAGCTTTTACAACCTAAGCAGATACATAGTTGTAATTTTAAGTTATGTTCTCTTCCATGGCCCCGGCCCACAATAATGTGTGCGTGTTTATGTTATGATCATCATGGGCTGGAGACAGCAGATTAGGTTGGAAGTAGCACTGAGATATTGATTGCATGTTATCTGGGTTAGTTGAGGTCAGTTGGGAGTCAGTGACTTCATTCATCCCTTGTAATTCTGTTTCTATAAGGTATCCCTCCTTTCTTCCCTGTGTGATGCTTTGTTTTCAGTGTTGTTCAGTGAGAGAGGACAAAGCCTCTCTCACTTGTTACACACAGGACAGGAGAAGACAGAACCACAAGGCAATATTCAGGCAGAGGAAGCACAAATTCAGATTGATATACAGAGACAGGGAGAAGACAGAAACAGCAGAGTAGAGAAATGCAAATCTGGGCTTGCTCTGGGTTAGATGATACCTGAAGTGCTTTGATTTCTATCTTTAATGTGACCCCAACACATACTTGGTGGCTCTGAGTTTCTTATCAGTGTGTTCAAACTGACCACACAGGTCCTCTTCAAATCCATAATGTAGGTACCATCATCTGTCCTTTCTTAGATGTACTGTTCCTTCTGGAGATCACAGTTGGTGCCACTTAAGTGGGCTCCAGTTGCAAGGACTTTGAGGATGTCCTCCTCCTTTTGCCGAATTGTGCAGAGGTTTTCATTTAAATTATAACATGACTCAAGGCTGCTATGTGAACTTCTCCCTGGGCAGTGCAGAAAGTCTATAATGTTTTTGTCCAAAGACAAGTCTTGCTAGAATACTTAATCCTCCTGCTTCAGGCTCCTATAGAATACCTGGGATTACAGATCTATACCATTATACCGAGCCTGACCGGTTGTAGGGTTTCCAGTATAATTTGCTCTTGTATAGGATCTATGTTCAATCCCCAGAACCCGAGTCGGGCTGCTCACCACTCTGTAACTCCAGCTCTAGAGCATCCAGGACACCCTGAGGGCACCTACTGTCATATGCATATCTCAGACATATGTAGGTAACTAAAAAATAAACTGCATGATACAGGGGCCAGAGAGATGGCTCTGTGGTTAAGAGTGCATACTGTCCTTGCAGAGCGCTGGAGTTTGGTTCTCAGAACTCACATGAGGCAGCTCATAACTTCCTGTAACTCTAGGTCCATAGGACCCAACACTAAGAACACTATACTTGTGCACACCCCCCCCAACATGGAATTATTTAAAAATAAAGCCTTTTCAATGACATAAGAGATTTCATGGACCCTTTACTCGGTTTCCAGTTTCCCCTGGTGGCAACAGGTAGCAGACTCTGCTGCACCTGGCTTGGAAGTCACCGTAGACCAGGCTAGCCTCAAACTTTCGATGATCTTCCTGCTGCCTGAGTGCTAGGATTGAAGCCATGCACCAGCCACTGTGGCCTTATTTTGCCCATTTTCTAATTGGATTTATTAATAAACCCTAAGAATGCTTTCCATTTTTAGAAAATCCATGGTAATATAGAGTTCCAATATACATCTAACCCAATTCCATTGTATCCTTAAACACCTTTATGGGACATTATAATGGCCTTCCCTGGTATTAATACCAAGGAATGATAATCTGTTTTTTCTTTCAAGGGTCTCTGCAGTGTACCGTGTTTCCTTAGGAGTATCTTAGCTGTGCTATTGCTCTGACTTCACTTGTTTATGATAGTCTGGGAACTACTGCCTGAATTATTTTGTAGATTGGCCTGTCATTGGTCCTGATTACATCTCTGACAGATACTCCTTTAAAATGTTTTTCTTCATCTTGTAAATGTACATGACTGACTTTATAGACCAATTATAAGTTGAAAATTCCATAAGTCAAAATGTATCGAGGGCCAGTGAGATGGCTCAGCAAGGAAAGGGGTTTGCTGCTAAGCCTGATAACCTGAGTTCAATCCTCAGAATCCACATAAGGGTGTGTCTTGGTTACTTTTCTATTGCTGTGATAAGATATCATGACCAAGGCAACTCGCAGAAAAAAAAGTTTCTTTGGAGCTTACAGTGTATAGAAGGTTAGAGTTCATGGCCTTCATGTCAAGGTATGGCAGCAGGTGAACAGGCACGGTACTTGAGTAGGATCTGAGAGCTTGAGACGTGAGCTCACGTCTCGAGCTACAAGCACAAGGCACGGAGATAATGAGGAATGAGCTTTGAGACTTCAGAGCCTGCCTCCAGTGGTTCACTTCCTCCAACAAGGCCACACCACCTAATTCTTCTCAAACAATGTCTTCACCCACTGGGGAAAAGGATACATACATACTCACAGACATGAGCCTATGTGGCCATTCTCACTCAAACTGCCAAAAGTGGGAAGGAGCCAACAGACTCCCACAAGTTGTCTCTGAGCTCCACCCATGCACTGTGTCAGGCATATCTCCACACAAAAAATAAATGAATGCTTAGAATACTTAATTAAACAAAATAGGGTTTAGTCTGGAAATAAACGGGAATGAAACTTGCAATGTTCCAACATTGCATACAAATCTCTTTAGACACCTTACTAGCTACTGTTCTTACCTTTTGTTCTAGATCCTGGGATGGCAACTACCTGAGGCCAAATTTAACTCCCCACCCCTGTTAGTTTGCATAACGTCTCAGCTGCTTTTGAGTTGCTCGTGGGACAGTGGATTAGCTGCCACAGAAACCTATAGCCACGGGACCCAAAATATTTATCTGATCTCTGCACTAGAATATTGAAAGGGAAAAAGTATAGGCTTGTTTCATAGTTTACCTTACACACACATCAACACATACACACACACACACACACACACACACACAAGACGGCTCAGTGGTTAAGAACACTTGCTCAGGAAAAGGACTGGGTGGGTTTAGCTCCCATAAGCCACACCGGGGAGTTCACAACCACCTGTGACTTTAGCTAATCTGGTCTTTGTGGGAACCCAGATATACACACATACATATAACTAAAAATAATGAAATAAATAGTGGAAAAAATAATGAAATAAATAACAAAAAGACTTATACACAATTAAATAGTAGCTAGAAAAATTAAGTGAACTTTTAGCTATGAGAGCTATCATAAACATTTGCCTAAAACTAGCTACTTCTTAAGCCTTTGGAACCTAAAATTTATTCCATTTGAGGCAGTGTGTGTTTCTCAAAGTACAGATCCAAACTACTTGCATCTAAATCACATGAAGCACTATTTAAAATATAGATGCTAAACACACATACACATCAGATCCTTGCATCCTGCCAAAGACCCCCTGGAAAGAGGATTTCTGATGTATATTCATATTTAATTACTACAATGTATGTAGTGCCTGAATCTTTTACAGCATTTACTAAGATAAAGCCATCTATTCACTTGTTATCTCTCTTGGGAGGACTTTGAACTTCTTCAGGGCAGACACTGTGCTAACTACTTTTGTGTTCGAAGTTCAGAGTGGGTACACAGAGTGACTAGAGTCCACAAAGGGGACCCCTGGGTGATGGAAATGCTTCCAAGAGTAACAAAAGAACAACTATTCTCATGAGGCCATGAGGATCACAAGTTCAAAGTCATGGTCACCTTTAGCTACATGATGAGTCTGAGGCCAGCCTAGGATGCCTAAGATCCTATCTCAAAAGAAAATGACAAACTATTTTAAAACTAAAGCAAATAGCAAAGAAAACTCACAAGCCTAAGATAGTTTGATATATTTTAATGGTGTTGGGATATGAAAAAAAAATTATGTTTTCAGATTCCAAATTGCAACCTGAGAGGCATGGTTTTGGGACCTATATATATAGGTCAGAGGCTGTGTATAGCTCAGAGGCTGGGCTCTTGTCTAGCAAACCCAAGGTTCTGAAATTGATCTTTGGCACTGCAAAATAAAATATCAGGTCTGGGGCCTGATGAGCTATCTCGACAGAGCGTCTGGTGCTCTTGCATAGAACCAAGTATGACTCCCAGAACCAAAGTTACCATCACCTGTAGCTCCAGGGGATGTGGTGCCTCCTGACCGCCACAGACACCAGGCACACACATAATATACACACATACGTGTAAGCAAGACACTCATACACACAGAATAAAGTAAATCTAAAAAATGTAAAATGCCAGTATTAAGGACATCCCACCCTCCCCCCACCCCAAATGGGGGCTTACTGTGTGGCCTAGAGTTACAGCATGTACAAGTCCCTTGGGTAAAGGAGTGAGTTTGATCTCCAGGACCCTACAGTGAAAGGAAAACTGACACTTGCAAGTTGTCCTCTGACTTCCACACACGTAGCATCACATACATGACACACACACACAAATATATATAAAATATTTGGAGACCAATATGGGGCTACATAGCAAGGTCACTGCAAAGCAAAAAAAAAAAAAAAACAACAAAAAAAGGTGTTACATAAACCTGTGGATATTTATTTGTGTGTAGTTGTTGACTTGAAGAAACTATGTGGGAAAAAAAAAAAAAAGTCCGGGTTCAGTTCCTTCTCAGTTTCTGGGGGAAAAAAATCGAACCCTTGCCTTATAATCAAGTTAGAAGCCAGGTGGTGGTGGCGCACGCCTTTAGTCCCAGCACTTGGGAGGCAGAGGCAGGCGGATTTCTGAGTTCGAGGCCAGCCTGGTCTACAGAGTGAGTTCCAGGACAGCCGGGGCTACACAGAGAAACCCTGTCTCGAACCCCCTACCCCCCAAAATAATAATAATCAAGTTAGAAAACAGGAAAGCATCTCGTTTGTTTTTCCTTACTGTGGCACCTGCTAGTCAGAATCCGTATCTCTAGCCCTGCCAGTCTCCAGTCTTAGGTGACTAGCCACCGCCATCAGGTTACATCATCCAGGACAAAAATAAAATAAAACAACAACGACAAAAGCACCCTCATTTGCTGCCTCTTGCAGCATCCGTATCCTGCCAGACCCACCTCTTAGGATAGATACCTTTTTGACAATCTCTCGATCCAAATAGAGGGAGTGGGGACAGGGGTGGGAGGATGGAGGGGAGTCAGGACAGACAGACAGACACACAGACAGACAGGGAGACCCTTCAGTCACCCCAGGGCTGCCCACCGGTGTTGTCAGGACCCACCAGGGGTCAGGATGTCCGATTCCCCCGGGTGGGGGGAGCGCCGAGCTCTGGTGGGTCCGAACGTGTCTTCTCAGCTCCTCCCTCAAAGCCTCAGACCCGAGACAGCCCCGCGCGTGCCGCCAGCGCGTGCCCGGCGCGTGCCCGGCGCCCGACGCCTGCCCGCAGGAGGAGCTACATCTCGCGCGACTCCCCCGCACATCTCGCGACACTTCGGCGGGTCCTCCTGTGCCTCAGTCCCTAACCCGGTGAGCAGACTCCGCCAGGCGCACTGCTCGCTGCAGGCGCGCAGAGGAGCCCGCGGTGCAGGAGATTGGGGCGCGGCTGTAGGCTCCGCCCGTCCGCCCGCCCCGCCCGGCTTGGGAGGTAGGCTGCAGCGGGGATGTTCCCCGGCTTCCTTCAGGAGGGCCGGGAGCACGAGCGGCAGCACCGACGAGCGAGTCCAGGTCCGGTCGCCTGGGCCGGGGCGAGCCGGGGGTTGGGGGGAGGGCTCCAGTGTGCACGGGACCCCAGGGCATCTGTGGGCGACTCGGGTGCTCTCGGCCGGGGCACGAGGACACGAGAGCCCGGAGCTGGTGGCCCTGGAGTGGAGGGCAGGCCGAGGATAACGGGGAGGCCCGGGGAGCGTTTGTTCCTGAGCTGCGGTCGGATGTGCCCGGTGCAGCGATGCTGCTCGTCCCTCTCCCACCCTGGGCTTTGGGCTCTGCTTCTGCATCTGCAGCGCTAGTCCGCCGGGTGCTGTCGTGTAGGGTCGGTGGGAACTCGTCTGTCATCTGTCGCCCAGCGGGCAGTTGAGGTCACTTGTTACTTTTCACCCGAAACTCGGGCTCTGCGTCTTCGTGCGTCGGTGCGCAGCAATGGCTGCAGGCAAAGTTTCTGTTTGGGTGTTAAATGTACCACGGGCCCATAGTGAAGCACTCTCTGAGAGTCGGTCAAAAGGGTTCTTAAGCGATCCGTTCTATTTTCTGTATATGAAGATTCCAATAGTTATGTAAATGTATGTGTAATAGATACTTATAATATAATAGAGACTGGGGTCGTAAACCTACCTGTTATTACTGTATGACACACTAAATGACACACTTGGAAGTAGGGAATTTTCAGCCTTTGGTGGTGCTACGTTTAGGTTGAAAATTGGGGTAAAAACATCCCGTTGCAATCAGTTTTTGACCCCATGTTTCTTGAAATTTCTGGGTTTGTTAAAGGGCTTGTGGCATGATGAAACATTTCTAGTTTTCTAAGAATTGGAAGCCCAGTGCAGAACGCTAGAGCTGAACATTTTGTTTCCCTCCCCAAGTAATTTTATATTTTTGTTTTAAATTATCTAACGTTTAAAATTTGTTGTTTGTTTTCAAGAACAGCTTCCAAAGAGCGATTATTGAGCGTGCGAATATTTACAGTGTTAATAGTGGCAAAATAGTTGTCCTGATGGTTTTATTTTGTCGTCTAGAGCGAAATGTCATCGGGAGAATCGAACCAGGAGCAGCTGTCTCAGTCAGATCCGTCCCCATCACCAAACTCCTGCAGTTCCTTCGAGTTGATAGACATGGATGTAGGCAGTTCATACGAGCCCGTTTCTCCTCATTGGTTTTATTGTAAGGTAATAGATTCTAAGGAGCTCTGGATCCCTTTCAACTCTGAGGACTCCCAACAGCTGGAAGATGCACATGGCTCTGGTAGGAAGAAACTGGTGATTCTTAACAGACTCTAATAAATTAACAAGTAATAGCCCCTACTGTGATAGCTACTGACGTGAAATTTCAGAATTGCTCTATTTTCATCCTTTTAAAACTGTATTAAATTTCTGCGTAATTATCCAATATTTTCTGTATTCTAGCTTGTGTTTGACTTTTTAGTCAGAAAGTTTGTGTATAGAGTAAGGTGTCACATTGCAGACTGAGCTAACGTGTCACTTTTTTCCTCATGTAACAAAAATAGTGTTAGTGATGATATATCACCGTAATAGCCATTCTTTGCCTTCCCATCCCTCAAATAAGAACGTTTGAAAAGTCAATGTATATATCTATCTGTATGAGTGTGTGTGTGTGGTGTGTGTGGGTGTACAAGAGGCATTATTGACTTAGAAAAGGAAAAAAATGTTCAGGTAGTGTTTATCTTTTTTCACTAAAATATAATTGGCCTGACATAGTAAAAATCACTCATGAAAAAGATATGACCAAAAAGAAAAGAAAAGAAAAAAGATGAAGAAAAAAAGAAAAAGATAGGAACCGAATTCTGTCTACGATGTAACCAAGTAGAACTTGATGTGATTGTTTGGACTGTAACTTAAAGTTGTATTTTGGGAGAGTTGTTGTGACATAGTGTACTTCTTTTCTCTTTTGCAATTCTTGATAGGAAGAGATTGTAATGAGAAAGTTGTTCCCACGGACGGGGGCAGATATGATGTCCATTTAGGGGAGAGGATGCGGTATGCTGTGTACTGGGATGAGCTGCCGTCAGAAGTGAGGCGGTGTACGTGGTTTTACAAAGGAGACAAAGACAATAAGTACATCCCCTACTCAGAGAGCTTCAGCCAAGTTTTGGAGGTACTCCTCAGCTTCTGGGTTACCTACAGCTCTCTTTCTTCTCTTGTCTGATTGTTTAGTAATACCTTAAAGTCTTCTAACAGATCGCGTGAAACTTCCAGGAAAAAGATCACCTGCTTTTATGCTGTAACTTAATGTACTTTCTCTCTTCAGGCTAGTTTCAAATTAAAGTTGTAATTTCAGATTTCAAGTTTTATAGAAATTGTATCGTGCCTTTTAAGGTAAAATATAGCTGGGCAGTGGTGGTACATGCCTTTAATCGCAGCACTCAGGAATCAGAGACAGGTGGAGCTCTTGAGTTTGAGGCTGGCCTGATCTACAGAGTGAGATCCAAGACAGCCAGGACTATACAGTGAAACCTTGTCTCCAACAAATAAGTAAGTTAATTAATTAATCAATTAATTGAATGTTTCCCAATGGTAATTCTTGTTAACATCTAAAATATGACCACAAAAACAATCTTTACATAATTTTTATAAGATTTTTTTTTTTTTGAAACAGAGTTTCTCTTTTAAGTCCTGGCTGTCCTAGAGCTTGCTGTGTAGACTAGGATGGCCTCAAACTCAGGAGAGATCTGCCTTCCTCTGCCTCCTGATTGCTGGTACTAAAGGCATTTGCCGTGATGCCTAGCAGTTTAAATTTTTATTTTATTATTTTTTTTTATTATTTTTAAGGTTTATTTATGTTCTCTGCTGGGTGGTGGTGGCGCACACCTTTAATCCCAGCACTTAGGAGGCAGAGGCAGGTGGATTTCTGAGTTCGAGGCCAGCCTGGTTTACAGAGTGAGGTCCAGGACAGCTAGGACTACACAGAGAAACCCTTTCTCGAAAAAAAAAAAAAAAGGTTTATTTGTGTATGTGAGTACACTATCACAGTCTTCATGCACAACAGAAGAGGGCATTGAATCCCATTACAGATGGTTGTGAGCCACCATGTGATTGCTGGGAATGGAACTTAGTTCAGTGCTCTTAACAGCTGAGCCATCTCCCCAGCCTTTTTTTTTTTTTTTTTTTTTAATGAGGGAGTGTTTACTTGCATGTAAGTGTACCATGTGTGTGCAGTGCCCAAGGAGGCCAGAAGAGGGCATCGAAGTCTGGAACTGGAGCTATAAATACTTGTGTGCTGTTGTGTGGGTGCTAGGAATTGAACCCAGGTCCTCTACAAGAGCAGCAAGTGCTCTTAACTACCAAGCTATCTCTGTAACCCCAATTTGTATTATTCTTTTTTTCTTCTTTTTTTTGGTTTGGTTTGGTTTTTCGAGACAGGGTTTCTCTGTATAGCCCAGGCTGTCCTGGAACTCACTCTGTAGACCAGGCTGGCCTCGAACTCAGAAATCTGCCTGTCTCTGCCTCCCAAGTGCTGGGATTAAAGGCGTGTGCCACCACCGCCCGACTGTATTATTCTTACTCTGAGAAATATAGTGGTTTTCTTGAACTTGAAATAAAATTGTTGTCGATATTGATGTTATTGAATAGTGATAAAAATCCAAAGTAGTATTTTTGTTTTTAATCTTTTTTTTTTTTTTTAATTTATTGTTTGTTTGGAATGTTTCATTTTTCTTCTTGAGCCAGAGTCTCACATACCCGAGACTGGCCTCAGAGTTAACAGGTAGCTGGAGGTAGTTTGAACTTCTGATATTCCAGCCTCTGCCCCCTCGAAGGCTGGGGTCCATCACTACACCTGGATTCATGCTTTGCTGGGGATAGAATATGGGCCTCTCTGCATGTTAGACAAATGTTCTTCGTCTTTTTGAGACAGGATCTTGCTGTGCATTTCTTGCTGGTCTAGAACTCACTGTGGGGCCCACGTTGGCCTGAAATTGAAAGTAATCATGTTTGGCTTTCTAAGTGCCGGGGTTACAGGGAGAGGCCACCACATGTGGCTGGTGGTCATTGTAAAGGATGTTAACGAGCTAGGAGTATATCCCATGGCACAGTGCTTGTCTAATATGTGGGAGGCCCTGGCTCCATTCTCCAGCCCTACACAACCAAAAAGTTTAAGATGAATTTGTTAACTTGGAGAATGATTTTCTTATCGGAATTCATTAAGAAGTTCGGGTTTAAAAAAGTTGTTAGAGAGTCTGACATAAACTATATTTTCTTTTAAGGATACATACATGCTTGCAGTAACTCTGGATGAATGGAAAAAAAAACTAGAATCTCCAAACAGAGAAGTTATTGTATTACACAACCCAAAGGTAACGTGGAGTAAAGTGCATGAGTGAGATTTCGATCACAGATCAATGCATTACTAAGGAAAATCAATGGCTCTTTTGTTCTGTGGATGCCACACAGAATAACCTTTGGCATGGTTTATATTGGACTCCTCTGTTATAAAGGTTATTAATGCTTAGAGTCATTATTTACTCCATTCAGCTTGTATGTAAGAATTTTCTTTTATGTGTGTATGATGTATGTATGTACGTAATGTGTGTGTTTGTGATTTGTGTGCAGTGTATGTGTGCTTGTGGATATGCATAAACAACATGCTTGTTGAAATCAGAGGACAGGTTTGAATGTCACTTCTGTTCTAGCCTGAGACAAGTTCGTCATTGTTCTCTGATGTGTATACCAGACTAGCTAGCTTTTAGGGCTTTTTCTGTCTACCTCCCAAAGTCCTGTGCTCTGCCTGACATCTTAGCATCAGGGTGCTGGGGTTAAGATTCATGTCCTGCTGTGTCCACCATTACATAGGCTCTGGACATTTTAACTCAGCTCCTGCACTGTGATAGCAGTGAATCCTTCACACACTCAGCTGTCTCCCCAAACCTAAGAATTTTTCTTAGGGAAAATGAGGATTTATTTTTAAGAGAGTGTCTCACTATGTGGCCTTGGTTGGCTTTGAATTCACTATGTAGATCATACTAGCTGTGTAGACTGAGCTGATTCAAACTTGCAGAAGTTCTTGCCTCTGCCCCCCACATGCTGTAATTAAAAGCATGCACCTGGCCCATCTGATCTGCTAGTTTAATGCATTTTCAGGCTTCTTACTACAGGACTTGCATGTCAAAGCTCCAGTTGAGGTTTTATTATATGAAAGATGTGTTTCTGTCATTCACAATGTGTTAAATCACAAGTTAATGTAGACTGTATTGTTCTGGTCTTTTCTGTTTAAGCTCATGGTGCATTACCAGCCAGTTGCAGGGTCTGATGAGTGGGGTTCAACATCCACTGAGCAAGGTCGGCCAAGATCGGTAAAAAGAGGCGTTGAGAGCATCCCTGTTGATATTCACTGTGGTAATGTTAATCTTTTATTTTTCTTTGTGTTCTGATGTTGATTTGTTCTTTAAACTGTGGCTTTCTTTGGATTTGTATTACTTCGGAGGATTAAAAGTGTTCTTTAATTATGTGGGTTCATTCTAAATTAAGACTAATATCACTTCATCTAAGTTTTACTCTTGTTTTTATTCTTGGTTTTTGACAAGTGTCTCCAATATGTCAGGACTGGTGTTAAACTCATTTTATAGGATAGCCTTAAAGTTTTTATATTCCTGCAACCATCCCCCTTGTGCTAAGAGTAGAGGTTTGCCATGCTTTGACCATTTTATGTGATACTGGGATCAAACCTTAGGCTTTCCTGGACATGGTACTGCGTGTCATCAGTCAGTGGTTCTGCAGAGGCCAGTGGATCTCTGTGGTTTGAGACCAGCCTGGTCTACATAGTGAGTCCAGACTAGTCTGTGCAACATAGTAAGACTTTGTCTCAAAACAAGCAAACTGTAGGGCTGTGTGTGTGCTAGGCAAGCATTCTACCCATTGAACCCATTCTACCCATCTGGGGAGTGAGTGTGTGCACTCAGTGTGTGCATGGGAATGTCACCAAAAATAAAAAACTAGAAAGTAGAATTCATGTTGTATGAAGTAGTTAAATAGATGACTATTTTGTACCTTTTAACTTATCTATTTTTATTTTAATTTTGTTATATTTATAATCTGTTTCTAATTTTTCTTTTTAATCCTATTTCTAGGGGAACCTTTACAGATAGACCACTTAGTGTTTGTAGTCCATGGGATCGGACCAGCTTGTGATCTCCGGTTCCGAAGCATTGTTCAATGTGGTAGGTCTGTAAAGCACGGAAGATAGCTCATTTGAGAAAAATTATCTCCTGCGAGCAGGATCAAACATTGTCTTTATCTTAAGTACGTAAGAAGATTTGTAGAGCTAAGGATGGTAAAAAGGGAGTGAAGCTTCCCTTAGACCTGAGGGTTAATAATTTCCAGAGACTTAATACTCTTAACTAGTATTATTTACTGTGAGTGAATAAGCCTGTAATCCTGGTGAAACTCTTCTGTGATTTAACCAGCCTATTTATAACCAAATTTAGAGAGAACCATAAGGATAGGCATTTAATAATAGAGACTTTTCAGTGTTGTAATTCATAGCACAACAAACCTCTTGACAAACCTCAGCTGAAGTCACAAAAGTAACTTAATTTTGAAAGGTAGTATCTTCAGAGTTTGATGGTATTCAAAGTTTGTCCCACTTGGGAATTCCCTTCTACTTGGTAATGGTTCCGAATAGACTAGATTTATGATCTGCAAGGTTAAGGTTGATATGATAAGAATGTTGAACGACAGTGTATTTTCCAAAAATCTGACGTATTAGGAGCTAGGGACAGTGCTCAGCAGGTAAGGTACTCACTGGCTGCTTCTCCAGAAGATCACGGCTGGATTCCAGCACCCACATGGTGGCTCAGACTCCTTGAAGACCAGTTCCAGGGCATCTGATGCCCGTGTCTGACCTCTGCAGGCAATGCGTGCATATGGTACAGACATAACATGCAGGCAAAGCACACGTATGAATAAAATAAAAATAACTTTGCTATTTTTGTTTGTTTGTTTTTTGGAGAAAGGGTTCTCCCTCTGGCTGTCCTGGAACTCTCTCTGTAGACCAAGCTGGCCTTGAACTTACAGAGATCTGATTGCCTCTGCCTTCCAACTGCTAAAATTAAAGGTGTCACTATGCCTGCCTAAAATTAATTTTTTAAAAAATAAATATAAATTATTGGCTAATGGATGCTTTAAAAAACCAGAAAATTTTGAGTTTTGAGTAGCTGCCTTCCCAGTTAGTTTACTAACCTGTTTCTATTCCAGGAGTGTCTGTCTGTATGTGTTTGCCTGTCTGTCTTTTTAGACAGGCTCTCACTATGTAGCACTGGCTGACCAGGGACACATGAGGATGACCAGCTGGCCTGAGTTCACCGAGTCCCGCCTGCTTCTGCCTCCTGAGTGCCAGCGCTGAAGGTGCAAGCTGGCACCCTGCTGTCTTTTTCTTTCTTAAACTGTTTTTTTTTTTTAAATAATTTTTAAATTTTAAAGAATTACATTTTAAAATTTGTGTGTGGGCACATGGGTGATTCAGCACATTTGTGGAGGTCAGAGGACAACTTGGAGAAGTCACTTCTCTCTTTCGACCATGCGGGTCCGCAGGTGTTCAGGCCTGGTGTCAAGCACCAGTACTTACTGGGCCATTTTAATAGACCAGCTAACTGACACTACTTCTGTCAAACACACATGGAAGAATCAAACAAACAGGAAAGCAGTAACAACTAGAGTTAGGGTAGGAACACGACTGCAAGACTGTTGACAGTTATGTGATTTAAAAAGCGAACCCATTCTATTATACAGTGTTTTGTATGATAGACCCGAGCTTCATATTAAATAATGTTCTCCTCATTAACATGTCTTAGTTTTTCCTAAGCTAGTTACTTTGTCTCCAGTCAGCAGCATTCTAAGGGTGCATAGCAGTGCTCTCATGTGTTGTTGCATCCAGAGTCTGTGTACTAGTTGCCTCGCTGTTGATACATACGTTGATTTTCTTTTCTAGTTAATGATTTTCGAAGTGTTTCCTTGAGCCTGCTCCAAACACATTTTAAGAAAGCCCAAGAAAATCAGCAGATTGGAAGGGTAGAATTTCTTCCAGTCAACTGGCACAGTCCTTTGCATTCTACTGGCGTGGACATGTGAGTAATCCCTTAAACCCTTAAATTGTTAACTATAATTATAATCTTTGTGATCGTCATGATGCTTAAGTACATTTTTAATAGCTGATTATATATTCAAATAAAAAATGAAAGATAGAAATTTTATTTAAAACCTGTCAGGGAAATGGACAGCTTGGGTCAATGACAAAGCATTCATATTTAAAATGAAGGTCTGTAACCACTCAGAGCCATCTGTAACTGCAGGCCTCTTTGTGCCCCAAAATAATGATTCTGAGCCTTCTTATATATGAATAAATGCTTAGGCCAAAAGCCTTTGATTGTTCTCTGACTAGCTCATAACTTAACTCATCCTGTTATATTCTTCTAAGTTCTGTCATGTGGCTGGTTACCTGGTCCTCCGTTTCATGGAACTGTCTTCCTCCAGAGTTTTCCTGTGCCTTACTATCTCCCAGAATCCTCTCTCTGTATTGGAACTTCACCATCCCATTTTCTGCCTGAGCTAATAGGCCAATAGCATTTTATTGACAGGTGATGCTTCCGTACAGTTATCAATATCTAATTAACTACGCATTACAGAAGAGCACCTGTGACCAAGGTTGAAGTCGGCACTAATCTGTGGGTAGAAACAAATATTTAATTTTTTTTTTTTTTGAGTCAGAGTCTCACTATGTAGCCTGGCTGGCTTAAACTTGAGATAAATATAGATATATAGGCTGGCATTGAACTTCCAGAGATTCCTCTGCTTCTGTCTCCTGAGTGTTGGGATTAAAGGTGTGTGTGTGTGTGTGTCAGCATGCCAGACCTTATTTATAATGTTCTCAGTGTTTAACTTTAAAAACCAGTGTTGACTAGTTGTTGATTGAGGTTTTAGAAGATAGTTACAATTTACTAAGACTAGTACATGCAAAGAACATTAGTTTTTAACTAAAATGCTTTCATCCCATTGTTAAAATTACTGTTAGGAATAGACTGCCTCAACCAGCAGCCCACTGTGGGAACTACATTCTGTAACTTTTTTTAGTTTTATTTTTATTCTCTGTTCATGACTGTTTGCCTGCTTCTCTGTCTGTGCACCTCTTGTGTGTCTGGTGCCCAAGACCTGCAAGGCTATCAGATCGCTTACAACTGGGATTATGGATGATTATGTACCACCATGTGGGCTCCGAGACTTGAGCCCAGTTCTCTTAAATACTGAGCCGTCCTCCTGCCCTTCTGTAGTTCTGTAGTTAACCCCCAGAGCATTCTTTTCTGTTGTTTGTTTATTTATTTTTGAGACAAGGTCTCCGTGTAGCTCTTGATGTCCTGGATTTGTTTTGAATTCACAGAAGTCCACCTTCCTCTGCCTCCTGAGTGCTGAGGTGAAGGCTCGCCCCACTGTGCCCAGCCTCCATGAGACTATTCTTAGGGCCAGTATATAACGGCAGTGCTGCAGAACAGAGAACAAGGACTGGCTGAGTATGGCTCTTCATGATTTTTATAAAAGATTTTAGGTAAAACAGTGGAGCACAGCAATGACCTTTTCCATTGGCGTTGATGGATAATGAGCTACTCCTCTCTCCCTTCACACACAGTGAGAAGGCGACAGAGACCAAGGGAAGGGCCTCTCACTGCCATCCAGTCCACACTCCCCTTCCTATTGGAGCTAGGAAACGGTCTCCTAAGTTGAAAGTTAAGGTACACATTTCTGCTCCAAGAATGATGTGATCACACTTCATAGTTCGCTTTGTAGGAGTTTCCTTATAGTGTATTGTAGAAATATTATATGATTTTTGTAGAACTAGGAAGTTAACAAATACAGGAAGGCTTAAAGCTCCCATTAATAATGCATGTATCTCTAAATTACTTTCATGCTTAGCTCTAAAAATCTGCTTGGATTCATCTTAGATCTGTATATAATTAAGGAGTAGGTTTTTTTATCTTTTTTTAAAAATCTTAATCTTTTAAATTAAGATGTGCATAATTAGTTTGGCCTGGTGGCACATGCCTGCCTCTGATCCCAACAGTCAGAAGGTGGAGGCTGGTGGATCTCTGTACACAGAGAAACCCTACTTCAAAAAACTAAAATAAACAAAACAAAAACAAACAAACAAAAAAAGAAATGCTGGGCAGGGGTGGCACATGTGGATTTCTGAGTTCCAGGACAGCCAGGGCTACACAGCGAAACCCTGTCTCAAAAAATAAACAAACAAAAAACACAATAAAAAAACTAACTAAATAAATAAAAAGATGAACATGATTTTTACCAATAATTAACTTTTCTGTTTCACATTAGATGTTTAATTTCTTTAAGAAATTATTTATTATATGTGAGTACACTGCCGCTGTCTTCAGACACACCAGAAGAGGGCATCAGATCTCATTACAGATGGTTGTGAGCCACCAAGTGGTTGCTGGGATTGAATTCCGGACCGCTGGGAGAGCACACAGTGCTTTTAACCTCTGAGCCATCTCTCCAGCTCATTTAATTTCTTGAAATGAGGAAGAATTACCATTTATTTTGAACTATAATTTTTCTTCTTAAAATGTTACTTTTTATTTTTGGTTTCTTACTAAAGATGATTATTTGTTTAACTGGTACAGTAGTAGATCTTTGAAAAGGGGACTCAATTTTAAATCTATAATAACCATAAGTCAGTTGTATTACAATTAAAAAAATAGTATCTAGTGAGTTTGAGGATTTAGGTGAAGACCTTGTGTTCAGTCCTCAGCTGTGGGGAAATGTATCTGAAGAGATGGCTCAGTTGGTTAACAGTGCTCTTGCAGAGGACCCAAGTTCAGGTCCTAGCACCTAAATGGTAGCTCACAACAGCCTGTAACTCCACTTCTGGGGGCTTCAACACCCTCTTCTGGCCATGGTGTTGCATGTCTTTAATCTGAGCACTCAGGAGGCAGAGGCAGACAAATCTGTGAGTTTGAGGCCCATCTGGTCTGCACAGCAAGTTCCAGGATGGCCATGACTATACAGACAGACATCATCTCAAAAGATGAAGAAAGAAGAAAGTAACAGTTGAAATTAACATTCAGGTCTCCAAATCTAGGGCAGGAGAAGCCTGGTTCAGCCAACCTTCCCAGTGTCTGCTCCCTGAGGAGCAGAGTTCCAGTACACGTGCTCTTCCCCAGTGCTCCCCTCCATCCTGGGGCTGTGCCTCTTCTCAAGTCCCCAACCCATCTCCCTGCGAGAAAAACTGGACGTGGGGATGGGCAAGGGAACTAGCCAGGGGATGACCCTTTTCTGTGGCATTAGAAGGAGGAGGGACCTATTCCACCTCTCAAACTTGAAGCAATCCCCAGTCAGTGTTTGAGCCTCTGTGTCCCTTAGGCACCAGTTGGTGAATCCTCGATGACAATTTGGCAACGTCAGGACTAAATAGCAGATGTCATGGGGAAAAATTCAAATTTCCAGTGTCCAACGGATATTTTATATAGCTGTACAACACAGGGGCACACACATATTTAACCTGAAATCTAAGCTGATGATAGTACACCTGGAATCCCATTATTGGAGAGGCTGAACCAAGAATCACAAGGTCAAGGCTAGCCTGGGCTGCAAAGTGATAGTCTGTCAATAAAATCTGTGCTTTCTGAAGTTAAATGACGTCTCTTCCTTTTCTTTATTTTCTTTTTTTTTGGGGGGGGGGTGTTGGGTTCGAGTCGCAGGTTTGTTTGTTTGTTTGTTTGTTTTTGTAGCCTCAGTTGTTCTGGAACTCACTCTGTAGACTAGGCTTGACCAGAAGTCACAGAGATCTGCTTGCATGATGTGGCATCTTGTCTGTATCTTAACTTTCTTTTTCTATTTTTTTTTTGTTTTGATTTTATAATTTCTGTATCGAAGAAACTGAGTTGTCTTTATTTGATCACCTCGTTTTTGTTTCACTAAACATATACTTTTGTCTTTTCTCCACCTTGATAAATATGTCTTCTGTTATTGCATGTTTGATTCTAAGCTTTAAAAATAAGCTAAATAATAACTTAGGAGTAGCAGTGGACTACATTTAGGTTTCCTGCTTAAAATATCTTGTTTTTTTCCTCCCTCAGAGATCTGCAGCGGATAACACTACCCAGCATCAATCGCCTCAGACACTTCACGAATGACACAATTCTGGACGTCTTCTTCTACAACAGCCCCACCTACTGTCAGACTATTGTGGACACAGTAGCTTCTGAAATGAACCGAATATATACACTTTTTCTGCAGAGGAACCCTGATTTCAAAGGGGGTGTATCCATTGCTGGTCATAGTTTAGGTAACAAATGAATTCTCTGTAGCCAG
Organism: Rhabdomys pumilio; assembly: GCA_030674055.1. Classification (NCBI taxonomy): domain Eukaryota; kingdom Metazoa; phylum Chordata; class Mammalia; order Rodentia; family Muridae; genus Rhabdomys; species Rhabdomys pumilio. Next base: position 17,382,815 of record JANHMN010000015.1, on the reverse strand, counting down.
AGAGGATAATCATACTTTGAAATACAGTGTCTTTAATCAGTAACAGAATCAGAGACTACAAGTAATCTGTGATGAAGGGTTGGAAGGGGTTGGAAGGGTGGTGGGAAACTGGAAGACTCTCCGTGTTGATTTTCTTACATGTGTAATTGGCTAATAACTTTTTTGTATAAAAGACAGCCAATGTCTTAGAAATTGTCCCTTCTTCTATTTTACTTATAGGTTCGCTTATATTGTTTGATATCCTAACAAATCAGAAAGATTCTATTGGGGATATTGACAGTGAAAAGGTAATTTGGAAGTTTAGATAGGCTCTTTTGTAGTATTCCATACAAAAAGATTTTTAGATTTCCAGCCTTTTGTGTTTAGCTGTCTAGTCTTATGCCATAATGTTAAATGTACATTTATTTTAACAGCCTGGTAATTATATGTCTTGTCATTATTATGTGATAGAAGCAAGGTAGTGTTTTATGTCTACAAATCCCTGGCATATTATAAAGTATTGAAGCAGGTGTCTCCTTCCCTCTGTAAATGCACTGCTGGGGCTTGACTAGAACTGTTCTCACTGAGCTCATTGTAGTGTGTAAAGACGGAAGACTGACTTGGTGATTTGTAGATGTTATGTGTGAAAGCCAAGGGCAGACAGGATGGTGAAATCTCTCTTCATAAAGCCTATGAACATTTTACCACTGATAGGACTGATTTAGTATTTGATAGACACCATCTTCTAATTTATTTATTTTTGTAAGTATCCTGTGAACCTTTGGGTTCTGAGTTCTTCTAGGACCTTGGGTTATTTTTTATATATGTGGCTTCTTTTTGCTTTGATTTGTTTTTTTAATCTATGTATGAGTTTTGCCCACGTGTTTGTATGTGTGTCAGAAGGTACAGGATCCCCCAGAACTGATGGTTGTGACCCACCATGTGGGTGCTGGGATATGAACTCTGGTTCTCTGGAAGAACAAGTTCTCTTAACCACTGGGCCATCTCTCTAGCCCCTGCATAGCTGTTTTGCCTGCATGTGTATATATTCATTGTGCATGTACCTGCTGCCCCTGAAGGTCAAAAGAGGCCATTAGGTCCCCTGGAACTGAAGTTACAGATAGTTGTAAGCAGTGTACTATGTAGCAATGTCTATGTGTTAGTTACCGAATCCAGGTCCTCTACAAGAGAGCAAGCTGTTAACTGCTGAGCCATCTCTCCAGCCTCCCCATCCCTGATTTAAAATGTTATATGTATCAGTGTTTTGCCTTCATGTATGTCTGCACCATCCTTGTACTGGTGTCCTTAGAAGCCAGAAGAGGACTTTGGATCCCCTGGCACTGGAGTTACAGACAGTTGTGAGCTGTCATGTGGTTGCTAGGAAGTGAACCCAGGTCCTCTGGAAGAATAGCCAGTGCTCCTAACCACTGAGTTGTCTCTCCAACCCTGACTGTTTTATCTTAAATTACGTTTTCTTCATAAGCACTCATTAAGGGCTTTTTAATGATAATGGAGAAGATTTTGATATTAATTAAAATATTTAAAATATTTTTTTGCCAGGCGTAGAGGCCTTTCATCCCAGCCCCTGGGAGGCAAAAGCAGGTGGATCTCTGTGAGTTTGAGGCCAGCTTGGTCTATCTAGCTAGTTCTTGGCCAGCTAGGTCTAGACAATGTTTGAAACTGTCTCCAAAAGAAATAAATAAAAAGGTAAAATTTAAAAAAAAGTTAGCTGAGGTTGCAGACAGTGGAGATCACTGTTTTATTTTGTATAAATTAAAATTTATTTAAAACTGGAAGTGGTGATATATACCTGTAATCCCAACACTTGGGAGAGTAAGGCAGAAGGATCTAGAATTAAAGGGCATCCTCAGTTACATAGTAAGCTTGACACCAGCCTGGGCTACGTTAGACCTTAGTTCAAAAACAAAGCAAAGGTTAGAGTTAAGGTTCATTACTGTAAATATCTTACATGATATAACTTATATTATAAAATAATAATAAAATAAATGAATTTTCTGAATAACAAGCTCTATGATACAATTTTTAGGGTTCATTGAGTGCCGCTGAGGATCGAGGAGATGTGTCAACATTAGCAGAAGAACTGAAGAAGCTTCAACTCTCTGAGTTCATCACTGCCTTTGAGAAGGAGAAAGTCGACAAAGAAGCTCTGGTAAGAACAGGCTTTTAACTGTTGCACTGAGCGGTTCTATGTACTTTTATCTTCTCATGTTTACCAAGAACATGCCCTTCGGAAGCCGTCTACTTACAAATATCTCACCACTGATGATGGTTCAGCATTGCCCATCTGCTTTTATCAAATAAAGGATCTTTGCTGTGTGGGAGCTCAAGGGCCATATTGATGCGCACATGTCAGAGAGAGATCTTTAGCTGGGCTTACTTACAGCTGGTGCAGTCAGGAGCTGGCCCTGGTGTGAGCAGGAGCTGCCTGGCTCTTAGTTTCCATTAGGTAAAGAGCTGTACTGGGGGTTTTTCTTCTGATTTGATACATCAGTTTACTTATCAGGTATTTAATAAGTGCCCACTGTGGTCAGGCATGCGCAACAGGGTGCTGGTGGCACGGAGCTGGTTACTAGTAATTACACAGTTGTGTTAAGAACTGAACAGAAGTGCACAGTGGTGTAAGAATGCAGAGGGAAGGACATCCTTCCCAGTAAAGTGATGGCACTTAGCTGAGATTTTGGTGCTAACCCGTTATGTCATCCTTCTGTGTTGGCCAGTGTCCTCGTGGCTTGTGTTCATCAGGAGGAGTCTTTTTTTTTTTTTTTGGTTTTTCGAGACAGGGTTTCTCTGTGTAGTGCTGGCTGTCCTGGAACTCACTCTGTAGACCAGGCTGGCCTCGAACTCAGAAATCTGCCTGCCTCTGCCTCCCAAGTGCTGGGATTAAAGGCATGCGCCACCACCGCCCAGCATCATCAGGAGGAGTCTTAAGTGACTCACTAGATACCGGCTTTCCTAGTTGTTCTTTTTCATACAGTATTCTATGACCATCTATTGACACTGCAGTTTTTACTAATACTTCTTTTGGGTTATTTTATGATTAAGACAAGACTTTGTTTACCAAAGTGACTTGTGTGTTATACCTTAAGGGAGCCAGATCAGTGTAGAACTGAGAACAAGCCTGACTCTTTTAGAGTCTAGAGCATTTAATACATTTTATTTTGCTTAGAAATTAAAAAACAAACCTGTTGTGTTGTTTATTCCTAGGCTTTATGTACAGACAGAGATCTTCAGGAAATGGGAATTCCCTTAGGACCCAGAAAGAAGATACTGAATCATTTCAGTGCCAGAAAGAATTCAATGGTATGTGTCTAAAATGGCTTAGTGGGGTGAGACAGTTCTTTGACACTGATAGTATCCTTATGCTTTAGGAGATATACACCCTGCTAACCAAGTAATGCTTTTGTTTGTTTTCTGTACTGGGGATGAAATCTAGGACCTTACCCAGGCTAGGCAAGCACTTGAGAACTGGGCAATATCTCTATTGATGTTTTTTACTTTTTATTTTGAGATGGAGTCTCACTAAGTTGCCTTGACTGGTTTTGAACTCACTCTGTAGGTCAGGGAGACTTCAATTTGAATTTGAAATCATCCTCCTCAAGCCTCCCAAGTAACTGGGACTATTGACCTGCAGCTCCAAGCCCAGGTCTGGTTTGCCTTTGTTTTGTGTATTGATGAGGTGAGGTCTCCCTGTGTTACTCAAGCTGTCTTCAAACTCTTGGCATTTTTTTCCCTTGAGACAGGGTCTCACTATGTAGCTCTGAGTGCCTTGGAACTCACTATGTAGACCAGGTTGGTCTTGAACTCACAGAGACCCTCCAGCCTTTGCTTCCCAAGTGCTGGGGTCAAAGGTCTGTGCACCATTATACCTGTCTTCTTCTCTCTTTGGCCAAAGTGTTTGAACTACAGATGAGTGCTGCCCACACCTGTTGGAGTAGTTTTCATCATTAGACTTGGCTCTTTTTTAGAAATTAAACATTCTCTTTATCTGCATCTTTAGACATGCTGTTGGTTCCACGTCTTTCTCCCTAGCACTCCTGCCATTCAGATTTATCTTTATAACAGTGTTGCCACAGTGTGATTCATATCACGTATCATACGATTAGCCTGTTGCAATAAAAAATCCGGTTGTTTTTAGGCATTCATATTTTTATAACCATTCCTACTAATTCTAGCATCTCTCCACCACCATTTTCCAGAGGAAATCCTATACCAATTTGTAGTCATTCTCCATTGCACATGACTGCAGCTCTTGCCAGCCATGGCCAGCCTCTATCTTATGCTTCTTTTTTTAATAACAGTAAATTTTCATATAAGTGAAATTATGAATATATAGCCTTTTATGATCACTTTTTTCCATTTAGCAAAGTACTGCATATTAAGATCTGTATATGTCCTTTCTGTCCGTGTGTGTGTGTGTGTGTGTGTATGCAGGGAGTGAACCTTGTCTTTAGCCTCTGAGTGCTGGAATCGTGGGTACTACACCTAGTTTCAGGCCTTAGTGATTAACTCCTTATCAACTTTTTAGTAGAAGGCTCCTTTTTCTTTTTTGAGACTCAAGTCATGCATACATGCATTCATTCATTTATTCATTCATTCATTCATTCATTCATTCATTCATTTATATTGAGATAGGGTCTTACTATGTAGCCCTGGCTAACATGGAAGTCACAGAGATCTGCCTGCCTCCGCCTCTAGAGTGCTGGCCTTAAAGGTGTGTGCCACCATATCTGGTAAGACCCAAGTCCTGATCCAGTATTTGTCTTATATTCAACCCCCAGAGAGACATCAGCTTTGCCTTCATTACAGATGCATACACTTTATAGAATTTAGCAACAATGCTTTGCTATTGCCTATCATATGGTTGCCTGAAATTTCAGCTGCTGCCAAAATTGGTATGCTCCCATAATTTATTTTTATGTATATATTTTTTGGTCTTACTGTGTAGGTATGGCTGGCCTAGAACTCACATGTAGATCAGGCTGGGGTTAAAGGTGTGCTCCACATGCCCAGACTTTACTATTTTTTTTTAAGATTTATTTTATTGCTTTGTTTCTGTATGTTTGACGGCATGTATGTGTGTGTACCCATCATGTGCATGCCTGGTGCCCATGGAGATCAGAAGAGAACATTGGATTCTCTGGGTCTGTAGTTACAGATGGTTGTGAGCCACCATGTATGTGCTGGGAGCCAAACCCCAGGTCCTCTGGAAGAGCGGCTGGTCTTGCCCACTGGGTGTCTCCCCAGCCCCACTTCCATTGTTTTGAAGCACACACAGATAGCTGTCAGCTCATAACGGAGGCGACTGTCATTGTTTCTGTACGTTTATCTTGGTTTGTAAGGGACCCTGCATAGAATTATTGGTTTGCCATTTTAAAGCTTTTCCTTTGACCCTAGCAGCTATTTCCATGAACTGTTTTTTTCTTTTATTCTTTTTAGGGTATTAATAGACCAGCCATGTCAGCTTCTGAGGTAAACATCCCCAAGGAAAATGGTGACTATCTGGACGTTGGCATTGGGCAGGTTGGTTTTTGTTTTTTGTTTTTTACAGCTACTAAAAAACAAAATCTGTTTGTTCATTGTAGGAACAGATAAGACTCACTATTAATGAGGACTGGCTTTTCTCCGTCTTCCAGGTGTCTGTAAAATACCCCCGACTCAACTACAAACCAGAAATATTCTTTGCCTTTGGATCTCCCATTGGAATGTTTCTTACTGTCCGAGGATTAAGAAGAATTGATCCTAATTATAAATTTCCTACATGCAAAGGTTTCTTCAATATTTACCATCCTGTAAGCATTGAATAGTTACTATATGTTTTTACCTAAATACTAGGATTTCTTAGTAAACAGCGTATAATTTTTTGTTATATTTATTTTCTTTTTTATATTATTCTTTAGAATCTAGACAGCTAGTAGTATTGATTAGGAAGAAGAAATTAGGAGCTGGCACTGTTGCATGCCTTTAATCCCAGCATTCAGGAGTTAGGGGGATATGGATCTCTTGAGTTCTGGGTCAGCCTGATCTCCAAAGCTGGTTGTTGGACAGCCTGGGCTAGGAAGTAATTAGATATGAGAACTGTGTGCATTCATGTGTATGAGCCCAAGGACAGCTTTGGGCACCACTTAGCAGGTGCTGATTATTTGTTGGTTTTGATTTTTTTTTTTTTTTTGAGTCAAGATTTCCCATTGACCTGGCCTGTATCTTGCCAAATAGGCTAGACTGTCTATCCAGTGAGCCTCAGGGATCTGCCTGTCTCAGCCTTCCAGTGCTGGCATTTGCACGGTTTTTGTTGTTGTTGTTGTTTGTTTGTTAATAGGTTCTAGGGATCAGACTTAGGTCCCCTTGCAGGTCTGATCCATCTCTCAGTCTACAACTGTACCTTTTCACAAAGTAAACATAGTTATTTTTACCTAAAATATATAATTCTTCACACTGCCTTTTTTTTTTTTTTTTTTTTGGTTTTTTGAGACAGGGTTTCTCTGTGTCGCCCTGGCTGTCCTGGAACTCACTCTGTAGACCAGGCTGGCCTCGAACTCAGAAATCCGCCTGCCTCTGCCTCCCAAGTGCTGGGATTAAAGGCGTGCGCCACCACTGCCCGGCAATCACACTGCCTTTATTAGGGATAACTAGTTAGCTGTTATTTTCCTATGCAGTTTGATCCTGTGGCGTATAGGATTGAACCAATGGTGGTTCCAGGAGTAGAGTTTGAGCCGATGCTGATCCCACACCATAAAGGCAGGAAGCGGATGCACTTAGGTGAGTCTATTGAGAACTGGTACTTCTGGCTGTTCTGATGAGTACAAGCTAAATGGACCTAATCTGTTCTTCGCTTTAAACTTGACACCATACAACATTCTTTATTCACTCACGTTTCAGAGCTGAGAGAGGGCTTGACCCGAATGAGTATGGACCTGAAAAACAACTTGCTGGGTTCACTGAGGATGGCCTGGAAGTCTTTCACCAGAGCTCCGTACCCTGCCTTACAAGCTTCAGAAACAGCAGAAGAAACTGAGGCAGAACCCGAATCAAGTTCAGAAAAGTCCAGTGGTCAGTGACAGGACATAGAAATTACCTGAGGAGGGTGCCATGCTGTGGAGTTCTTTCCCAGGGCCTGCTTCCCTTTCCCTTTAATTCTGTGGGTCTATTCTGTGAGTCAAAGTTGTCCTTGAGCTATGCTAACCTTCTCTGTCACTTTAATTGCTAAGCAGTAGGGGGGAATCTTACGTGTGAGCAGGAAAATGTCAAGAGAAGCAGTTAACTACCCTTGAAACATTTCCCACTTGAGATTTGGGAATGATGGGAGAAGCCTACTCTGTGTCAGGCATGGTGACACAAACCTTCAATCCCACTGCTTAGGAGGCAGAGGCAGGTGATCTTTATGAGTTCGAGGCCAGCCTGATCTACATAATGAGTTTTAGGCTTGTCAAGGCTGCATAGAGAGACCCTATCCCTAAAAGCGAAACAAAATCCTACTCCGTTAAGTTCCGACTTAAAAAAAAATAATAATTTGTGTGAATAGTGGAGGTCAGAAGAGGGTACTGTATCCCCTGATGCTGCAGGTACATGCATCTGTGAGCTGCCCAACATGGGGGCTAGGAACTAAACTTGGATCTTCTGGAAGATGAGCAAGTGCACCTACCTGCTTAGCTGTGCTCCAGCCACATTGCCCTTCTTTTTAAGGACATTTGTTTTTACTCTTATGTATGTGTGTGCATGCTTGAGTGTGTGTAGGTGTGTACAAATGCATTCCTGACGCCTTCAGAGGCAGAGTCACTGGATCCCCTGGTATTGGTGTTACAGGGGTTATGGCCTTGATGGAGGTGCTGGGAATTAAACCTGGGTCTTTTGCAAGAACAGTAAGTACTCTTAATTGCTGGGCCATTTCTTTTCTTTTCTTTTCTTTTTTTTTGTTTTTGTTTTTGTTTTTGTTTTGTTTTGGTTTTTGGTTTTTTGAGACAGGGTTTCTCTGTATAGCCTTGGCTGTCCTGGAACTCACTCTGAAGACCAGGCTGGCCTCGAAGCTGAGCCATTTCTTATACTTTTTGTTTTTCCCTTTTTATGAGGTGAGTGTGTGTGTGTGTTATCACTTTTATTTCCATTGCTGAGGACTAGCTAGGATACCTAGGATACTCAGCTTCCTAGAGTCTATCTCAGTTTGCATTTAGTTTATAAAATTCAAGACATCTGACTTGTGGATATATAGGTGATGGGATGTGTTGATCAAAAGGAGAAACTGAACAAAATTAGTGTTACTCAAGGAACTTTAAAAGAAATTGAGAGGAAGGAGACAGAAGAGAGCTCTGAGCAGAGTACCTCGTTATAAGGTAAACGTGGTCTGAGGGAGTGCAAAATCTTTCACATAGATTGTGTGTGTGCGTGTGCACATTTTCATGTGTACATATACATGTGTGCAAATATGTATGTGTGTTGGTATGCATGCATGTGTAGGCCAGAGTGTCTTCCTCCATTTTTCTCTACCTTAGTTCATTTAGACTAAGTTTATTTATTAGACTTGGGTCTCTCACTGAGCCTGGAGCTCACCAACTGGCTACCGGTCCTCCTGTCTCTGCCTCCCTAGTGTTGGGATCACAGCTCCTGCTGCCATGTCCAGCTTTCTGTGTGGGTGTCTGGGTGTTGGTGATAGGTGCTCAGTCCCTCATGCTCGCAGGGTGAGCAGTTAGCCACCTCAGTAGAGTTCTCTCTCCAGTCCTGCACTTAGGTTCTTACAATGGCTCTTGTGTATCCAGATGCCAACACAGAAGAGCCTCCTGTGGAAGTTAAAGAAGAGGCTTCCATCAATGTGGGAATGCTGAATGGAGGCCAGCGCATTGACTATGTGCTACAGGAGAAGCCCATTGAGAGTTTTAATGAATATCTATTTGCTTTACAAAGCCACCTATGCTACTGGTGAGTGTTTTGTGTTGTTTCCTTATCTGGTCTTCCCTTGCAGCTCTCTAGGGTTGAGCAGGGTCTCAGAAGTGCTGGCACCCAGCTTCACCCCAGTTGGCCCTGACCATTAACATTTATCTTTTGAAACCAGTGTGATTTTTCATGCTTGTAACTCTAGTGTTTGTGATTCTGAATCTGGAGGATTTCGAATACGTAGGCAGCCTGAACTACCCACTGAAATCTTGCTCCCTACCCTACCGAGGGGTGAGGGGAGGGAAAGGGAAGAAAAGAGAGCAACCCATTTAAAGGCATTACAATAGCTGCCGCATGTATTATTATTATTAAATTAATTGCCTGGTGGAGCATAGATCAATGGTGGTGGTTACTAAATTTTGTATCATTTAACAACACAATTTCATCACCAATGAAGCAGAAATAAAGGAAAATAAAGCTAGAAAAATAAGATGGGACACAGAGAAGTATTTTTAAAGGATGCTCACCTGTAATCCCAGTACTCTGGAGGCTGGGGCAGGAGGATTGCTGTGACCTTGTTTTATGTTCTGAGGAATTTTTCAGTGGAACTCTAGGGGGATACTTGTCTGGTGTAATCACTGTCACCTCTGTATGGTAAATAGAATCAAACTAAAGCTCAACAAAATCACTCACTTTAAGGAGCTAAAATAATGCCCTTTAAATATGTTCTCTTTAAACTGTTTTCTTTAAAAACTCTTAGTTATATTTATTTGTGTGCACGTGTTCTATAGCATGTAAGTAAGTGGGAGTCAGCGTGACTGCTAGGGTTAAGCTGAGGGCATCCGTCTTGGTGGCACGTCCCATACAGCTGAGCTAGCACATGGTCCTGCTTGTTTGCTTAGTGCAGAAGGAAACCTAAGTTTAAAACTTTTGCTTTAAAGCTGGAAATGTTGGTACATGTCTATCCCAGAGCTTGTGAGATGTAGGCAGGAGGATCAGGAGCTTAAGGCCTGGGCTACATGAGACCCTGACTCAAAGACACAACAAGCTACACAAAAAAGAATGGAGCCTCCTAGTCTCCTGCTTCTACCTCCTTAGGTTTAAAGGTAAAGGCCACTATACCCCTTTTTATTTATTTTTATTTCATGTGCATTGTTTTGCCTGCATATATCTGTGTGAGGGGAGTCAGATTCCCCTGAAATTGGAGTTAGACAGTTGTGAGCTTCCATGTGGGTGTTGGGATTGAACCCAGGGCCTCTGGAAGAGCATCCAGTGCTCTTAACCACTGAGCCATCTCTCCAGTCCTTAAAAAATTATTATTATTATTTATTAGTGTGTGTGTGTGTGTGTGTGTGTGTGTGTGTGTGTGTGTGTGAGAATTGAACCATGTGGGAATTGAACTCAGGACCTCTGGAAGAGCAGTCAGTGAGTGCTCTTAACTACTGAGCCATCTCTCCTGCCCCTGGAATTCTCTTTTTAAAAGTTTTTATTTTATTTTGTGTGCATGAGTGTAAGCACTTGTGCTTTGCCACACATGTGGAAGTCAGAGGACAGCTTTTGGGAGTGGTTCTTGCTTTCTACTTTGCTGAGGCCTGCTCTCTCCTTTGTACTGTGCTACATATGCTCTGGAACGGCTGGCCTGAGAGTGTCTCACAGATAGGTGGTCCAGGCTCTTCTCTCACCATAGAAGTACTGGGATCACAGATGCACGTGACATACAGCTTTTCCGTGGCTTCAGATCAAATTCTGGGCCTTGCTCTCACAGCAAGCATCTTACTCATAAGCCATCGCCAGGCCTTCTCTGTGGAGGTTATAAGCTGAGAAACCTGCATGTGGAGTTTGGGGTGTGAGGGTTAGCTGTTAAGATAAGCCCACTTACAATTGTATGTGTAAGGAAATTAACATTTTGTTGCCAGCAATCCCAGAACCAGGAGGAACAGGCAGTTGGGCCTCTGAGCTTGAGGCTCATCAGAGCTACCACTTGTGATCCTGTCTAAAATAAAATGAACAAACAAAAATCCCCTAAACAAATGAAAACAAAAATCTTGTTCCTATTGAGCCTTTTTAAAAACAGTAATTTATTTTTATTATATACGCATTGATGTTTTGTGTGTGTGTGTGTGTGTGTGTGTGTGTGTGTGTGTGTGTGTGTACGTACGTGTATACATGTATACAAGGGTGTTAGATCAGCTAGAACTGTAGTCAAAGATAGTTGTGAGCTGCCATGTGGGTGCTGGGTACTAAACTTGGTCCTCTGGAAGAGCAGCCATCTCTCTAGTCCAGAGCCTTGGTTTTTGTGTTTGTTTGTTTGTTTGTTTTTAAGTAGATACATTCACAATTTTTTTCTGATATAGGACCTTACTGTGTAGACATCCAAAATTGTTCTAAGACTTAACTTTTGTTTTGAAAATGTTGGTTCTAATCTTTTTTTACCCAGTTTCTTGTTGTATCATGGGAAAGAAAATGCTCAAAGTTCCTACAGTATTTTCACTGATAGAACAAACTCCTTCCTGATTGGTTCTCGAGATGTAGACCCAACTAGTTCCTTTGTGTGTCCTAGTATATGGCAGGTTTTTTTGTGTCACTGAATTTGATTATTAATGTTTCGCTGAAGATTTTTGAGTCCCTATTTGTGAAGGATATTTGTTTTTAGTCTATTTCTTATTTTTTGTCTTCTTTTGGTTAATAATAATGATTTTCAAAATAAATGGTTAATTCATTTTCTTATGTTGTTTTGGGATAATTTGAACTGATTTTTTTTCTGTCTTTAAAGATTTATTTTATTTTATTTTGGTTTTTCAAGACAGGGTTTTCTGTGCAGTACCAGCTGTCTGGAACTCACTCTGTAGAACAGGCTGGCCTCAAACTCAGAGAGTGCTGAGATTAAAGGCATGTGCCTTCATGGCCTGACTATTTTTATTTTATGTTTATGGGTGTTTTGCTTGCTTATGCCTTTGTGTCATACAGTGTGCCCACGGAGATGGCATTGGATCCTCTAGGCTGCTTCAGAAGGTAGATAGAGAAGAGAATCAGGTTTTCTAAGTTTGAGGCAAGAAAGCTAGCTGGATCATGGTAGTATATATGTATCTATGATTTTAGCACTGGGGAGGCTGAAGCAGAAAGATATCTGCAAGTTCACAGCCAGCCAGGGTCACAGAGCAAAACATCTCAAAAAACGAGAGAATTCTAAAACATGCAGCAAGACTCAGCGGTGGAAGTTTGCTAGCTGCTGGATGCTGGGACATGGGTATCGGAGAGTAAGAAAGGTGAGTCTCGAGCATCGAGGCTTGAGGCTGGTTTCTAGGAGAGCCAGGGTGAGAGGAAAAGGACTCTGTAACCCAAGAAGTGGTTATAAACACAAAGTATGCATGTATTACTTATATTTTCCTCTATGTATGTGTTATATGTGTATGCATGAGTACCTATATGCCCATGTGAGGTGACCAGAGGACACTGAGTACCCTGCTCTGTCATTCTCTGCTGTATTCCTCTGAGACAGTCTCTCAGTGCATCTGAGCTAGGCTAGTGGCCAGGCAGTCTCAGCCCGCACTGTGCTGTTCACTGTGTTCAGCAGGTCAGGCAGCCTGGTAGTCACGTGAGTGTTGCGTTCCAAACTCAGATCCCCATGCTTGCTCAGCCGGCCGTCTAGATACAGAGCCGTATCTCTAACTCCCATTGGATATATTTGGAATTCTGGGTCATACAATTTTACTGCCTTTTCCAAAAAGCAAATAAAAGTTTAAAAATGAAGGTGGTCAACTGGATGGCCCCGTGTCAAGAACAAGAACGCCGCGGTTACGGGGCTAGGAGTGGTGGTTACAGAACTAGGAGTAGTGGTTACGGGGCTAGGAGTGGTGGTTACGGGGCTAGGAGTGCTGGTTACAGGGCTAGGAGTGCTGGTTATGGAGCTAGGAGTGCTGGTTACGGGCCTAGGAGTGCTGGTTATGGGGCTAGGAGTGCTGGTTATGGGGCTAGGAGTGGTGGCTTACACTTGCAATCCTGGAGTCGAGAGGCCGAGAGTGGAGGATTTCTGTGAGTTCAAGACCAGCCTAAGCTATAGAATAAGTTCCAGGCACAGTATGAGCTAGAGTGAGACCTTCCTCAAGTAAGCACGGCTCTGTGGACTCCTTGTCATGTACTATTTTTATGAGGGATGGTGCCAGGACCCTTCCTGTTTGCCAGAGCACCTCTTAGCTACTAACAATGCACCTCTGAGGCACATACTCTTACAGTAGTTAAAAGTAAATAAATACAAAGCCAAGATGTCTGTATAGATTACATGAAAAGCATACGGCACCAGACCATTCTGTCTTTTCTCAGTGTAAGTTTTTCTCTACACAGGGAATCTGAAGATACAGTATTGCTGGTCCTCAAAGAGATCTACCAAACCCAGGGTATCTTCCTTGATCAGCCTTTACAGTGAAAATGACCCATCTGTGGCTGCTTAATGTAAGTTTTTAATGCAGTGAAATCTTTACATGTGAACATGTTATAAGGAACATTGGAGCCTCAAGCTCTTTGTACAGATCTGTCTACATCTCCACGATCTAGGCAACACTCACGTGGAGGGCACTGGGTAGAATGCACAGCAAGTGTCCAGTAGCCCACTCAGAAAAGGATTGGTGCACATCTTATCTTGTGCTTGGGATCCCAAGTTACCATACCCGGCCTCCAGACCTGGGAAGTCTGTATTAGACAGTGGCGTTCTCTGTGGTGGCCGGTTCCGCTGGTTGACCACCCTGACCTGCTCCTGCTCTCTCTCTTAGATGGACATCGAGGGAGCCTTTCCTGAAAACCCACACGCTTGTTGCTGCAGCTTTCTTCTCAGCTGCCTTATGTCCTGCATGCTGTCTGCCTTACTCCACGGGGTCTTTCCAAGATCATCAGTCCTCTTTGGAAATGAGTGGGAAGCAGAGGGAAGACTCATTGCTTTGTATGAACACTCAGCAGTTGTGTAGTAGGGAGCTCACATATCTGACTGCTTCAACAGCAGCCGGTCCTATTTATTACGTGGAAATGAATATGCTCTGTTTAGGGGCCTGGAGAGGCTTACTCCTTATCCTTACAAACGGACCAGTTGGGAGTGTATTCAGATGTACAGGTACTTAGGGTCCAGTCCTTCTTCTCTGCACTGGAAGGCTAAGCATAAATGGACATGGACTAGCTGCTAGTTTTAGAGCCAGCATTTCCTTCCTGTGTGTATCATATGAAGATCTGAGAGAAGCTTACTAATCATACAGTCTGCTCTGCACCGTCACACAGGTGGACTGTAGGAACCACTGGTGCTGTCCCTTGTTCTTACAACTGCTTCACTCTAAAGGCTGTACGAGTCGTACACCTGCCCTTTTATACCATATTCCAACCCGGGGGGCGCGGGGGCGTGGAGGAAGTTACTAGGTAATACTCATTTTGAAGGTCAACCTGAAATGACATGGCCCTTCCCAGATGTTGACATTGTAAATGCAATCCTTTAGTAGCACCAACTTAAGTCACCTGCTCCTTCCGATTGAGTAAAGTATTGTGACATAAACGTCACTGCTTTCTGAGGTATCATCAAAATGTTTACTTACAGTTGGCAGTCAGTGTAGTTGAGCATGCAAGTTAGGGCAAGGGAAAGAGCACATTCTGAAAGAAAACCCTGTCTCCAGGGTCTGAGGAGCAGCTGTGTGCACTGCACTGGCAGCTGAATCTGGAGAACTCAAGGCACATTTATCTGGAGGACAAGTGACTGTATAGTTTTCCCCTTCCTCAGCATGTGCCGTCATCTTCGTCCTCACGATTTCCACAGGTCTCTGTAGAGTGGCAGAGGAAGTGAGCTGTGTTTTGATTTTTGACATTTTTTGTAAACCATCCTATCATGGTATCCAGAGGCACTGCACATAACATGCCCTTTACGTAAAGACAGGGAAAGGGAGGTAAACACTGAAGGTTAGAGAGGCTAGCACAGGATGGCAGGTCTGCCTTCCTTTCTGCCTATGGGTAATACTGGATAAACAAGCACTAAGGCGTTACAGGCATATGGAATAATTTATTTTTTCTACAATATGTCTTGAGTAAGAATATCTGAGAATTAAGTAGTAGTCATTCAATACTAAAGAGTAAGTGTTATCAGTTGCTGTCTTGAGGTTTGTTTACTCTTGTTAGCAGAGTCATTACTACTTAAGAGTAAACCAAAGCACAACCGAGAGTGCGTTCTTGTGACCAAAGATGGGCAGTTTGGCCCTGGAGAGCTAGATAAAGCACTGCACTAAGAAAGGCTTCTTCCCACAGTCCGGCACAGTAACTAAAACAGCTTGCACATCCCTGTGATCCACCTGTGGCGTTATCATGCTGAGTATCATACAGGTTAGTGGGTGGCAAGGGACCTGGGTACGCATCTGCATCGAGTCCTTGTTATCCTGTTCAATCTCTGACCAAGGCTGTTTTTAAACTCTCATGTAACAGCATTTTGTATGTAATTCTGGCTGCACAATTAGTGAGAGACTATTTGCACAGGAAGATGAATAGCACTGACTACCTTTCTGATACTTTGCACTTTTGAAATGTTTGTTTTATATGTGATTATATTTCAGACTTCAGTAAACGCCGAAATAAAACGATTGACCATTTGCCTACATTCACGTGGCCTTGTCTGTCATCAAGAAAAATGAATATAGCAGGCATTTCTCTTGTGTCTTACTAAATTCAAAACAGAAGTTGTAGGCAAATAACTGGTATGTAAGCTATTTTCCCTTGACGGTGTTTTCATTGTCATGGACAGCTAGAGTTCAAGGTTTAAAGTGTGGCGGTTTTAGTATGCCTGTAAATACAGAAACGACAGTCTGTCCTTTACCATCTATAAATATTAGCTCGCACAACAGATACAGCAGTTAACAAAGTACAAAACCTCAAGCACACTCCTGTCTCACTATCAGACTTACTGAGGAGAGGAAGTGCACTGGAGACGTGTTAAGACTGTGGTAGCCGGGCAGTGCTGCTGCTGCTTAGCCCTGGCGCTCTAGAGGCAGAGGCAGGTGGATCTCTTGAGTTCATGAAAAATAAAAGAGTATGTTATAGGAAGAAATGCATAAGACAGAATTTTATTTAAAGTATAATACCAAAGAAAAGGTAGCTATCAGGTGGTCCTTGGTATCAAGTTCTGGTGATAGCTTCTAGTTGTTCCATATATTTCTTTGTGAACAAAAGGCAGAAAAATACATTTATTTTCTAGATAATATCTGTAATTTTTCTTTCCTAATGTAGTAAAAAGTAAAGAATTGGCCAACATTGGATGTTTTATTACTTAAGGCTTATGGAATATTACATTAAAAGTAAACAGAATCAAAGTTTAGCTAGCAGTGCCCTTATTTATAAAGGATGGAGATTATGTTTGGGAATTAAGCCTTATAGGATAAAATGGGGTCATGAAAAGGTTCGTCTGGAATGACACATCAATGTAAAGACAGTAGATCTTGGAATGCTAACCCTATGGACCAGATTCATTAACCTAGTGAGACAGGTACTGAAAAAAGCCCTGTGCCAGGCCAGGCAGTGAGACCTCAGGGTCTAGCCTTGGAAGTGGGGCAAAGGTACACAGTCCTGTGGAGGCAAGTACAGTGTGGCTGTGTTCTCACTTTGACCTTAGAAGAGGTAAAAGCTACAAGTCCTTGGCTTGTGCATGGTGTCCAGCTTTGAGGCTTGATTTGCTTGTTCTCCACTGAGGTAGATTCAGTTAAACATCCAAATGGTGAAACTCACTAGGCTTCTGTGAAGATGGAAGTTTGTGCTTGTCCTGAAATGGTTTATGGCACTCTACATCAGTCAGGGGTGGGTAGTACTGCCTGTAGCAGACGTAGGCAAATGTCATTCCAATCATGGATCCAACTAGCACATCTGAGGAGAGAAAATAGCACCCTTTAAAACCATGCTAGATGCTCCGCAGTTAGAGGCGACTTGGCCTCCCAGTTAATCTGCTCGTAGGGGCTAATAAAGCCCTGAGCGCATGCTGTTAGTTTCTTTAGAGCGACTTGATTTATCATACAGTTACAGAATTATTAGTCAGATTGTTCTCTAAACATCAAATCAACACACCCCGTTAAATCAGCAAAGACTGAGGTAGAATTTTAAACAAGCGTTTATAACTCTGGTTTCACTTGTTTTGACTATTTCAAGAACTCTGCCTAGAAATGGCGGCACATGGTTATGATCCCAACATTTAGGAGGCTGAGACAGAAGCCTACTACTGTTTAGGCTTGGCTAGAGGAGGGGCCCTGTCTTAAAAATAAGGGAGCTGAGGTACGGTGACGCACACTTTTTATCCCAGCAACCAGGAGACAGAGGCAGTTGTAACTCTTTGAGTTTGAGGCCAGCTTGGTCTACGTAGCAAGTTCCAGGGCCATCCAGGGCTAACTAATGAAACCCTATCTTGTGGGGTCGGGTTTGGGGTGATGTGGGTTAACAGTTGAGAGCTGAGGAGCTGGCGGGTCAGGTAGGAGCACTTACATCAACAAGAAGACTTGGGTTCAAATCCCCAGTACCCACATAACAAGCTGAAAGTGTCTGTACATGCCCTTGTAACAACCTCTGTGCTGGGGAGGTCAGAAAGGACTGCTGGCACTTGCCTTGCTTCCCCATGATTGGGGTACATGCACCTGCGTTCACTATACACTATACACAAGTTAACTGTAAAAAGAATGTGTGTGTTGGGCGGGATTCGTGTGGAGGTGAGAGCACTCTGGAGTCCTTTCTTCCCTCTCCCTGCACATGTGTTCTAGGGATCAGACACAGGCTGCCAGGCTTGTGTGTGCATCAGTGCACACAGTAGGATCCACAGGCTGTCCCCACTTGCTCATTTGCTCATTCATTCAGCGGATGCTTAGTAAGCCACTCTGTAGGAACTCTGCCAGTTCCTACAGTTAAAACAAACAAAGCAGAAACTCCTGTGGCATAAATAAAAAAAATTGAAAACCCTGCTTACCTTGCCAGTGGTGCTTGTAGTCACACGTGCGGGACAGTGCAATCACAGCTGCAAAGAGTAAAGGTGACAGAAAGGCACAAAGCCTCCAGGACTTCCCTCGGCCTTGTGGTGTGAAACAGTGCAACTTCCCTGCCAGGTAGAAGGAAGCAAAGGCCAGACCAGCAAATGCAACTAGAAAGGGAAGACCTGTGAGTTGTGTATCCTTCTGTGGGAGCCCCACCTGTCACTCATGACCAGACCGGGCAGGGAGCAAGAACAGGGTTTATCCCTCCTGATTACAGGGAAAGGGGAATGAAGGACTTTATTTTCTGTCTCAGACTATTTTAAGTAACAGTAGTTTCTGAAATAGAAGTTAGCACTGTAGACAGTGCTATATATAAACTCCACATCTATAAATGGGAATCACAAAAATAATAGAATATACCTCGTTGGGATCTTGAGCTACAAAGGTAACAACGTAGAAAGCTCAGCGGCCTCTCACAAGTAGTAGCTCTTGAACAAAGATTTTTACAGAGCTTGGTAGGTTAAATGAAACCATATTTAAAGTACACATTGGAGCTGGAGGAGCTGAGAGCTGACTCGGCAGCAGTTAGCTTTTGAGAGGACCTTGGTTCAGTTCCCAGCACTCACATGGCAACTCATGTTGGTCTCTGACTCTACTTCCAGGGGACCTAATGCCGCCTTCCAGCTCCTAGAGCATGCACACACACATAAAAGCGAAACACGTATACATGTCAGTACTGAAGTTCACATGAACTCATACAGGAAGAATGTCCGCTGGGAAAGCTCTTTCTGCCCTCATCCACCACAGCCTTGTCCCCCGTGCAAGTCAAATCAGAATGGGCCAGCCCATCCGGGAAGCATCGGTAGAAGAAATCTGGGCGTGGCCTGGAAGAAATAAGGGTACATATAATTTGAGCACATATAATTTACTCTCAGAACGTATTTTTCAGTAATAGTAGATGTCAATAATCTGTTAACCATTGTCATAGGCAAAATAATGTAATGGGGTTAGATTAGTGTTCATACTGAGAAAAAGGCTTTAGTCACAGGGCCAATGTTGAAGGAAGGCTCTAGCACAGGACTGTATCTTAGCACAAGAGCAGCTAATCACGCTGCAGCTTTAGGTATACTAAAGGCTGTCGCTGTGGGAACTAGGACAGGACACAGACCAGGTGGCACGTTTACAACAGGCAGAGGGCAAGGAGAGTTCTGGTGCGAAAGGAAAGACTAGTGTGAGAATCCAGGGAAACAATGCTTGAGACCATGGTGGAGGCCGAGGGAGGTTTGAGTGCCGAGGTCTGGCTTACCTGCCCACTATCAGTTTTATTACGTTGGTAAAGACACCATTCAGAGCTAGGGCAAGGCTGGCAGCTGGAAAGCAAAGAAGCCGTTAGTGCCATCTGCTCGGGGAAGAGTATGCCACCACCTCATTAATAGAGCCTTCATTGCTCTGGGGTAGAACCCAACCAGAATGGGGCATAAAAGCAGCTGTGGTCCTTGTTCCAGCTCCAGAAACACTAATGGCCTAGGGACAGAGAAGCCGAGCACTGAGGTACACCTGTGTGGTGCCTGTGTTAAGCAAGTCTTAACAGTACTCCTGCTTTTCGGTCTCGTGGGGTAACAGGTGGGGTAAGAGGACATACTTTAGGGGTAGAGTGGCCGAACCCCACAGCTACTTGCCAACACTAAGCAAGTAGGGCGACTTACCGAGGCAGGCTTGCTTGCTATCGGTGGCGTCAGCTTTCCTCAGAAACTTGGCGAGGAAGATGAGGGACAGTGGAGTGAAGAAGGCAATAACCTGAAGGAGAACACAGGGCAGGGAACATCAAGTCCTTCCTGGCCCGCGCCACCAGCTGCCGTGGACTGACATCGGGCTCCGTGAGCCCACCAGACGGCTTGCCCTAGACCTGGGACTCAAGGATCAAGTCCTGGGCAACCAGCACAAGGAGGGAGGAGTCGGCGCCAGGGGGAGGAGGGCGGGAGGGCAGCTCACGCACAAACATGCGGCCGGTGGGAAAGTATTCCGCCTCCACGTAAGGGTTCCGGTAGAGCCACAGCTCCTCGGGCTGGATCCGCCGCTGGAAGGGAGGGAGCAGCTCGGTCACCCTGAGGAGGAAGCGGGGAAGATTGACAGGCCACCTCGCGGAAGAACTGCACTTATAAAGTGCGGGTGCACCGGGACTCCTGGGAGCATGGACAGATCCTTACAGGAAGACCACAAAGAGCAGGACCCGCACGCCCAGCTCGGCTCCCAGGGCCGCCGTCCCCATCCCGCCACACGCGTGGCCCGCGGATCAGCCGCTGACGTGGCTCCGGCGCGCCGTGGTTCCGCCCACCTGGAGCCCAGTGCCACCTAGCGAACTCCGAGGGGATTGTCCCAGCGGGGCCTCCGGGAAGCAGAAAGTTCAGAGCTCATTGGCTGAGTACCACCTAGCAAACAACAGGCACTGTCCTCTGGTAGATCTGCATGACCTGACTATTGTCCAAGCAGCAGGTCACCTTTTGGTCTCAAAGCAATGTGATAAAAGTGTCCTTCACCAACCACCCAGATCAGCTTATAGGACACGAAAAGCAACGCCATTCTCCACAGACGCTTCCTCTACAAAAGCAAATCAGAAAACCCACTTTAAAGAAACTATTTATTAGTAGCATTTCAAAGGAAAAAAACTGGGCTGAGGGTGAGTGGATGTATTTTTGTGTCTCATTTCCCAGTAAACTGTACCATGAAATTACAAGTATAAAGAACAAGCCCGTATTCTTAAGTAGACCATACAGGACAATTTATTAAAGTCAACCTCAAGCAAGACCTGAAATCAATGGAATGCCATTAAAAGCTTTCCCACATTCTTACAGAGGCAGAAAACGTATTTGAACTCTAAAGTATCTGTAAGATTAAAAAGGCAAGATTCCAGTAAATACAGTGTACAAAAACTGCCCCTTCAGCACACATCAGTAAGGTCAAATGTTACAGGCAGTCTCACATACACTACACTAGTTAACAGCTATCTATGGACAAGTTAACCAAGACTGGTAGGCTCATACTTTGCAATAAGACATTGGTCAATAAACAGAATCCTTAAAATATGTTTTGAAGTCATTAAACAGTAATGCCCTAGTAGAATACCCCTGGGGAAAGTTAACACTAATTTCTTAGTGTTAGGAGCTCCAAGTCACGAAAACTAGAGAGACTGACTGGTGAATGTCGATCTTAAGGACTCAAGTGGTTTAAGCAAAATAATATTTCACAGGTCTACAGAGTTCATTACAGGTAAATACAGATGTAAACAATCTACCAACAAGTTTATTCAAAGAACACAAAGTGAAGATGGAATCTGCAGGTATGTGTTTATTGTGTAATATTCAAATGGACACAAATGAATTTGCTGTATCAGTTGAAAATACACAAATCTCTCTATCTAAAAAGGTCTTTTAGCCAGCTGTAATCAAAGAGCATCTTGGTATTAGTGGCAATACAGTTAGTTACCATAGTGAACAAAAAAACGAGAGGTTAACTGACAACGAAAGTGTAATTTTCCTCATTCCTTTTAACTGACAAGAATACTGAGGCAAACTGGCAGATACTGTAAAGCCAGTTGCACACAGCAAGAACCAGTCAGCAGGTAAGGAAGGTTTCTTTCTCATCGCTTAGCAGACACGGTGAAGTCACAAGAAAACCAAGGACCAAATACTGACTTTGGCAAAATCTATTTTCCCTTTAACGTGCATGTCAATGACTTTCAGAGCCTACTCAAGGATAAGCAACACTTTTCTTCCCCATCCCCCACACACAGGTACAAGTGCTTACATTTGACACTTTTGCAATGGATTGACAAAAGCCAAACAATTTTTTTCCTTTTCCCCCCTTTTGAGACAGGGTCTCTCTACATAGCCCTGGCTGGCCGAGAACTCCTTATGTAGGCCTTGAACTCAGACATCTGCTGCTTCTGCTTCTGGAGTGCTAGGATTAAAGGTATGTGCAAGCATGCCCAGTGGAAATGTTTTTTTGAAACAAAGGTTAAATAGCATTTTAGGGATATAAGTGCACCTGTCCTCCCCACACACGGCATATGTTAAACAGAAGAAGAGGTAATCGGAGATGAGGCAAACAAAGGGAAAAAAGGCAAACCAAAACCATAGGGAAACAATTTCTAAAATTGCTGCTGATATCTCATGCAGGAGCTCCTTCCTCAAAAGTGCCAGCAAATCTAAGTTGTTCCCGTTGGGGGAACTTCATTTTTGACAGTATTCAAGTGATGCTTTCCATTTCATAATTTAAAAAATATAAAATGTAAAATGAGAATCTGAAGTCCCAAGTGCTTGAAGAACCTGAATTTACTGGGATGGGGGTCTCGGTGTTATGGACACTACATTGCACCTTTCCCTCCCTTTCTCCCAGTATCCTACCCAAGATAAAAACTCGTGATATTTCAGTTCAAACAAATGTCCAGCTTTTCAGTATTTTCGAATCTACTGCAAAGCTGCTTACATTCATTCCCATAGCCCATCTTTCTGTAACCATTCTGTTACAGATAAGCAGAGACCAAGTGTGGGTGGCCCATCCCGAAGGACCCTGCCACTATGATTTTCCGTGCTGCCCTCAGCAACGTGGCGGAGTAGGAGAGGGTGGTCAGATGCAATAGCCATGTGAAAAGCAATTCAAGTCTAGAGATAAAGCAATGTCATGTCATCTCATGAGAAATAGAAAACTACAAATTGTTCAAGCTCAGAGAGACAAAGGCAATTTGTTTTCCTCTCCCATTAGGATGTGGCACGTGGCTGGCAGCATCTTAGCTCTGTGGGGAAAGAATGCAAGAGGAGTGTTGTCTCAACTAGATCAGCGGCAGCTCCTGGAGAGCCAGGTCTACGTTCTCAACAGATAACGTTAGGATTTCAAACTGTAGTCTGGCTTTGACCCTAACAGAACATATCCTGTAAAAAAATTACTCAAAAAAGAAACTACTGTATAAAAGCTGCCTACCAGTCCAGCCGAGTATTTCATATGAGCAGACGGACCCTCAGTATCTCAGATCCATATATTACTTACACACACTTCTGCAAACGCTGCAGTGGGGGACACTGACAGAAAGCAGCGGGCTGCAGGGCCCTTATTATCTCTTTAGTTTCAAATACTTCCTAACTCAGTATGTATGTGTGTGTGTCTGTGTATATATACACAGACACACACACACACATATATATCACTTATATATATAAAACATTATATATACACATATATAATGTTATTTATATAACACACAGAAAACTCAGTCTATTCTACAGCTTAGGAAAGGTAATTTTTGAGAATTAAAATAGAGTAGGGCTTGCAAAGCAAAAGTGAAGATAAACCCTGCTCCACGCTGGTCTCCACCTGACTGGAGACTGAACTCAGCGGCTGCTGTAGCACACTGGCAGTGACGAGCATTGGCCCTGTCCTGCGGGCCAGGCACAGGCTGCTACTCTGGCAGCCCAGCGAGGCCTCCAAGGCACAGCCTGTGGTGGCCTCATGCTACCATCCCTAGCTCTTTCCAGCCGAACTTCTAAAGCCTCACGATGAGAATGAGAACTCATCTTCCTCCTGAGGTTAGGAAGTACCACTGCTATCCCAGGCTGCTTGAAGTCCTTTATTTCTGGGCTGAATAAAATCAACCACAAATACTGTATACTAAAGTCATATTTAAAAGCTAACAACTACCAGCTTCAGACTCTGAGTAAGCATAGTGCCTTTTGGAATGTCATGAAAGGAAGGTGTATGTACACTTATACATACACAGTCTGCCAATTTTCTGTCTTCTTCACCCTCAATTTTAAGACACAGGCCACGATGGCACAGGAAGAGGCCCTTGCACTGGCATAGCAAGGGCAAGTTTGGAGCATAAAAGCTTCTGGGAACAAGCCTATTAGTCATCTAGTAAGAAAAGATCTGAAAAGTGCAAAATCCTTTTATAGATATAAAAACAAATATGCCAGAGCAGAGAAGCAGAATAGAGATAGGTCAGGGTATTTATAAATACATGATGCACCCGGGGGCTTCTCTATAAAAGTTATCAGATACTAAAAAGCATGAGGTCAAAAAAGGAAACAAGACACAATCTCCCATGGGACACTGTTCTCCTAAGGGTTGCATCTGGGATATCAAAGGAAGTCCCTTATCAGTGAGTTTAAAAAATGCTACCATGTCTGTATAAAATAAAATTTAATATGATAAAACCCAGATACTCTTACATTATTTTTTTAAAAGGACATCAAACTTCCTAATTGCTCAAGAGCAAGGTTTAGTGTTTGGGTGGGCTGTGCTTCACGTCAGTCGCAGTGACTGCACTGGTGCTGTGTACCAGGCTTCCCCCTCACGGGAGCTTGTCTAACCAGCAGAGTTACTACACGTGCTACAACTAGGTGAACGGCAGTGTGGGAGCTTAGAGAGAGGACTGTAGTGTCTGTTGCCTATAAATTGCACATTTATATATATTTTAAAAAGAGGCACAAAACTGCTCTTTCGTTTCCAGAGAAGAGGTCTGAATTGATTTGTAAAAAATTAAAAAAGAAGCACACCTAACACAACGACAGGGGCCGCAGAGCCTCTCCTAGCCTACGTTAGTGAAGTGCTAGGTTCTTGAGGAGAATAGATCCTACTGGGTACCTCCAGTCAGCAGTTGAAACTGACAAAGTTCATGTTTTATGGTAACACCAGACTTTTAGTTAGTCTCATGTTACTGTGTCTGATATGATTTCATACAAGTAATACTGGAATAGATAAATTCCTAAGTGCTAGATGCGAGTGAATTCTGTGGTCAGACACCTTGGTATGCTTAGGTCTGTACTATGAAATGTCACAGCCATGCTTGCAAACACTGATTTTGCGGAGAGTGTTCTCAAGTGCTTTCTACCATGGAGTCACTGTGGCTCCTACATACCCTGGGAAGAGCACGTTCTTCCCTTACACAGTGGGAACAATCTTCAGTATTGCATAATACTAAGTAGAAATTATTCACATAGAACTTGGGGATGTTTCTGTTCACTCGCCCCATCCCTAAGTTAGGAAATCAGTTGAAAAAGTCTATTAAAATAGAACTCAGATTCAGTTACATAGCTTTACCAGGAAACAGGACTGAGGGATCCAGCTGGCAAAGGAAACATGGTTGGCAGAGGGAAAGACAAAATAAAATGCCCTTAAATTCCAGGTTAGACTGGAGTCTACATTAAGTTGGTCAGAAAATGGTGCATATATGATCCAACTTTTGGTCTGTGCCTTAATCTTTCTTTATCCCCTTGCCAGTGGTCAGGACAGCAGGAATGAGCATTTCCCTGTGCACTCACGTCCCTCAGATGTGTCAGAAAATCTGTGAACGGTGACATTTCACAGTGAGTGGATGTACTCGCTCCTGCTCCCTACAATATATCTGTAGGTAGAGTTGGCGCACCATGAAGCCCACCAGTTTAAGACCACAGGTTAACGCTGTGATGGAGTTTGTTTCCAAGAGGCCAGTCTGAATACTTGCCGAGAGCCTCCTCTGACACGAGAAAAGGCATGTGAAAAAGGAAAGAGAAGTTAGCCAATCTACGGCTCAGTAAAGAGGTATATAAAGGTAACTGCACACACGCGCGTTGCACACACACACACACACACACACACACACACACACACACACACACACACAGATGCTCATGGAGGTTAGATTGCTTGAACTACACTTCTCAGAATTCCTAAAAATGAAAATAAATACAGGAATGGCTACTTTCACTTTACACAACCCAGGATTACATCTTAGGCTTTGTATTGATCTTACTGACAAAACTTTCTTTTAACTTTCTTTCTCAACTCTTTTTAAAAACGAGGACCCTTCTTTTGGTGATTGCAGAGACACTGAAGCACAATAAAGGCAAGAAAAGACCAAGGGAATTTTGCTGTCCACAAAATTATCCCCAGAACAACAAAACGGAAAACCCAGACACCACCAAGTGCTTTAGCCGTGTGAGCTGGCGCCCCCCGTCAGAAGGCGGTCTGACAGCAAGTGCACAAGCGTCCTCTGTTTGCCTCTTCTACTCAAAGTCGCAGGGGAGGAAATCACCACCTCTCATTCCTTTGCTTCTTCTCCATGATCTTGGGATTCCCATTTACATCTGATCTTGCTCCAGTATTCTGGTGACACAGGAGATGCGGGGTCGTGGTTGGAGCAGCAGAGACGACCTTCTAGTGCAGAGGGCACCAGGGCCCCCTTTTCATGAGCCTTACAGAAGGAGTGTGGACAGAATTCACAGAAGGAAATGGCTGCATTGCCACACTCGTCACAACGATGCCACGGGCACTCCCACTTTCCTGAGTGGGTTGGGGGAGGAGAGGGAAAGCATCTGTTAGCCTACTTCTTGATTACCCAAGAAAAAACCCAAGAGGTACCCTCCTCCCCACCTTTTGGAGACAGGGTCTCATTGTGCAGCCTGGCTGTTCTGCTACCTGTTTCATAAGTGCTAGGATTAAAGGCATGTGCTATTGACCTCATTTTAAAACAAGGTCTGTCAAGAGAGTGTAGGTTGCCCTCGAACTCCCAGAGATCCACTTGCTTGTGCCTCCCAAGTGCTAGGATTAAAATGGGTAGCACTGCACCTGGCTCATACCCTACCTTCTTTGCTTAGAGACTCAAGTTGAATCCAACTCCAAACTTCAGCCAAACAAACGTACATCTCATAGTGTTTTTTATACATAGATGAGCTACTGGCCCAAACCCAGTGTCATAGGAGCCAACTCCCTCCTATGGTGATCATGTACAGGCAATGTGTCCTTGCTACCACATGAGGTATATGTCATTTGCATGGAAACAGAGTTCTGATGAGTAGTTTTGCTTGTTCTGTTAAATGTTTCTGATTTCACAGTTGCATTAAAGAGAGAAATGTATCCCAAATCAGTGGCAAAAACAGAAGCCGAGAAGCCCTGCATGTCTAGCTTACCGTAGGGTGGCTGAGTCAGGTTAAGGCATAGGAGGTGGTATGCTTTGGGGCAGTCTTTTTTGTCACACATGACCAACTCTCCACCATCCCCACACTGAAAACAGTAATCCTCATGAATTTGCTTTGCTTCTGCTTTGACTTTCCGTCTTTTCTTTAACTTGGCATTTTTTGTCTTCTCATCAAGTGCTGATGCGCATGTAGACTGGTAAGAAAGACAGACCATGGTTAACACCACATACTGACGATGCTTTACACAGAAAGGAGTGCACACACACAGTCTTCTGTGTAGCCCTGCACGTGTCCTAAAGACAGCAGAAGGGCTTCCCCAGAGGACAGGAGAGGGAAGCGTCTTGTCAAAGCTCATCTGGGATTTTGTTCACTACAAGGCAGCAGTGCGTAAGAAGTACAGTACTCTTTTTATCTTCACCTTCATTTTTTAAATATAATTTCTTTTTATTTTATGTTCACTGGCGTATGTCTGTATGAGGGAGCCGTGTCTCTTAGAACTGGAGTTACAGACAGCTATGAGCTGCCATGTGGGTACTGGGATTTGAACCCTGGTCCTCTGAAAGAGCAGACAGTGCTCCTAATATCTTAACCTTCTCTCCAGCCCCTTTCTTGATTTTTTTTTAAAAAACAGGCTGTTTTAAAGAGAGAGGGAGAGGGACAGAGGCCTTCATTTACATGTTTCTCAGATTCAGCTGGCTGAGCTGGTGGGTATTTGGTGTGTCCTTATCCTCCTCTGACTCTTCAGCCTTGGCTGGGGCCACAGCAGGAGCAGCAGCGAGAAGGCCTCCATGTTCTCAGCACGTGGGAAGGTGAACTCAGGACTATAGAGTCAGGACCCTTAAGTAGTCACAGATGAAAGACTGTGGGACAGACACTGGCATCACCGCAGGCGGAGTCTCCTGTGTGATGTCATGTACTTCTTTCTGTTCAGGGGTTAGAAGTCTGCCTGGATCAAACACCTACTGGCTGACTCAGGGGAGCTGCCAGCGTGTTCAGCAGTGGGGCTCCCCTGGCTCCCACTAGCTTCTGTCATCTGCACAGCACTGGTGAATTTCAGTGGTGAAATGACCCCCAGAGACCCAAAACAAAGTGGTCTTCTCAAATCAGTCTTCTGGGCTGTAGATCATCCTTGCACAGGACCTCGGGCAGCAGCGCAGGCAGCAGCCACCATCTTCAGAGCAGGAGTGTGTTCCTGACCTCCGTGAAAGCCTCCTTGGTGAACATAAAGCTATCCTTCACCCCTAGCCCCAGGCAACCATTTCTCCAGAGCTGGGTTGTTCTCTAGATCCTCCCAGTGGCTTTGCACACCATGGTGCTTTTGCCCATCAGCACAACAGCTACCCGTCAGAGGGACAGACGGATTTGCTTGGAGCCCACGCTGTCTGGCCTCACAATGGAGCATTCTGGATAATCACCAGAGATTTTAATGATTTGCTCTTTAGTATGTGTGTCTGTGTGTGGCTACATGCAGCAGCGGCTCACATGAGCAGGAAGTATGACATCCTCAAGCTGCAGTCACAGAGGGTTGTAAGAGCCTGCTGCAGATGCTGGGAACTGAGCAAGGGTCCTCTAGGAGAGCGCATGCTCTTCAGCACTGAGGCACTAGACTGGAGCCACTCCAGACGATCTCAACAAAGCAGCTGGACTTTCAGGCCGCCAACGCTTCCTGGGCACAATGGCAGCGCACTGATCGTCACTGGCTGCTACGGAGTTTATAAAGACAATGTCACTTTAGTGAAGAGTCCTGAAGGGAGAGCTGCTTTGTTTGTTTGTTTGGAATTGGAATGGTGGATTTAACAGCAAGCTGCTTTGACTTCATTTGTTTAGACCTCAGACAGCCTGCGGCACTTCCCCCCAATGACCTTTGACCCATCTCTGTTCAGACCTCAGACAGCCTGCGGTCCCTCCCACCCCACCCATGACGTATAATAATTTACTTACTACAACAGATACCTTTTTATTTCTGCAGAGTTTTCTTTTGTTTTTTGACTATCCGGGAATTAACAGTAATCTTCCTCCTCCCAAGTGCTAGGATTTGAGTCAGCACACTCAGGTAACATTCACCATCTACACTTGTTTTGTACATCTTAGAGCCTGTCAGACCTTACTAAAATCAGCTTCATTAAAAAGTGAGAATAGCAAGCTGGGTGTGGTGGCTCTGCCTGGAATCCTAGGATTTAGGGAGCGATGGCAGAAGAGTCAGGAATTTAAGTTCATCTTCAAGAACACAAGAGTTCAAGGCCAGCCTATGCTCCAAGAGATCCATCTCCAAACAGCCACCCCCACTGACAGCGCAGGAATTCTGCAACAAAGCCAAGCAGGTCCTAGGCTCACTCCTGTAGCACACCCTTCCTGCCCTTGGGTGCAGCACCCTGTACAACTGACCTTTGGCCGCACTCCTAGAAAACCGCTGCAGTTGTCAGCTCCGCAGTGACACACTGTCCTGCCATTGCCCAGACAATCCAGGTTATAATTAAATGTTAGCTCCATCCCTAAAACACAAGAGAAAAAAAAAAGATCCAGAGTGATGTCACGAGGAAGGAACATTGCCAGCCACTTTCATGCAGACACAGGGTTCTGAGACAAAGACTTGTCCCAGACTGGCAAGATGGCCCGGGGGTGAAAGGACTTGCCACATAAGCCTGACAATATAAGCTGCATTCAGATCCACAGTGGACGAGGAGAGCCAAGGCCTAGTTCTCACCTGTGCTCACAAGCACACACAATTGCACACATTGTACACAATGTTAAAGACTCTCCTTCCACACCCCACCTCACTGAAAACAATGACAGGAAGGGGCTGTGCGTACCACCAATGAGTATGCCAGAGCTACGTGTTCTAAAAAGAGAAACCCTTCAACGGAACATGAAAGACAGTGAAGTAAGAACCTGTGGTAAAGAAGGGCTTCTAGCCTCGCCTCGTTCTACAGCAAAGTTCCAGTTTCTAAGGCACAACTGTGACATCGTGCCAGTGTTAGACATGCCTTCCACTGTGAACCAATCCACGTTCACAACTGTAGCTCACTACACTGTGAAAGACCCAGGGGTCTGAGTGAAGGCGTGCTGAGCAGCCTGTCAGCGGGTACCCAGCTAGTGAATTGCCCTTACCAATTCCCTACACTTGAAGACCTAGCTGGTTCTGCTGACATGCTCAGGGGAAGGAAAAGGAGAGCAGTCAGCATGGCGCTGAGGTTCCTGGCATCTAATCTGAAACAGAATGCTCTTCAGAGTTGAAAACTAAAGAAAGAAAAAGAAACCAGTTGGTGTGGGTACAGCAAATTGCTTTTTTAAAAAAAGATTTACTTGGATTGTTTATAATTATGTGTACATATGAGTGGGTGTGGGTGCCTGTGGGAGGTGGAGGGGTCTGACCCCTGTAGCTGGAGTATAAGTGGTTGTGAGCCACCCCACATGGATGCTGGGCATTGATCTCGGGTCCTCTGCAAAACAAGTATAGACTCTCAGCTGCTGAGCCATCTCTCCAGCCTCCGTAAGCTAATTACCTTTAATATGTTTTAAAATCACACAAGAGCTAGGCCATCTGGTTCCATTCTGCAGACAGCACTATTTTGGGAAGTGACGTGTCTGCACTGAGGCACTGCACTGTGGTGCAGACTCTACCATGTCCTCTGAGGCACTGCCCTGTGGCAGACTCTACATTGCCCTCTTCTGCATAAAGGCTCGACAGGTTTTCTCTTCAGATGGAGTTTTACCACATTGGCAAACAACCCCCCCAGTTGTCTGATCTGAATAAACACACAAGGGCCGAGCCTTAAAGGATAATGTTCTTCCTGATGAGCCAGGCTTCCCCAGTGAATGGACCCTGGCAGCAAGTTGCCCCGTTACCTGCAGGGATATCACAAAGAGCAAACAGTCCGACTCGAACATCTCCATTTACAGTCCACTTCTGTGTCTCACAGTTCGGATTACAACTATGATTCATGAAACGAGAATAATTTCCCTTTGGCCCAGCATCGATTATACGGTCCTTCAGAGAGAGAAAGAGTTGGGGGATTGAAATAAACTAAATCCAAGTCCATTTAGAAACATTCAGTTAGGGAACAAGACAGTATCATTTATTATCAGCTGGTGTGTGCCAACTGTCAGCTCTAGAAAGACTACACACTCCTCCACGAAGTTACCACGTTCACTCTCTGAGGACCTTAGGGTTTGTTTGTTTGTTTTTTTTTTTTGTTTTGTTTTGTTTGTTTTTTTTTAAGTTATGAAGATTGGCAGCTCACGTGTTCAGGCATTTCTGATCACGGAGCTGCATGGTTCAGATAACCAACTAACTACTCGGGCGTTTCGTTGTTCTCAGCTTCTCTCCCACTGTAAGCTAGCAGTTAACCTGCTGTGGGGCAGACGAATTTATGCCACGAAGACAGAGAAGGCAACGAGACTCTCCGAGTGGGAGGTGACAGTCCTTCATCTCTGCTCTCACAGAGGTTACCTACACAGAACACACTAGACCACTCAGCCCCTCAGTACGGACTCTAACAATGTGGATAAGGGCCAAGGCCTGAACCCACAGGACGCTGTCGCTGCACTGAGCTCAGTAAGACTAGGATTCAAGACGCAGACTACAGCATAACACCAGCAGCTGAAATTACCCTGTGAAACACGTGCAAGCTGTAAACTTTTCACATAATGACATAACTACGTATGTCGTATCTTCCTTTTTTCTTTTTTGAGATAGTGTCTCACAATGTGGCTCTGCCTGGTGTGGAACTTGCTATGTATGTAGACCAGGCTGTCCTTGAACTCAGAGATCTGCTTGCCTCTGCCTCGAAAGTGCTAGGATTCCTTTAGGTATGTGGCACTTTCAATGTTTTCTGTTGGTTTCCTGACATGTTTTTGCTTGTGATAAGGCTTAAACCCACAGCCTCACAGACACTCAGCACATGTTTTAGCACTGAGTCATGACCTCAGTCTGGATGATATCCTGACTCTTTTAGAAACATCACGAACACAGAGAACACAGGGACTTGTCATGGTCCTTTATAACATGTCAGGAGTTTGTATGGGCCAGGAATGTAACGCAATTAGCAGAATTCTTGCCTAACTTGCATAAGGCCCTGGGTTCAATCCCCAACAGTCCTACTAACCAACGATGGAACTGTGCCTAGACCGAGCTTCCTGCCGCTGTGAGGACAATGTGATGAGACGTGCAGACACAGATCAATCTGATGGGTACACGACAGCTTTGATGTTGGTTTCTTTTTCTGTATTTGGCTCTCTTTTATTTAGACAGGATCATAATTATGTAGCCCAGGCTGGCCTGTAACTTAAACTTATGATCCTCCTGCCTCAACCTCCCAAATGCTGGGAGCACAGGAACGTGCCACAATACCTGGCTAAAGTTTTAATGAGTTTACTTCCACTTTTCTTACGCTGACATGCATTATTTTCCTGTCACTTGTTTTACATGTATGAGTGTGATGCCTGCGTGTGTGTGTGTGTGTGTGTGTGTGTGTGTGTGTGTGTGTGTATGTGAACCGAGTTGTGTCCCTAGTGCCTTTAGAGATAAGAGATAGCAGGTCCCCTGGGAATGAGGCTCCCGACTGTTGTGTGCCAGCATTTGGGAGCTCAGAACCAAACCCCGGTTTTCTGTAGGAGCAACAAATGCTTCCAACTACTGAGGCATCTCTGTAACCCTCTTGTCATTTTTTTTTAAAGCTTAATAAATACAGAGAAATTTTTGAGCTTTTGGCTAATCAGAAATTTCAAGGTATCTATATAACTCAGAATCATAGTTGATTTCTCCAGCAGTGAAGGAACCCAGGTCTCTCACTGCCCTAGACATGGTTACTTTGTTTCTGCTTAGCATTTCCCTCTTGCTGGAGTCTCCTGACTAAAGAGGGGTTCCTTCTGCACTCCTGAGATAATTACAGTACCCACTACTGAAAATCATCATAGTTTACTTAGAGAAAATGAAAAGAACAGAAACAGAAGTCAACATGAAATTATGAACAAAACATAAAACGTCCCTTTTTCTTACCAAAAAATAAAAGCAATTTTACCTTGGTAACAGTTAACATATAAAAATTAGTTACACTGTTCTCGTGGGCTCGCTTGATTCGAAGTCTGCACTCTTCCTCATCTATTAGCTCTCCGACATACTCATTCACAAACTCCCCCTGCAAAGAAGCATTGAATGCGGACTATCAGCTGTGCCGTAACGCACACCCACACCACATGTATGAACAAGAAAATAAACTGAAAACATTTCTGAGGGCCAGGAATGTAACGCAATTAGCAGAATTCTGGCCTAACTTGCATAAGGCCCTGGGTTCAATCCCCAACAGCACATAAACTGGGCATGGTAGCACATGCTTCTATAACCTCAGCACTGGGACAGTGTAGACAGGAGCACCATGAGTTCGAGTCCCCCTTGTGTGGATTTCAAGGGCAGCCTGGGCACAGGAGATCTCGCCTTAACAACAACAAAAGCCCAGGACTGCAGGAGAACAAAGCCTGTCAAACAGCAGGTCTGCAGGAGAACAAAGCCTGTCAAACAGCAGGTCTGTCCTGGTTGGCCTGCCGTCACCCCTCGACAGGAGCTTGAATTGTTTGGACGGAGGAACCGTGAATGAGAAAATGTCTCCATCAGGTTGCCTGGTGCTGAGTCTGGAGGTATTCTCAGCTTAGTGACTGATGGGGAGCCCCAGCTCACTGTGAGAGGCCATCCCTGGGCGGGTGGTCCTGGATGGTCTAAGGAAGCAGGCTGGCCAGTCGTGGTGGCATACACCTTTAATTCCAGCACTCGGCGGGAGTTTCAAGACAGCCAGAGCTTTAAAACAAAGCAAGTTGACTGCATCTTGGTTTCTGCTTCAGTTTAGGCTTTGAGTTCTTGCCCTGAACTCCTTTCATGGTGGACTATTTGTAAGCTAAAACAAATCTTTTCCTCCCCAGTTGCTAACTAAGACACATTAAAGTCATGAAAGCACCTCAGAAACAACACCTGGATTGTCACCTGACTTCTACAAGCATGAGCTCACATGCCCTTACACCTATGAGGGAGGGAGGGAGGGAGGGAGGTCCTGAGAATCCCTCTTCAACCCTAGACATGGTTACTATTTACTCCCGGGCACCTGAGTGGCAGCTTCCCTGTGCAAGGACTTCCAAAGGCAGCAGGTGCACTTGCCTTTTCTTGCTGACATTGTTGGGCCCCTGTGGCATGTCCCTGATTTTTGAAGCCATCATCGTCACTACACTCACAAACTCCTAATTTGTAGCTGAGGGAGTGGTGGCATTTAGAGATAAGAAATGGAGAGCTCTGGACCTGACACACATAGGGTAGACAGGGTATGCTTCTGCTCTCTCAGCCTTTGATTATCAACTAATGACGTTTACAGCAAGCTAAAAAAAATGCAGGGTTCTGCTGTTCTCTCAGGGTTCTCCAATGGTCTCACAGAACTGTAACAGTGCTAACACTAGGAAGCCGGTGTGGGCACGCACTCACACACTCACTCAACTCACTCACACACTCAAGCACTTGGTTAGGCACTCATGCACTTACTTACACACTCACTCACTCACTCACTCACTCACTCACTCAAACACGGAGTCCTGTTACCACATAACCACATTCAAGATTGTATAGACAGCACAGGGCTTCTCCAATGTTCTTTGATGGCCACACCCACCCTCTATCACATCAGCCCCTAACCCTTGCCAAACTAATCCATCAATATAATTTTGCCATTCAAGGATGTTCTATAAACATATTTATATAATATGTAATGTTTTTAGACTGTTTTTTTTAAAGATTTTTTTTAAATTATTTATTTTAACTATATGGATATTTTGCCTGCATGTAAGTCTGTCTACCACTTGCATGCCTGGAGCCCTCTGAGGCCAGAAGAGGGCATTAGATCCCTTGGAACTAGAGTTACAGATGGCTCTGAGCTGCCATGTGGGTGCTGGGAATCGAACATGGTTCTCTAGACGATCAGTCAGTACTCTTAACTGCTCAGCCATCTCTCCAGCTCCTAAAGATTTGTTTTTGCTGCAGGAGATCTGATGCCCTCTTTTGACATCTGCAGGCACCAAGCAGGCATATAACGCAAATAGAAAACACTCACACATAAATAAGGATGTTTTTATTTTATGTGTGTACTATTTTGCCTGAGTGTGTATTCATGTGTGTGCGCACAAATGCACTGTAGTATCCAGAGAGGCTGGAAGAGTGTTTCAGATGCCCGGGAGCTAGAGCTCACACAGTTCTGTGTGGGTGCTGGGACTCAAACCTGGGTCCTCTGTAAGAGTAGCAAGTGTCTCTAATGACTAAGCCACTATAGCTATGGGCACAGCTTAAAAAATAAAATGAAATTAAAAAAAAAAAAAAGCTAATTGTTAGATCACCTAAGTTGTACATTTTAGTTGTCTTTAATGGCTCAGTGAGACTCCTTAGTATGGATGTACCACCATTTGTTTAACTATTTACCCACAGAAGAAGACTGGCCAGTCTTTGTAGATTTTTTTGCTATTATAAACACAGTTGCTGTATACATTTGGGGAGAGTTTTCATGTGATTACAGATTTTTATTTTCCTGGTTTAAATAGCCAGCAGGAAGATTTGTACGTGTGTGTGTGTGTGTGTGTGTGTGTGTGTGTGTGTGTGTGTGTGTGTATTTAAAGAATCTGGCAAACTAGTGTTGACAGTGTCTGCTCTGTTTTCACTCCCACCACTAATGCAGAAGAGGTCCAGGACTGTAGATCCTTGAAAGAACTGGGTATTGTCAGTGCTGTCCTAAGTGATGGACTCATGAGTGATACCAGGCAGTTAGTCAGCACCCTGGAGTTACAGCATCACTGACCTCTTCATCTTGAAAGCCATGCTCACTCACTCAGTCTAGGGCATCTATAAGACTCACCAGCACTTCAAACTCATCAGAGGAAATAAATACCTTGAGAAATAAGTATACATGTGCTTAGTATTTTCACGGATATTCCCTCCATATACAAATTCTCCTCAGTTCTCATTATAGGAGTAAGAATCAGTAGTGCAGACCTGCTGGCCTTGTGTCTGTGCGCGTTGCTCTCCTGGACTGCAGACCTGCTGGCCTTGTGCGTGTCACTCTCCTGGACTGCTGGAACAGGCTCCATACTAGCACCTTTTCCTTTCTCATGGACCCTCCATTCTCCAGGCAAAGTTGTTCTCTTAAACTCCACATGTGCCAGGTCCTCAGGGTTGCCCCAGATCCTGTTTCTGATTCATGCCATTCACCCTGTGACCCCCTCCTCTAAGGATGTGGAACAGCGATGGCATGCACGGGCTAACAAGACCTTGCTGTCTAAGAGCTCAATGTCTGTCATGCTAAGTGGAGTCTCTCTTATGCCTCTGATGGGAGCCTCAGATAGCAAGGAACTAGGGAAGCCACAGAAAGTTAAGAGTCATTATTGGATAAGGGTAGATAGAGAGAAAAAAAAAATCTCAAAACACAAGTCCTCAGACCACAGCAACAAAGAATGGAGTCTTATAATTACCAGGTAAGCTTGGAAGGAGGTCCTTCCCTGGATAAGCTAAGCATGCAAGTTTGGTTGACTTCTTGCAATACTAAATGAGGATCCAGCTGAGCACAGCCCAACCTACATCCCCTGTCAACTGTGATAATCAAACTTGCACCACGCTTACACTGTTAACTCCTGTGTGTACTTGCTGTCCTTGTACCACGAGCACATCTAGTGCCCATGTTGACCAGAAGAGGGTGTTAGATCCCCTGGGACTGAAGTTACAGATGGCTGTGAGCCATCACGTGGATGCTGGGTGCTGCAAATTGAGCCTGGGTCCTGTGTCAAAGCAGCCAGCGCTCCTACCCCTGAGCCACCTCTTGAGCCCCTTAAGTTGCTAACTGGTTCTGTTTTTGAGAAAAGGTTTTACTTTTAAGGCTAGGCCAGAATTCCCAAGTTTATTCAGCGTCAAGTTCTTGGTGATCCTCCTGCTTCAACCTCTCAAGTGATAAAAACAAGTGTGGGCAGCACAACCAGTTTTAAGTTCCTGGCTCTGTGGTAATACTTCTATACAGTAATAGAGAACCAGTGTGTCATGTCAGTAAGCCACCCTGCTAAAGCCACCCAGTAGTTCTTGCCTAAAGGACTACTTAGGCCTGGCTCTTGGCTACCTATCTCAGCTCATGTCCCATTCCCACTCAGTCTTCAATACTAGTGTGCAGGCTCAGTCTGCGGTCTCTTAGTCCTCTGTGAAGGCAGGAAGCATGCTTTACCACCACATCTCCCTGGCCTCCCCACTCTTTAGATTTATTTCTCATTTTCTGTATGTAAGTGCTTTGCCTGCATGTATGTATATATGTGCATCACATAACATGGTGGTGGCCAGGTCAGAAGAGGGCATCGGATGCCCTAGAACTGGGGTTATGAATGGTTGTGAACTAGCTAGCACGTGGTTGGGAGAATTCAGGTGCTCTGCAAGAGCAACAAGTGCTTTTAACTGTTGATGTCTCCAGCCCCTGTCTGTCTCTGTCTGTGTCTGTCTCTCTCTCTCTCTCTCTCCCTCCCCCCTCCTTTCCTTCCTTCCTTTCTTAGAGACCGGGTCTCACTATCTAGCTTTGGCTGTCCTAGAACTCATTATATAGAACAGGCTGGACTTGAACTCACAGAGATCTGCCTGCCTCTGCCTGCCGAGGGCCACCCTCCCCACAGCTGGTTTCCTGACAAGAGCCACAGGAGATTCTCAGGCACTCTAAAAGCTGAGACCCACTATTTGATTGAATCATAGAGTTTACTAGAGATTTTAATTTTGCTTTTAAGCTCTTTGTCTTTAAAATATTTTTCCAACTGGTATATATTGCTTGTACTAGGAGATTCTTGTGAAAAAAAATTGTTTCAAGGTGTGAAAATAAAAATAAGTTATAGAGTTACAGTATCTCAACTGCCCCTACCACTCCTGCACATAGAATCTGTGGCTTTACTGAGCTTCGACTATACGTGACAAGCTCTCATTACAGTCTACCTTAGTGATCTGGTGATTCCGACACACTGACGGCTAATGACCCGAGGCTGTAGCAAAGTTCTGGGCTTGCTAGTTTCTGCCCTGGTGGGTAATCAACTTTATTATGTTGCTTCTTCGACATATTTATCCACCACAAAAAGCAACAACAAGAAAATATGTCTGAATCATTTCACTTAATTAAAAAAAAAATCGAATACAAAAAGCCCAACGCCCCTTTCCATTTAAGGCTCATCGAGTGACAGTGACGATGGGCATCTGTTACCCTTTTCCACTCTCTTCTCACTCAGCAAGTGCAAGCCCCGTGAGAAGTCGCAACCTTTTGTCGTAAGTAGCCATGCTTCTTACAGCCACGTCGCGACGCTACTGACTCATCCTAAGAGACAAGGGCAGCTGTGCGGCCACCACATTACCTTTTTAATGCTTCTTTTGGTTCTGAGGCCCCATCCTCTCCGCTCAGTTTTGATGATCTCTGCATCAGGGTACAATCTCTTTGTAAAGCACTGGTTCTGACAGCGGTCCCCAGCAGGACACACCTGCGGGTGACACTCGTACTGTGACATTCTGTTCAGACACTCCGACTCCAGGCCGCATGGGTTCTCATCGCCGGGCTTGCAGTTACAGCGGGGGATCTCCGACAGGTCAGCCACCTGGATCTGCACCTTCCCTATGACTTTGTTGACCTGGGAGACGACAGCGCAAGAGAAGGGTGGGAGAGGGAGAGGATCTGTGAGCAGCGTAAACTAAACATCAGAGCACTGCGACATGACTGCGGAATCCTCTTTATCATGGTTTCTCCAGAATAAACTAGGAACAATAACTATGTCTATTTACTAGACAAAAGGTTGAACTTGATGTCACGTCTTATTTTCTCTCGTTTGCCATGGGCTGATGAAGTTTAACACCTGAGATCAGGAGACTAAAGCTGTTTACGAAGTCTGGAAGAGGAGGTTAAAGATCTATATCCTCATCTGATTGCAGGGTACTCTGGTAGAAACAGAACAGAAGTTCACGTGACCACCGTGACTGTCAGGGGCATTCCTGTAAGTCAGGGGCTTTAAGCAGCAGGGAGGCGTGCTCACCTTGATGTGCTTATAGGGAGGGGGTTTTCTGGAGGTTCTCTCCATCTCCAGAGCTTCCTTACTTTCACGCTGGGCTTTCAACTCCTGGAAACGTTTTGCAGCCTCTTCCAGTGCTGACAAGAAGAACAGGCAGGTCGTCACCAAAATGTAGCACACACCGTTAGGGTGGGAAGTTAAAATCTACCACCCTAGACACACTATGCCTCTGGCTGGAGGCTTACTTTTTAAAATTATGTTTTGGAAATCACAGGAAATTATAGAGGAAACAATAAATTAGCATAAAATACTATGCTTTGTACATGCGTCAGGGCACAGGTCTGACATCAGTGACAAAGACCTCTAAGTGAC
This sequence comes from Rhabdomys pumilio, assembly GCA_030674055.1. Lineage (NCBI taxonomy): Eukaryota > Metazoa > Chordata > Mammalia > Rodentia > Muridae > Rhabdomys > Rhabdomys pumilio. The sequence goes on along the minus strand of JANHMN010000015.1, from coordinate 17,343,646 downwards.
CCTATTAAGACAGAGCATTGTGTACCCTGTCCTAGATTTAAATTAATTTTACCCTTACTTAGAAAGCTAGACTTCTGTCATGTTGCAAAGGTCCTAAGGTCTTCCTGGGAAGCCTTTCCTACTCATTTTTGGTAAAGGAGTTTCACCTGACTAAAAGAAACTTCAAACAGCCCAGTGCTCTAGGCTTTGAGCATCTCAAACCTGGTCCTGATGTCAGAGGAAGTTTATGGATGTAAAATCCCAATGCTGGTGAACATTCTTGAGTGGCAGAAGCTTTGTGTGCAAATAAGAAATACACACCTGAGTATTAGTTCTGAGTCTCTGTATGCATGGTCCAACTTACCTTTTTTGAAGGTCTTGTTAATGCTAGTCTGTCCCTCAGCAAAGTTTTTGTCTCCTTCGACATAAGGGAACACTCTGCCTTGGTGTACCCAGTAGTAGTCATGAGACCCAAAGAAGAACACAGGGAAGTCCCCCACGTCATGCTTAAGGCCCTGGATGTTCAGCGGCACAGACCTGGGACTGCAAATCTCTGCAGGCCACCATCTGAGAACAGAATCGACAAAGTGAAAACCTCACACTCTTCTTCACAGGCTGGAAGGAGAGAAGGGGTCAAATTCTAAAACACACCGTAATTCACCTGATCACTTAAAAACTTAGTGAGGCAGGCATGGTGCTACATGCCTTTCATCCCAGGTAGAGACAGGTAAATCTCTGTGAACTCACTGCCAGCCAGGTCAACGGAGTGAGTTTCTAGGACAGCGAGAGCTACTTGGTGAGACCCTGTCTCAACCCCACTCCCTACCAAAACCACCACTACCACAACAAAAAACTATTGGTGAATTAACAAAATAGAGGATGTAGGCTAAACAAAGTAGGCCCTAACAGCTTTATGTGGTTTCTTTCTTTAGAAGATTAACATTCAGGGCTGGAAAGATGGCTCAGCGGTGAAGAGCACTGACTGATCTTCCTTCCATCCATCCCAAATTCAACTCCCAGCAACCACACGGTGGCTCACAACCATCTGTGATGGGATCCGATGCCCTCTTCTGGTGTCTAAGGACAACTACAGCGTACTCACATATATAAAATAAATAAATCTTAAAAAAAAAAAAAAAGATTAACATTTAAAAATTATAAAATATGTGTCATGAGCATATCAGTTATAACATTTACTAAGAGAAGGACAATGGACCCACTTCCCAGCTCTGGAATTGGGATGTTAACTAATATGATTCCAGCCCATTTTAACTGTAGGAAATTCATACTTTCCCAAACTTGATGTACTCACTGCCTCCCCAGGCAGAACAGATTATCTCTGAGGAATGAAGGACTGCTTAGCAGTCAAGGGGTGCTCCTGAGAACAAACACTGCAGTAGTGAAGAGTGAGCACTACGTGCAAATCGGCATTTTCAACCACGGAAAAGCCTCTTGATCTGACACCAGGCTTCATGTCAGTTAGCATTCCAGAGTCAGTTCTTAATAAACACAGGATGTGAGCAGAAAAGCATCTCCCCTATGCTCTCGTCACACAGACGATTAACATGAGATGTATTCCCCAAATGTTAAGAACACATTGTACAGCAGGGTGGGGTGGGGTGGGGTGGGGGTGGGGCACATCTTTAATCTCAGTCCTTTGAAAGCTGAGGACTAGCATCACAAGTTACAGGCTAACCTGGAGAGAGTCCGTCCCCATACATGTATCCAGATCTACACTTAAAGTACACACACACACACACACACACACACACACACACATGAATACTTTTCTAAGATTTGCTTTTATGTGTTTGAGTGGTTTGCTGACATATACATGTGCCCTTTGTGTGTGCTGGGTGTATACAGAGGTCACAGAGGGCCTCGGGTCCTGAGGAACTGAAGTCACAGACAGTTGTCAGCGCCACTGCAAAACCAGTCAGTGCTCTTATTGCCAAGCCATTTTCCAGCTCCCATTTGAAAAACCCACAAAAACAAAAGAACAAAACCCCTACAACAACAGGGCAAGGAGCAGTGCCAACAATGGCAGTCTCACCCACTTAAGAGGCTGGGGCAGGAGGATCACCTAAGTCAAGAGGTTAGCCCAGGAAGATTTTGTCCTAGCCTCTAAAAGAAAATCAAAAACATGGATGCATACTGCTTGTGTTTAATATGCTCTTTAAATTCAACTCTTCATGCAAAAAATTTACAGTATGGTTGCAATTATCTAGAAATATATTTTCTTCAGACTTCCAATAGAATTCCTGATATGATGGTATACACCTTTAATCTCAGCACTCAGGCGACAGAGGGAGGTGGATCTCTTTAATTTAGGTCAGCCTTGTCTGGACACCAAGTTTAAGGCCAGCAAGAGTTATATAGTGAGACCCTATCTTTTAAAAAAAAGTTAAGGTGAATGTGGCGGTACGTGCCTTTAATATCAGCACTCTGGAGGCAGTCTGGTAAACATCTAGTCTACATACGGTCCAGGCCCAAGAGAGGTACACAGTGAGATCCTGCCTCACGATAACAACCACAGCACAAATCAAGGCTATTAATTATCTTAAGGGAGGGCCTGGGGTGATGGTCTGGCAGCTAAGAACATAGGCTGCTCTTCCAGAGAACTCAAGTTAGATTCCCAGCACCCACATGGCTGCTTACAGCCATCTGTAACTCTAGTTCCAGGAAACCTAACTGCCTCTTCTGGCCTCCCTGGGTACATAGCACACAGACATATATAGAGGCGAAACACCCAGATACATAAAATAATAAAAATTAACAAAAATATTAAAGCCTTAACACGTTAGGTTTCAGACCCAGGACAAGGGGCTGAGGTATATATTTTACATACCAAGATGGACCTGGCCTCCAGGTTCTCTGAGCATCCCTCAGCCTCTACCTACTACAGGTACAAGTTCTGCCTTGAACTTCCCCTCCCCCACAGCTCTTTCCTATATAATCCAGACAATTTGGTCTCTCCTTCTCTCTCTCCTCTCTCCCCCTTTCTGCATTTCTCTCTTCCTGCTTGCTTACCCTCCCCCACTCTTGCTCTCCCCCTCCCCATGACAACTTACCTAGCCCTAGCGCAGCTTCCTAATAACCCTGCTATACATTCTCATCTGGCTTAAAGTGGCTCATTTCATTGGCAGAGGAATAACTTATCATAAAGGAATATGTTTTTAAATAATATTAATCTCTCTCTTTTTAAATGTTATATTCTTATTTTTTATGTGTGCATATGCACATGTGTGAAGTCAGGAGAGAATGTCTGACTGCCTGAGCTGGGGTTACAGGAGGCTGTATGCACCTGACATGGATGCTGGGAACTGAACACAGATCTACAGAGCAGCAAGCACTCCTAACCGTCTCTGCAGATCCCGCTCTCATGCCTTTCAGAACTACAACTTGGGCTGGTGAGGCAGCCCAGCAGGTAAAGCTGCTGTTGTCAAGACCACCTGAGTTTCTCCTGAGTAGGAGAGACCCAATTCCTGAGAGCTGCTCTCTGACCTCTAAAACTGTACTGTGGCACTTGCACGGCCCCACATGATAAATAGATACAAACAAATGGCTCTCGTTGGAATAGTCTCCCTCTTTAGTTTATATGAAGAAAAAAAGCACTCTTTGTACATAGCTTAGGGCTACTTGAACACAGTGGGCCTGGTTTAGAACCAAACTGATCTAGCAGGGTGTGGCAGGATATGTCTTTTATCTCAGTACTCTGGAGGCAGAGCCAGGTGGATCTCTGTTTGATACCAGCCTTGTCTACAAAGCAAGTTTTAAGGCTGTTACACAGAGAAACCCTGTCTTGAAAACAGACAAACAAACAAAAATGTGGATGGATCTATTTTGATAAGGCTATAAACTCTTGATCTCCTTAGAAATCAGAAATCAAAGGCATGGAGAGATTGCCCAGTGGTTAAAGCACTTATGCTCTTACAGAAGACACGTGTTCAATTCTAGCACCCATGGCAGTTCAAAGCTGTCTGTAACTCAGTCTCAGGGGATCTGACACCTGACTTTTGTAGGCAAGCACACGAGATACAGACATACAGGCTTGTAAAACATTCATACACACAAAATAAATAAATGTTTAGAAAAAGAAATTAAAAACGAATATAAAACTAAGATACAAAGAAAACAAAATCCCTATTCTTTATGTAAATCCTCTTATTGTAAAACTTAGTAGTGCAAAATTCATCAGTATAAAATAATTCTCAGAATCTAAGCAAAGTAAAACACCCACTCTCAAAGAAAACAGCAAGCAAACAAAAACCCAAGAGCAAAATAACCTTTGCCATCCCCTAAAAACTGAGACCAGCCGCCATTGTCTTTCATCCTTTTGTCTGTCTGCCTGTGTGCTGCCCGCACTCTGTGCAGATCCTGAACCCCACTGCAGCAGTAGTGCTCTCTATTTGTGCTTGGAAAACTTGCCTGTAATTTCCCAATTTGACCCAAACAATCTGTTTGTAATGCAGCTTTTTGCCAGCTTTACAGTCATTGCAATTCCAGCAGCCTTCCGGCATGTCTATGCTCAGGCATTCTGGGTGGAAGGAAGCAGGACACGATTCGCAGCAGAGCAGTCTTCCACCTTAAAACAAACAGCCAGCTTTAGTAACTGAGGAACAGAAAAGGGTCTCTTAAATACACTAGACTTTATTCAAACGGGAAACAAAGAGACTGAATCATGTCCAGAGTGATGGATTAAAATAGGAAACGAATGAAATAGCTAGTTTTAAAGACTTCAGTGGCTAGAAACATAAAGTTTTTGAGTAGGAAAATAAAACTACCCTGTGCTCCTTTAGAATATGAGCAACCGGGAAATCCAGTGTTGGGTAGCTAAAACATCACAAGAGGTACAGAACCTCGTTAGCCCATGGAGATTTGAAAATAGGCTTTCAAACAAATAGCTGTCTTTTGTTCTTTAGAGCTAGGAAAGAAAATAATAATTATCTTTATTTTAATCCACTACCACAATTAACTAAATCCTTTTATAATAAAATCAGTCAAGAATGAAAAGTAATCAATAGTTGATTAGTACTTATTCTCTTCTAATACAAAGGTGGACACAGATTCTCACACCTGTAGCACCAGCATCATTACTTCCCAACGCACAGGCAGTCAAGCAGGCTATACAGCAGTGGTCTGTAACTGTCCCTTCACCACGGTTCCTTCCTCCTAATTGTCACCTACGTCTTCAAAATTATACCAACCAAAAATAAACTTGCATTTCAAGATGAAGAATTTCGCTCCCCCTTTTTTTGGAGATGGAATCTCACTATGGAGCTCACAGCTCCCATCAGTGATCCTCCTGCCTGTCTCCCAAGTGCTGGGATTGTAGACATGCACACCATGCCCAGCTCTCCTTTTTGTATTGACCAAAGAAATACATAACTCTGGAGACTATGATCCAAAAGCAAAGCAAGTATTAGCATGTTGAACAGTTAAAGTCATAGCCAAATATAAACTCATAGCCCTATATTGTATGAATGTGTAATTCTCTTAATTTCCAAAAATGCTTAGAATTTTTTTTTCTGACTCAGTTTTGAGAACCACTGCTTTATAGCACAAAACTACGTAATTGTCAGTACAGAATGAAGTATGTGCAAGCCTGTTCTTTTAGCTTCCCACTAAGCCCTCTCTTTGAAACCAAAACAAGTGCAACAAACAGAATAACACTTTGAATGCAAACAAATAAAGATGAAGGGATGGGGGTGTTTCTATATCAACAAGTAATAGAAAGGTCACCACTGAAGACAAAGGACATTTCCCCTGACTAGTTAGTTCTACAACAAATAGAGATTTAACGTCTCACAGGTAAAAGATTCAGAGCCTTCTATATAACTTGACCAAACCACATGCTCCAACCTTTTAAAGATTTCCAGAAATCCTGTCTTCTTGCACCTTCAAATCTCAACTGTTACATGAAAAAAGGAAACCTAGACATGCCAGTGATGGACCAGAGAACTGTATTTCCTCTGCCAGCCTTCACATCAGCAGTCTTCCCCGACTACAGAGTCAGTGGGATTAGCTGGTTCAATTTTCCAGCTGCTTGGATGTTTTGAGGCGTTTGGTTTGTTTGCTTTTTCCAAGATAGTGTTTCTTTGTGTAGCCCTGGCTATCCTGGAAGTAGCTCAGTAGACCAGGCTAGCCTCCAATCTCACAGAGATTCTCCTGCCTCTGCCTCTGGAGTGCTAGGATTAAAGGTGTACGCCGCCACCACCAGGTTCTACACACATGTTTAAGTCCATCAGAAAGGACTGAACAAGAGGGAGGCCTGCCTTGCAGACAGCCTTAGAAGATATGTTATTCTTAGCACCACTGTGGAAGTTGGGCTGGTCATGTTTAGTGTTAATGTAAATGGTTCTAAATGTTCAGTCTTATTTCAGAGGAAATACAGAGCCAGAATCAGTGAAATCTGTAATGATAGAAATGCTCAAACTATAGAAAGATAAAGAAAAAAAATAAAAACATGAATAGTCTACCTTGCACTATGCAAAACAAAACAAACCCAACAAACCAGGAAAAAAAAAAAAACCTGTTTTCTAGATATAAGAGAAAAAAAATCTATCATTCAAGCTAAGTAGAGGGCTCAAAATAATTTCAATTGATGTCAATGTTAATACTGAATGCTGGAAACAAAACAACAACTGAGTTAATCTAATTTTATAAATGTATTGTCAGACTAATTCTATCTTGAGGAGTAATGCAGGCCCCTGCCCACCTTCTGGAAGCATATGACATCACTAATAAGGCATTGCAGGCTGACCTAAGCAGAAAGCATACAACCCAACCACAGGCAGGCCCGTCTCTCTCAGTACTCCTGGTGGCTCTATCACCTTGCCAGATAGCACTTCTTTCAGTTATTAGTTGCCATTTGAGCCAACAAGAGCAAGGACAGATCAAAGAGGCAGCACAGATAACAAATACTAATAAAGACCTATTTTTTGATATTCATACATAGTACATTAGGTATGAATGGTGATTTTTTTATTTATTAATTCTGAATGTGGATCATAATAAGAATATATTAAGCAAAAGGTCTGTCCATACCTTCTAAGCTCACTGCTGCTTCCTCTGGATAACAATCCCTCAATCAAACATGAAGTCACCTTCCCCTTACTGCAAGCAGGCTATGGCAAGTTAAGCACAGCTAAGAGTTTTCTTTCAGGAATGACACTGCTTGAGAGAGTGTGAACATGAATTTAGCTTATTTTTTTATGAATAGACTATCCATCAGGACTGACGGGGCTACCTTTCACCATCCAGTCTTTGGGGTAGCCCTGAACCCCAGCTTCCCTCCTACGGGAAGGACACCTGTTTTCATAGCATCTTAAGTACACATTTAGGAAATAAAAATCATAAAACATGTTCTAGAAACAATCTTTTCCAGTATCTGCTGCCTTGCCTTTCCTTTCTAAATAGTCTTTCTAGTTGTTTAGCTTATAGGGGCAGGCAAACTGTATCATGGCTATTCTAGTCTAACACGAACGATAGTTCTACATCAAGCAAATGTGGAAGTCTTTTAGGTTATATAAAATTCTAGTCTTTGTATTTTAAAAACCTACATCTTTGAATGGTGAAAAATGAGTCAGGGAGAAAAGTAAAAATCTGTGATGACAGAATTATTTTAAGCCCTTTTGATAATTCCATAGCCATACAAAGACAGCGTTATAACCACAAAGGCAGGACCTACCAAAAGCAACAGGCAGTGCTGGACAGGCATACACCCCCTCCACTTAAAGAGAGAAAAGGAAAATGCAGAAATCAAACACGAGATAAACTAGTCATTATTACCTTTCTCACATCTCTTTTTGGAAGCTGACGAAGAAGGAATCATAGGTAATTTCATCAACTCAGCACGGTTTGATTCACTCAGTAGGTAGTGGGATTTATAGGCATAGGAACTGAACATGGGGTCTGAATGGTCCTGAACTATCAGCCCTATATGAAACAAACAGAAAGAGATGAGCTGCCATGAAACTACCCATGATTCCATGAGGGAAAACTCAGCACCTATTATGCGACCAAGCCTTACAGTTGGGAGTGTGTGACAATGAGGCAGCCCTACTTCCCTGACTTCTCTGAAGGAGTGCAGACCATTTTAATTTCTTTATGCTGTCATAGGAAGTGCTTACCACCTTAAATGTTCTAGAAAGCTACTGTGACCTGCCTACATATCTGTCCTATTTGGAAGGAAACACAAGATCCATTGTAATATCGGCCCCCAATACCTCCAGGTACATCTACAATGCAGGAGGATGGCACTGTCTGCCCAGGGCACTGTTGTTTTAGTATTAATTACTCTGTTGGTTATTAGTCTGTAAGTCACAACAGTGTCACCCAAACTACAACTCTTTTCAAAGAAAGAAGAGAAGGAAGTTTCTTCTCAAAGAAAGAGTTGTAGTTTGGGAGAGTCACCGCTGCCTTTTTCCTATGAGTGTGATCTTCATTTGATGCTACCCTCCACTGAGATGGGGTCAAGAAATGTCTGAACGCCTTTAGTCTTAGTACTTGGGAGGCAGAGGCAGGTGAACCCAACAAAGTCCAGGACATCCAGGGCTCTGTACACAGAGAAACCCTGTCTTGAAAACAAACAGGAAGAAAGGAAGGAAGGAAGGAAGGAAGGAAGGAAGGAAGGAAGGAGGGAAGGAAGGAAGGAGGGAAGAAAGGAAGGAAGGTCTGAACTAGGTGACAGAATGGAACTTGATACTGCTTATCACACAGGAATCTTGTAAGAAAAGTTATATAACGTCAGAATTTTTTTTTATTCATTTAGTACAAAGAGGTGGTATTTAAAAAAACAATGAATGAAAAGAGATTTTTAAAATGAGAAAAGTCTGGTGCAGAAATTGTCAGAGTGGCCAACCAATGACTGGTCCAACTAGAGACTCATGCCAAGAGAGGGAGCCCATGATGGACACCGCCTGGAAGACCAGGAACCAGAGGCTGGACAGCCAGGGGACCTAGGACAGGAAAAACAAAAGTCCTAGCAGAGAGGCTTTATCCAGCAACTGATGGGAACAGATGCAGAGACCTACAGCCAGACATTACGTGGGGCTCAGGGAAGGAACCCCATGGAAAATGGGGAAGACCGATTGTAGGAGTCAGAGAGGTCAGAGAGGTCAGAGAGGTCAAGGGCACCATAAGAAAATGATCCAAAGAATCAACTAACCAGGGCTCACAGACACTAAACTGACAATCACAGAGCATGCTTTGTATGTATGTATGTATGTATGTATGTATGTATGTATGTATGTTACAGTTGTGTAGCTTGGTCTTCTTGCAGGACTCCTAACAGTAGGAACAGGGGCTGTCTCTAACTCTCCTGCCTGCTTTTGGGACCCTTGTCCTCCTACTGGGTTGCCTTGTCCAGCCTTAATATAAGGGGAGCTGCCTAGTCTTACTGAACCTTGATAATGTCATGTTTGGTTGACATTCCTGAGAGGCCCGCCATTTTCTGAAGGGAAATGGAGGAGTGTATCTGGAGGAGAGAGGTGGGGGAGAGGGCCTGGGAGGAGAGGAGGGAGGGAAACTGTGGTTGGGATGTAACTTATGAGAGAATTTTAAAAAAGGCTTTGAGTAGCTTCCTAGCTATTTAAACTATCTGAAAAGCTATACTTCAAAAAGAATGAAATATATTTAAAAACTCTACTATGCAGTTATTATAAATTCTACCACTTGATTATAAAAAGAAGAAATGAGGAAGGTCAACTAGAATCTCTCCACACACCAGCCTATGCCCTTAGGATAATAACTCAAGTAACTTGGTTTTAGTGTTCTCACTCACATAAACCAGGAGATACGTCTCCTGCAGCAACTGTGCAACTATTTCAAACTGTCTCTATTAGCATGTGATATGTATGCATACACAAAATCAACTATCACTGCTATTAAAATAAAAAGAAAGCCCTAACCTATCAGCTCCATTACAAAGAAAGGTTTAGGATATTAAGTTTTTTATTTTATATAGTACTCAAGAAGCATGAAAATTGCCTGGCAGTGGTGGTGCACGCCTTTAATCCCAGCACTTGGGAGGCAGAGGCAGGCGGATTTCTGAGTTCGAGGCCAGCCTGGTCTACTGAGTGAGTTCCAGGACAGCCAGGACTACACAGAGAAACCCTGTCTCGGAAAACCAAAAAAAACAAAAAAAAACAAAAAACAAAAAAACAAAAAAACAAAAAAAAAAAAAAAAAAAGAAATCACAGACATGCACCTGCCTCTGCTTTCCAAATGCTGGGATTGAAGATGTGTGCCACCACACCTGGCTTACATAGTCCTACTTTAAAAGACTTTGACTTAAATCTTCTCAAAATCTCAAACATCTGGTATGTTTAAACTGAATTTTTGCAAAATGCGATGAGAGAAAATAAAGTTTTCTTCTAATACAAAGTTAATTTACTCTACAGTTAAACTGTGGGAGTTCCTTGCATGGGTATTTAGATAAACTACACACACACACACACACACACACACACACAAATTCTCTGAATGGAGGGCTTTGTCCCATGGACATTCTTCTCAAGCTTTCACAAAATGGCAACAGTCTCTGTAACTACATTTTCTACCTGTCCTAAATTGAAAACAGTTTTAAAGAGCAACCAATTTATTAAAAATAAAAGAAAAAGCAAAACAGCTGAGTGTAATAGTGCCTGCCTTTAAGCCCACACTTGGGTAGTCTACAGAGTGAGTTCTACATAGTGAGATCCTGTCTTGGAAAACAAAACAAAGAGATTAATTAAAAAAAAAGCACAAAAATATTGGTTAAAATACTAACTGAACCGAACTTAGAATACACACCAAAGTAAGCTAACATATTAGTTACAAACGGACATTTTTGGCATACCATGACAAAGGGCCTGGGAGAGCCAGAACAGAAAAGGGCAGCAAAGCAACCAGGGCTGCATGCTTTCACGGATCTGTCTGAAAGTCTCCAACACTATATATCAAGTTTATAATTCAACAGATTGGGGTTGGAGAGGTGGCCGAGGTTAAGAGCATTGGCTTTTTCTCACAGAGGACCCAGGTTTGATACCCAGCACCCACATGACAGATCACAACCACCTTTAACTCCAGTTCCAGGGTATCTGATGATCTCTTATGGCCTGGTGGGCACACGCACACGCACACGCACACACACTCAGGCACACATACCTGAATTCAGGTCCTTTCTGATCACCACTCTATTCCGTAACAAAAGGTGGGGATAAATTTTTATTTAGCATTTGCCTATCTGACCCCTGCTGAATCTTTTCTGTCACCATTAACAGTGTGGCAATGAATACCTTGGTTGAACTCCTGCAGGCTTCAAAGCAGGGCAACTGTAACTACTCTAGCTTCAGAGTGGGATAAGACCACTTGTCTAGCCTGAGTCTTGGGTTTAATCCCCAGACCACAAGCAAACAAACAAATCAAAACAAAAATATCAGTGCTCCTTACTTGATGGCAGGTAGCATATGCTTAGGAAACTGAGGAAGGTAGAAAGTCCCAGTGTAAGAAATCCAGCTAGCTATAGAAGGCACTATATACAAGCTGCTAACACACAGATGTTTACTTAATTGCTAACTGTAACAGCTGGCTATAGAAGGGACTATCTACAAACTGCTGATACAGAAGTGTTTACTTAATCGTTAACTGCCTATCACTGCTAAGTTTTTGTTGTTGTTTTTAAATGCTATTATATCTTTATAAGTTGGTATGGTAAATAAAATACCTACAGCCCCAGCTACTTGGGAAGCCGAGGCACAAGGATCACTTGAGTTCAGAAGTTTAATACCAGTCTCCAGATCTCTAGATAAAGCTCATCTTAAACCAGAAAGAAAACATACATACATACATACATACATACATACATACATGACTTCCAACAAATTGTGTCCTAAAGCAAAAACAACTAAAAGTTTTGCTCTTCAATAAGGTCTAAATGTAACGTAACACACTTGATATATCTAGTAATTCTTTCAAAAGTTACATAGAGGGAAATGCAAAAAAAAAAAAGAAAATGTTTTTAAAAACAAAAATGATATTATTAAGCAAAACACATTTATAATGATTACCAATTATAAAGAAAAGAATTTTATTATAATACAGCCAAGATAAAGATGGACAGTGTATATCATAGTCAATAAAGTTTTATTTTACAGGTACCTTGTGTTGGTTTGGATGAGAATGACCCCCATAGACTCATGTGTTTGAATGTTTGGTCCCCAGTTGGTGGAACAGTTTTGGAAAGATTAGGAGGTGTGGCCTTGGAGAAGGTGTGTCACTCAGGGGGAGGAGGAGGCTTTGAGGTTTCCAGAGTCCAAGCCAGGCCCAGTTTGTATTCTCTGTCTCATGGTGTTTGACTTAACATGCAGGCTTTGAGCTAGGCTCCAGCACCATCCATGGTTGCCTGCTGCTATGGCCCTGACATGATGGGGGAGCATCTGAAACTCCAAGTAAGCCCCTAACTAGGTGCTCTCTCTCTCCTGAGCAGCCTCAGTCATGTTTCTCCATGGCAACAGAAGAGTGAGTGATACACTGCTGACAGGTTTGATTACGTTGGGCTTTAGAGAAGTGGAAGACTGACTAAGGAAAGACAGGCTGAATGCTGTATAAGGGACTGGAAATCATCCTAGCCAAAGTCTGGAAATCAGCAGTGGGAAAAACAACGTTGACTATGGAGGTTTCAGCTCACAATGTGTCAGAAGGGAAGGATATGGCTTAGGGACTTACTCTTGTGATATTTTGACAAAAAAAAAAAAAAAAAAAAAAGAGGTTGATTTTTGCCTTTGTCTTAAGAATCTGCCGGAAGCTAAACTGTTTTGGAATTTTGTCATGGGCAGAAATTCCAAAACAACCTAGTACTGACTGTGTGTCGTGGTTATTAGTGATTACTCCCGTGCAGATCTACAATGACAAAGAACAAGCAGGGAAGAAAAGAAACACAATGTACAAATAGAGGGAAAGAAGAGCATGAGGAAATTAATGTTGAAGCCAAGTCTTGTGCTCAAAGAGATGAGACGTTTAAAGAAAGGCTCAATTCGAACTGGAACAAAGGCAGCAGTGACCTTAGGCAAGACCCCACTCAGCTAACCATCTGACTTGTGGAAAAGAAATGCCTAAATGCTTCTAAAGTAAAGGAAAGCTTACTCAACAAGAAGAGCACCAACAAATCAAAGTTTATGAAAATGTAGTCTAAGGAGGGGCCAGGTCCCATCTCCAGCAGTGTAGCAGAACTTGGTAGCTCTCCTACATGGTTCTAGCTTTAGAGGCAAGAATACACAAGTAAAGGGGTCGTAAAATCTTCCTCCATGGTTAAGGAAAGATGCTGAGGCCAAGTGTGTGGTAGGGGAGGTGTAGGCTAACCTAACCTGGGTGTAGGCCCAGAGAGGCCACTGTATGAAGCTGAGAAAATGAAGTCTGGATTGCACTGGAGACCCACAGTGCTGGAGATGCCAGAGCCCTGTGACATCTGTCAAAGAGAACTGCCAGTCCAAGCAGTCCAAGAGCGAGAAGTGTGTTGCAGACATCAAAGCTGGAAGGAGCTGGAAATCTCAAGAGCCCTCTGACATCAAACATGGAGATACAGAATTTGGGGTTTGCCTTGCTGTGTTTTGGTCCTGCTCTGGCCCAGTACTTCTTCAATGTGCTCCCTTCCTCCTTTTGGAATGGAAGTGTACATTCTGCGCCACTGTATGTTCAAGTATGTAATTTGCCTTTTGATTTTATAGGGGTTCGAATTAGGAGAACCCTGAGTCTCAGAAGAAACTCTGGACTTTTACAAAGCTTTAAGACTGAAAGAGACTATGGGGGCCTTTGAAGTTGGACTACATGCACTTTGCATAAAGAAATAGCCATAAGCCTATGGGGGCCAGGAAGTGGAATGTGGTAGCATGAAAATGTAAATCATGCCTATAGGCTCATATGTTTGAATGCCTGATTTTCTAGTTGATAGAATCATCTGAGAAGGATTAAGAGGTGTAGCCTTGTTGGAGGTGGTGTGTCACTGTGGGGTGGGCTTGGAGGTTTCAAAAGCTAAGCCATACCAGGCTACTGCACCATGTAAGCACTCAACTTCTGCTCCAGCACTGTACCTGCCAGCTGTCATGCTCCCCACCATGATGGTCGTGGACTAATCCTCTGAGCTGTAAGTGAGCTCCCAATTAAATGCTTTCTTTTATAAATTACGTTGGTCATAGTGTTTTGTCACAGCAGTTGAAAAGTAAGACATACTATGAACTTAAGTTTCTTAATTCCATCTCTGGTCCTCTACAGGATACAATACTGTTTTTAGTTTACCAATTTCATGAATTCGGAAAACCCTAAATGGCTGCTTTTATTAGGTTCTCAACGATCAAAACATAGAGCTGAGAATGTGCCGCCCTTGTTGTGCACACGACACTCCCAAGCAGCTGACACAGACAGTGCAGGAAAGTTCTGCTTTAATCTTTTGATTAGAGAAACAGAAAAACGGACCAACAACTTACTTATATCTCTAAGCTTGGGGTTTTTCTTCCTTTTTGATGAGATCGGGTCTCTCTACATAGCCTTAGCTGGCCCTGGAACTTGGTATGTAGACCAGCCTTGCCTAAACTCACTGAGATCCTCCTGCCTCTGCCTCTTCAGTGCTAGGGTCAAAGGTGTGCACCACCACACACAGCTTAAGGTATTTTTAAAGTGCAGGTGTTAGTTTAGGTTGTGGAAGAATATGAATACTATCTATCAGTATTCTCACACTGTGGATGTCTGCCTGAAATGCTCTTTACTACTGTAGATACAACAGGATGCAGTCCGCACTCACTGGGACAAGTACCATGAGACAGACAGCTGAGTTCTCACAATGCAGACACAGTTAAAATGGAGAAATACGCCAATGACGTCAGAACGAGGAAACAGAACAGACTGACACTCACCTCTGGCACAGACGAAACAAAAGCCTGCGTTTACAGCAGCAGACTGACTACTCCGCTTGGAATGGTTACTACAGATGAGGATGTGCGAGGACACAGATACACTTCCAGCAGCGACACACGCATCTCCAAAGTGATAGGCGATTGGGCATCTCAGGCACCTCATCATCCGGCCTGTGTGAAGACAGGGCAAGAAGCCATCTACAGCATGCTGGCTAGGACTGGGATAGGGCTCCCCCTGCCATGTGAAACTGGTTACAGTTAGCAGAGAATGCTCTCCTTTGCAAGGCCAATGCTGTGACTGGCACCATCATTTATATACCTCACGGTCCCTAGATTCGAGGCAAAGAGTCATTTAGAGAATTCTCCAAAGGAATCAGGGTCTATTTCATACTGTATCTACAACTAAGGAAGTTTTTAGCGTAGTCAGAATGTCTGAATTGACAACTTAACCTCTGCCTAATAAATCAACTGTATGGCTCAGCTTTTAAACTTTAAGCAGAGAGCGCCTGCCGTTGCTGACAGATGTGCTGAGCATACTGTCGCACTGCACTATACACACTGTCCCTCCTTTGGCTCTGGTTACCTTTACTTGCTTTGTGGATGTCTTTCTCCATAGAGCAGGAAGAGCAACAATGCTGGGGACAGCGGAATCCTTTTGACTCAAAGATTGCAGTGGGGAATTTGCGGACACAGGCTTCATGATAAAACTTTCCACAAACACTAACAGAACAACGTTTCACATCCTTACCAGACACTTTACATGAAAAACATGGGTGCTGCCCTAGAAAATTGATTAAAAAAAAAAAAACAGGTTAAGTAAAATCTGATTAAAACATATTCCAGTTCATTCATTGAGTCATTCAAAGTGTTGGGCTTAGGCTCAGGGCGCCTTGGGCATGTTGAGGACTAACACTGAGTCACATCCCAGCACTTGGCTAGCAATCAGATTACAGGTGTGTGTCTCCACATAAGCTAAATATTCCTTTTATATAGAAACAGCTACAACTATCAAAGAGCTGAACTTGAAAGAAAGCACTACTACACTTCAGAGTTTAGTATACAAAAAGAAACCTGGGGTTGGAGAGATGGCTCAGTGGTTATGACCACTGGCTACTTTTCCAAAGGACCTGTGTTTGGTTCTCAGCACCCTCAAGATAGCACAGAACTGCCTGTCCAGGTCTGACTCCCTCACGCAGATATACATACAGGCAAAATACCAATGCACATGAAGTAAAAATAAATAAATTATTAAAATGTATAAATTCCTATTTTAAAATGATTATAAAGACATTACCGTACATTTGCTAATTTGAAAATTCATATCAATGGGAAGATTCCTAGAAAAACGGAACTTACCAATACTGGAACAAAAATAAACAGAAGACGTTTGTTTGACTTAGTCTCTACTCAGTAAAACCATCTGGGAGGGATTAGGAGAGGTGTGTCATTGGCGGATGGGCTCTGAGGTTTCAGAAACCCATGCCCTTCCCAGTTAGCTCTCTCTACATCATGTAAACTCTCAGCTGCTACTCTACTACCATACAGCCTGCCTGATGCTATCTACACTCCTTGCCTCGGCATGGACTCACACTCTGAAACCTAAGTCCCCAGTAACTCTTCCTTCTGTAAGTATCGAAGGTCATGGGCCAGACAGCAAGAGAAGTAACTAAGACAACTGGCTACACTGTTTCAGATTGAACCACTGCTTTATCACAAGCTTAAAGAAACATAAACTAGCATATTTCTTTGTGTGCTATAAGAAGGCATTGGAACATATATAGTGGGAGAGGAAATCAATGAGAAACACTAAGTTTAAAAAAACTTAACAGCAGATCTGGCATGGTGGTGCAGACCCTTAATCTCTGCACTGGAGAGGCAGAGGCAGGTGGATTTCTGTGAGTTAGAGGCCAGCCTGATCTACACAGTGAGTTATAGGACAGCCAAGTCTACATAGTAAGACTCTGTCTCTTAAAAAAAAAAAAATTAATAGCACTATTTTTCCCACAAAATATGTAATCATATTTATAGTTTTACTATAACCATATTTATAGCTATTATAAATATTTACATTATGTTTAAATTATTTACTGTAATCATAGAGTTTCAATCAATACTTATTGAGTCTACTAAAGGACTTTAAACTTGTTTATTAAGCACACACACAAATCTTAAACTGATTTACAAACTCAACAAACAAAACAAGTTTATTTTGTTTTGGACATGGGTGCTTTGGACTGTTTTGACCTTGGAAAGCTGAACACTGGATGGTGTCTTGGCGGAAATACATATGGGAGCGGAGGAGAGTTGGCTTAAGCATGAACGGAGAGACACCACACAGAGATACCAGCCCTGCCCAGCTTTCCCCAGCTCACCAGTCTCACACTCCTCACAGGTAAATCGTCCCTCCGGGACTGCAGTCAGCCCCAAGCACTCCAAGTGAAAGTGTCTGCAGCACTCCCCATCACAGGAAATGAGAGACTCTCCAGTGTTTTCACAGATCTGCAAGAGCAAGACAGCAGCAGTTCTCAGACTTATGCATCAGAATTGACCACAGTGCTTTACTGAAGTATAGGACATTGGATTTTTCTCCTAATATTCTGAGTTAGAAGGTCTACAAAAAGAGCCCAAGAATTGGCAGTTCTTTTTTCTTTTCCTTGTTTGTTTGTTTGTTTGTTTGTTTGTTTGTTTGAGACATGGTTTCTCTGCAAAGCCCTATGTTTGGCTCCCAGAACCTGCATGGAGCTCACATACCCATCTGAAACTCTAGTTCCCCTCTGACCTCCTCAGGCACCAGGCAAACATGTGGTGCACATACATCATGCCGGCAAACCATAAAATTAAATAACACACACACAAAAAAAAAAAAAAAAATTAAGAAGGAATAGTAGCTGGGTATGGTGGTGGTTCAAAATGAGTCCAAAACTAGCCTGGTCTATACAGCAAGCCTCAGTGCAGGCAAAGCAATCACATCTCAAAAGCAAAACAACAAAAACCTAATGAAGACTGAAACTTGCATCTGAATGACAAATATCCCATCAGGATGGGGAGAACCATGAATAGCCTTTACACCTGTAGCTTTAAAGCAACATAATAAAATAATAGAAAGTCCAGGAGGCGAAGACACAGCTGGTAGAACTGAGTCACCGTTGTAAGTAGCCACCTGCCTACCTGACACACAGTGTCCTTCTTACTCATGCCGACACCTCTCCGTGACAGACTCGAGTCCACCGACTGCGCGTCAGAAGCATCTGCGTCAGCAGCAGCTGACGGGCTATCTGCTTGTTTTCCAAAGCCTACCTATGTGGAAAACAAACAGCACAAGATAAAGAACAAACGGTTCCCTTCGACACAATGCAAAACCCAGTGAAACCAACTGAGTCCACCTCATCACCACCCGCCTGCCTTCTTGTCTTCCTTCCTTCCTTTAACCCAGGGATGTTGTCCGTCATTTGGGAGAAATTGCAGCTAATATTTAAAAGGCAACAATGACAAAACTCCTCTGTTATGCAAGAAATCTACAAAATAAGCTTCACATAACCAAAGAGAATTTTTCCTCCTAGACAAGCTATACCTTTAACCTCAGCACTGGTGAGCCTGAGATAGGCAGATGTCTGTGATTTCCAGGCCACCCTGGTCTACATGGAAATTTCTAGGCCATCCAGAGTTACATAGTGAGGCCGTGTCTCAAAAACCATTTTTTCCTAAGAGTATTGATTTGTTGATATAAGTCAGGGTCTCATAATGTAGCTCTGCTGTCCTGGAACTTCCTATGTACCCCAGGCTGGCCAATAGCTCAAGAGATCTGCCTTCTGAGCATGGGATTAAAGTAGTGTGACACCGTGCCTGGCCCATCATTTTTTTAAACAAGGGCTGAAACATCTCGTTTGGATGGGCCTACAGTGTGTTAGAAGCTTGACTGCCCTGCATGTTCCTACAGTGGACCCTGAGAGCCTGAGCAGACCTTCCAGCAGGAGAGTGCAGCTGCTTACACACACACACACACACACACACACACACACACACACACACACACACTCATATGTGAACACACCCTGGAACAAGGCTCTCTTCTTGGGGAAGGTCATTCTCTTCCAGTTTTGGGGAGTTGCATATGCAGCAATGAGAAAAGGGAAAGCCTGCCCAGACAGGCGAGCCGCTTTATCACAGTGACTATCAGTTCACCCTACGTTCCATCCTACCCCGAGTACGCTCCCGCTCCCCCGATTCTCCCATGAAAGCATGCTACTGTGGCTGGCAAACGAGCTGTCTGCCCAGACCCTAGCACACACTCACCTGCCCATCACTCAGTCCTCTAGAATCGGAGTCAGATGTGTCTCTGTATGTGCAACTAGCCGTTTCTACATCGGTTGAGGCGCGACTCCTTTTCTTTAGAGGCTTACAGGAATCTGAAATCTCGCTGGCACCTTAACATAACACACTGAAATTAATCCTGATAGCATTTAGGGTTACTGTTTTCACTTTTTTTGCTGGTATTTTCTTTCCCCCCAAGCTTGTCTTAAGTATATTGGGGGAAGTTCACAGATCTCTGTAGCACTCAAGTTGCAAGCCAGGACTTTATAAGTTTCTGACTTCCAGTAGTAAGTGATCCCATTCACAACTGCTCTTAAAAACATTAAGTTCAGTTCTGCTTGTTGCCATTTCCCCAACAGAGCCCAAGTTCCACTCTTAGACATCCATTCTATCCAAACTGAGAGACAGCCAATTGATTTGGAACAATTCAGAGAACCACTCGATTTTGTAAGGGGAAGACATAAAATCCAACACAGTGCAGTTTACAGATACGGTTGCAGAGACACCTCCATCTTGTTTTATTAGGGATGTGACAAATCTTTGATTTGTATTCGATTCGTACACGGATAGTGCCATTTCAACCCCCCAATTTTGCGATTCAGTTGATTATTATCCCCCCAATAAATTTTGGATTTTCATAATTGCTCTTTCTTGGTAAAGTGGCATTTATTGTGACCGTTAACAAGTGCTGCGGCACGTCTACACGTCATGCCATGTGGGAGGCACATCACTGAGGGCTGTCATGGACAATCAGTGTTCACGTGTGATAAATCACCAAAGACTAGATGAGAGGCCTCTGGACTTTGTGAGGGAAAGAAGTATATACTTGGGAAAAAAAAGGCAGAGAAGAGTGTGGAGATTTTTTTTAAAACTGCGTGTAATACAAATCCAGCCAAAACAATAGTGCAAAAAGTTACAAAGCAACAACCTCTTGGGCTAATGCGGGAGGCTATACAGAGACAGCCACGATGAAATGTGCAGATCAGGCACGGTGAATACCAAGGAACCAAGGAGACGGGGAAGATTTCCACCCACAGTTTGTTTTAGACTTCCCCCCCAACCTTCCCATACAACAAACAGACATCTAGATCAGCCCAGCAAGCTATGGTGCAACTGTGCAGTCCAGAAGAGACTGTGGAGAAACAAGTCTCCTGAGGCCATGAAGATCCGCAACAGGCTGAAGGGAGCGCTTGGTGTATAGCCATGTTCTGTGGTGGAGGATGTGGGCCTCGGGAGACTGCTCTGGTTACTGGAACCTTCTCAGCACATCCCATTCTAAAAGTTTGCACTGAATGCTTCCTGACAGCTACAAATGAGGGTGCCTGCCCACGTTAATGTTGATCAAAAACACAAGTACACAAATCTATCTTTCATTGCTGGTATGTGGAACCAGAACACCACCACGAAATATTTCCTTGGCCTAAGAGATCACTGAATTAACAAGGAGTTTTAACAGAAGAACAGGAGTGCTGTACTGAGAGGCTTGCGAAGGGAAACACAGGTACCGCCAATTCCGATGAGTTTCTGAAAATGCCAGAAAAATGACAGGCCGCTGAAGGCAGCTGTCCTGTTGTTCTCCATGATAACGGCACTAATGTTAAAAAAATAATAAGAGCTTTTAATGATTGCAATGTATACAGTTCGGGCCATTTGGCAAAACCCTGCAGATGTGTATTAATGATGCTTTATTTAAAAACAAAAAACCAAAACAGTCCATGTTGGAAGTGATCGGGGTAAAGTTAAATGGTGGTTTGGTTTTTTTTTTTTTTTTTTTTTTAAGTGTTTCCCAGGATGTACCCTTTATTTAAACTTTCCCAACCAACCAAAAAAAAAAAAAAAAAAAAAAAGATAGAGAGAAATCATCTGAATGTTAAAGAAATTGTTCAGTCTTGAAGAAGAAACCAGGCCAGAGAATGCCAATAATGATGATTGGCAAAATCAAAATCAAAACAAAAGGAACTTTATCGAGCCGCCGACAAAGACTCTTGCACGGAGACTCCAAGTCTGGAGTTTCTGGGATGAAATTGTACAGGAATCTCAGTCCACAGTTTCCTCTTTCGCTGCGGAGACGGAGCTGTCACTGAATCTGACAGAGCCCTGCGCTCCTCGGTCCGCCGACCCTGTGGAATGGTGGAAACACAACGCAATCAGGCCTCCTAATCTCGCAGCGATCGATCGCGATGTCTTTTCTTGGAGCTCCGCCAAGCAGTGTTCCCTCCGAGAGGCGTTCAGTTCTGCTGAGGATCTCCACGGAGACCATCGCTGCAGACTTCTCCCCGAGAATGCAGACAGGCTGGTGTTTTATTTTATTTATTTTAAAATAATGCAATTTGCCCAGAGTAAACTACAGGTACTAAATACAGTTTGAGCTCACCAAAATTTCATGAATCATGCTATGGAGTTTGTACTATACTCGGATTGCACACAGAAAACACATATATAAGTTTAAAGCTTTTAAAACTTTGTGCATATCTCAAAGAGATTTCCATATGGTCATCTACTAGTGGCCATAGTTATGCTAAGGGTCAATTTACAGAACGATTGCACAGCACTGAAAAAAGGGTGGCATCAATTTTTCCCAGTCAAGCTGTCCTGTCTGATTTGCCATAGTCCATTTTTGACAAGCATTAATAGCTACTATTCGGTATTCAGTCGAATACCAAAAAAGTGGATTCGTCACATCCCTAGTTTATAAGCCAGTGAAATCCCAAAATCTTATGGAGATAAGTTGGAAACAATACCAAGTCTACAAGGTGTTCTCTAATTCATCAAAACAAGAAAGACTTTTTCACATGGAAGTACAGAGTAGGATCAAATGTAAAAGACTCTCTCTCTCTCTCTCTCTCTCTCTCTCTCTCTCACACACACACACACACACACACACACACACACACACACACACACGAGGAGGGTGAAATTCCACACTGAATAGCAACAAAGATTTACAGAGACAGACAAAAATACATGAAGCACAAATAAATTATTCTTAGAAATTGGTTTAATCAAGGAAATGCAAAGCAGCATCGTGAGAGTAACTCACCTTTCTGTAATCCAGTCTTCAGGGAAGCCTGAGGAGTTGTCTCAACCTGTTTGGACAGAAAAATACAACATCAACAGGGGGATTTTTCACTTGTGGAAAATAGAGGGAAAAAAATTGCATTTTCATCAATCTAAATAGTGATGAGTGATCAATGTTATTGAGAGTCTGAACTTAATCCCATCTTCTGGGTCAAGTTGTCTGTCTTAAGGTCAGGGAGGCTTAAACCCTAGCTGCCTGTGCTGAGTACCAAGGGACAGCGTAGCCTCGTGCTCTTTAGCAAAGACTTCCCACCACGCCCCTGGTGCTTGAGGAGAACCAGAGTATTTTCCTCAGTGTCTGGGAGGCAGGCGAGGGCTGTTTCTGTGACCAGCCCCAATGTTGCTATGAACCCCTCCCACCCCAAAGACATTAGGATAAATGTTTACTTACTATGATACTCAGGTTAATGTAACTCACGCCATATAAGACCCTTCCTTCCGCGCCTGCACTCACAGCTAAGTTGCTGGGAATCGGGACCCTCTCTGTAGAGAGTGCTACATGGCTCCATACAGCGGGAAGCTCAATACTTGTGCTGCTAGAACAAACTTAATAAGTCTGTGATATTGCAATAGCACTTTCTTGAGTGTCTTATGAACAGTGTCTTGATCCTACATTAGAAGAGCGAGATCAGAAGTTATTCTGCCAATGTATATGTAAAACACGTGGTACTGGAAGACTGAACCATTGGAACAGGGAAAAGATGCTGTTTGCAGAAGTTCCTGTTTAGGCTAGGATGGAATTTTATGTTTCTTTAAGATGTGAAATATGCATGTTGAAACACATTTTGTAAATATTTAAGGATTGTTCTAAGCTTTTTAAAAATTTTTTTATTTTTTTTTACAACAGGTAAAAAAACATACAACAGGAATGCTTTTTGTACGATACAATTAGTTGTACAAATATAAAATCTTCTAAACAATCACTGGTATTAGTCTACTACTAGCTATATATAACACAGTGGCAGTAACAATTTGTCCCATTATTTTTACTCATTTTGTTTATTTTAAACTGACTGGTCACAGACTGAATTTGGGAACCAGGTGGCAAAGTCACAATTTCATTTTGGTAACAAATACTATAGATTTGTCAGACTTGAATTTTTTTTTCTTGGAATTTCCTATATATGGAAATTATATGATAATTGACAAATATTACTGAAATTTTAGCTAAATATTCTCAAAAAATGTTTTATATGCTTGTGATACCATAGAGCACCCACAAAGTTAGCTTTTAAATTTGGAAATTTAAAATTATGAAGATTTTAAATAAAAAAAGTACATACTCTTCCATGGTAAATTGCTTTAAAATATTGAACTTACTGGAACTAATTCTGAAATTTTAATACTAGATGATTGGGCTATAAAAAAATAAATATTCTAAAGCTGGTTATGGTGTCAGACACCTTTAATCCCAGCAATGGGGAGGCTGAGGCAGGTGGATCTCTGTGAATGCCTGGCCAGCCTGATCTATATATTCGTTCCAG
The DNA here is from genome assembly GCA_030674055.1 of Rhabdomys pumilio. NCBI lineage: Eukaryota > Metazoa > Chordata > Mammalia > Rodentia > Muridae > Rhabdomys > Rhabdomys pumilio. The sequence continues at coordinate 17,319,906 of JANHMN010000015.1, read as the reverse complement.
GCTAGCCAGGGCTACATAGTGAGACCATGTCTCAAAAAGTGAAGAAAGGAAAGAATGGGGACCATCTCCATGGCAAAGTGCTTACCTAAAAATGGCTATTCACTCATTTTATAAAAATCAAAAATCTGTGAGTTTATAACTGAAAGAATCACTTCTCAGAACTCTTTGAAAAGGTAATTCACATGGATATTACTACATTGATTACACCAGTTGAACACATTCAATCAAAATGTAGCCCCTCCCACACACTTTATACTTCAGTACTGTTTATCTGACAGTTTGATTCCAGATGAGTGCCATTCCACTGGGAAAAATAACATTTCAAAAGATCTGTGATACTAACAGAAAAACCAGACCATCTATGATTACCTGATTCTTAAATATAAGAATATAAATTAAATTAATTTGATTTGTTTAAAAAATAAAAAACAATATATACCAGCAGCTTAAACCCAAAATCAAAGTTTTTAAAAAAGGAACTCAATGATGGTTCCAAGGAAACCTCATGAAAATGTGAACTCATTGTGCTTATAACAGAATCTTCAAAATGCATGTCAGGGTCTCGCACCGCTGCCTTCCCTCCCGTCTCCCAAACCTGTGCTCTGTGAAATGCTTGAAGCACCACCACAGGACAGCTGTTTGAGAAGTCGCCACTGCAACCCCGTCAGGACAGATGGAAAGATAGTTCAGGAAGGAGGCCAAGGTGGGGAGGATCTTTCTTTGGTGACAAGAAATAAGCCACCACATTACAGATATGCTTTAACTCTCTACATGTAGGAAGCCAACCTGCTCCTTTTTGATCTTCTTCTTTGGCACAACCTCGGTGGATTTCTCTGACTCAGATCGAGTCCTGATTGATCTTCTCTGCTGCTTCTTTTCTACTGGGCCTAAGAGATGATTTAAGCACACACATAAGTAAAACTTATTTAAGGATTGTTTGACTCATTTGGTTAAGATCTGATCAGATTCTTGACTTCTAAAATCCATTATTTACAGAATTTTAACTAAAAGTCAGTAAAAACTTTTATATACCTGGGAATGCAAAATTATTTAATAGCTCAAATAAGCTGAGAATTAGTTCTATAAAAGATCTTCCTTACACAAATAAGGGGGATTCTAGTTTAGTTTAGTTTTAAAGTCAGGCTGAAACAGCAAAGGCCAGTTTACACTGAGGTGGATAAAGATACTTAAGGAAGTGTGATGCCAGAGATGAAGGGCTACATGAGTCTAATCTCAACAAGAAAGAGTAAAGACAAACACAAAAGGAATCATGGGAAACGAATTATAACAAATTTTTAATATTTTTCATGCCAAATAGTAAAAGAAGCTTAAAGGTAAGAGGTAGGTGTGTGTGTGTGTGTGTGTGTGTGTGTGTGTGTGTGTGTGTGAGACAGGGTCTCACTGAGCAGTCTTGGCTGACCTGGAACTCATAGACATCCAACTGACTCTGCCTCCTAAGTGCTGGAATTAAAGGGATAAGATTCCGGTCCTAAGATCTTTAAAACAGTACAGTTGTTTAAAAAAACAAACATTAAAAAAAACTTACATGGACTTCATGTGAAAACTAAAGCTGACCTGGCAACTTGAAAGAATGCTGAGCCAGGAGTGAGTCTCCCTGAGACACGGGAACAGCATACCTTTTGTCAGATCTTTAGTGTAACTGACCAAAATGCCCTTCCTACACAGAACCCACTTCCTGAGCCAGTCGAATGGCTCAGCACATAAAGACGCACCACACCAAGCCTGATGACCTGACTTCTGTCCCCAGAACCCACATGGTGGAAAGAGAGAGAACAAACTCCCCGATGGTGTCCTCTGACCTTCGGCCATGTGCCTCCTCTACAGTCAGAGACAAGTGTCTCCCACGCAGCAGTGAGATAACCTTCCATGTCTCCATGTTACAGCTGAGTTACACAGAAAGGTTTTCCTTCACCTTAGCTCAAAGCCGCAAAAAAGAACAATCCCACTCCTTTGGTTTAGGAAGAACTGGTAGCTTAGCAGTACACATTTTATTTATGTTGTGTACCTGTGTGTGTGCATGTGTATGGGTACACATGCTACAGTGCCAGTGTGGTGACCAGAGGACAACTTGTGGGGTAGGCCCTCTCCTTCTACCATGTGGATCCTGGTAATCAAGCTCGGGTCATCAGGAACCTCTACCTGCTGAGTATCTCCCTGGCTATTTTCTTTTCATGTGTGTATGTATGGGGTACACCTGTGTGCATACACAGTCACATATATGTATATGGGTGTGTGCACACCTTAGTACAGACACAGGCGAAGGCACTATCAGGAATCAAACAAATCCAGGGCTACCGGCAGGTCTCCAGAGCCACCTTCCAAGGCTGGAAAATAGGCAGGCTACCTTACTCACTGGCAGTATGGCAACAGTGTAGTTCAGGGCTTAATTAATTATTTCAAGTAATTAATCTGCTTCTAGCACCAAAGTCACAATCTAGTCACAGAAGTCATCCTGGAACCATCTTTAACTCTCAACTTTTCTCCTTAAACTGATAAAAATGTTTGCTAAAGCAAGAGATAGTCTGCCCTCATAATGAGAGAAGCTGAGGACTTCCTAGAGCCCAGGCTTTAATACGATCACCACTACTCAAGTATTACCTAGAAGAAGAAGAAGAAGAAAAACAACTGGGAAGCAATAACAAGCAAGCAAGCAAACAAAAACTGCTTGTGTGTAGGGTGACATGTGTGGGGTTGGCAAACAGTAAATAATCTAGTCACAGAAGTCACTATACTTTCTCACTGTTGACCAGAACTGGATTTTTTTTTTTTTTGAGATGTGCTCTCATGTAGAACAGATTAGACTGGAACACACCACACAGTCAAGAGTAACCAGGAAGTCCTGACCTCCCTGCTCCACCTCTTAAGTGTTGGGCCTCATAGGCGTAAGCCAACAGTTTATATGGTGCTGGGGATTGAACCAGGGCTTTGTGCATGCTAAGCAGACACTCTACCAACTGAGCCACATCTCAACCCTGACCTATATCTTACAGAGGCTGAAGCAACCTGACTTCTTAAGATAATTCTGGCCAGATGGTGGTGGCGGTATTGGTGGTACACACCTTTATACCCAGCACTAAGGAGGCAAAGGTAGAAACAGGCAGATCTCTTAGTTTGAGGCCAGCCTCATCTAAAGAGCAAGTTACAGGATAGCCAGGGCTACAAAGAGAAACCCTGTCTTGAAAAACAAAAAACTTTTCTGAAAGCTACCTAAAGAACAAACACAATTTAAAACTACTAACAATTTTTACACTTATTTTCTAAAGGGTGTGTGTGTGTGTGTGTGTGCGCGCGCATTTGGGAAATAATGTAGTAACCCACTATGAATATAAATATCATTCTTCAAAATCACAGAAATGTAAGTGGTATACAGTTTATGTATTTAAGCTTTTTTTAAAAAAAGCTCAAGGACTCTTGGCTTGTAGCCGAGACGACGGCATGACAGCTCTTAGGGGAAATGGTCTCTCTTCTGATCCTTGGGCTACTAGAATTATCTCTACAGAAGAGAGGTGATCATTTACAAAGACAAAAACATGCTTATCAGCCCAAAGCCCTAGCACCTATCCCTGAAAGCAGGTTCTAGTCAAACCTTAGAGCTAAGCTCTGTGTGTGTGTCTAAGAAACCAGACAGCCTTTTCCTAAGTTCAAAATAGAACATTCAACTTAAAGAAAACAAAGAAAAGTTCACAATAGAACTTGAAACTTAAAATGAACAGATTACACAAAGACATAATAATGTTCAGTAGCTGAGGGGAAGGGAAGATTTCCATTAATAAAAGCTGTGGCACTTAAGAAGTGTCCAGTAGTAAACATTTTCTCCCTTCTTGAAAGACTATAGGTGTGTAAATAAAAATCTGGCTATCCCACTTAATGTAAGACAAATTAACAAAGTTGGTATAAAAGCCAATATTCCTATTCGAATAGCTGTGCCTCATTCAACTTATGCCCGTGACCGTGTGAACGGCCGCTCCCTGCCCTGCATCCCTCACACTACTTTTCGAAAGCTACCCCAAGTACTTTTCTTTCTTCCCTTTTTCCCCTCTCCAAGATAGGGTTTTCTGACTAGCCCTGGCTGTCCTGTCCTGAAACCTGCTCTGCAGACCAGGCTCGCTTCAAATTCAGAGATGCGCCTGCCTCTGCCTCCCGAGTGCTGGGATTAAAGAACTACACACCACCCCTGCCTGTTTTTGTAACAATTCAGATTTGACTTAGAGACAAGTCAGTCTCCTCCATCACAGACTTGCCTACATTACTACTGACTCAAGATCTCTATTTCTACTTCTGCTTTCCAGATTCTGACTCTTCCAGAAGATTATTTGATCAGTATGCTATTACAATATAATAAGTAGTATACTGAGCCAGTGACATAGCTCAGTGGGTAAAGGCATTTGTCACCAGAAACCCGCACTGTGGAAGGACAGAACCAATTTCTACAGGTTCAAACTCCTGGGGAAGATAGGCTGGAACCTAAATTACCAATAGATCATCTGTATATGCCAAAGCCCCCTAAAACCCTCTCAACTATGGCAGTAGGAAAACTTCCAGATGAGGAAACAGGAGGGGCCTGGAAGGACAGAGACCTAAGAAGCTCATAGAAACTATAGTCCTTTGTCTGTCTGCACATCTGTGGTGTCTTTAATAATAATCTGGTAAGCTTCCATGAAGTGCTCACCTAAGTCCTGTGACCAAATGACACCATCAGAGGAGGAAGCAATCCCAATGGGTAGGCTGTCAACCAGAAACTCTGGAGACAGGGTTAGGGATGGTGGGTGAGGTCAGAGGATTTGGAATCCAAAGCTAGCCTGGGCTACATTGGAAGACTCCTGTTAAAACAAAACAAAACAAAACAAAACAAAACAAAACAAAACAAAACAAAACAAAACAAAACAAAAAAGGTTGCATAGCAGGTGTCTAAGAGCCGGTCAGTATGGGGGAAAATAATCTACTAATCTGGGTCACAGAACTATTCAAAGTGGCCAATGTATGGAAGAACAGAAATGGTTTGGTTTTTTTCTTACTATAGTACTATTATGAGACAAATGTACCACACAATCTGTTAAAACTAAGATCAATGTTAAAGTCTTTTTGAAAAATAGCTTCAGTCTGATAAGATGGCTCAGTGAATACGGTTGCTTGCTGCCACGTCTGACCTGTTTGACCCCCAGGACCCACATTAAGAGACTGACTCCTGCAAGTAGTCCCCTGAGATCTACACGCATGCCACAGCATGTGTGCAAGTGCACACATACACACATAAATAAATAAAAGTAACTAAAGCTTACATCTTCCAAAGGTACAACCTTACTAAGTACAGGTATTTTTCTTTCTCTGTTTTTGTTGCTGTTCTTACTGTCTCCGGTCATTTTGTTTTGTACATCCCTGGCAGGCCTGGAACTTGCTATGCAGGCAAGACAGGCATCAAACTCACAGAGATCCACCTGCCTCAGCTATCAACTCCCTGCTACTGGCAGTTCTCTTCTAAGAATGAAGAGGCACTAACAGTGCACACATCCCAACAACAACTTTGTTTCCAACAGAGAATAGAGGAGCAAAGGGCGAGGATGAGACTGTGTGCTGCTGCTGGAGAGGAAGCTGCTGCCCTAGGCTCCGAGAGAGAAAGGATCACACATGTTTACAATTCAGAGCTGTAACGCCCCACCCCCATGCTTTTTTTTTTTTTTTCTTTTTTCTTCTTTTGAGCTGGGATGTTGCTGGTTTCTTTTAGCTGGGATTACATGCATGCCACCATGCTCAACATAGAATTTACAGCCATATTCTTAATTATGGATCTATGCTAGTATTTAGGGGAAAGAACTAGGAATACAACTCTCTAGCTCTGATTCATTATTTCCTTCTAAAAGAATTACTTTTAAAATCAAAATGCTGAATAAGCTGCCCCCATGTATGTCTGTGCACCATGTGCACCTGTGGACCTGGTGCCCATGGAGGCCAGAAGCAAGCATCAGATGCCCCGGGTGGGACTGGAGTTACAGAGTCAACACACAGAGGAAGGACTCTCACTGTGAAATACTTATGCACGTGGGTCATGATCTGTCTTCCTTCACCGACAATGAAAGTTTCTTAGGAACCTCTCAGAATGGATCCAGGTGCCCCTCAGTCATACCCACCTGCAGAACCAGATGTTGCCTCTGGAGATGACGCGCTCTGAGTCGGCTTCTCATTTCTCTGACTTGGTGAAGAGATTATAAGCCTGTCTTGCCCCCTGACACTTATTTCTGTTTTGTTACCAATTCCCTTTAAAATGAGGCAAATAAAAAACAAGTGATTAGCAGGCACGTAGTATTGTGAGCTTATAAAGATGGCTTAACATGATCATAATTTGCTCAAACTTGTCAATTATGATTAGTCATTAGTCATTATCAGAAAGATGTTATCAGGTCATCAGGATGAATTTATTGAGATCCCTTGAAGGAAAAATAAAAATTTGCCTTAAGTCCAGGTGATAAATATTCTTAATAAATAAACTTGCATTACCCTGTTTTCTGTCAAAAAAAAAAAAAGTAATTCCTAGTCTGAACTGTTTTTCTTTAAATTACTGTCATTTGGTGTAGTTGCTTATTACAAAGGTAAAAAGGTCACTGTGTCTTGAGATGAGAATACCTTTAGATAAAAGAGATATGCCATTTATATTACAAAATGGGATCAAATAGGTAACACAGAACAGACAGACAATAAGTGCAGTTAATTTAGATCTTAGCTTAGGTATTTTTTAATATAATAAAATAAGAGAAATTTTAAGTGTTATATTTATGTTTTGAAGATCAATTTGTTCTTTAAGATTTATTTTCATTGTGCATGTATGAGTGTCTGCCTGCACCTATGTGCACCACACGTATGCCTAGTATCTGCAGTAACTAGAATGCAGCCTTGGATCCTCTGGCGCTGGAGTCATATATAAACCGTTTTGAGTCTCCATTTGGGTTCTGGGAAACAAACCCAGATCTATGCAAGAGCAGCAAGTGTTCTTAAGGGCTGAGTAGTCATCCCTCTAATCCCAAAAGATAAAAATTTTACCTTGAATTTTCTTTAATAGTCTTAGGGTGTTGAGGATATTTTTTCATACAGAAGCAAATAAAACTAGCTCTAGGAATAAGGACAATTTGCATTCAAACAATATGCAAATACTGCTATCAAAGAATCACATTGGAGCTAGAGATGGTTTGGTGGCTAGAGAGGACCTGTTGATAGTCTAGGGGACTAAGGTTAGTCGGTTCTGACACCAGTGTTGTGGGGCTCACGGCTGCCTAGAGCTGTAGCCTCTGGCAAGGGAAAGAAGTGAGAAAGAGGGAAGTGGAGGATGAGAGGAAGATGGGAAAGGAGAAAGCAAAGAGACAACATGGAGAGAAATCAGGTGGAAACTCTAATTTAGGCTTTTCTGGGAAACTTAGTCCTACGCAGATCAATTAAACCCACAGGCAGAAAGAATGGATACAGGACTCTTGATACTTTTAAAACCAATTCTAAGAATGAAGCATCACTATATTTAATCAATTATTTTAGTGTCTATATATGTCTATGCTAATGAAGAAAAAGAACATAATTCCTTAATATACACATGCAGGTGATGCAATTAAATCAAAATCACAAACCCCCAATTATGAAGTGGCCTGGAAGGTATGTACATATTTCAATGTTATGAAGAATTCTGACACCTTCAAACCAAAAACTAACCGCCTGAAATGGAAACCCAGGGTGGACTGATGGGGGTTTAGTGGCTGACCTATAGTTAATTACCCTTTCCTCACCAGCATTCATTCCTGGACCAACATAGTAATAGAATTTCTCTAAAACTCAACAAGATATCCCAAGCTAACAGGAATCTAACAAAACTGCTGACATAGCAATGCCAAGCTAAATGTGTGGGCTTTTCTCAAATAGCTTCAAGCTGGATGAAGAGAAGGCCTGAGCTAGGTCTACGTACAGCCGTTAGGAGGAGTCCTGGCCAGGAGGCATGACTAGCCGTATTCTTATTTTCTGAGGCAAGGTCTTGCGACGTATCTTAGGCTGGCCTAATTTCTTGTCCCTCTGCCTTCTGAGTGCTGGGATAATAGGCATACACTACCAAGCTCAGTGAGACGAGCACATCATTTAACAGGACTCACCATGTGCAGACTTAAAGATATGCAAGAAATCCTCATTAAACCTGCACGGTCCAACAGAGTAGCCACATTTGGCTGACCTGAAATGTGGCTAGTCCCCATGAAGATGTAAAACACGAGCTCAGTTGGCACAAAGCTTGCCTACCAAGTGCTGGGCTGCATCCCAGGCACCAGGTATGTGCTGCACATCCAGAATCCCAGCACTTGGGAACTACAGGCAAGAGAACCAGAAGCTCGGGGTCAAACTCAACTATGTAGATTAAGGCTAGCCTGGGCTATATAACACTCTAGAGAGAGACTAATGGAGGAGGATATACATTGGATTCCAAGAGTCAGATGAAAGAAAAAAGTAGGAAACAGGTCACCAATCACTTTGTACTGACCACATATTGAAGTAACACTTACGTACATTGAGATAAATGAACTGTGTAGATAAAATTAAAACAAAACAAAACCTACTGCTGGTGCAACCAGACAGAGCAGCAGGCACAATTATTCCAGTAGGTTTTTTTTTTTTTTTAAATAACAATGGTTAATTCAGATAAAAGAAAAATTTTAATAAAAATCATACTTTACAACAAAGAAAAACTAACTCTACAAATTAGAAACAGGCAAACTGCCCAGTTTTTTTCCATGACTTTCAGCAGCTAAGCTCAATTTTGGCTGTATTGCTCAAGATTAATCTACTACAGATGGGAATGTTACAAGAGAGAAACGGGAAGAACACAGCTTTTTTGCCCAGAGTAAAGGAGAATGTAGGCTTCAAATGCAGTGGATCCAAGGGATTTAAATCATATTCTTAAGTGGCTTTTAGTAGCATTCCCCAATCCCCTATAGAACAAGAGGTACCTTCGTTGAATAAACAAACTGATCAATAAACTTCCCATCTCCTGTTGCATTCTGGAGAGCAAACACTTGTTCAATTTTCACAACTGGAGACATATTACACTTCTGCAAATCTAGGCTCCCTTTGTGCATTGTGATGGAAGCTGGTAAGGACTTCCTTGCAGCTGCTGTTTTCCAGGCTATTTTAACAGGAGGTGGCTCTTCCTCTTCCAAGCTAGTATGCCGCCTCTGGCTCTGTCTCCGAAGGTCAGTACTTGTACTTGACTGTGAGGAGGCCACCTCCCCAGCACTGGTCTGCTCTGGCTGACTATTCAGCACAGACCTTGGTCTTCGGGGTTTCTTGACTTCCGTCTTAGAGGTAACATTCTTCTTTGCTTGGGATGAAGCCTCTTCTGGCTGCTTATCAATATAGATGAAAGTGTACTGTTCCACTCTTTCCTCCCGGGTCATTTTCAATGCTTTCTCTGCATGAGCAATGCCAATATCCCACTGGGCACGTTCTCTCTGCGGTCGGGGTTTCCGAATCTTTATAAAAAAGGTAAGAGTTTTTGTGTGAAATGTTTATTCCAATAGGCACAAAATCAACATGTACTTTCCAATCACTCTGCAATTTCTTTCAAATACACATAAATATTTTTAGATTCTCCAGACAAATAAATAGAATGTGCTGATCCCGTGCCATTTATAACAGTATTACTTTATTAAATGGCATGAAGGTCTGTTCTTTTATTTATATTTCTTTTGTTGACTACTCTGCTGAACAACACCCCACATCATATCTGTTGAACAGTAATAATGAAAGAGAAGAAAGACGACAGAAATGACTTGTTTTCAGGGGCTAATAAATGCTCACATTAAACATGCTCCTGCAAAGTCGCTACTTTCCTCCATGTGTGGGAAAGTAAGTGGGGAACTGTGGAGAGCTCAGCAAAGCTTGCTGCCAACATTTGGAGACGTGCGGCCAGTAGATGCCAATATGCCAACAGGGACAGAATGAAGAGAAAGGGGAAAATCCAAGGGAGCAACAAAACAAAGGAAAGCCACTTCGGGGGTGTGTGAGTGTTGTGTGTGTATGTGGAGGTGGGGGTGTTATAGGGTGGTGGTGAGCAAACCCTGGATGCCTTTCCACAGAAGCTGAGCAGAAGAGTGTGCATTGGCAGGAGGGTAAGAAAGCTCTGAATAAAAGTGAAAGAAGCTAAATGAAAACGATAAGCAAAGTAACGAAGCACAGTTTAGACGGGGACCGGGGGATGCTCAGCACAGGCACTGGCTTCCAAGCCTCACTAGCCACGCCTGGGACCACAGAGCAGAAGGAGAGAAACAATTCCTCCAAGATGTCCTCTGACCTCCACATACTCAGTGTGGCAGGTGAGCTATACATGTATAGACAAAATAAATATAATAGTGCTGGGCAGAATGGCACACACCGCCGGGCGGTGGTGGCGCACGCCTTTAATCCCAGTACTTGGGAGGCAGAGGCAGGCGGATTTCTGAGTTCAAGGCCAGCCTGGTCTACAGAGTGAGTTCCAGGACAGCCAGGACTACACAGAGAAACCCTGTCTCGAAAAAACAAAAAAACAAAAAAAACCAACCAAACAAAAAAAAACAAAACAAAACAAAAAAAATGGCACACACCTTTAATGCCAAGACTCAGGAGGAGACAGAGAAAGGTACATCTGTAGGAGTTCAAGGCCAGCCTGGTCTACAAAGTAAGCTCCAGGCCAGGCAGGGTTATACAGTGAGACCCTATCTCAAAAAAAACAAAAATCATTTGTTTTAAAAACGATAATCAGGTTTTTTTTTTTTAAAGAGGCAGATATGAGATGGCATAGTATATGCTAAGTGTTGATGACTAAGTCTTTAAAATAAAGTCTGATAAAATTAATTAAAATCTCCTGTGTCCCCAAACAGATGGATGGCCCAGGATTAAGAGTATGTATTGAAGGCAGGCATTGTGGCAAATACCTTTAGTCCCAGCACTCAGGAGGCAGGCAGATTTCTATGAGTTTGACACTAGCCTGGTAGTTTCAGGATAGCCAAGGGAGACCAGAGCCCCACCCCCTACATTCCCCCCCAAAAAGCATGTACTGCTCTTCCAGAAGACCAGAGTTTGAGTCTCAGTATTCAGAACAGGAAGCTCATAGCTGCCTGTCACTCCAGCTCCAAAGAATCTGACACTTCTGGGCTCTGTTTTGTGTTTTTATTAAAACAAACAAACAAACAAATAAATAGATAATGATAATTTCTATTCTTTTTTTTTTTTTTCATCCTGTGATAAAACTTAGTTGGTGGGTTTTGGTGGTGGCTAAAACTTGTTATGCAGACCAGGCTGAACTCACCTGCTCCTGCCTCCTATATGCTGGGATTAAAGCACAGGGCACTCCTAGCCACTATGTAGCAAGTATAAAAAAATTACAAATTTATGAATTATAAGAGACCTACATTAATTGCATAATATACTTGAAAAAAATTACCTTTATGAAACCTAGCATTGGGTATGTATAATAAAATAAATAAAATATAACCAAACTAAAACAATAAATAAAAAAAATCAACAAGGGGTGTGTGTGTGTGTGTGTGTGTGTGTGTGTGTGTGTGTGTGTGTGTTGAGAAACACTTCCTAGTTCTATAACTCATATGCTCTAAGATGAACCTGTAGCTTAAACCTTCTTTTTTTTTTTTTTTTTATTGGATATTTTATTTATATTTCAGATGCCAATCCCTTTCCCCATTTCCCCTCCCTAGAAAACCCCTATCCCGTGCCCCCCCACCTTTTCCATTTGGCTTTTATACAATTTTTTTAAAATGTTAATCAAGGGCTTTATAAGTATGGTAATGCTCAATCAGAAGTGTAACCTAATACCCAACCTAACTATGTAAACTGTCTTTGACTGGTGGAGACACGTGAACTTCTGCCTCCATGCCCCCTCTCTCTTTCTCTCTCTTTTTCTCTCTCATTATCGAGCTTCTCATCTACTTCATCTTCTCCTCTCCTTACTCCATCTTCTCCTCTTGGTGCTCCTTCCCCCTTAGCTCCTCCTACATATCACCCTTCCTGTTAAAATAAAGCTTTTCTCTCAGAATACAATTAGAGCATAATTATTCCTATTTGTACCAGTGAGGTACAAGATAGTCTTAATACCCAGTCCATCCTTTTGTTTAGCTTAAACCTTCTATACCTTAGTTTCTTGATCTGTAGAAAAGAAAAATACTTTATTTAAATTATTATAAAGATTAAATAAGTATATTAATACTTTAAACAATATTTACTTCACAGAAGGTACTAGATAAACTTTTTTACATGGTTTGGTTTTTTGAGATAGTCTCACTGTGTAGCCTAAGTTGACTTTAAAGTTTGGACCCTCCTATGTTAGTCTCCCAAATGTTGGCATTATAGACATATAATGTCTATATATACCACACATCTGGCTCTTATCAAGTATTTTTAAATCTTTGATAAAAATAAGTTTATTAATAGAATAAAGAAGACTTACAGGAAGATATTAATAATAATAGTTAATTAATAATAATTAGAAAAATTTTATAATCCTCAGCAAAATAAATGTCATTAACATCTACTGGATTTGTGTACATCAATTCACAAGAGATTATAAAACTGGTCTTTGCTTTTTGAAATAGAATCCCATGTATCCCAGGCTAGTCCTAAACTCTATGTAGCAGCAATTGAAGCTCTCATTCTCCTTCCTCTGCTGGATATGCAGGCATGCCCAGTTTAAGTGGGAGCAACGCCCTAACACAAGGATTTATGTATGCCGGCAAGCACTCGGCCACACGAGCTATAGCCTCAGTTCCCACAGTCGAGCAGTACTATGATGTTACATGGCATATACAACCATTTATTTATTACCTGTTTTGAGACAGGGCTTCACTATGTAGCTCTGAATGGCCTGGAACTTGCTATATACACCAGACTGGCCTCACACTTTAAAGTGATATTTGTGCTTCACTAATGTGCACTTGGATTATGGGCACACACCACTAGGAAGGACCAGCTATAAAATGTATCAGTGAATAGTTAAGCAGCAGATTGCTTGTCTGCCATGGGAAAAGCCCTGGGCTCCATCTCCAATGTAACAAACAAAACAAACCATCAAGATTAGTAGGCTGCAGTTACCTTCTGCTTTTCGGAATGATTGCTGGCCTGTTTAGCTGCCTCGGCTAGTAACTCTTCATACTGCTCGTGGCCTTTATACTCGCGCACCCGTTTCTCATGAACCCATGCCCTCTCTGGCTGGTTGCTAAAAAACTGGACATGATATTCCCGGGCACCTGTAAGTAAAAACTCATATTAATTATGTTAGGACATAAAAATTACATATATTTTGCCAACGAGACCTTGAAATACAGTTTTTTTTTAGCATTTTTCCATAAAACTTGGACTTTTTAAACTGCCCAAAGATATATGACATGCTCACCAACCTTCTAACCATAAAACTATAAAATCATTCCAGATGATTACATTCAGGGCAGCAAGTTTTAAGAGAGAACCGTGAAGCTCTGCTAATTGCCCCATTTATTACTTTGACTATGTAACTTACTTTTTATTTGTCTCCAATATTTTTACAAATTGGAATACAAGAACCAAACATTTCCCACTGAAACTGAACATGTTTCTTTGGACTTTTAAGAGCCAAATACTAATCAGATCACTTTTCTAGCTATATAAACATGAGATTGTTTAGGGGTCCTGTGCCTCCTAAAGTAATGTCCTAATAATACCATGGTGATTTCACTTTACATTTAAGGCAGAAAAGCAGTAGTAGATAAAACTCCCGGCATCTCATCACAAACGCTGCACAGAACCACATCCAGCCATAGGGTGCTTCTCTGCCTTACACTGACACTTTTTCAAAAGGACTGTTTTATGCAATGGCCTTGACAAATCAGCACAATTACTAATTTTCCTAAATTTCTTCCTCAAATCTGTCTCTTCAATATGCTGTACAAAGAGAAAGCAAAGAAAATGCATGAGACTCTTCTGCAGACTGACAGTGAAGGCTGCCTGGGGGAAGCAGAAGTGTGGTCACCTGGGAGCATGGTGGACCATCACAGTCACTAGACAATGTGCCTTTCTGCACTTATTCCTATGTGAGAAGGTGTAGGGATCTCTCAAGAACGAACTCCTACTTCAAGGAAAACAACATTATTTGTTATCAATGATACAATTTAATCTTTCAAGTAATACTGGAATTCTGGAAAAAACCTGTCTTTGCCTCTTTGAGTCTTCCTACTCCTCAATAATCAAAAACATTCTGAGAAGTGGTGATTTAAAAGAACACCTAGCCAGCGTGGTGGCACACGCTTTCTGGGCACTGGGAAAGCAGACGTAAGCAGATCTCTTACTTCAAGGGCAGCCAGGTCTAAGTAGAGAGTTTCAGGACAGCCAAGGCTACACAGAAAGACTCTCAGGAGAGGGGCTGGGAGGAGGGGGAGGAAGAGAGGGAGAGAGGAGGAGGGAGAGAGAGAGAATATGAAAGATCTTACTAAGAAAATAATTTTTTAAATGGCAGTACATGAACACAAAATCATGGACAGTAGAAGACCCATCAGTACAACACAGTGCTCTGAACTAAACAAAACAACTAGCAGAGGTGGTTTTGTCTTGTTTTCTTTTGAGACTGGGTCTCAGTGTATACTCCTGGTGGGCTTGGAACTCACTGTGGACCAGCCTGGACTCAAATGGAGAAGAGACCTGACTGTCTCAGCTTCCCAAGTACTGGGATTAAATGTGTGCTGTTGGCACCATGCCTAGCTGAAACAAAAGACTTTAATGTAACAAAGTATAAATGTTCACAGAAATGATTCAAAGTCCACCTGCAATTTACCTTCTACTCACGGAGCTTTGGTGTAGCAAAGAAAAGAAGTAGCTTTGTGTACGTGTATTAGCGTGCAAAGATTACAGGTTCACCTGTACCCCTAGCTCTGAAGGCAGAGGCAGAAAGGTTGAGAATTTGAGGCCAGCTTTGGAAGTTTAGTGAGAATCAGTCTCAAAATAAAAAATAAGGGACTAGAGAAATGACTTGTGGTTGAGAACATTTGCAGTCTTGCAGAGAACCCAATACACCAGCTCACAACTCTAACCCAGTTCCAGGGAATCTGACAACCTTTTCTGGACTTCTCAGGCACCAGGCACACACGTACTGCATACATATTAATGTACATAGGCACATACTCAAATACATAATCATAAGTGAGTCATTTAAAATTAAACAATTTAAAAGAGATTAAAGAGAGTAGGGGTGTAGCTCCCTGTTAGAGCACTTACAGGGGACCTGGGTTCAATCCCCAGTTGTTCTTACCCACAGTCTAAAAAGCAAAAGTAAAAATAAAATAAAATAAAATAAAATAAAAATAAAAATAAAAATAAAATAAATCCTGAAGACATGGGAACTGAAGAAGCAAACGTGTGTCTCTGAATAGCTGACTCAATTTTCTAATCCTTCTATCAAAAGTTGTATTTGTAGAAGAAATGTTTTTCTATCTGAGAAATACTGCAGGGGCTGGAGAGGTGGCTCAGTGGTGGAGAGCATTTAGGTTCTTCCAGAGGACTGGTCTGTCCCAGCACCCGTGTCAGGCAGCTCCTAACTCCCTGTAACTCTAGCTGCAGAGGGACTCCCACTCCTCTAGCCTTGGTGTCACTGTACTCAGAGGCGCATACCCATAGCCAGAACAAAAACAAAAATTTTAAATTTTTTTTTAGAAAGAAGATCAATTAGTCACAGGGTAGACAATGCTCTGTGGGCAAGTTTGAGAAGTCACCACAGCATATGAAGAACTTTGGCATCTGGCTGCACTATTCCTGCAGTGGCACAGACAACATGTGCAGAGAGTATTGGGATCTGACCACTGCTGGTACTTTCTCACACTGCTACTGAGACATGGGTATCCAGCACCGTGTCTGTGCTCACTCCATCCAGAGTTAGAGTGGGAGAGACTGCAGTGGGCAAGTGCCGCTGGCCAGACGTCAAGCAGTTCCGTGACTCCACAATCAAGTTTCCACTGCCGCAGTGCATGCTGTGGTACCAGCACAAGCCACGCCTCACTACCGAGATGCCCCAAATCTTTCTTTTTACAGCCAGAGACCCACTGAGTAAAACTCCAGAGTCAAAAAGAAAGTCTTTAAAGTAGGGGCTGTCAAGAAGGAAAAAGCAGTTAAGAGCACACTGCTCTTGCAGAGGCCCAGCATCTGTTTTCAGCAC
Organism: Rhabdomys pumilio; assembly: GCA_030674055.1. Taxonomy (NCBI): domain Eukaryota; kingdom Metazoa; phylum Chordata; class Mammalia; order Rodentia; family Muridae; genus Rhabdomys; species Rhabdomys pumilio. Next base: position 17,303,702 of record JANHMN010000015.1, on the reverse strand, counting down.
CCACTTGGAGGCTCACAACCAAGTCCAAGGATACAATACTCTTCCTGCACCCCAGGCACCAGGCACACAGATGGGTATGCATATACTCCTGGAGGCAAAACACCCACACTTATAGTCTTTAAGTAAAACTATGCAAGGATAAACTATATTCTTTTGAAAACTTTAAAAATACTGTTGGTGTTATAAGTAAGCGTGGGAATGCTGGCAGGTGGCATGTGCTTTAACCCCATACTCAGGAAGCAGAGGCAGGCAGATCTCTGAGTTCCAGGCCAGCTTGGTCTACATAACAAATTCCAGGCCAGTCAACACTACATAACGAGACCCTGTCACAAAGAAAAGAAGAAGGGGAGAGGGAAGGGAGGAGTGAAGAGAAGCATGCACGAGGCATGAGGCTGAGAAAGAGAAGATGGCTCAGCAGATAAGCACACTTGATGTACAGGCATGAGGACATGAGTCATATCCTCAGCACCAGGGTGAGAATCCAGCCATGAGCTCATGTGCCTGTAAGCCAGGCTGTGAAATGGAGACAGTACCACTGCTGGGTTTCCTGGCTATCAGATAATCTGCGGATTCAGTAAGAAATCCTGAATCAAAGGGAATAAAACAGACAGTGATATATAATAAAACAGCCACTGTCGTCTTCCAGCTTGTACACAGGTAAACACACCCCCACACACAAAGTAAAAGTACATGTTATATGATACGGTACTCAGAAAGCATGAGGACTCAGAGTTCCAAGACAGCCTGGACAACACAGTGAGATACTTCAAAAACAAAAACAACCCCCTCCCTGGGAAAAAGAAAACCTCCATTTACATGTCTGTTAATTACAAATACGCAGAAAGAAAAAGAATTTTTATTTGATAACTATGGGATGTGGGTGTTTTGCCTGCAGGTGTGCATGTCTATGCTCCAGTGTCTGGTGCTCAAGGAGGCCTGAAGAAAACATCAGGTCCCCTGAAACTAGAGTCAAAGATTGGGTGTAGGTACTAGGAATTGAACCCAGGTCCTCTGGAAGAGTGGACAGTGCTCTTAACGGCTGAGCCATCTCTCCAGCCCACCTCAAACTTTAATAGTATTTAGATAGATAGAAGTTGGGATTATGAACATCTTTTGGGTTCTGTCAGTTATACTCCGAGTTTTGCCTTTCCCCAGTCAATACATAATATTTTTAAAATAGAAGAAGCATTTAATTTCAACTTAAAATGAGAAATAAACAATAAAATACAATTTAAAATAGATACATGGTTTAAATATCTTTCAACATACCCTTTCAAAGAGTTACTATTATTAATAGTATGAAAATTGTTAAATATACTGTCCAATGCTAACAGTCTGACTAATAACAATATAGAAAGCAATGACTACTATGTATGATCAAGATAAACTGTACAAGATGGTTTAGATACAAAGCAGCACAGACTGCTTCACAGGCATCATGTGCAGAACAAAATCTGAGTCTTGGTTTTCAAAAAACCGAGAAAGCTACTTTACTTAAAACTATACTATATGCTATAACAGGATACTGTTTGGCAATAAAAAGTGATAAAGTGCTGATACATGTTAAAACATGGATAGATTTCTAAACCATGCTAAGTGAAAGAAGCCAGCAGACTGGCAAAGGTACAAAGGAGAAGGTACTGGCAGCTAGCCTCAGGGTATATGGGATTTCCAAGTGATGTCTATTGGGTGTAAGATTTCTTTAGGGGTGTGATAAAATTCTTAGGCTGTGGTGATGGTAGCACAACTTAGAATGGAGTTTTAAAAATCACTAAGTTCTGGCATTTAAATAAAAGGGTAAATCTGAGCCAGGCTTAGTGGAACATACCTTTAATCCCAGCTCTTGGGAGACAAAGGCAGGCAGTTCAAGTTCTAGGCCAGCCTGGTCTATACAGGGAGTTCCAGGCCAGAAAGAACTCCGTAGTGAGATCCTGCCTCAAATAAATAACAAACAAATAAATGATTAAATTTTACTATATGAATATTTCAAAAAAGCTATTAGATTTTAAAATGTTTGCGACAAAATATTCATGCTTAATCAAAACATAAGTGATTTTTTTAAATTCTAGATTCTCAAATTACTAAAAGTAATATAAACAAGTTTTCTAGCACTAAAGTAAAAAACTGGCCTAGTTGAAGTCACCTGACTAGTGGATGCATTAACGATTCAGGTGTGAGAACTCCAGGGGCTACGAGTGACTCAGTAGTGAAGATTGCAGATGCCTTTACAGAGGACAAGTTCCGTTCCCAGTGCTCCTCAGGAAGTTCAAGACTTGCCTGTAACTTCAGCTGCAGGGGATATAAGCCTCCAAGGGCAACCACAGGCATGTACATACCTTCCCTCTTCCCCATGCACACACACAGAATTTAAAATTAAGAAATAAAATTTAAAAAGAAAAATGTAAAAAATCCTCAATCTCAAAAGACTGTCCTCGAGAGGAGAGAACAGGAGCGAGAGCCATGACTCTCACGTGGTATCTTTTTGAAAGCTTTTAAGCCCTAGATATGGAAAGGAACTGTTTTATTTCAGGAACTGATTTAGTCTTCTTTGACAATGCCTGCCCACTCTCCATGAACAAAGTCACGGAAGTTCCAAGATACTGCATAAGGCTGGCCTAACACCATTCTCTATTGTGCTTCTGAGTTGACCACAGGGGTTCAGCTGGTAAAAGTTGTAGAGCAAGGGTTAGAACATGGTTTTCAGACTACTTGTCTGAGACATAGGATCTACCTGCGGTGAGCATTACAGAAGAAAATATTCAACAGGTAGGCTACAGAGGTAGCTCAGTTGTGCAAAGAACCGGGGTCCATTCCCAGCACCCATAAAGCAGGGGTGCTGGTGCATGACTGTAATTTCAGCAGAGGGTAGAGGCAGGAGAATTGGAAGTTTACATCATCCTCAGCTACATAGCAATCTTGAGGGCAGCCTAGGTTACATGAGAGTTAAGAAAATACATGATACAACCACCTAATACAGTACCATGCAAAAAACTAAACAAATCACAGCGTTGGTTTTCTTCATTCCTACCCCACATCTACTCTCTCAGCCTTTAACCAGCACATGGTGCCAAGAAGAAAGACAGAAAACAATACTAACTACTATACTTTGGCAGATTCTTGGCTATAGCCAGTGTCACCAGTAGAGTGAAACCCACAAATCTGATTTCTAGATACTTTTTTCTTCTCATTGATAATGAACAGGTATCAAGAAGGAAGTTTAATGTCAAAAAATAAAAGAAAATAATTGTCACAGGTAATGAAAAATTCAACAGATGGCAAAAATGTGTTCACAAAGCAAGTACCCAGAAGTAAATTATAAGTCAAAATGTCTTTGAACTTAGTACATCACTTCCAGGTGGGAGAATCTTAGGAATCTACTACACATCATGCTTGGACAAAGTACACACAGAATATAACCTTTCTTAACGTCTAACACTCCTAAAGTAAGGTTATCTATTATAACTAGATCCAAGGTATGCCTTTATGTCCTACCAAATACATAAAACTTTCCAAGTATATTTACAGAGTCATAACTGAATCAGAAGAGAATAAAAGCACTGTGTGAAATTTGATATGATGAAAAGTACTTGTTTGGGTGAAAATGATTCCCATAGGAATCCATGGTGAACTTATGTACACCCAAGTTAGGCTTGGTGAAATAAATCTGCAGTCCCTGAGCTCAGGATCAGAAAGCAGACAGGTAATGATCTTGGGAACAGTCAGAACTATATAGAATGAGACCATGTATCAATACAAAATAAAACAAAACATAGCATACCTCAAAAAAGCTGTAGGCTATGCATTAAACCCATATAAATTATCTAATCACTTACTAATATGCTTTGGTTTTAAATAAAGTAGGAAAGCCAGTAAGATTAGTGTCTTTGAGATAAGGAAGCATAAAAAAAATTATAAACAAATCTAGGAGAAAGGTGTGGTGGCTTAGATCTGTAATCCTAGCTGCTTAGAAGACTGAGGTGATAATATTGCAAGTTCAAGGCCAGCCTGAGCTCAAAATTCCAAGTTGCAGTCCCTCATAGCAGGAGCGTCAGAATGGCAGGCTTTGGAGAACTGCTCACTTTACAATCACAGTTAAGAGCGGAAAGCAATGAATTAATGCGTGCTAGTGCTCAGGCTGCAGTCTCCATTTTTGTTTTAGTTTTGTTTATTTATTTGCGTATTTACTTAATTTACTTTTGAGACGGGGTCTTGCTATGAGACAGCTCTGGCAGGCCTGGAAGTTACTAGAGATATCTGCTTACATCTGCTTCCAAAGTGCTGGGATTAAAAGCATGTACCCTACCACGCCCTACTTTGACATTTTTTAAAAACAAACAAACAAACAAACAAACAACCATTCATTCATTGTGTAGTGGGAAGCACAGAGGTCAGAGGCATCTTTTCCAGAGAGCTGGTTCTCTCCTTCCACCATATGGGGTCCTGAGTTCTAACTCAGGTCAGCAGGCTTGCTAGTACCCACTGAGCCACATCACTGGCTGGCTTTCTCCATTGTTTCACACAGTGTGGATGCGATGTCCAGGGACTGACACCCACACATCTCTTCCTACCTCTACTAACACAACTGAGATAAGCCATTAGGTACTATCAGAGGTTCAGCTCCCAGGTGACCCCCAAAATTTTTTTCCTTGAATAAATTAATGAAAAGGTCTGTGGATGAAGCGGCTGGAGAGATGCCTCAGTAGTTAAGAGGACACAATGCTCTTATGGAGGGAGGACCCAGTACGGCTCTCCTCACCAACATCAGGCAGCTCTCACCTGCCTATAACTCTAGCTCCAAGGGCTCTAATGTACCCAACCTTCTGGCCTCTGTGGGGATAGAGTGCACATATCCCAACAAGTAATTTAAAATTAAAAGAAAAATCTTTTAAAAACAAAAACAACAGGGGGTTATTAAAACTTGGTAGTAGAATGCTCACCTACTGTGTGCAACGCCCCCATCTGAACCCCTAGTTTTGGGCGAACAGTTATTGAGGGTTGGAGAGATGGCTTGTTACTACTCTTCAAGAGCACACAAGTTTGTTTCGCAGCACCCACGTCAAGCTGCTCAAAGTCACTGGGAATTGCTGAGAATCTAATGCCTTCCTCTGGCCTCCGCAGCACCAGCACATACAAACGGAAACAACACACACACACACACACACACACACACACACACTCTCAGGAAGTTATTCTAAGGGCTAGGTGTGGTGAAACATGCAGTGCTCAGCACCCAGAAGGTGGAGGTGGGCGTCTATGAGTTCCAGGCCAGCCTGAACTACAAAGCTAATTCCAGACTAGCCAGGGCTACATAGTCAGATAATAAAGACATTAGTTATAGAAGTTCTCTGCCAGTTTAAAATGACCATAAGTATTTCATTTGTCATTAAAAACTGAGAAAACCCTGAGGAGCAGAGGCAGGAAGACTGTTGCATGGTCAAAGTCAACCTTGGCTACATTAAGACCCTGTATCAAGAACACATTACAAGAAGAAACAAAAATCTGATAAAGATTCATATTTTTATGCCAGATTTTATATATATATATATATATATATATATATATATATATATATATATATTCTTACATTCACATACAACATTGAATGTTCACTTTGCTTTATTGCAAACTTGTTACTTAATATCTATGTATTACTCGTCTTACCTCTTGTGTTAATTTTGGTATGGACCTCAAGCTGGGGATCACTTGAAACCATACAAGGCCACCAAGGATAGGTTCCCACCTTGGACCAAACAAGATCACCAACCTGGAACTTAACACCAGTGGACGTTTCTGTTGTTGGAACAGAAGACAGTATTGGCTGAACCTACAGGAAAAGGTCACAAAACTCCATCAGAAAAGAAAGAGAGGAAGAAGGAAGGAACCTATAGAAAAATGTCACAAAACTCCATCAGAAGAGAAAGAAAGAGGGGAGAAGGGAAGAAGAGAGGGAGGATAAAGAGAAGGAGAAAAGAAGAAAAGAGGTGGGAAAGAGAGAACTATGTACAAAGTACATTCTAAGTGCTCACGGGCTGGGGAGATGGCTCAGTGAGTAAAGTGCTTGTCACTCAAGCACAAGGTGCTGAGTTAGAATCCTCAGGGCCCACATCAAGCGGGTGAGCTCGTACATATCTGTAATCCAGTGTTCCTATGGAGATGGTGGGTGGAGAAAGAACATTCTCCAGAAGCTCACGGGCCAGTCAGTCTGACAAACACAGGGGCAAACAACAAAGGAACCATTTCCACAACAAAGTGGACGGACACACAGGGTTGTCTGTCCTCTGACCTCCAAGCTGTGAGCTATAGCATACATACACCCATACTCACGCACATCAACACACACAGAGTGCTTACAATGTAAAAATTATCTTCAATTATACTCTTGTCTGGTATTGGCTATCTATAGGTAGCAAAAAAAAAAAAAAAAAAAAAAGAGGGAAAAATAGTAAGCCCATCCTCAATACTGAAAACAGACCACTGGTTTCCATTGTCAACAAGGCATCCTGGGGGCTCAGTGAAAACAGAGGATCATGGTTTTAAAAGGACAATCATTCACAGAAAACACCCAGTCCTAAAAAGTGCACACGATTTTTCAGTGCACTCTCTTTTTTGACACACAGATGGGCATGGAGGGGTAATGGTGAACTACTGACAATCAGCCGCCATGCTGCCACCTCTTTTTGTTCTTTGAAGATTTATTTTACTCTAAGTTCATGAATATTCTTTCAGCATATGAGCAACATATGCATATGTGTGCTCAATGCCTCCAGAGGTTAGAAGAATGTCGGATGCCCTGGAGCTCGAGCCAGCATTTGACTGCTGGGAACCGAACCTGGGTCCTCTGGAAGAGCAACCAGTGCTCATAATCACTAAGCCATCTCTCCAGCCCCGTCACCTTCTGACACCATACCTGGTCACAGTATTCAACAAGCCACTCACCGGGACGGCCTCTTTGAGCACTGGCTCTTCTCTTGGCTTTTCTGGTGCAGTGTCCACCCTCTCATTTGGTCTCTAGGCAGAAAAATGTAAGGGACAGAATAAAGATGCAGTAAACCTAAGACAGGAGACTACGCATCGAAGACCGTGAAGGAGTACACTACTGACAGGAAGATGCTTTACTGAGTGCATGGCGCTGCAGGCTCACACCTGTCCACTCCACAGCACAGTTATAACTCATCTTACTTTATCATCTAAACAGCATCGTTCTAAGCTAAAGCTCTTAAAATTTTATTTCTTCTCCACCAACCCCACCTGTTACTCTGTCTGATGTGTGTGCAGAGGCCAGAGGACATTTATGTAGGTTCCAGGCATGGAAAACAGGTAAGTAAGCTTCCTCAGAAAGCACCTTTACTCAATGAGATTTCCTTAGCCATTTTCTTTTTTATCAGACTGAAGGAAAAATAGGACACTGAAACAGTTCATAAGCTATAACCTGGAATTGTTCTGGAAAGTACTTTGGTAATGTGTATGGAGAGCCTTAAATTTTCAGGGTTTTGTCCAGGAAATTTTCTAAAATTGTTTCTGAAAAGGCACTAAGAAGAAAAATATGTTAAGTGAGAAGATATGCAAGCCAGAAGACAACTGTAGTTGGGGCTGGAGATGGCTCAACAGTTAAGAGCACCTGTTCTCATAGAAGTCAGTTCCCAGTACCTACACTTGGAGGCTTGCAACTGCTGCTAACTCCAGCTCCAAGGCCTCTGACCTCTGAGGGCCCTCATGTGCACATGTTCAGACAGATAAAAACACACATAAGCATAATTAAATAAACTAATAAATCTTTCTTAATATATAGTTATATAAAATAAATATAAAGTCATTATGTATGTATATGTGTGTGTATATATGTGTATATATGCATGTGAAATGAAAGCAAAAGATGGGTCTTTGTCTGAAGAGGACCAGGAAGACAGGGATGGGGGCGTCAGAAAAGGATGGTGCTTATGAAACTGTAAGTGAAGAATGACATGAAAATGTCATAACCTATTTTTTGTACATTAAATATTAATTTAAAATAAAGAAATCTAAAATTTCAAAGTATAAACTATTATATTACTTTTTCAATCATGAGCCCCAGAAATACTTTTCTTTTTAAAGTGAACTTTCAAAGACTGGAGAGATGGCTCTTTGGTTAGAAGCATTGGCTACTCTTGCAGAGAACTTGGGCTCGGTTCTCAGAACCCACATGGAGGCTCACAAGCATCCACAACTCCAGTTTTGGGGGATGTGATGCCTTTTTCTGACTTCCAGAAGCACAAGGCATGCACATAGTACACAGACATACTTGTAGGCAAAACACTAATACACATAAAAAGTTAAATAAATAAATAAATAAATAAATAGTTTTTTGAAATAGTGACTTTGTAATAGTGACTAGGTAAAGGTACCTAGCACCAAGCCTGACAACCTGAGCCCATCCCTGGAGCCAGAGACTTGACTCTTCAAACTGTTCCCCGACTTCCGCTTGTGCATCCTGGCATACACATACGTACCACAGCACAAGCAAACACATTTCCAAAGTCAATGTCTAAGTTGGGTCCAGTGCCATGGACTTGTAACACCAGCTCTTGAGAGCTAAGGCAGGAGGATAGCGTGAGCTGAGGCCAGCCAGAGTATCAGAGTTTTTCTCTTAAAAGAAAAACACGGGGGAGAGGAAAGTAGTATAGAACTGACTACCAAAAGCTGTACTCCAACCCTCCCCCATATATACACATACTGATATCAGTAAGTAGGACATTTTACAGGCAGGTTAGGTGACAGAGTTACAGCAGAGTGCTTGCCCGAGTGTGTGTGAGGTGCTGGGTTCATTTCCTACAAGCTCGAAGACAACAGAATTTCTATAAGGCAATCTGGAACTAACTACTGAAAGTAAAATATGTTTACTGTTTAATTCAACAATTATATTTCAGGAACTAATCAATCAGACAGACACATCAAAAAATAGAAAATTTAACCAGAGGTAATTATAGTATCATTTCAGAGCACATCTATCAACATCTTCAAACTTTTTATATATAAAAAAAAAAAAAACAACAAAACAATGTGTACCTTGAAAAGATTTGATATGACATAAGACAAACGTATAATAGTAATTATCTGTTTTGACAATGAGATTATAGAAATGCTAAAACAGCCGGGCGTGGTGGCGCACGTCTTTAATCCCAGCACTTGGGAGACAGAGGCAGGCGGATTTCTGAGTTCGAGGCCAGCCTGGTCTACAGAGTGAGTTCCAGGACAACCAGGACTACACAGAGAAACCCTGTCTCGGAAAAAACAAAAAACAAAAAAAGAAAAGAAAAGAAAAGAAAAGAAATGCTAAAAGAAAATCTAAACTTTTGTATTATTTGCATTTTATGTAAAAAGCAAATTTTCTTGGGAGACAGGAACAGGCCACCCGGAGCTAATGAGACTATGCCTTAAAACAAAAAATTAAATTATTTCTATTAAAAAAAAAAAAAAGGTTTGTTTGTTTACTTACTTAATTCTTTTGGTCTCTCTATGTAGCTTTGGCTGTCCTGGAACTCTGTGGACCAGGCTGTCCTCAAACTCACAGAGATCCCTCTGCCCCTGCCTCCCAAGTGCTAAGATTAAAGGTGTATACTACCATACCTGTTAAAGTTTTGTTTTTGTTTTAATTTCTTTTTGGAGAATAAAATTCAGATGGATTACATATGGCCATATACCTATAAACAGATGTAGCTCTGACCTGGAGGCCTCTCTAAAAAAGAACTCATAATCTGAGAATAAAAGGAAGAGGAGTTGGTTTAGTAAAAAGTAGAGAAAGAATGAATACAACAGCAAGAAGAAATAACAGGCAAGTGGAGTGATTTGAACACAGTCAGCTCCCATAGGCTGGGTAAACCTTTTGAGAAGGGTTAAGAAGGAATGGTCTTGTTGGAGGAAGTGTGATACTGGAGTAGGCTTTGAGGTTTTCAAAAGCCTATGGCCAAGCCCAGTGTCTGTCTATCTGTCCGTCCGTCCCTCCTCCCTCTCTCCCTCCCCCTATTGCCTGCTGATCAGGAAGTAAAGCTCTCAGTTACTTCCCCAGCACCATCTTGTCTGCTTCCTGCCATAATGATCATGAACTAACCTAACCCTCTAAAAGTGTAAACAAGCCCCCACTTAAATGCTTTCCTCTGTAAGAATTGCCTTGGTCATAGTTGTCTCTTCACAGAAATAGAACAGTAACTAAGACAGTATGTTTGAGGTTTCCAAGGTCAGAAGGCAGATGTTTTAAGGTCATGCCCATTGGGACTGGGAGAGATGGATCAGTGGTTAAGAGCACTGGACGCTCTTCCAGGGTTTGATGCGTAGAACCCATATGGCAGTTGACAAGTGTCTGCAATTGCAATTCCAAGAGAGCCAACTCCCTTTTCTGATCTCTGCAGACACCAGCCATATACATAGTGTAAACATAGATGTAGGCAAAACAACTATGCACATTAATGTAATTGACTATTTTTTTTTATAAAAGGTTACACCTACTGACCCACTGCCAAAGGAAGAGAAAAAGTTCATGAGAATGGAAGAGCCGACTAGATTGCAACCATAACAAAGTATTTATATTTCGTCTTAAGGGCAATGAAAAGCCACTAAAAAGGCTTAGGTAGACAAGTAATAATTCATTTTTGTTTAAAAGATGCTGTTGGCTGCCATGTGGAGAGAATTCTGAAAGGAAGCAGGAAAAAGCAGAACTTCCTTAAGTTAAGTAGAACTTGCTTTTAACTCGGGCACTGCAGTAATCCAGGCACAGCTAGCTTTGTTAGAGGCACTTTGGCGCTGCCAGGAACACATGCAACAGGTAAAAAGAGGACAGGCGGAGCCCACCTTTAACCAGCACTCTTTAACCAGCAGGCAGAGGCAGGCTACAGAAAAACCCTGTCTCAAAAACAAACAAGCAAGCTAACAAGACTCCTTCTCATGTCTATATCCAACCCTCTCACAGGGAGGGCTTCTCTACCGAGTCCAAGATGACCTGGAGCAAAAGATCCTCCTTTTCCCACCTGCTGAGTTTCCAAGTCTCCTCTGAGTATCCAGGTCTCAGAGGCAGCTAGATGAGATGACATACAAGAAGCCTGTGGTAGTAAGAACTTATTTCAAATCTAGACATGTATGCTTGGCCCTTTCTGGATTAAAAACAAGATTTGCTTCTACACCTTCTTATTCAAATACCTTGGGTTTTTTTGCTTGTTTGTTTGTTTTGTTTTGTTTTGTTTTTTGAGACAGGGTTTCTCTGTGTGTAGGTCTGGCTGTCCTAGAACTTGTTCTGTAAACCAGACTGGCCTCAAAATTAAGAGATCCGCCGGCCTCTGCCTCCTGAGTGCTGGGGTTAAAGGTGTGCACCACCACAACCTGACTAAACTGTTGGTAGTTCTTTCAGGCTATTTTGATACAATGTCAAAATTACTTATAAAGATTTTATAATTTCAGTCATTTTCAAAGGAAAGAGGTGGCAAGAGAAAGAAAGCCCAAGATTTACTCTAAATTCCCTTATTCCATGAAAAACTACCACATGTGACAGATGTGCTAACCTGGAAGCAAAACAGAAAGCCAGCAGGCATTCAGAGATCTCTGGGCTCTTAAGGTGAATCCAGTCAATGTGAACTACAGCATCATAGACTTAAGTAAGAAAAGCTATACAGCAGAGGTGCTGGGGCAAGCCTCAATGCCAGCGTTCAAGGCCAAGAAGAAGGGGAGCTGCAGCCACTCGAGAGCAGAGCAGCCTGGAACACACAGACAGATGGTGTCCTAGGGGAGAAGGGAAGGGAAAGAAAAATAGGCTTTTGTGGAGAAATGGCCAGTAAGAGTTCAACGCAGGGTTAGAGAGATGGCTCCACTGTTAAAGGCATTTTTGCTCTGGCAGAGAACCTGGGTTCAGTTCCCAGCAACCACAGGATGGCAAAACACCTGCTGGACCTTAACTCTAGTTCCAGACAACCCAACACCCTCTTCTGGATTTCTTGGGTGTTATGTGCACATGGTACAGACATACATGCAGGCAAAATATTCACATATAAAATAAAAATAAATAAAAATTTTAAGTCAAAGCCAGATATGGCAACACACAGTTTTCTGCAGACTAGCCTGATCTACATAATGAGTTAAAGAACAACCAGGGAGAACTGTCTCAAAAAATAATGAAGTCAAATGCTCAGAATCAAGAAAAGTAAGGATTTAGAGAATGCCATCAGATAGCTTCCAAGTATGGAATCATGTCCTCCTTCAACTATGACAGGAGAGCAAGCTCACACACTTCCCGACCCCACTGTCAC
>JANHMN010000015.1:17277145-17291426 GCA_030674055.1 Rhabdomys pumilio | reverse complement strand
CACACTTCCCGACCCCACTGTCACTGTGACAGGAGAGCAAGCTCACATACTTCCCGACCCCACTGTCACTGTGACAGGAGAGCAGGCTCACATACTTCCTGACCTCACTGTCACTGTGAGAGGAGAGCACCAAGCAGACAGAGAGCTGTGGGTTGGCTCCTCTACGTTTCATTCACCCTCATTTTAAGTTTGTGAGATTATGAGTTTTTACTGCTTTTAAAATATTTGCAGTTGATCCTACGTAGAAAAATCTATTTTCCAGGAAAAAAAAAAATCACAGTAAAATTTCTTTTTAATTATATGGAAAAAAGTAATAAAAGACAAGTAGAATTCATCCCTGATCCAATAGCTCCATCTCTAGTTGCACCCTCAAATAGAAAGCAGTCTCTCAGACAGAGATCTACAGCTATGTCCATATCAATATCATTCCAAATAGCTGAGAAATGGAATCAACACACATACAGTATAAATAAATAAATACATAAGAAAGGAAAATACATAAATTCTGGTAGATTGTAAGCTCTTAACATTAGCTAAAGAATTCTCAAAGAGATAAGCAAACTCATATTCTCCAAAAGAACAAAAATACTAATGTTCACAGGCCAGCACAGCAGTTCTCAGAAACTAAGCTAAAAGCCAGTTCAGATGTGACTTTTTGTGATTCTCCAAAGCCATGTGTGTCCATGTCTCTTCACAACGCCTAGGCAAAAAATGTTACAGTGAGCTTGGGAATGCTGCTCAGTGGCACAGCACGTGCCTGCCTGTGCAAGGCTAGAGTAAAACAAGTACTGCAGTGAGTGTGTCTGCAGTGCACAACTAACTTACTCACTTACTCAACAGACAGTCAATACAAGACACTATGGAAGCTAGTTCTGTGTGGGGTATTTGCTGGATGACATTAAGAACTCATCATGAGTTCACTGAGTCATGGAGACATGGCTCAGTGGTTAAGAGCATTTGCTGCTATCCTAGAGAAGCCAGTTCAGTTCCCAACATCCACAGCAACAGGCTCACAACAGACTCTAACTCTAACTCCAGGGGACCCAAGACCTCTGGCCTCCTTGGAAACCTGCATGCACATGCCTGAACATATATGAGAACCCAAGAGGGGACTGGCAAAGATAAAGACACTTGCTGACAAGCCTGACAACCTGAGTTCAGTTCCTGGGATCAACATGGTGAAAGAAGAGAACCTACTCCCCAAGGTGTCCTCTGACCTCCACACATGCAGTGTGGCATGCATGTGAGCACACACACGCACGCGCACACACTATATGCTTTAAAAAAACAGCATTTCAGAGAGTATTTCATTGTATGATGCTAATGTTTTAAAAAAACACTGAAATAAAGAAAAACAGAAAGAGAGAAGGAGAGAAGGAGGGGCTGGAGAACTAGCCTGGTGGTTAAGAGAACTGGCTGCTGTTCAAAAGGACCAGGGTTCAATTCCCAGCACCCACGTGGTAGCTCAGTACTGTTTCTGTTTCTAACTCCAGTTCCAGAAGATTCAATGCCCTCTTCTGTCTCCACAGGCACTGCATTCATGTGGTACACAGACATACATGCAGGTTAAACACCCCCACACACACACCCCCACACGAATGAACTAGAATCTAAGCCCCTGTGAGCAGACAGCTTTTGCTTTCCATTCACAGTCACACCTTCAATTCTCAGAACAGGGTCCGACATGTGATATTCAATCAACATGTGTTAAATGAGTAAGAAAATGACAGAAAAAATAGGGAAATACATGAAATACCACACGTGGGACTCATGATAACCTAGACTTACTGTGACCTTTATCCCAAAAGGGGAGTTGGAGGGGGAGTCAATCACATCTGAGTCATACTAAATAGTAGAATCCAGCTATCCAAGGAATGTTCAATTAATAAGTAATCTTTCTTTAAACCAAAGACAATTATCTTATTCAGATATATAAAATATAAAAGCAAATAACCATCACAAAATAAGCATTTATTCATCTCTTCCTAAATGCATATCTAGAAAACATCTGTAGTTTATATATATATATATATAAACATATATATATCATAAACTTTTCACTCAGGTTAGAATTGATCTACTGCATACTTAGTATTAGTATCTGATTGCCATGAAATTCGAAGTCAAATCTCAGATATTAATAACACCCCTCCAAAAAAAACCCAACTATTAGTATACATGGGCTTTTATAAAAACTTCATTTGAAGACCTAATCAACATGTTTAAATTATGTGCGTTTTTGTATTTTATTGTTGATACAGGGTCTCACTGTGTAGTCCTGGCTAGCCTAGAACTGGCTACATAGACAAGGCTAACCTGGAACTACTGAGCTCCCTTCACCTGCCTGCATCTGCCTCAACTTCCTGAGTGCTAGAACTAAAAGATGCAAGCTCCAGCCCCAGGATGCTCTGGCTGTAGACAGGCCCCTCCCTCTGCTTAGTTAGCAGCAAACACTCAGGAACCATCTCAAGCTCTATCAGTAAATCTAGCCTGATATAAAATCCCTTTTTCCTTTGCCTTTGTCTCCATCTTCCAAATCCAAGAGTTTGATATAAACAAATAAAAATAATTGAGCCTCTCAAGAGAGAAAGGTAGATGGATCTCAGGATCTCAGCCTGGTTTACAGAAGGAGTTCTAGGACAGCCAGGACTGAACAGAGAGACCCTGTCTTGGAAAGCCCCCAAAGGAGGTAGGAGAAGAGAAAAGGAAACAAGATTCTTGGTGTCAACAACTTTAAAGATATTTCCTTACTAATAATGCCTACTTATCAAATATTTATTCACTGTATGTCCAAGCACCTTACCAAAGACAGGAAATATTCACATTTGAAAAGAAAAGCATAAAGATTTCCAACTTCCAGTAAACATAGAAGACTACAAAACTTCACAGAACACTGGACTTACATTCTGTCCCTCTGGCTCTAACTTGGGGAGCTTGTGTGACTTGCGCTCTTCGGATCTAGATGACTCGTGTTTGTTGCTTTTCTTCCTCTTTTCCTTTCTGCTTTCATGCTTTGACCTCATGTGTTCACTTGCCTGGACTTCATTTAAAAGGTCTCCGCAAAGGGAAGACTCAAACAATTCCCTGCCATTCTGGATAGTTTTGGTTATTTTTAGTTTAATCTCAGGTGAGCCTGTCTTCTTTGGAATCACAGTTTGTGGTACCGAAGGAGGAGGAGGAGGAGGTGGCTGTGGAGGAGAAGGTTTTTCCAGAATTTCATGTGGTCTTGTATTTGGAATTTCTGAATGGTAATAGTCAGTAGGGCTAAAGTTTCTAACTGCACCAAAACCGTTGGCTGACCCATTGGGATACTGATTATATGGCGGGTATTTGGTTTGAGTTTCATACAAGCTGATTGATGGTGGGTAGCCATTTGTGAGTGGAGGAAGGTCTTCTGTTGTAGGTGGATATTGAAAACCTTGTTGCAAAGTAGCTTCGAAGGGTGTCGGGCCACCATCTTCAACGATGTCACTGTTGTTATCAAAGGCATCCTCCTGGCGGATGTTGGCTGAGTCAATGAGTTGAGGTGGTTGCTGAATTGTGTTTCCCATGATCCCTTGCATGAAAGAGAAAGAGAAATCCATTGTTCTGCTCCAGCATCCTTAACTTTCCCTTTCTCTCATCGAGCCTAAAATTGAAGAAAAAAAGTATTAAAATTCTAATAGGCAAGAAGCCAACCGAAAATTATACAAGCACTTTATACCTAATTTTCACCTTCAGATATGCAGACATTAAACCTACATAATTCTGACATAAAGCAAATAGGGTCAGCTATGGAGCCTAGGCTGTCCTTAAACTGGGGAGCCTCCTGATTCATTCTCCCAGGTACTGAGATTACAGAAACACACCATCACACCTAGCAAAAGTCCTGCTTACTTCCATAACAACTTTAGCATGTGTAAGTAATTTTCATACATGTATACTTTATTCCTCTTCTTCTTCTTCTTCTTCTTCCTCCTCTTGTCTCCCTCTTCCTCTTCTTTTTTTTAAGACAGGGTTTCTCTGTGTAGCCATGGCTGTCCTGGAACTCACTTTGAGGATCAGGCTGGCCTTGAACTCACAGAGATCTGTCTGCCTCTGCCCCCCACCCCCACCCCTAGTGCTGGGATTAAAGGTGTGCACCACCCCGTGGCATTACACTATATTCTTTAAATCGTTATATAGTAAACTGTAGTATCCCTTTAACAGAGTCAACCATGTGTATACTATAAATCAACTAGCTGCTGACAAGTTTTTAGTATACAAACATGTCTACAGAGAAAACTTTTTGAGACAGGGTACTACCATGTGGCCTAAACTGTCCTCACATTCATGATTCTCCCACTTCTGCCCTGAGTACTGGAATTATAGGCATGTGCTACACATATACAGCTCATGAAGCGTGCTCCCTCCAGCAAGGTACACCATCAGATGCCTGCTATTTCATGATTAAGCAGTGGAGACAGAAGAATCTTGAGTTGGAGGCCAAAGTGAGCAATATATAAGGAGATCTTGTCTCAAAGAGAGAAAAAATAATCAAACTATAAATCTGCGTATATGTATTCATATAGGGCAGATTTTAAAACTTTTTATCTAGCTGCAAAACTGTTCTAGTGGCTGTACTACATCAATTTATATAATCATATTATTAATGTGTAAAGCTGTCTTAATTATCTATACTCTTGGCCATATCTAGTTGTTTTTAAAGTGGCACATATAGCAGAATCACTTTTAAAGGCACATGTTAGTATATTACTCTTGAGGATTGCAGTCTAGCAAGTCTGTGTGTAGGGGTTAAAGCATGAGTAGCTTAAGACCACAGTCCAGTTAATTTTGATGCAAGTCCTTTGTTAGATGACTGCAGTTCGTCCCTGTGTTTATTATATAATTGCGCAGTGTACCCAAGATAAAACATTAATGAATAGTTCATATACTATTTTTACATTTTCATCTACAGAACAAATAGGTTTTATTACTATATTCGCTCTAATGAGCTGATTTTAGATGTTTGGAATATTGTGAAGGCTTTTGAGGCACACAGACTAGTTCAATTCTATGATTAACAGTGTTTACTATCTTGGTTTAAGTAGTATCTAGTACTTACCAAACTCAACACTGCAAATCAGAAAGGAAAACAAAATCTAACAATATACTTTTTGAGCTATATCCATCCACTCATACAGCTGTTGTTCGCTCTACTGTGAGCAAACAAATAACTTGAGACATTTTAAAATTGCTAACAAATTAATAAGAAGGCAAATGTTACTAGTTGTGATGACACACACCTTTAACCTCAGTACTTGGGGAAGCAGAGGCAGGCAGATCTCTGTGAGTTCAAGGCCAGCCTGATCTACACAGTGAGTTCCAGGCCAACCAGAGCTGTGAAAGAACACCTAAAAATTAAAATTAAAAAACAAAACCAAAAACCGTATAGGACAACAAAATCTAATTCCCAAAACTGCTCTCCACCGACACACGGGGCGGGGGTTGGGGAAAGGTGAGCAGCAGCCTCAGTCTCTTAGCAGCGCCTCTGGGTCAGATGTGTTTCTACGGTAGTTCATCTACCCTTTCTAACAACCTGCTGGGTCTGAGGTCTGAGTGAAGGAGGGGTTAAGTGGCAAGCCACAAAGCAGGGCCGCTCTACACGGAAGGCAGGCTCATAGGCCTCCTCCAAGCTGTCAGTTCTAGAGGAGTCCTTCTTTTTGTTCAAGTGCTTTATGCCGGGACAACTGTCAAATTAGCAACTATTCTAATGACTAACTCTAATGTTTATACAGAGTTCAACATGACATCCTCTCACTAGCCTTTCCCAATATTATCGCTTATAACAGATGGAGAAGTAGAGGCAGCAAGAATCAAGAAAGTAAACACAACTCTGTCAACTGACAGTTGAGCTCCAGAATCTGTGCCCCAGCTAGCATAATGCCATTCACTGACAGTGCTGAGAATCGTTACAAATAATGTCTTAGGATACAGAGCAAGACAGAAACATTTCTGAAATTTGATCTTTGACAAAAACATAGCTCACAGCAACAGACGTAAGAGGACTCTCCTAGCTAGCCACAGTGTTAACCTGCACACACCCAGAGTTATCTGAGTCTCACTGGGACGGCTCAGACTGGCCTGTGGGCATGTCTGTGGGCATTTTCTCGATTGGCAGCTGATACAGCAGGCCCTGCCCACTCTGGGCAGTACTATCCTAAGCTGGTCCTGTGCTGTTTAAGAAAACTGGCTGTGCAGAAATGAGAAGCACACCAATAAGCATCATTCCTCCGTGGTTCCTGCCTCTACGTTCCTGCTCAAGTTTCCTCAAAGATGGATGAAACAAACCCAACCTCCTCCTCCCATGCCAAGTTAGTCATCACAGTAACAAAAAAGCAATCTATAAAAGGGTGACTTCTAATTCTGTTACCACACATAGAACACCACACAGATAAAAATAAAAACTCTTCATGGATACTTCTGCCTAAAGGCATGTTAAATAGTCACATCCAATAAGATGCAACCTGCATTTTTAGCTATGATCACTGTCATGATACAAACTTCCGAATGAGTCTCCCAAATCAGTCTACCAAGTTTTCAGATACATGTATTCAGACTCAATTTTCTATGCTTTTCATGTGTCAAAAGTTAAGAATTTTGACATTTTTCTTATTTTCCCATCACTAGTCCTAACTACAAATAATTTTGTTTTAGTTTGAACTGAGAAGTGCCATAACTAGCTTATAATTCCATGGGGAATTGCAGTGACAAGAGTATTTGCATATGTACTGAAGGTGAGAGGGATTACACCCAAGGCCTTGTGCACACTAAACATTCACTCTACTCCTGAGCTACATTCCTAGTACTGTAAGCATTTTTTTAAAACTGTGTGTATGCGTGCACCATGTGTGCATACATGTGATTCAAGTGCCCATGGAGGTGTCCAGATACCATGGAACTGAAACGACAGGGTCTGTGAGCAGTCCCAAGGGTCCTCCACAAGAGCAGTAAGTGCTCTAACCTCTCAGTCATCGATCTCCCCAGCCCCTGCTATGCATCCTTACTGATGTGCAAACAATTCTGGAGGGCTGCCAAGACATGTGCATTAGCTTCACTTGTTAGCTGACTACACAAGAACATCGGACAAGCAAATTTTCCCAGGGCCACAAGCTAATTGGTGTTGGCTTGAAGACTAAATTTTCTGATTTCTACTCTTGTATTCCTAGTGTCTTTGCCATAGAGAGGCTGGTGACATGAGGACAACCATACTTTAACCTCAGGAGTCACACCCTCAGGACTGAAGCAGGCCTTTCCCAACTCAACTTCTTCATCTTCTTTGTCAGGGCTCCACCCTTTTCATAGCTTCCGGATTACAAAACACAGACTCATTTTCTCTCAAGTCATAAAACTAGTTTGAACAAAGCCTGCAGTTTCTTCTTATTTTGTTATATTTTGTTTTTTGAGACAGGATCTCCCTATGTTGCTGTGGCTAACCTGGAACTTGCTATATAGCCTCAAACTCAGAGATCCACCCGCCTCTGCCTCCCGAATGCTAAAATTAAAGGTGTGCATCACCACACCTGGCAGTTTCTTCTTTTAAAATCCGATGTGTTCTTTGATTTATTTATTTATTTATTTATTTATTTATTTATTTATTTTTGGTTTTTCGAGACAGGGTTTCTCTATGTAGCCCTGGCTGTCCTGGCACTCACTCTGTAGACCAGGCTGGCCTCGAACTCAGAAATCTGCCTGCCTCTGCCTCCCAAGTGCTGGGATTAAAGGCAGGTATGCGCCACCACCGCCCGGCGTAGTCTTTGATTTCTATACTAATTTCAAAACCCAAACCAGCACTCAGCCCCTTATCGTACACTATAATTGATCTTCTAGATACTTCTTTTGTTTTGTTTTGAATGTAACCCAGGTAGACTTGGACTTAATTCATGCCAATTTTCCTGCCTCAGTCTCCCAAATGCTGAGACTAAGGGCAACAGCCACCACATCTTGCTATCAAGATATGTCTTGCATCTAATGTCTTTCTTCACAGCAGTTAGAAAATAGTTCTTGGGCTGGAGAAATGGCTCAGTAGTTAAGAACACTGCCTGTTTTTCCAGAGGTCCTGAGTTCAAATCCCAGCAACCATATGGTGGCTCACAACCATCTGTAATGGAATCTGATGCCCTCTTTTGGTGTGTCTGAAGACAGCTACAGAGTACTCATATAAATAAAATTAAAATAAATAGTTTTTTTTAAAAAAGAAAAGAAAATAGTTCTTGAAATCAGACTTCTCTAAGTCTAATTGCAAAGCTAGAAACAGTACAGTTTCATAATGTAACAAATCTCCTCCAGGCCTTTCCTAGGTTTCTATGAACTCTTCCTCTCAATCCAAACTGCATGTGCATGAACCAATGTTTCTAAGCATCCACAGAGCCAAACATCTTTAAACTGTGGACTCACTGTCATGTTACACTTACTTAACTCTACACGTGATTGCTCTCAGTGCAGCCAACAGGAGCCGGACGAAACGGCAAGCTCAGCTCTTCTCACGAGGCACCTTCCTGAACCTGCCTTCAACGTTCCTACTGCGGAGACTTCTCACTTCCCCAGACATTCCACCCAGAATCTAAATGCCCATATCTGACACTCAGTTTTTAGTCTATCTAAATGTGTCCTTCCAAAAGAAACCACACGTGTTAGCTGTCCAAGCAAGAAGCCTGAGGATCATGGGACATATGTACCTCCAATTGTCTGTGTCGTCCAATCTCTCCGATGCTCTCCCAGCTTTCCTATCCACAGCTGTCATTATGGTTCATGTGAAACTGCACGCCCACCAATACCACAATCACGTGTTTAGCTCCTTGGCTCTCTCCAGGTGGCCTTGTTTTGGTAAATTGTGTGATTTTTCGAAGTGGAGAAAGTCATTTTGGGGAGGGTGAGTGAGTGTTTCATCTCATCTACTCTCTTCTCTCTCTCCCTCCCACCCATCCTCCCCATTCCTCCTCTCTCATCCTCTAACCACCCCTCCCCAAGCTCTCCCCGGGTCCTCCCCACTTCCCTCTCCGTCTACTCCCTTATTGGAAGCATGTAATAAGCAGCTGCTGCATGCTCTCCCCACCATGAACAGAAACTACTCCCACTATGCCTTCTCCACCATAATGAATATACCCTTTCAAACCGCAAGTCAAATGAAACCTTCCTTTCCTTAAGTTGCTTCATGTCAGGCATGTGGTCATAGGGACAAGTAATTAACACAGACATCTCCCTAACCTCCTTCTGCTTCTTCGTAGTCTACTTTTTCTTTATAACATCTAGTCACCTCTAAAAAGAAAATCCAATCACTCAACTTATTCCCTCAAAATCCTTTAACACAACAAGGAAAATCAACTATTGCTACAGTCAACAACAAAGACCCTCATAGATGTCATGCTGAAGGCTATGGGTATGGCTCAGCTAGCACAGCACTTACCTAGCATGCACAAGATTCTGGGTTCTATCTACACATCACAGTGCACAGGCAAGAGAAGAAGGTACTTTACTCTGTTTAGTTTTTTGTGTGCTTTTGTTGTTTTTTTGGAGACAAGGTCTCACTGTATAGTCTTGGCTGGTCTCAAACTCATTATATGGACCAGGCTGGCCTCCACTCACAAAGACCTACCTGCCTCTGCCTCCCAAGTGCTGGGATTAAAGGATGCATCCTCACACCTCCATGGTTTTGTTGTTGCCTCCTTTATAAAAGTATTACTACCACACAGAACAATTACAACATGAAGCCTCAGCATCTACCACCAAGACTCTCTGTTGCTACACTCACTGGCTTCTTTTTAATGTTTCAAATGTGCCGTGTTTATTCTTGGCACACTCTGGGGTTATAGAAAGTTGTCAGGTGCCATGTGAGTGCTGAGAACTGAACCTGGGTCCTCTGGAAAAGCAACTAGTGCTCTTAACCACTGAGCCAACTCTCCAGCCCCACTCTACTTGGGAAGGAGAGACAGGCAGTTCTCTGTGAGTATGAGGCCAGCTTATTTGACAAAGGGAGTCCAGAACAGCTAGGGCTATACACAGAGAAACTGTCTCAAAAACAACAAAACAGAAATCATTCAGAAGCAGAGATTTTAAATGACAAGCAGGGAGAACATATTTTCAAAGCATAGCTAACAAAGGGCTTTATCTCAGGAACTAGTTCTAGGTTTGTTTTATGTGTTTGAGAGAAATGGACTTCACATTGTTGTACATACAGGCTTATCTCTAATTCATGTGTGTGTGGCCCTTAGCCTCCCAAATGCTAGGACTCCAG
Source organism: Rhabdomys pumilio (assembly GCA_030674055.1). Classification (NCBI taxonomy): domain Eukaryota; kingdom Metazoa; phylum Chordata; class Mammalia; order Rodentia; family Muridae; genus Rhabdomys; species Rhabdomys pumilio. Next base: position 17,281,174 of record JANHMN010000015.1, on the reverse strand, counting down.
GCATGTGCCACCATGACTAGGAACAATTTCATACTATCCTAAGACATAAGGGGCTCACTAAAGGTTTTTCAACTGAAACACCAGTTTAAAAGTTACCCTAGATTACTTTTTAAATAAAAATAGAAAACGGTAATATATATAATGGAAATAGTCTTACTTTTCTATTATTTGAAAAACACCACTCTCCTTCTCTCAGCAGCCTGTACTGTTAACACACCTATCAGTACTGTCAGTGTTTAGACCTTGTTTAGACAGTCATATTGCTGTGCCATTGTGGTTGCAGCTTAGCATTTCTAGGAGACACGGTCTTTTTGGTTTGTGATTTTGTCTGTGACACTGGGGTTGAGCATAGGGCCTTACACATGCTATATAGCTCCTCTATACCACCGGCTGCAGCTAATAATTTTCAGAAATACTAATCTAACTTACATAAGAATTCCTTATTCTTAGGAAACCCATGTCTTTTTCTTTTTTGTTTGTTTGTTTGGTTTTCAGGCAAAGTGGATATGAGATTTATTACTAAACATGATTTGGTGGGTATAGACAGCACAGCAGATGACTAAGGAGTAGAGGGTCTGTCACTTGTAAAAGACACCATGAGTGAATTTGTATTTGACCCCACAGTCAGAGAACTCACTTGAAGTTGCTTCTATCTAAGGCCTTAATCACATGTTCCTTATTCTGCAGTTTGGTGTGGATGGACGTGATGACCTGGCCATTGTGCCCCAGGGCTCCCCCAAAGGCATCACATGTACTTGTCTGGAGCTTAGTTTAATGACAGCACTGAGATCAGACACACAGGAAACTGTCCCCAGGACCCCTAGGGCAGCCCATTCAGGCAGCAAACATGCTCTACAAGGACATGGCTGCTTGGCCACTGCATACCAGGCCCATCAAGAAAGGGGCCTGCTCAGTTTAACTGGCTGCAGATTCTTCTCTTCCTCCTCCTTCTTCTCCCCACCCCCCTTCTCTGTCTCTCTGTCTGTCTCCCTCTCCCCCTCCCCTCTCTCCCTCTTCCCCTCTCAGTTCAAGGCAGGGTCCCACTGTGTAGTCCTGGCTGGCCTGTAATACATTATGTAGATCAGACTAGTCTCGAACTCAGAGACCCACTTGCTTCTGCCTTCAGAGTGCTAAATGAAAGGCCGACGCCACAATACACAGCCCTCCTTTCTAAAAGTTTTAAATTTTTTAAAGTAAAAATTAAGAAAATAGTTTGAGCTTTTATTTTTATTTTGTATGCACATATGGGAGGTCAGAGGACAACTTCCAGAGTTGGCTCCCTCCTTCCACTCTGTGGGGCCCACAGATCACACAAGTCAAACTTGGTAATAAGTGTCTTTACCTGCTGAGCCATCCTGGCAGTCCAGGAGCCAGTTTTGTTTCATTTTGGTTAGACAGGGTAACACTATGTAGGTCTGGCTGGACGTACCTCACTGAAATCCACCTGCCTCTGCCTCCCTAGTGTTGGGATTAAAAGCATGTGCCACTATACCCAGGATATTATTTTATACACGGACGAGCCAGGCAGCAGCCTGCCTACAGCAGGCATATGAACTGGAGCCAGGATTAGAACCTCACAAAAGAGGAACCAGTCTTGTTGACTGACATACTGTTGAGGTCATCGCCCAACTATAAGGCTAACTCTGGGCCTATGATTTTAGAGTGCTTTCCCCATATCCCTAAGCCTTTAGTTTAGTTTATCTTTAGTTTCCTTTTCTAGAACCTGGAGTCTACCTTATTCAGGGTTGCAGGAAAACTTAACACAATCCACACACAACACTTAGCACAGTACCTGGTGTAGTTAGCCTTCAGTACCTCTTTGCTATTATTTGGTGTGATATTGTATACAAAAGAAGTAAGCAGTGTGAAACAGAAGGGGACCAAGAATCACACTGTATTGCTACTGTTGTTAAAAAAGACATCTGAGGAAGAAACCATGTGAAGGGAGGAGGCACTGAAACCATGAAAGGCAGGCTGGGGAACTGAGGGAGTTTTTCATCCTCTACATTAAAATCCCCTGTACAAATAATTTAAAATTCTGACATCTTTGTGTTCTAAATAAAACCCAGATAAGGACAGTACACCTAGGATGGGGCTGTATCCTGGTGGCAGAGTACTCACCTGATAGGTACAAAAACATAGGTTTGATCTTAACGTGTGTGTGTGTGTGTGTGTGTGTGTGTGTGTGTGTGCGCGCACGATGTGTATATATGTGTATGTATATACATACATACATATATATATTTGTCTGCATATGTATGCAAACAAATAAAGCCTAATTTTTAACTACTAAACATAATAATGATAATATATTGATCTAAGTAGTTAATAATTCCAGGGGTAGAGAGATGGTTCAGTGGTTTAAAGCACTTGTTGCTCTTTGCAGAGGACCCCAATATGTTTTCCAAGACTCACATGGTAACTCATAACCAACCATCTGTAACTCTAGTTGTAGGGGATCTAATGCCTTCTTCTGACCTCTGTGGGCACCAGGCACACAAGTAGTCTGCATATGTACACGTAGGCAAAACATTTAAACACATAAAGTAGATGTTTTTAAATGTTTAAAAAGTAGTATCAGTTGGGCATGGTGGCACATGCCTTTAATCCAGCACTTAGGAGGCAGAGGCAAGTGGATCTCTCTCTGAGTTTGAGGCCAGCCTGGTCTACAAAGGAAGTTTAATACAGCCAGGGCTATTACATAGAGAAACCTTGTCTCAAAACAACAACAACAGAACCCCAAACAAACAAATAATTAGTAGTATCACCAATAGTTAATGTTTTGCAGTTTACTATATATCAATCAATATTCCCTAAATGTTTTTCAAAAACATGCTTTGCTCAACATCTGCTCTTAAAGAGTAATTTTATTTTCTAATTCCTAAATATGTGGGTTAAAAAACAAAAAAGAAAGCAAGCACTCCATGTACTGCGCGCTCGCGCACACGCGTGCGCGCGCGCGCACATACACACACACACACACACACACACACACACACACCTCCTAGCGCTAACAATTCGGTAGGAGACTACATAATCGAACCACTTCATCCAGACTTTCTTTTGAGATAAGGTCTTATACAGCTCAAGCTGACCTCAAACATGCTGTGCAGCCAAGAAAAAACAGTAAACTTCCAATTCTCCTGCCTCCTACTATACCCTAATTTTATGCTGAGCTGGGTATCAAACTTGTGCTTTGTGTATGCTAAGTAAGTACTCTAAGTGACCTACATCCCTAACCCTGGAATCTCTACTTTTAAGTACGTAAAACTGCTACACACAAAGTTCCTTTTATTAATGTTTCAAGGTTTTTTTTTTTTTGTTTTTGTTTTTTAAAAAAAAAAAGGAAGCAGAGGAGAGGAGGCTGCTGAGATGGAAAAGGCCTTTCTACTGAGCCTGATGATAGCAGTTTCCATCCCTGGGACACACAGTAGATGAGGAAAACTGACAGCTACAAGTTGTCCTTTGGTCCTAGGCTTCACAGGTACAGCATACAAATGTGTTCATGCACATACACGTGTGCTCATGCACACACACGTGCTAAATAGATACAGTATTTTTGAAAGATGGTAAGGTGCTGGAAAGATAGCTCAGTCAGTAAAGGGCTTGCTGGGCAAACATGGAGACCTGAGTCTGAGCCCAAAGACCCATGTAAAAAGCCAAGCATAGTGGCACACTAGAGAGAACACTGAGGCCTTGCTGGTCCAAAAACCTAGCCAAACTGATGAGCCCCATGCTCTATGGGTCACACTGTTTCTTTTTTATTTGAGAGAGGGTCATTAAGAATGACACTAATTGTTGACCTCTGGACTTCACATGCACATACAAGGACATGCACATACACACAAACATACATGCACTTGCACTAAAGATAAACTTGAATGCTTTTTAAATTTCTGTTGCAGCTGTCCATACAGTTTCAAAGCAGTAAGGAAAAAGAGGGGGAAACAAAAGGAAGAGAAGAAAAGAGAAAGGAAGAAAGGGGAAGGGAAGGGAAGGGAAGGGAAGGGAAGGGAAGGGAAGGGAAGG
>JANHMN010000015.1:17258557-17277045 GCA_030674055.1 Rhabdomys pumilio | reverse complement strand
AGGGAAGGGAAGGGAAGGGAAGGGAAGGGAAGGGAAAGGAAAGCTGGAAATTATTAACTAAAGTTATAAATTCTTATTTTTCTCCCAATTTATTTATGGGAAGGGTAACAATTTTTAAAAGTATATCAAGCTAGGCATGGTAGGTCACATCTTTAATCTTAGCACTCAGGGTACAGAGGCAGGTGGATCCCTCTGAGTTCCAGGCCAGCTTGTTCTATATAGCAAGTTCTAAGTCAGCCAGAGCTACATAGACCCTGTCTCACAAAAGAAGGGGGAAAAAAAAAGAAGCAGAAAGAAAGAGGATCAATTTCTTAAGTCAAACCACAGAGACAGAAAAAGAAAGTAACCATATTATGTGTTTTAAACGAACAGCTTTAAGATTAAAAATACCAACTGAGCATGAAGCATTAACATGTTAAATGGATAGCTGAGACACCAATGAACCAAGAGAACGAACAGTCTGCTTTGGCAGAGTGCACATTTGCGGGGCTCTACCCTACAGACTTAACGTGCTAGGCCATATACACACATTTATTTCAATGTCAACCTCTTCTCTTTATATTTGATTGTTCTTCAAAAGTCCTTCTACTGATCATCGCTAAGGCTTTTCAGAATCACAAGTGTCCCTAAGATGCCATATACTTGACCTATTTCTGTTTCAGACCATTTAACCCTTAAAAAAAACCTATGTCAGTTTGTAATCTGAATGCATTGCTTTCCAGACAAACTCCTTTCTTAGGCTTCCCACTACCTAGAAAAGGCCTGAACATGGTGATGGGCCCTCCAGGCAAGGTCTACTCTTCCTTGGCTACTCTGAAGGCTCTCTGCTCTCACAGGCTGGGCGCTGGGATTACAGATCTTCTATCAGCTCCTACATGCAGTGAGTCCTTTAAACACCTCTCTTCCTCTTAACTCTACCCACCCCTTGAGTTCAGAGAGTGACGCCAAAGAAACAGCTACTGAAGCCGAGTTAGTCTGAGTAACTCTCCTGCATTCCTGTGCATGCCTCTTAGAAGGAATGATCTGTTTGTGTGAATTTTATTTTCTTAAGATTGGTGTATTTTGGGGTCTGGAGAAATGACTTGGTGGTTAAGAGCACTGGCTACTCTCCCAGAGGATCCTGACTGGATTCCTAGTGCCTGACACACATGTGGTACTCAGACTCAACATGCAGACAAACATAAAAATATTTATTTAACTCTTATTAAACATTTATTTAAGGTTGTGTGTATATACACACACACACACACACAAAATCATGTGGTAGGGGTGCTTAAGGAGGCTAGAGAATCCCCTGGAACTGGAGGTCCAGGCAATTGTGGGCTGCCTAATGTGCATCCTGAGACTCAAACTCAGGTCCTCTAGGAGAGTAATACATACGATTAGCCACTGACCTTTCTCCCCAGCCCTACTGACTTTTATTTTATGTGTATGGGTGTTTTGCTTCCATATGTGCCTGTGCACTACATGCATGCAGTGCTCAAAGAGGCCATCAGGCCTCTGGAGCTAGAGTGAAAGACAATTGCTGAGCCATGTGAATGCCGGGAAATGAACCAGGGACCTCTACAAAAGCAGAGTTTGATTCCCAGCATCCATAAGGTACTTCATAGCCATCCTCAACTCCAGTTCCATGAGATCCTACAATCCTCTTCTGACCTCCTTGGGCACCAGGCACATACACAGTCCACATACATTTATATAGACAAAACATTCATACATATAAAATAAATAAACCCAAAACAAAATAAAAAATAAGAGTTGTTGACGGCCTTTCCATGAATTTGTAGACAGCTGCTTACCTTGCCACCGAGATTCCTTTTAGTCTAACCAAAGTTCCCTTAATTTTAAGGCCTTGGATATGTTACTATAACCAAAACATTATCTTAAGAACCATTATATAAATACACCTACTTAAGACCCTGTTATCAGTACTACAGAACTGAAACTCAAACATAGTTTCCATAGTCAGTCAATGGAATCAACAAGAACATCAGAACTACTCCAGCAGATATAATCCAGTATATCTGAAATAACCACATTAAATCTGACTATAACACATTCTCTACACTGTCCACAACAGGCCCTTTATTTTATCAGTAAAAATAAGGATTCAAGATGTTTCTTCATATAAACTGTTTCACAGAGCATTTCTCCAGGTTTATAATAAATCTAGTCACAATGTCTTTCCATAGCAACAAGAATGGAATTTATGCAGTTTATGGAAATGAACCGCCTATGCTGATCCTCTAAAACCAGGTAACTGTATTGTTTGGTCACCACTGTGGCAAAAGTAAAAAGCAACTAAAAAGATATTTCACCTTGAAAGAGTGGACAGTCACCTTCAAAAAAAAAAAAAAAAAAAAAACAAACAAACAAACAGTGTGAAGTCTCTGAGGTGCACAGAGTCGCCATCCTTTTAGGGTTCTGTGGTCATCTCTGTCTCGATGTGATCAGTGTGAATCCTGAACTCTAAATGACACATTTTGAAGCCAGGTGTAATGACACTTGCCTTTAATCCCACCACTGAGGGATTAAAGAATGGTCTACAGAATAAGTTTCAGGGAAGCCAGGGTTACACAGAGAAACTGTCTCAAAAACTCAGTAATAATAATAACAATAATAGCCGGGCGGTGGTGGCGCACGCCTTTAGTCCCAGCACTTGGGAGACAGAGGCAGGAGGATTTCTGAGTTCGAGGCCAGCCTGGTCTACAGAGTGAGTTCCAGGACAGTCAGGACCACACAGAGAAACCCTGTCTTGAAAACAAACAAACAAACAAACAAACAAACAAATAATAACAATAATAGTAATAATACAACTTTCATATTGCCCACTTCGATTTCATAATTTAAAATTAACTTTTAGTAATGTAGCAAATGTGCATTTAGAATAATGGTAGTGTGCTATTTTGCTTTATGCCTATTTTAAAACTTAGAAGCCACTCAGCAACTAATAAATAAGAAGAGAAGGGAAAGTCAAGCTCTACCAGTCCAAATTACACCAAAAACTAACACTCTTCTAGAACTCATATGCTCTTTTGGTTTTTAGTTCTGTTTCATCTTGAGACAGGGTCTCTGTCCTGGAACTGACACCCTCCGGCCTCAGCCTCCCCAGTGCAAGGCTGTGGTGGGTTGTTTCTACTCAGAGTTTAACATATTACCATTAAGTTATAAACGGTGATGGAGCGCTTAGAAAAAATAAAACCCCACAGGGTTCTAAGAACCTGACCACACCTCTGCAGCACCAAGAAGGAAATGAATAACAATGTTTACCTTTACAAAAAGCAGCTAGAATTGATAAACATCTTGTCTATTTCCCAGAGATGAAAGGCAGTACCGGAATTTGGCACAGTAACTTCAATAGAAAACCAATCTTTCAAACAAAATAGATTCTCCTTGAAAATTTTTTGTGGGTGACTACAAACAAATTTTCAAGTGGCAGTGGCTGTTCTATTTGTCTGTCGATCACCCTGCCCCAAGAGAGCAAACACCAGATTACAAGATTTACTATTTAGCCAACAAACAAATGTACGGCTTTCAATAATGGCATTTTATATACACATGTACAAGAATCTGGGTAGAAGTATCTCATTTATGACTACAACTTGGGCATTTTCTCTCATTTTGTGGTGATGCAAACACACATTCAGACCATTATGCAATAGCGTTCTCTCTCCAGATGCTTTACAATTTTTTTAAGTTTTCCTGTGGCTTTTTAAAAGACAACTTAAGATATCAAACTTTATGGATTGAAAGGAACTTCTACCAAGCCAGATTCAGTGGCACAGACTTTTATCCCAGCACTTGGGAGGAGGCAGGTGGATCTCTGTGAGTTCCAGCCCAGTCTGGTCTACATAGTGAGTCCCAGGACAGCCAGAGCTACACTGTGAGACTGTCTGGGGGTGGGGGTGGGGGTAGGGGTGACTGGGAGAAAGAGGAGAGAGGGAGAGAGAGGGAAGGAGGGAGAGAGACAGAGAGATATGAGGGAAGGAGGGATGAACGAACAAATGCCTATCATTTTGGTTGAGGTTAACAGAAAATTAAAGGTATGACTTACAGGAAATGCTCCCTGAATGGCTTTCCAGCAGTCATACTAATAAAGCAGTGTGATCCCACAAGGCACCACAGCCTTTCCTATGAGAGCTAACACTCTGTATTAGTAACCTTATCTGTGGATCTCCAGTAAAGGTACTTTCCAAGGCAGCCTTTATAAAAAAAAAAAAAACACCTAAGCTGATGACTAATTTCCGAGTTTAATGGAAAACCTACTTGCTTAAAAAATAAACAATTAAAAATTAACAAAAAATAACAGCTGGGATGAAAAGATGGCTCAGGTAATAAAGGTGCCCTCGGCCACGCCTGACCACCTGAGTTTGATCCAGGTTGGGGGACAGAACGGATTCCTACAAGTTATTCACTTTATATTTTCATGTGACTTTACTCACTTTCCAAAGAAGCAAATCATGTGGACTTAATGAGGTTTTCAGCATTTCCTGATTCTAGCACAAGCTCTCCTCCCAGCTCAGTCTCAGGTAGCTGGACTACCACAGCACTAGGCCTCAGATTTTGAAAGAGATTTTTTTAAAGGTTTTATTTGATATGTAATAGGAATTGGGACCTCTTACGTGATGCTCTGGATACAGAAATGATGGTTGTACAACCTGTAAATATATTAAAAGTCACCCACTGTATACTTTGAAAGAGAATTTTAGCCAGGCGTGACAGTGCATGCTTTAGAGGAAGATGTCTGTGGGAGACTGGAGAGTCAGATAGAAAGATTTCTGTAAGTTCAAAGCCAGCCTGGTCTACATAGCAAGTTCCAAGTTAACTACAGCTATATAGTGAGACCCTGTCTAAAACAAAAATTAATTAAAAATTTTAAAAAGTAAGGGTTTTTTTGTTTGGTTGTTTTTTTTTTTTTTTTTTTTTTGGTTTTTGGTTTTTGGAGACAGGGTTTCTCTGTAGTCCTGGCTGTCCTGAAACTCACTCTGTAGATCAGGCTGGCCGTGAACTCAGAAATCCACCTGCCTCTGCCTCCCAAGTGCTAGGATTAAAGGCATGCGCCACCACTACCCTGCAAAACATGAGTTTTAATAAGCATAAATTATGTCTCAAAAAACCTCCTACAACTAGACAACTTTTTCTTTTAAAAAAATTAATTATATACATTTTACAATAAGATTTCTATTATCTATCCAAAGAACTGCTGGCTTCAATGTACATGCTTAAAACAAAATGTTTTACACTTATTGTTGAGGTCCAGTAATTAAAAGGTGAAGTAGCAGAAAGGGCTAGACCAAAACAGAATGTGCACACAGTCACAGAGCCTGCCTGTGCATAAAGGACAGGACCGAGGCAGCACAGTGGAGCAGGGGACAGCGAGCAAGAAAGGTGCTGAAGCAACTGTTAACCGCGTAAAGACAGGCAGTGCCAAGCTGGGCATGCTGGCACACAGTCCCAGCACTCGGGAGGCAGAGGCAGGAAGATATCTGTTAGTCTGAGGTGAGCCTTGTCTAGACAAGAAACTCTAGGACAGCCAAGGCTACACAGAGAGACCCTATCTCAGTGAATGAATGAATGAATGAATGAATGAATGAATGGTGACATCTCACCATATAGATAAACGATGCACCATGTAGATTACTGAGCTATCATAAAAGGTAAAACAAAGACTGGAGAGTTGGTAAGGTGATTAAGGGCACTTGATGTGAAAGACCCAGGTTCGATTCCCATCGCCACATGGTAGCTCCTTACCTCCTTGGGTACAAAACACTCATGTGGTGCCTAGATGCACAAGCAGGCAAAATACACATAAAATAATAAAATAAATTTAAAAAAACTTGTAAAAGGTAAAACAAGAATGCTTAGGAAAAGCAAACTCACAACAGAAGATCTTTATTAGTGAGGATTGGAGATCTTTATTAATGAGGATTGCAAAAGATTGCCTTCTTTCTGATTTTTATTATATGTCTTTGTTTGTTTTGTTGGATAGGGTCTTACTATGTGGCCTGACTGGCCTTAACTCCCTATGTAGACTAAGCTGGTCTTCAACTCACAGACATCCACCTCCCTCTGCCTACTATGCTTAAGTACTACCAGACTGCTTTCTATTCTCTAGGCATTATTAAGAACCTCTGTTGGAAGCTGGAGAGATGGCTCAGCGGTTAAGAGTACACACTGCTCTTCCAGAGGACCTGAGTTCAATTCCCAGCAACCACAGAGTGGTTCACAGCCATCTGTAATGGGCTCCAATGTGCTCTTCTGGTGTGTCTGAAGACAGCAACATGTGATCATAGCACTTTCTGGAGGCTTAGGATCAAAGCTAGAGGAGCATGGTGGTCTACACAGCTAGTTCAAGCCAGTCAGCATTACATCATAAGATACTGTCTCAAAGAAACAAACACCAAAGAGAGTCTAAGACAAATGACTACTTGAATCAGTCTGAGTTTTTAGAAGTGTGTGACAGTGAAGTCCACAAGTGAGAAGACAAGCGGCAGTCAACGCACCCCGCAAATCCATCCCCTTCCTCCCGCGCACTGCTTATGCTGGAAGACTCCTTACCTTAGTTAGAACAAGTTCCCTAACTCATGTTCCCACTTCCAGCATTATCCATCTCCGATCCAACTTTACAGCACAAACAGTACTTAAAAACAAAAAGGCATGTATGGCTTGACTAAGAAATGTTCCCCAAAGGCTCACATATTTGAGCACTTGGCCCCCAGTTGGTGGCATTCGGGGAGGGTATAGCACCTCAGGGTGTAGAACACTGCCAGAGAAAGGACATCACTGAGGAGGGCTTTGAGGAGTAAAGCCTCGTCCCACTTCCTGCTTGCCCTCTCTGTTTCCTGTTTGGGGATATGTGATCAACCAGCTTCTCAGTTTCATCTCCAAGCTTCCCCAGCCATCACTGACATCTAGCCCCCTGGAACTAAGCCAAAATAAACTACTCTTTAAGTTACCTTTGGTCATAGTATTTTATCACAGGAAAAAAAAAAAAAAAAAAAACTAACTTAGGGCTGGAAAGATGTGACTCGGAGGTTAAGAGAATTTGTTGCTCTTACAAAGGACCTAGAGTTGGGATCCCAGTATCTACATGGTAGCTCATAACCATATCTCCTGTTTCAGGGGATCAAATACCCTCTTCTGGCCTCTATACATACAGGGTATATACACTGCACACATACATACATGCAGGCAAAACATACATATCTCAATAAACAAAGCAGCATTTAACCGTAAGACTTTCTATGCCTCAAAACAAAGCAAAAAAGCCCTTGACATTGTGGCACCTGCCTATATAGTCAGAGAGACCTTCAGGGCTTCCATTCTGCCCTCCAGCATGCTACCATTTTCTCTCTCAATCACCATTCGGTCTTACGGTTCTATTCAGGTGTTAATACATTCCAAGTGGCCTTAAAAATACCCTATCACATACTCTCTAAAGCCAAGTCAAGTATCTCCTCCACTAACAGAGCATAAAGAAAGGTGTGTGTGTGTGTGTGTGTGTGTGTGTGTGTGTGTGTGTGTGTGTAAAGTATGATTTCAAAACATCTACACAAGAAAGAACAGTAGAATACTTGATTTCATCAATTCTGAGCACCAGCTGCTGTCAATTACCCTTTGTAGTCAGAGAACGTCCAGGGAAGACTCATGCCAGCTCCACCTTCCTTCCCATTCTGTTGCTGCTATAATGGGAAAAAACCCAAGTGTTACAACCCAGCTACCCTGCCCAGCCCCAATCTATTCAGATTTCTCTAGTGTTTACTGGTTAGACACTGAGCTAAGTCTAACAGTAGAGGGTAAAGACTCAGACAAGGCTCCATAATCCTAGAGCCTACAATATTAGGGAGAAAGGCAATAAAGGGAACACTGTGGGTGGAGTTCCCAGACCAGTCCTGATAAGAGTGCAACACTTCCTGTGGAGTGCCTGCATTATGTCAAGTCCTGAGCACTAGAAATAAAAGATAAACAAGGCAGACTCAGTCCCTCCTGGAAGAAAATATCCAGGCTAAGAAGGTAAAATGTGGGATATCAGACATGTCCAGGCTGAGAAGAGCCAAACAATTCTCTGAAAGCTGACAGTAGATAGCACTTCAAAGAATTTCAACTTTCAGAGCTCCTCAGTATTATAAATACCAAGTTGGTTTTTGAAATGTTTTTTCTTGAAATGCTGTGAAATCAAATTAGATGCATTTAATGAAAACATACCACATAACTTGGGATGTAAGGGTAAGTACCACAAACTAAGGGTAGAATGAAGTGTGTATTAAGAACACTGGAATAAATTCTCTTTGAAGACCCACAGCTAACTGCAGTACCTGGCACATTATCAATAAATTAATTCTGACAGAAAAAAAATACTAGGGGACACAGGACTGAGTTAACCATCAAAATATTTATTACTGAGAGCCACCAGATGTTTGTAACATGAATTAAAACTGATGTGACAGATTTGCTATGTGCACGTGCCTGCAGAGACTAGCCGTTTTCCTCTATTACTCTACCTTTAATCTTTTGAGGCAGGGTCCTTCATTGAACCTGGCTGGCCAATGAGCTCCAAGGATTTCTACCGGTCTACTCCCCAGCTTAAGGGTCACAGGTGAAACTGCTGTATCTCGCTTTTTATGTGTGTCCTGGGAATCCAAACTCAAGGCTTCTTGCTTGTGTGGCAAACACTTTATCAACTGAGCAAGCACCAGATTTGTTTTTTGTTGTTGTTTGTTTGTTTGAGACAGGGTCTCACTATGTAGCTTTGGCTGTCCTAGAACTGGATATACCAGGCTGGCTTTGAACTCTCAGAGTTCACCTGCCCCTGCCTCCGGAGTGTGGAATTAAAGGCCTGCACCACCAGGCCTGGGAAGATTTGCACTCTTCCTAAAAGGACTTAGGAAGAAAGCTCAGAAAGTATCTGTAGCACTACTTCATGCTCAGCACAGAGCCCAGCAGCGAGAATCAGATCACTATGAAAGCAACCAAATAAAATTTACCCTAATTACTTTTTAAGTTTTTTAATAATTTTATGCAATTTTATTTTAGATGGTAATACTTTTGCTAAAAAGATAAAATTAGGGGTGGCCTGGAGAGATGGTTCAGGAGTTCAGAGAACTGGCTGCTCTTCCAGAGTAATGGTAATTCGTAACTGTCTATAACTCAAGCTCCAGTGAATCTAATTCCCTCAGATAGACATATGTGTAGGTAAAACACCAAAATGTACATAAAAATAAATAGTAAGTAAAATTTGAAATATAATAAAATTAGAAGGCATTTACTGAACACTGCTAACAGTGGCAGTGAGAAGGTGCTCGCCGCCAGCCTGATGACCTGTTTCAGTCCCTAGAAGACACATGGAAGAGACAGTCAACTTCCAAAGGCTGACTTCGGATCTCTACTCATGTATGATGGCATGCACACACAAATAAATGTAGAAAAAATTAATGCTGAAAATACACAATATATATGTCATCTAAGAGTCACTGACCAAAAAATCGTTTTAAGAAATATTAACTATTTATATAATCTTATATAACATGATGTTCTCTACCATGCATCTAATAACTACAAGCATATATGAACTTCTGACAGTGTGCTACAATTCATATAGTGTACATTGTGAAGTTCTGTCTTCTGATTCAGCATATAAAAGTTTGAGTCACTATTAATGAGATTACAAGACACTGTCATAGTATTATCACTGATAGAAATGTTAGAATCTTGACCTCTAGTATACTGGTTCTTGGTAATAGCTACACAGGGTGGCATGTGCCTTTAATCCCAGCACTCAGGGGTGAGGGGCGGGGCAAAGGCAAGCAGATCTCTATGAGTTCAAGACAGGTTGCATAATGAAACCCTATCCCAAAAAAACAAAGCAAAACCAACCAACAGAAACCCGGCTAGTGTTCATACTACACTCATGTCTGCATCCCAGTCCCAGTACCATAGAGGAATACAGAAGCTGCTGAATGAGTTCAGACAGGAGAAAACAACCATGCAAACACACTATCCTGTCTTACTCAGCTGAGCCTAAATAATCACAAGGCTCCTACGAATAAAGAGGTACAGGGAAGAGGGTTAGGGAGGCATTGAAGGTTCTGCTGCTGGCTTTGAAAATGGAAGGAGCCAGGTACGGTTGTGCACACCTTTAACCCCAGCAGAGGGAGACAGAGGCAGGCAGATCTCTATGAGCTTCAGGCCCGTCAGCTACATAGTGAGACCCTGAGTAAAACAAAGTGCAGGAGGGAGGCCTGGAGAGACAGCTGAGCAGTTAAAAGCACTTGCTGCTCTTGCACAGGACACTGGTTTAATTCATGGCCTCCTCCTTCTCACAGGTGCTCAACTCCAGTTCCAGGAAATCAGACCCATTCTTCTTGCCTACTCTGGCACTGCATGCACGTGGTAGACATACATGCAGGCAAAGCACTCACATCCATAAAATAAATCTTTAAAAACAACCGTGAGATGATGAGAGGCATTGTAGCACTAGCCTCTGGTCTCTATATGCACCTACACGAATGACCATAACCACACACAGGAACAATACCCAGAGACACACAATTATCAACAAGTTCCCTAAAGAAAAAACTTCACATTCTAAATAACTGCTACATCATTTAAGAATATATAGGGCTGGAGAAGTGGCCCAGTGGCTAAGAACACTATGACTTTCATAGAGGATCTGGGATCAATTCCCAGCACCCATATGGAGGCTCACAACCATCTGTAATCCCAACCCCACGAGACTGACACCCTCTTCTGATCTCCAGGAGCAGGTACATAGTAGACAGGTAGACAGACAGACATATGTGCAGACAAAACACTCATACATATAAAATAATAATTTTTAAAAATTTTGTATGGGAGACTGGAAATTTATCTCAATTGGTAGTTCTTGTCTAACACACAGAAAACCCTAGTTTTGACCCTCAGCAACCTATAAAACTGGGTGTGGTGGCATATACCAATCATCCCAGCACTGGAGAGGTAGAGACAAAAGGATCAGAAGTTCCAGGTCATTCTTGTCTACATAGTGAGCTCCTGAAGGAGGGAGAAAAATAAAAGCAAGTGTATAGGAATAGGTGAGAAGAAACAAAGTCCTTTCCACTCAGATTATGCTGACTATTTGTTTGGTTTTTAATGTTGTTTTATGAAAAGGTCTCATGTAACCTGAGCTGTCTTTTAACACACCATATAACTGAAGATGAACTCAAACTTCAGATCCTCCTGCTTCCACTTCCCAAGTACAAGAATTATCAGCAGGCACTAGTTCAAAATATACAAACATAAAGGCAAGCATTTTACATTTAAAACATTTTATTGATGCTTCTTTGAGTTTGAGGCTAGCATGGTATATAGAGCAGGTTCCAAGACAGTCAGGGCTACAGAGAGAAACCCTGCTTCAACAAAACAAAACAAGCAAGCAAACAAGCAAATTTAGAAAACCATCTTATTGTTTAGCAGTCTATATGCTGTTAATTCCATTGACTAAAAGAATTCTATGGGCTGCCTTGTCTGGTCTCAGTGGGAGAGAAAGTGCCTAGTCTCACAGAGACTTGAAGTGCCAGTGCAGGGGGATACCCAGAGGGGCTCACCTGCTCAGAAGAGAAGGGGAGGTGGGTATGGGGGAACGATTGTGGGAGGGGATGACTGGGATGCAGGCAGTAAGGGGGAATAAGTAAAAGAAATTAAATTTTTAAGAAAAGGAATTCTAGGAGAGCTGGAGAGTTGGCTCAGTGGTTAAGAGTACTGGTTAAGAGGTCCACTGGTTAAGAGGTCCACTGTTCCCAGGACAACGTGGTGGCTCACAACCACCTGTAACTCCAGTTCTGGGGGATCTGATGCCCTCTGCTGACCTCTGCTGGCACCAGGTATGCAAGTGGTGTACAAACATACATGTAAGAATAGCATCCAAACCAAAAAAAAAAGCATTCAAGGCCAGCCTGATCTATATCTATATAGAACGAGTTCCAGCCAGGGCCACACAGAGAAACCCTGTCTCAAAATATCAAAACCAAAGCAAACAAAACAAAAAAGTATCCTGGGCTGGAGAGCTGGCTCAGTGGTTGGTTAAGAGTTCATTGTTCTTGTAGAAGAGCAGAGTTACAGCCCCCATGTCAGGTGGCTCACAACTCTGGCTCCAGGTGCCCTCTTTTGGCCTATTCAGTCAGCATCCTCATGCACATAGTCATACAAAGACATACAACACACAACAATACAAACTTTTAAAGTCTTTAAACTCTAAGGGGGGTGGGGGAAGCAGCAGCAACCAATCCTTAGCTGCTGTTGGTGGTACGTGACTGTGTGGCTGTAGTCAGAAGTTTATACATAGCAAGTTTGGAGGCAGCCAGGGATAGAAACCCTAACCCAAAGGGAAATTCAGTTCTTTCTACTACCTCAAAGCTCTCTTGCACAGCACCGTCCTTTAAACAACCTCATGAAAATATCCTCACATGCTTATGGAAATGAGGTTAATCATGAACTCTGAAGAAATGGGCAAATACTGTGATGTAAAGAAATCAGCCTGGCACGGCACCACACACCTTCAATCCCAGCACTTGGGAAGCAGAGGCAAGTGAATCTCTGTGAGTTCAAAGCCAGTCAGTCTGGTCTACATAGAGTCACCTTATCTCAAAAAGAGGGGGTGGGGGGGAGGAAAAGGAAAAGGAAAAGGAAAAGGAAAAGGAAAAGGAAAAGGAAAAGGAAAAGGAAAAGGAAAAGGAAAAAGAAGGGAACTCACCTACATGGACAAGCAGAATGTTCAGGGTAAAAGCATGTCCTAGTAATACTGGTCTTACAGTCCTGTGACTTGAATTGTACAGTCAGGAGACTTCGAAACGTTCTCTTTGGCTTGTCTGAGTGACTTGCCTGCATGGATGTCTGTGCATCATGTGCATAGCTGGTACCCTAAGAGACCAGAAAGTATTAGGTTCCCTGGAACTGGAGCTACGCACAGCTAAAGGTCACCAAGTGGGTGCTGGGGATCAAACCCAGGTCCTTAACCATGGAGCTATTTCATTTACTGTCTGAGATGTGGAGATTAAACCAACTGATGCAGTATCAGAAATAACACCAAAAAATGGAAGTTGATGCCATCCCTCTGGATGTCTGATGTCTATATATAAACATATAGCTTGGGCTTTTATTTTGACATCAAATTAACTTTAAATCTTAATAGTCTCAACATTATTTCATGACTTTCATTTGTAATATTAAACATTAAATGAAATACACAGCCAATGCTTAGCTATATAAGCTTTTACAGACATAAAATCACCATGACTACCACACTATCTTCATGACATTTTCTAACTAAGCAAAACATGTCTAAAGCTGTATATTTTCTTCTACATTTTCAAAAGTTTAAAGAAAGCAAAAAACATTTTAAGTATAACTGTGCCGCTCCATAATCAGTAGCTGTATTACTGTCACCTTAAATATTTCCTAAAATTTCCACTTGAAATTTCCCACTTACAGTGTGCTACGGTCCTGTAATGTGGCACTCAGAATTTGGAGGCTAGCTTAGACTACAATGGTGAAACCAACCCCCACTCCCCATCTCAAACAAACCAAAGTGTTAGAAGAAAATTGATTTTCAAAGAGATTAAAGTATCCTGTGTCAGGAGAGTGACCTTCATGACATGGAACACAATTAATTCATTAATTAATTAATGAGAAAAATTTAAACCTACATTTTATTTCACGTATCCATAAACCCTGTAGTTAAATTCAATCTGTTTTCACTTGATTATTATTTCATTAAGTTATTCAGCATTTTAGATTATAGATCAGTTTTTTCCTGGTTAAACCACATTACTGCTTGGCTACCTTGTAACAATACAATGATTACTAATTAAATACTGTTTCCCTTATTCACCCAGTTTCACCTCCACAGTCTTTACTTTGCTCTTGACTACACCAAACAACAAACATGATTACCACTTCAAGATGTGTGTTAGATTTTTGTCCAGTTTTTTACCACAAGAGTACTGGCTCATACTGAAAGTTACTACAAACTAAGCTATTTCTTTAAAAAAAAATCTATTGTATGAGTATGTGTGTGTCTGGGTGTGTTATGTATACCGAATGTGTAACACATGTGTACACGATCCCCTAGAACTGGGTTACAAGTGGTTGTGCGCCACGTGGGCATTAGACAGTAAACCTAGGTCCTCTGCAAGAGCAGCAAACATTCTTAACCACTGAGCCAACAAACTAAGCCAACTCCTATCAATCATCTTGTTCTACTCTCTCTGAAATCAAGTAAATGATAATAAGATAGCTTCTGAAATTAGTTCTTACAGATTTATTTTTATATCTTTTGAGACAGGTCTCATTACATAGCCTTGGGGATCCTGGATCCATGCAGACCAGACTGGCCTTGAACTCAGAGAGATCCCCCTGCCTCAGCCTCCTGAGTACTAGGATTAAAAGTAAGTCAATACATTCAGTTGGTTCTTAGATTTTATAAATGTTCAAATTTTATCTTGGATTCTCTGTTAGCCTCAGGTCAAAAAAAAAATAATTAGAACAAAAATAATAGGTGTTTTAAAGTACTAACCAATGTATCAAACTCAAACCCGCAACTAAGTTTTTAATTTCCTATAAAGAGTTTGGGCGCTTTCTGGAGTTCTGTTTTGTTTTCTGTTTTGCTGCACTAGTTTCACCACTTCAGGGTTTTAGGCTCCTTAAATTCAAACTGTACATCACGTACTTGCTCCATCAGAACACGAAGCACTGGTGCAGTCAGACTGTGATGCTACAGTAACTACAGTGAAAGTGAGTTTGGACTGGAAAGTTAACTTCTTGTTCATACCTGTACCAACATGAACTCTCTTACTGAGAACACCCACACAGCCTATGCAAGGATGCTGCCCCAACATTTCTTAACTTCTGTGAAGGCAGCCAAGTGAGTTCTTCATCCACTAAACAAGCAATTAAAGACAACATCGTTTGTAGACAACCTTTTCTTCCTTCCTTCCCCCCGCCCCCTTCTTTCTTGTTTCTTCTCTCTTTTTTAAAGCTGAAAATCAAATCCAGGCCTCTTTACATATAGAACAATGTCCTACTACTGAGCCACACCCCAGCCTCCAACACTTCGTTTCCGGTTTTAAGAAGTGTGAATTACCAACTGCATGCCTACACGTCTGGTACTTTAGCACTTCAGTCTGAAGCTCCACAACTCTAAGTCGTCATTTCTGTTCGTCAACAAGAGCGTCAATCCTCAATGCCAAGATAAAAACGGTGGTAGGAACTCAGATCTCAACTTAAGTCCTTCAACTGCACTACCCACCCACTTAAGAGGAGGGTTGGAGAGATGAGTCTGTGGTTGACAGCACTTGCTGCACAACCATGAGCATCTGGCTTTACATCACGGCACCCACATTACAAGCTAGGCATGAGCTCGAAAGCGTGTGTTTGTAACCGGTCATGTGGAGGCAGACACAGGAAGATGTTGAAGGCTTATTGGCTAATAGCCTAGTAGGAAAAAGAATACAAGCCCCAGGTACAGGGAGAGTCCCTGCGGCAGAGGAAACAGGCAGGGAGTGGAAGAGAAGGCTACCCAGCAACTATGTGCTTATGCACACAAGTGTATACACACATGTGCATATACCAACCCCCCCCCACAATACACACACAGTTTGCTAAACTGGCTTAAAGTAAACACACCTGCAGAACAAATACTAGGAAAAAGGTCAGTTAGATCAAAGCAAACCTCTTACAGTGAAATAGGTGGGTAAAACACATTGTCCATTGTACATTTTTTAAAATAAGGTGTTTATAAATCAAATCTGAATCAAAACATTTTACTTTACTCATTTAATTACATTTATTTCTGTGCATATTGGAGGTAGAAACATGCATGTGCCACAGCACTTGTGTAGCAGTCACAGGACAACTTAGGAAGATCAATTCTCTCCTTTCCACCATGTGGAATTCCAGGGATTAAACTCAAGTTATCAGGCTGGGTGGAAAATACCTTTACTCAGTGAATCATCAACTCAGGCTTGTTATTCCAGAGACAGGGTCTCACTGTGTAGTCCTTGCTGGCCTGAGTCCATTCTATAGACCAAATTGCTAGCCTCCAGCTCACAGATACCTGCCTGCTTCTGCCTCCTGAGTATACCACCATTACCCAGTACCTGCACACTTTTAATCCCAGCACTGGGGAGGCAGAGGCAGGTGGATCTCTGTGAATTCTAGGCCAGCCTGGTCTACAGAAGGAGTTCCAGGACAGTCAGGGCTACACAGAGAAACCAAAAATGCATGGACCACTATGTCCTGCCATAAAGGACAAGCATTTCTTCTTGTTTGTTTTGTTTTCTAAGATGTGCTCTTCCTAAATGTCCAAGCTGGTCTCAGACTCCTGTAGTCAAGGGATCCTTCTGTCTTTGACTTCAAAGTATCCAGAACTATGGCAGATACCACTTCACCTGCACTTGGAGAGCAGAAAGAGTTCTAGGACAACTAGGGTTACACCAAGAAATCCTGTCTCAAAAAAGATAAATGTGCACTCCTTTAACGCCAGTACTGTGGAGGCAGAGGCAGGAGGATCAGCCTGGTCTACTAAGCCAGTTCTAGGACAGCCAGGGCTACAGACACAAACCCTGTCTCATAAATAAATAAATAAATAAATAAATAAATAAATAAATAAATAAGCAAGCAAGCAAGCAAGCAAGCAAGCAAGCTGATTAATTAACTAATTTGACATAAGAGCCAGCCAATTGACCTACTTATCTGATGCATTTCTGTGGACATTTAGAAAAAGCTGGTTGATGTCATATTAACAGCCTTAAGAGCAAGTAAGGTCTTTAAGGTCCACAAAATTGACTATAATATTGTAATGTTGAAAAGCTATTAAAACTTCAAATTAATTCACTAGTTCTAAGAACTTCATCTTTAAAAAGTAAATTAAATGTCATTTTCTTTGAAGGGGTATAGCAAACAGAATCAGGCCAAGTATGTTACCAAAAAGCATTCCAAATGCAAGGACAAATAAAAATTTTGGCTCATTAAAAAAATATTTTAGGCTGAAGAGATGGCACAGCTGCTCTTCCAGAGGATCGGGGTTCGATTCCTAGCACCCACACGGTAGTTCATACATGTCTGTTCTACAGGACCCAACATCCTCACACAGACACATACGTAAGCAAAGTGATCAATGCACATAAAATAGAAAAATAAATTTTTAAGTAGTCATTTAGAAGTAGACTGAAATATGAAAACTCACACTGTATTAGATAATTAGTCTTTTTGGTCTTAAGAATTGGGGAAATTTCAAAATCTTCCAATATTGAATTAAATAATTATTGTGCTTTCAGATTAACTTTAAAAATGGAGTTATTGTGTGGGTATTTATAAAACAACCCAAAAAGGCACCACATAAAATGTTATTATATAGCTTAAATACAAACTATAACGTACATAATTCTTTTTCATTTTCCCATTTGCTTTCTCAACATATCTAATGATGACTGAGATCCGTGTCTAATACAGCTTTGGTGATGAATGTCTGCAAACCCAGCACTGGGGAGGTAGAGGTAGTACAATCAGGAGTTCAATGCCAGTCTCCTCCACATGACAGGCTGAGGCCAGCCTGTCTCAAACAGGAAAAAACCCTCAGATCTAGTTCAGTGTAGTGTTGCATGCTTATATCTCAGCACTTTCCAAGTAGAGGCAAAAGAATTAATTGTTCAAGGACAATCCCAGTTACACAGAAAGTTCACCAAAGGCCAGCCTGGGCTACTGGAGACCCCATCTTACAAAACAAAACAAACAAACAAACAAAACCAAAGCCGTGACTATCATTTTAAATACACTAAGGATCCTTTTTCAGTCTTGCTAATGGCAGAGGAGTAACAGCACACATCCAGTGAGTGTCTTCTAACTCACAAAATTTTAAATATTTTTATTTTACTTTTTCATGTCATAGTGTATAGGTATTATACAAACCATAGTAGTATTTAAGGAACTTACTATGTACTTCCTAAGGTTAATAGTAAAAATGAAAATGAAACTGTAAGCTTTTTACAAATACTACATAGGACCAGCCAGATTGTTCAGGGGGTCAAATGCTTGTCTAGACAGCCTGACTGCCTGAACTTGACCCGGAAGGACAGACGCAACCCACCCACCCCCACCCCGCAAGCACTCCTCTGACCTCCACACACTCAGACCGCACAGATACATGTGCACACAAGAGAGACATTTTTAAAAATTAGGTCACTTTAGAACATCTAGCTGGTAAACTTACTCTTTTTAATTTTTTAAAATTAAATTCATTTGTGTCAGTGTAGTTCAGAGGACAGCGTGCAGGAGTCAGTTCTTTTTCGACCATCAGGTCCCAGGAATCCAGCCAGGTTGTGTCAGGCTGGCTGGCCAGCTCCATCAGGTCCCAGGGATCCAGTCAGGTTGTGTCAAGCTAGCTGGCCAGCACCTTTCCACCATCAGGTCCCAGGGATCCAGTCAGGCCATGTCAGGCTGGCTGGTTCCAGGGATCC
>JANHMN010000015.1:17236625-17258547 GCA_030674055.1 Rhabdomys pumilio | reverse complement strand
CCAGTCAGGCCATGTCAGGCTGGCTGGTTCCAGGGATCCAGTCAGGCTGTGTCAGGCTGTTCCCCTCTGAGCATCTCAGTCACCAGGACCCGTCTTAGAAATATTTATGGAAAGATTGTTGTAAAGAAATAAAGCTCATTAGTTATTTAAAAACTCAAAAGGCAGATGTGTTTTTTAACAAAAAATAAATCATTTGAGCTTCTTCTTCAAAAATACTTTTTTCTCTACAGTAAAATTAAAAACAGCATTGCAGTGAAAACCAGATTTTTGTGAATAACAACTTCTAAGCTTTTAAAGCTTTAACAACTTGAATTTCTTGGGACTGTTGTCCTTGTCACTGTGGAGGAGTGCACAGAGAACTTTGGTTTGCAATCACAGAATATATTTTCTTTTCTTTTGGTCTAGATTCACTTAGGATTATTTCAAGATTCATTCATGTAGTGTTTATCATTTATTCCTTTTTTAAAATTATCAGTATACGTAGTACTGTATATATGTAACAGTGTGTGTTGGAGGGTGTGTGTGCTGTAAGCACACGTGCTGTTTTCTAAGATACAGTCTGACTGTTTATATCAGGTTGCCCTCAAACCTGAGCTCCTCCTAAGTGGTGGGATTCTAGGCTTTTACCACTTTTGGCTTCATATTTAACAACTCCTCATGATAATTACTCATTTCTGGACTCTAGTCCATTCATCTAACTTTATGCCAATAAAATATAATCACTATGGCTTTATAACCTTTGAGAAAAGGTAGGGTAAGTCCAGGCTGAAAAGATGGCTCAGGAGTTAAGACAGTAACTGCTGAAACAGAGGACCTGGTTCAGTTCCCAGCACTCACATGGCAAGTAATAACTATAACTCCAGTCCCAAGACACCCAACACCATCTACCCTCCATGGGTACTGCACAGACAGAGTGCATAGGCACACACTCAGGCAAATGCTCAAACATATAAAAATTAAAGTCCCCCCAAAATTAAAAATAATAATTTTAATTTCTTTTGTGTCTACAACAAGTGAGACTCTCTTTTTGTTTTAAGAGACTCAGTAAATTTGACATAGTAGTACAAAACTGTAATGCTAGCAGTTGAGAGACTAAGGTCATGAGTTAGGTATGCTGGCCTGGGCTACACAGTGAGTTCAAATGAACTCATTTAATACGAAATTTTGGTCACCTATTTTTTTGATAGAAAAAAATAATTAAAATAAATCAACAGTGTCTCCTAAGATTTTTTATTTTTTATTTTATTTTGAGACAAGGTCTCTTTATATAGCCATGGCTGTCCTCGAACTCCCAGAAATCCACCCACCTCCACCTCCAGAGGACTGGGATTAAAAGCATGAACCATCATGTCCAGCTTGAGATGTTTTTAAAACTATTGTTTTTAAGTAGGTATTTTTCAGCTCGTTAAAAACAAAAACAAAGAAAATTTGACCAGTGTCTCACTTTTACTTTGGGGCCAGGACTAGGTTCCTGACTTTTTTTCCCCCTCATTGCTAACTATTTCATTGACAATTTTATTACAAGGGGGAAGATTCTGCCAACAGCTACTCCATTACACAAAACACAGACTTCAAGATAGGCTGGATATAATCTAGTTACACATAAAAACACTGTCCATATGCTACTTGTCAGACAATGAAAAAACCCTAAGCATGTGGCTTGCCTCACTGCCAACTCCCTGGAACTCAGTACACCTGTGCTGCCTGACCTCAGCACATCCCTCTCACCTGGAGCTTGAAAGAACAGCTCAAATACTTTCATAGTAAGGAAGTAAAGTAATGTGGTCTTGAGACCCAAGTCACCAGTTTGCCAGTTTAGCACCAAAGCTTTGCTTGTACTTAACTTCTATAGACCTCAGGTTTTTTCTCCTGTAAAATAAGGAAGGTTGAAGCATTTATGTTCCATTCAAACAAACTGTTAGGAATGTAGTCAAAGTCATTCTCATAACAGCAAGCAAAAAAAAAAAAAATTAATTTAGCTGGACCTGATGGTGCACACCTTTAATCAATCACAGCACCCAGGAGGCAGAGGCAAGTGTTTGCTGTGTTCAAGCCCCAGCCAGAGCTACTTAATAGAGACTCTCGCTCAAAAACAAAAAAACAAAAATAAACAAACAAAAGGGTTAGTTTAAGTGGTAGTATTCTACCTCTCAAATAAAAATCAAAGGCCCATATGCCTGCAGGTAAAACTAAACACTAGTCAGGGCTGTGTACACAGAATTTCAGACACATGGAAGACTCAAGTAGGAAGACAGCAACTCAAAATAAAACAAGAAAGGCCAAAGTTTATCTTAGTATAGATCTGGGTTCTAGAATTAGTGTGAGCCCATTCTATGTATGCTAAGTAAATCCACAGTAACTTTTGAGGACACTCACAACACTTCTAACTAGTTAAACTAGTAACTGGGGACACTAATCTTTTGAAATATTTAAAAATAACAAGCACATGATATTTTTATGTTATATTAAAAGAAGCTAATAGAAACAGTTTGCTTCTCTGGGTTCTATACCTTAAAAGACCTACACTCAAATACCAGCTTTGTTATTTAAATATTTAATAACATTTGCAATGTTATCTAACTTGTTTCCTCATTTGAAAAATGCAGTTAAAAGTAGATTCTCAGGAAACTGTTGGGAAGATAAAAAAAAGAAATCATATATGCAGGACACTTAGTATAGTACACTACAAGAGGATAACTATTAGCTGTTACTTTACATTGTGATTGCTATTTAAAATTCCAGAAACTATTGTCTTTAGAGTCACTTTGGACAGTTGGGCCAAAAATAACCAATTTTGTGGGCAATTAGCTTTCTTCATTCAAAACTCTTTTAATCTAATCATTACGAGACCATCTGTTAATTTGTCACTCAAAAAAAAAAAAAAAAATGGGAAGAGGGATGTAGTTTAGTTGGTCCCTAGGTGGGGCTCCCAGCACTCCATAAACCAGGCATACTAGCTCATGGCTGCTATATCAGCAGGCTCAGGAGATGAATGGAAGATCAGAAGTTCAAGGTCAGCCTCAGCTATACTGAAAGCTTGAGGCCAGCATGGGATATATGAGACCCTGCCTCAATAAATAAAGTTTTAAAAAAAGGTATCAGGATCAGAGAAACAGCTCAGTGGTTAAAAGCACTGTCTGCTCTTCCAGAGGACCCAGGTTCAATTCCCAGTATCCATATGGCAGCTCACAACCATTCATAATTCCCATTTCAGGGTGCCTGATGCCCTCTTCTAACCTCCATAGACACCAGGCACGCAAGTAGTTACGCAGACAGACAGACAGACAGACAGATAAAACCACTCATACACAAAAATAAAAAATTTTTAAAACTGTTTTTAAGTACCACGTGGACAGAAAATAAGCAGAGTAGTGCTCACAGCAGATATGGGTTTCAGGTGTTTGATGAATACAATAGCCTTCCTCACTGAACAGATGAGGAACAGATACCAAGGAACCCAGACAGAACACTCAGAGAGGCCTCATTCCGGCTTCCAAACACATACTCTCTGTTGTAATATACAGTTGCTCCTTTTCTTAAAAGTGATAGCACTGACAGTTTATGCAAGTAAGTCTACTAATTACAAATATCAACCAGAAGAGAAATACAAATAAAAATCTCTATCAAAATAGATAAATTCCAAGTATATGCTGAATGACTTTGAATGAAACATATCTTTAGAATTAAAAAAAGAAAATTTTTTTTCAGGCTATACATTATCAACCAAAATATGCCAAATTATAAATCTGACATTTATTCCAAGTCTAATCTCAGAAAATACTACTCCAACAACATTAAATTTTTTCCCACCAAACTCTAGAAAAACTGAGAGAACATGACTATTAAGATCTGTACGTAGTACAAGTGGAGCAAGCCCACTGTTTAGTTAGCAGGACTTGCTGGTGTTAGAAAACAGTTTCAACACTAACACAGGGCTAAAGTTTGGATTTACCACAATTACAATTATTTTAAGTAAGGCGCATACTGAATCCTTTTCAATATGAATAGAAAATGGATTTCACCCAATACCAATTTATCTACTTTGTAAAGACTTAGACCCTTAGTCTAAATTCAGATCATACAAGTAGTTATATTTGAATACATTAAAGAATTACTGGAGCTTTCCTGAGAGTGACATAACTTCCCCTCCACCCACCCCCCAAAAAAGCTGGCAACTCAGTAAGGATCTAAAGATTACATGCCTACTTCACAGACCACAGTGCTGAACTGGCATTTGGAGACTGTATTGAACTAGCTACATAAAAGGAAAGGGAAGAGACGAAAAAAAGCTAATAAAAAGGCATTATTCATAACAACATGCATATCACCAGGAACATTTCTAATTTTCCAAAATTCTAAATCCAGTAAGCAGATGATTTACAACAGGCTGGTCTTCCCCACCCCTTTCTAACAGCGCCTCAAGTAAAATAACCAACGCAATTTCCTTGTTTACTTAAAGAATTGGAAAAAAAACATGTTGACTTGCTTCTGAGGTGTTGGAAACCAATCAATATTAAAGACTTTTCACAATCAAGCTTGAAATATGATAGCAATCATTTCTTCATTTAGCTTAAAAATACCTAATTTTAAATTTATAAAAAGGGTGAAATTTTACACTGCAGTTTATCAGTATGCCTTTTTTTTTTTTTTTTTTTTTTTTAACAACCAGAAAGAAAAGGGGGAAAGAAAGGAAGAGGCAGCAAAACACACAAGATTGGAAACATCGCCGCGTCCTTCCGTGGTTATGAGTAATTGTAAATGACCCAAGAGGTAAGAGAAGTTCATGAATAGAAGGAGAGGTGTAGCGATGTGAACTGTCAGTTCCAGATTCACGCAGATGTCAGAGAGGAAAAGGAATTTATTTACACTGCAGTGCCTGGTAGCAAACATGGCTGCCCCTGCCCCCTTTAAATCTGAATAGTCTTTACTCCCTCACCAAAACCATCAAATTATGGCCATGTCTTTCCCTGCCTCCCTACCATAACACAAACACATCTCCTCTTCCCTCAGAACAGTAACACCCACACCTCCCTCATTTCACAACGATCACAGCCCCATAACCACTAGCTTCTCTATTTCTCTAGCCTTGAAATACAAGACAGAATACACACAAATATAGGAACAAAAGGCTTTCCCTTCTAACACTTCAATAATCCCCATCCTTCTTTTCCTCACACTCTGTGACGCCTGGTCGATAATTCTCATCCCTTCCAACACTCAGGCTAATGTCCTTCCCTAGCCCAATCGTATGTCTTTCAGTTTCCTGCGTCTATTTCCTATCCTCCTCTTGCATCCTGACACAATCATTTTTCATCCCTATTTCCTAATCTTATCTTTTCCTCCACTTTGATTCACTAGTTTCTCCCCTTGGTTCCCAGAAGATGCCTCGCTTCTCCATCTACCCTATCTCTTTCCCCCAACTCTTCTAGTTTCCACACTCCATTCCAGATCTACCCTAATTTGCATTAGGTCTCTAATGTCCAAATCTAACTCTTTTCCTACCCCTCCCCCGTTTCCATCCTTATCCCCGCCCCCATCCCACCTCTACTCCCAATTCCCAGCTCAGCACCACTACATCATATCCCAAGCCTACCTGCCCCACCTCCCAATTCCTTCCACACCCACCTTACCATCTGCTCTTCCTTCCTCGAACCCTTTCAGGCCATCCGCGGCCCCTTCTCTTCCAGGGTCTCACTCCTTACGGGTGCCTGGGTCGCCCCCACCCCAAAGATCCTCCTCAGCCCTGCCGCGCAACACACACATACACAAGCACTTTACCTTCAGTTTGTTCCATTCTAACCCCCCTGCCGTGTCAGTACGATCACAGGAGAGACACGGAGGCCCGAAGTGGGGCTGGGTTGCCGGCAGCTGCCAGGACCGCGGGCGCAGGAGACAGAACCGAGCTAGGCCGCATGAAATCCTCGGACTAGATTTCCCCCGCGCCGAGCACCCCTGCCATGGCGGCCGGCACTGAGAAGGGCCACGGCCCGGCCGGCCGGGCTCGTTTGCGGGCAGACGGAAGGCTGCGGGCGGCGCGGAACGAAGGGGAGGCGGCCGGACGGGGGTCGCCGCGTAGCTGCTGGTGCCGGAGAGGAGCCGGAGGCTGGCGGCCCCGAGGGGCAGCGAGGTCCCAGGGCTCTGGTTGAAAGCTGCACACCTCTCTCAGGCGCCCGGCACCCAGCTCCGGCCTCCGTCCGGATCTCCGCGCTGCCAGCTCCCGCCGCCGTCGCCGCCGCCGCCGCCGCCGCCGCCTCCGCGCACAAAGCCCCCCCGCCCCGTTCGGCGCCGCCGCCGCCAAATCCTAGATCTCCCATTGGCCACCGGCCGCGGCGCCTGCCGGGAAATGCAGTCCGGGACCCGGCGCTGAGAGCGAAGGAGGAAGAGGCTCGTCAGCCGCGGAGAGGAGGGGCGCGCGAGAGTCTGGAGCAGACGCGAGACCGCAGGCGATGAGGCAGAGGGACAGGAAGGGCTGGTGCGGAGGGGCAGCCAGGTCGGGCCTGCGAGGCTAATACTTACTAAACGGCAGCACGTACTAGACGCCATATGGTACTCGAGTGACCCTGCTCTACAATTCCTAGATGTTAGGAAGAACCTAATGACCGGTACGCGATGACGCAGACCGGGGAGTGCCGAGGCTCGGGAGTCACAGACAGCCTGACAGCTGTCAGCAGAGCGCTCTGGCCCCCGCGTCCCAGACACGGGCAGCACCTTAGGACGAGAGCCTGAGCCTGGGCAATCTCCCTCTCTGCTACCGTGAGAGACGGGTAGTTGCAAGCACGGCGGGGTGACGGGCAGAGTCCGCGTCCGACACAGAAGGCACCCCGACCTCCCGGGCAGGCACTGGACCCGATTGCCCTCTTCCTGCCCGCACCGGGGTACAGAGGCTTGTGGGTAACCAGGAGGACGTCAGCGCGACTGCATCCCGGGCCGCGGGCCACAGCGAGGACTGCGGGCGGGTCACGTGCCCCGGCCCTGCGCTGCTCCGGGCCAGACCTCCGCACCGAGTGACGTGGGGGTATTTGTCCCAGAGCGATCACAGGAGAGTGAGAGGAGGGAGGCAGTCCTCTGCAAACCCCTAGCCCTCCCCATTCTAGGAAATACTAGTAATACAATGACAGGGCCGGGTAAACAGTCTTGAAGGGGTGTGCAGATGTAGTTTCTTGGGACCTGGTGGTAATTACTTAGAAAGTCCGACCCAGAGACGAGAACTTGCAAAGGAAACAGTCATAGTGATCAAATGAGGAAACTGCTACACTCTTGCTTTCTGTTCTGAGAATTACGGAACCCTGTCACTACAAAGTGTCATCCTCCTCTCCATAGAGAATACAGTGCTTGAGCTATTTGTAACCATTACGAGAAATTCCGATGTTTCAAATACCACCTCAGAAGTGTGTTTTTAAGATTTTATAATTTTATGTTTATGAGTGTTTTGCTCACATATATGTATCTGTGCGCCTTGTGCACGCCATGTCCCGGAGAAGGTTAAAAAAAAAAAAGGTGTCAGATCTCCTGGAACTAGTGTTATGGATGGTTGTGAGCAACCTCTTGGGTGCTGGGAATCAAACCCTTGTCCTCTCCAAGAACAAGTGCTTTTAACCACTGATCTATCTCAAAATTTTAGAAAAATCTCTACAGTTCGCTGATTTTAATGGGCACTCATACTAAGGGTGATCATAAAAATAATTGCATTGATATTATTATTATTATTATTATTATTATTATTATTATTATTATTATTTGATTTTCGATTTGGTTTTTTGAGACAGTTTCTCTGTGTAACAGTCGTGGATGACCTGGAATTCCCTTTGTAGACTAGGCTGGCCTTAAACTCAGAGATTCACCTGTCTCTGCCTCCCTAGTGCTTGGATCAAAGGCATACACCACAATCGACCAGATAATTTTTTTTTTTTTTTTGAGACAGAGTTCCTGGCTGTTGAGGAACTTTCTGTGAAGACCAGGTTGACCTCAACCTAATATAGTCTCTGCCTCTGCCTGCCAAGTGCTATAATTAAGATGTGTGCCACCATGCAGGGGGCCAATAGTATCGATTTTTCTGTTATTTTGTGTGTGTAAATATCAGAGGAGTGCTTGTGGAAGCTAGTTCCAGACTTCCACCATGTTACAGGGCTTGAACTCCAGTCGTCGGTGCCACTGCAAGCACCTTTTCAGGCGAGCTACCACCTTAGCCCACTTTGCTGTTCATCTGTAAAGTCTTGTTAAACCCAGGCTGGTCTTGAACTAATGACAGTTGTCCAGCCCCGGACTCCAGGATATTTGGATTATACCACTCTCAGATAATCTGTAACCATTTTCTATTTAAGTTTACTTATTTATTTTGAAATGGGGCTTGCTATGTTGCCCACGATACAACTGGATCCAGCAAGCCTCCTTCCTCAGTTTACCCACTGAGAATACAAGCTAGGACTACTGGACTAGTCTTTTCACTAATTTAAACCCAACCTTTATGTATTACTACAACTTCAAGGAGCCATAATTGTTTTATCAAACAGGCAATTTTATAAAATAAGAAAGGTGACCAAGGGAGTGACATGAGCAGACCATGATCCTGCCTCAGCCTTCTCGCTTTCCACCTCCTGAATCGATCTTGCCTTTTTGATCAACCATTTGGATTTCCCATTTAAGGAAGTCATAAGTGTCCTTAGAGGTTTTATTTAGAGAAATAGGCACAATAATATTTTGTTTTCATCATCTAACATACTCTGAGGTTCAAAACATGCTGACTCTTTTCAATAGCAAATGAATAAGCAGCTTATTGAGACAGAGACAGAATAGGTTTCTCAAGTTATGGTGCTAAAAATTCTCAGTGGCTTCTCTTCTGGAAAAAAAAATTATATATATTAAATTTATCCTAAACACCAAATTGTCAAACCTGATTAAAGGATACAAGCCTGGTGAGAGAATTCATTGCTTTAAACAAATGGATGTCATAAGAGCTCTGATCCCTCCCTTTTTAAAAAGAATTGGATTGTTAACTTGTGACTATACTAGAAAATCTACTTTATGTTTCAAATATTGAGTATGGGATACTTCATCTGGCTTATGGTTTTTTTTTTTTTTTTTGGTTTTTTTTTTTTGTTTGTTTTTTCGAGACAGGGTTTCCCTGTGTAGTTCTGGCTGTCCTGGAACTCACTCTGTAGACCAGACTGGCCTCGAACTCAGAAATCCACCTGCCTCTGCCTCTGCCTCTGCCTCTGCCTCTGCCTCTGCCTCTGCCTCCCAAGTGCTGGGATTAAAGGCATGCGCCACCACTGCCCGGCCTGGCTTATGTTTAATAAATTTTACTATACCTGTTTGTAAGTGAATAAGAATTTTTCCAGTCTAAGAAATCTCATTGTAAAATGATAAGAATTTAAAAAAAAAAAGCAATATTAAAATAATTATTGTAGAGCTTAGAATTTTTAGGGAGAGAAAACAAGGAGAGGAAAACTTTAGCCTGGAAATGGTGCGCTTCTTTAATCAGGATCTCAGTGAGTTCGAGGCTAGCCTGGTGTACACAGTGAGTTCCAGGTCAACCAAGGCTACATAGACCCTGTCTCAAGGCAGGGAAGGAGGGAAGTTTTGTAAATTTTAATTCTTAATGATCAGACATCGAAACGAACCCTTAGTGGAGAATTGCCTGGCATGCACAAAGGGACCCCTAGCGGCCAAACTGAAAAGTTTTGCTTATTTTAAGTAGTCCATTCGGTTAGTTGAAATATACTTTTTTTTTTTTGGATTAAAAACGGCCTCCATTTCTTTTTTCTTTTCTTTTTTGGTTCTTTTGAAAAAGGATCCCACTGTGTAGCCCTGGCTGTCTTGGAACTCACTTTGTAGTCCATAGTGACCTTGAGCTCACCGTGATCTGCCAGTCTATTAAGTACCTGGATAAAAGGCATGTACTACCACGCCCAGCCTTCAAAACGTATTCTATTTTGTACAGCTCATAATTTTATCATCAGAGTTCTCAAAGAGAAAGTTTGAAGAAAGCTCGAATCGGGCACGGAGGTACAGGCTTTTAAATCTGAGCAATTTAGAGGACCAAGCAAGTGAATCTCTGAGTTCCAGACCAGCCAGGCCTACATAGTGAAACTCTGTCTCAAAATAAACAAACAGACAAACAAACAAACAAACAAAAATCTATAAAGAGCCAAAGTTGGTTGTAGTGGTGCATACTTGTAATCCAAGCGCTGGGAAGCCAGGCAGCAGGTTCAAGGGTTCAAAACCACTTTCTGCTACTACCTATTGAGTTCCAGACCAGCCTGTGTTACATCAGAGTCTCAAAAACTAAACAGAAATTGAAAAAAAATTAAAAGCCGGATAAATAAATAGGAACAAGAATGCTTTCAGAACTTAACTTTCCAAAGATGGCTTAGTTGCGCCCCCACCCCCACCCCCAGGAACTGATGTCTCCTCAAACCTGCAATGCCTATCTTATTTAACAAGTATTCTAGAATATATTTTGAATGTTGAGATTTCTACACAACTAATAATAAGCGACGACATGAAACCAATTTTTTTTTAGAGAAAAATCAAATTCCGTATGAAGATTTCAGAAGCATTCCAGCTTAGACTCCGCAGAAGGTGTTTTCTCTCAATGCTGGCCCTCTGCCAACCGGAGACCTCGAGGCAGTTTCAGAGTTTGAAGGGTGAGGATCCGGAACATCAAATCGATGTCATTAACGACTCCAAGATGGGTTACAAAGGCGACTGTCAGACCTCAAGTTCTCGGGGAGTTGGCCAGACTACAGAATGTGGGTAGGCAGGGGAAAACGCAGCTTTGATCCTATAGTACAGAGGCTGCCTAAACTAACTCCAACCAAGAAATGACTTCGCGGGCTCGTGCGGGGACCTTATTGCCTTCCGCGCGGCTACCGTGAAGGACGCGCGCCCTTCCTAGGATTCGAGAGCTCATTGGATGGCAGTGGCGTCACTCGGAGTGACGTCACAGGGCGAGGCGCAGGAGGTGGAACCATGGAGACTGGGTTTCCGGCCCCTCTAGCGTGGGGGCGGGGAAGAATTGGGAAGGTAGGGTTTGGGGCCTTAGTCATCTCGCAGCGGACTCGGGCTCCCTCGGCGCCTCCCGTCAGTCCCCGACCTCTCCCCTAAACTTCGGACATTCTCCCCTACGGTGTACCTAACCCCCCTCCAACAATCCCCAGACCCACCACAGTCCTCCCCACATTCCGCGGAGGTCACCGGCCGAGAGCCGAGGGCGCCTTTTGCACCGGTGCGGTGCGGTGCGGCGAGCGCGGGGTGCAGAGGTAACCCCGCAGCGCTGGGTGTGAGGTTCCCCGAAACGCCAGGCCGACTGCCTGGGAGTGGCCCGTAGCCCGGGGCCGAGGGCTGGGGAGCCTCCGCAGCAGGCCCGGCCCCCCTCCGGAGGAGCGCCGTCCGCGGTGGGGCTGGTTTCCGAGGTGCTGAGCCCGGTTCGCGATGTTAGCTTTTGAAGCTGAGGTTTCCGTGGGCTGGGGGGGCCATGGGGGAACCTCCTTCCGGCACGATTGCGAGATAGCAGAGTTTTGCCAGTAGCTGAAGAGCGGCTCGGGGTGGAGAACGGTTTTAGTTAAAGGTACAGAGCTAAGTTCGGACTCTAGAGATTCAGCAAGCCTAGGATGGGATCCGTTTGCATCTGCACTTGAGCCATTAGTAGGTACCATTACGTCTTCGCTGTTCACACATGAAATTAGTGAAAACTTTTAGACTTTTGGGTTGGCGGTAAATGAATCCAGGATGTTTACTTTCTACTTGTATTTTCTGGTTACAGATAAAGATGTCTTTCTCCTTTTAACCGTCGCAGCAGATTATTAGACACTGTTGACCAGAAATAAAAAAAGCCTTTGGAGGCCATATCGTCTTGACGATCATCTTCTTAGAACCCATTTCTGTGTGTTGGGATGGAAAAAGTACCATTTTCAGATCCAGAGCTAAGAAAATACTGAGGCTGTTGAAAAGGAACCTGAAGGGAATTTTACACCTTGAATATGCAAATTTCCACCCTTGCATCAGTTTAAAAAAAACATACCTAAATTCTGGTATTTAATTGATGCCTTTTTAAAATACTTAATTGTTTACTTCTTTTGCCTAGGTCTCTGTGTTGGTTAGTTGAAACAAAAAAATAAATATGGCCTTCTCCAGTTATAATTCATTCTTAGCTATTTTCTGGACAAGGTAAGACTTGGAATTTCCCACAGAAATGTATATAAACTCATGCATCTATATGGAAAATATGTGTTGTAAAAGGATTGGTTTCTGGCCAGACGTGGTGACAAATGCCTTTAGTCTCAGCACTCAGGAGGCAGAAGTAGGGTGGTCTCTGAGTTCAAGGCCAGCCTGGGCTACATAGTGAGACCCTGTCTCAAAAAAAAAGGGGGGGGGGGGGGGGGGGGGAAGAAAGAAAGAAAAGAAAGATAAAGAAAAAAAGTAACTAACAAAACAAAAGGATTGCTTTAGTACACAAAACCTTGCTGAGTTTTTAATACATTTTAAGGAAGAACATATTTTAATTTAAACTACTTTAGAATGTAAGCTGAGTAATTTTATAAATAAATGATAGAGGAAAAATAGATGAAACAACTTAAGAGTGGCATTTCTGTTATTGATAAAGATTACATGAGAATCTCAGGTGTATAAAAGACTAAAATGGCTCCTGAACAAGCTCAGCCCAGGACATGTTCTGGTCTAAGGTCCCTTGTCATCTCACTTATGCATTCAGAGGAATAGTAACTGAACACTCACCACTTGACACATTCATTGTATATTTTTCCTTTTGGCCATTTATAGATTATATATTGATATGTTTCAGAAATAGCATTAAAGAATAGGGAAAAGCCATCCTTTAGCCAAGAACAATCTCTCTCTTTTTTTCTTTTGTTTGTTTTGGGGTTTTGTTGTTGTTGTTTGTGAAACACAGTCTTACGTTGTATCTGTGTGCTAGAACTCACTCTGTAGACCAAGGTGGCCTGCTTCTGCTCCTTACTGCTGCTGAGTTTAAAGGCATCTGCCAGTCTGACCAGCTGCCTGTTGCTCTCTCTGCTTAGCTGTGTTGTATTTTTAAGATCTTATGTTCTAGTTTAATATCAGAATATAAAAACCGTTGGTTGAGGTGCTCAATTCTAATTCCTATTTTTGAAGGCTCTTGAGGAATTTCAGGGGAATTATGTTTCATCACTTTGAGGGAATCCATAGACACATGGACCAAGCAGTGTCACCTGATTGGTTAATCCTCACAGGAACTATGATGTTGTTTCATCAAAATATTGTTGCTTATTTGTAGAGTAGCTAACAGTTCAGGTCTTCAACTACTCTATGAGAGTAAAGACAGCACTGTCAAATATCATCCCTGACAAAAACATGGTTTTGAATAGATATTTTTTTTCTAATAAGATATTTTAAATCTTTTTTGTTACTTAATAACTCAAAAGAGCATGCCCCTGGCACCCTTTTGGAGATCACAGGGCATCTTGTAGAAGTCATTTCTATCCTTCTACCATCCGGATCCCAAGGATTTACCCAGGGTTTGACAGCAGGTGCCTTTACACCCTTGAACTATCTCACTGGCCCCAGATGTTTAAATTAATAGTTACTTGCTATAGCAAATTACTCTTCAGAATTAACTTATTAATATTTTTCATAAGAATATGTTCAATGATTGAGCAAAATTGAGCTGTTTAAGAAGTTAACTTTTAGTGTAGAGGTGCAGCTCAGCGGCCGAACACTTCCTAGCATGTGTGAACTACTGTTTTTGGCTTTGGTTTCCAGTACAATGTAAATGGCAGAGCACATTCTCAGGAAGTATATAAGGTCCTGGGTTGATGACTAGCAACAGACAAGTGCCCGCGCGCGCGTGCGCGCGCACACACTCACGCACGCACGCACACACACACACACACACACACACACATGCACGCACACACACTTGTATTTCATTCATTAATAAACATCAGTTGCTTAGTAGCCTTATTATCTTGTTTTAACCGGATAAAATATCCTTTTGTTGTTGTTTGTAGTAGTACATCTCACTGAAAAGAGTGTTATCCTTCTCTTGCAGATTGCCTAGCCATTCTGTGTGCCCTCCCTGCTCTCACTTCCCACCACTTGCATTTTTCCACTTGCCAGACTCTCACTTACGTACAACCTACATGAAAACCTGTGGAAGCAGGAAGTGCTCCTATCCCAGTCTAACAGGCACTAATAAAGTTTATCCGTTACCAACTAGACTCACACAAAAACTGCACACGACATGCTGGCTACAAAACGTCCCTGGTAAACCTCCGCTGGAGCAAACAGGAAAGCCAAAGGTGACAAGCCCTCAGCCTACCAAAGAAGCCGAGGTAGAGATTACAGAAGAAAAGCAGTCTCTGAGACAAAAAATCATCGATGAACTTAAGTACTATTACAATGGATTCAGTTTACTTTGGATTGACACCAAAGTCGCTGCCAGAATAGTTTGGAGGCTGCTGCATGGACACACGCTAAGCAGACGAGAGAGGCGAAGGGTAGGCAAGAAACATATTTGAAATGGGAAATAAAAAACGAAAACTCCATCTTAAAAATCCTTAAGTAACTTCCTTAGCATAGGCCCTGAGGTTGGTGCAGAACACTTCCCACACTCCTAAAGTAGAAATCCTGACTACTGATCAGAAACCACAGCTTCATGCCATGCAGGGGTTGGACCCAGGGTCCTGAGCATCTAAGCAGGGGCCCTAGCAGGATCTATATATCCTCCCAGACCCAGAGAACCTGTTTTATTCTGATCTTACTTCTCTTCACCTGACTGATATTCTTACATTTTATATACTTGCCTACAGAATTGTTAAAATTGTGAGGTTTTTAGAATTTATTTTTATTGTTTTAAATTATGTATAAGTATGTGTGACTGCATGTGGGTGCGTGCATGCGAGTGTAGGCATTTGTCTGCAGAAGCCAAAGGCATCTGATCTCCTGGAACTGGAGTTACAGACCATTTTAAGCCTCCTGACGTGGGTGCTGGGAACCGAACTCCATCCTCTGGAAGAGCAGCAAGTGCTCTCGTAACTTCTGAGCTGTCTCTCCAGCCCTATAAATGTGTTTTTAATCTTTTCAAGGACTTGAAAGGTTTCATGTTTTATGTATCAAAAATATAAGCCAGGCAGTGGTGGCACATACCTTTAATCCCTGTACTCAGAAGCAAAGGCAGCACAAGGCCAGCCTGGTCTACAAAATGAATTCCAAGTCAGCCAGGGCTACACAAAGAAATCCTGTCTCAGGTCCCCCCCCATATATATATATATATATATATATGGTAATACATTAAGTATATATGTACATTTTTAAACCAAATGCAATAGAACATACTGTTAATCATAGATACTGGGAACACTGAGGTAGGAGCATCAGTTGAGCCCAGGAGTTCAAGATCAGCCTGGGCAACATAGTAAACCCCTCATCTCAAAAAGTAGTGTTAACTAATAAGTGTTTTATAAGAGTGTGGACCCTTAAGAGATGTCATTAATACATATTGTCATAGGTTTCTTTGAGGATAACCCATACATACTACTTGAGAGCTATGTTGAAGAGAAAACTCCACCTTTCTAGCTGTGGAAAACCTTAGTTTTTACACACTCTGAGACAGAGGCAGGCTTTGTCTTGATGGTGGGTCTCGTGTGGTTCAGCTGGGACATGTCCTGCATATATAATGCTGCTTGTGCGTTTGTCTCTTCAGCTGTTGAGAACGTGTGCTGATGTCTTCCGCTTGGTCCCGTTTATGGTGTTCATAATTGTACCTTTTATGGAATTCTTGATACCAGTGTTTCTGAAGCTCTTCCCAGACATGTTGCCATCAACTTTTGAAAGTGAATCAAAAAAGGTATACAGGATTTTAAAGCTTTTTTTTTTTTAAAAAAATTAATAGACTTTAGTTTTTAGAGCAGTTATATAGGTTCCCAGGAAAACTGGGCAGAAAATAGAGTTGCCATATCCCACTTACTTACCTCTCACACCCCATGGGCTTCCTATTAGTAACAACTTGCATCAGTGTAGTACATGGTATAACTGAGTGACTAATGCTAATACATTACACACTGTTATTAATGAAAGCACATAGCTGACAATGGTGTTCACTCTGGTTCGCAAGTCTGTCAGCTCTGAGTACTGCCCTGTCCACCCTCATAGGGTCACTGTTCTAAAACCGACATGTCTTGCGCTTGTTTGCGTCTTCAGTGTTTCTCTTCAGTCTGGTAACTACAGATGTTTCACTCTAGTTTTGTCTTTCCCAGCATGCCATGCAATTAGAATCACACACTTTTCACACTGAATTTTTCCACTTAGCAATATGCAATTACAGTTCTTCCAAGAGGGACTAGAAAGATGGCTCAGTGGTTAAGAGAATTTATTACTCTTCATGGAGGAACCTGATTCAGTTTCTAGAACCCACATGGCGGCTCACAACCATGTGTGCCTCTCCACTTTTAGGGGATCGAATGCATAAAAAAAAAAAAAAAAGCCAACAACTGAAGTTCTTCCCTGAAAAGACATGACATTACTAATTCTATTTATGGATATACAAGTTTGTTTGTTTTTTTAACTCAGTCACCTTTTGGAAATTGGTTGCTTCTAATTTGGGCAGTGTTGAATAAAATGCTATGAATATTTGTGTTCAGTTTTTTTTCTTTTTTAACTTGAACAAGAGTGATTGCACACAGTAAGACTATATCTAGCATTGTAAGAATTTGCTAAGCTGACTTCCAGAGCAGCCATGCATTCTGCATTCCACCTAAGAATGCTGTTCCCTGTCTTTCCCGGCATCTGATATACTTTGGACATTAGCCATTCTAATTGGTGTGTACTGGTTACCTTCTTTGGCATCTCTATAACTTCTTTGTAGAGGTGTATGTTTATTTTGCCCACTGTGTGTGTGTGTGTGTGTGTGTGTGTGTGTGTGTGTGGAGAGAGAGAGAGAGAGAGAGAGAGAGAGAGAGAGAGAGAGAGAGAGAGAGAGAGTGTGTGTGTATGTGGTGTATATGTGTATGGGTAGTCATGCATGTGTACCTTATATAGGGTTCTGCTTTATATATACAAGCTCCCCGCCTTGTGTCTTGAGTCAGGGTCTCTCCTCTAAGTCCACAGCTTACTGATTTAGCTAGTGTAGCTTCCCAGTTGTTCCTGTGTCCCACAGAATAGGTCTACAAGCAAGCAGAACTCTGGTTCCCATTTCTGTGAGAGTGAGCACCTTGCCCACTGAGCTATCTCCACAACCTTCGTGCCCTTTGTAATTGGGTGTTCTGTCTCTTGTTGTTTTGAGGTTTCTGGTTGGTTAGTTGCTTGGGTTTTTTTGAAATAGGGTTTCTCTGTGTAGCCCTGAGAACTTAATCTGTAGACTAGGCTGCCTTGAACTCAACTTGAATCCTTCTGCCTCTGCTTCCCAAGTGCTGGGATTAAAAGCATGAGCCACTGCCTGGATATTTTGCATTCTTTCTGTATTTGTGTACAAGTCCTTCATCAAATATATACTTTGTAAATATTTTCTCCAGTCTATGCCTTTTATTTTTTCCCATTCCTAGAAATGGAGCTAGCTTCTTTATTTTTTTTATTTTTATTTTTTCATTGCTGTGAATGGATCTCAGGCCTTTGCCTATGATAGGCAAATGATTGATTTAGACACATCCCATCTCCCCTGTTTCATCTTTTCATAGGACAAACACTTAAAGTGACCATGTCTTTGGAGTTACAAATAGAAGTTGGTTAACAAACTCAAGATCACTTACATTTTATGTGTGTGTGTGTTTGATCTACATATGTGCCAGGCATGTATCACATACATGCCTGGTACCTGAGGAGGCCAGAAGAGGGTGGTGAATCTCCTGAAATTGTAGTTATAGAGGGTAATGTAGGTGCCAGGAACTGAACCTGGGTCCTCTGGAAGTCAGTGGAGCTGTTTCATCAGCCCCAAATTAGATGATTCTACTATTTTTTTCTAGAATTCTTATAGTTTTACATTGCATCTTCTACTATATAATCCAGTTTATTTTTATGAAAGTTTATAATATCAGTATTAGGATTTTATATCTAGTTTTATATTGTTTATTAAATGTCCTACCTCTACTATATTTTATTGTGTATTTGTTTGTTTGTTTGTTGAAACAGGGTCTCACTATGTAACTCTGGCTGTCCTGGAACTCACTATGTATCCTCGTCCTGTAACTCA
Source organism: Rhabdomys pumilio (assembly GCA_030674055.1). Taxonomy (NCBI): domain Eukaryota; kingdom Metazoa; phylum Chordata; class Mammalia; order Rodentia; family Muridae; genus Rhabdomys; species Rhabdomys pumilio. Next base: position 17,240,366 of record JANHMN010000015.1, on the reverse strand, counting down.
CTGAGGTCTGCCTGCTGTCTCAGAAGTGCTGGCATTCAAAGTGTACACGATTATGCTCTAGCCTCTCTACTGTTATTTTAACTGCTGCAGAGAAAGAGGGAGAGAGACAGAGACACAGAGACACAGAGAGAGGGAGAGAGAGAAAAGAAAAAAGGAAGGATCTGTGAGTTCAAGGTCAACCTGCTCTACATAGTGAGTTCCAAAAAGTAAAAAAGAATGAAGGAGCTGAAGAGATGGCTCAGTGTTTAAGAGCCTGCAGAATCAAGTTAAATTCCCAGCATCCAACATGGTGGCTCAACCATGTGTGACTCCAGTTCCATAGGATCCAGTACCTTCTGGCCCCTGTGGACAGGCATACATGCAGGCAAAATACTCATACATATAAAATAAGAATTAAAGGTTTATTTAGAAGAAGAATAATAAGGAAAACAAACATCTATTGTTACTCTGGTTAATGAGCGCAAGTTATGTTCTATTCAGCCAAACCGAGCTTCAGTGCCTGTGAGGAGTACAGGGAAGGTGCATTGGTGACCACAGAGGGGTGGACTGGAAGAGAAGCTCCTCCCCATTGCCACTCTGTGTCTCTACTAGACAATGTCATAAAGATGGGAGCAAAGTTCTCCAAGGGACAATGAAATCTTCCTTTTTTTTTTTTTTTCTTTTGGTTTTTTGAGACAGGGTTTCTCTGTGTAGTCCTGGCTGTCCTGGAACTCACTCTGTAGACCAGGCTGGCCTCAAACTCAGAAATCCGCCTGCCTCTGCCTCCCAAGTGCTGGGATTAAAGGCGTGTGCCACCACCGCCCGGCGAAATCTTCCATTTAGTAAGTGGGAAATACTGTCTAAAACACAAGAAAGAAACTGTTGTGTGGAAAGAATTTTGGAGCTGAGGTTCAATGAGTAGGTGAAATTTTACCACAATCCACAAGTCTGGGAGCAGGCTGGTCAAGGAGACTGACAAAGGAACGGCAGGTTGGAAAGCATCACCCACTCTAAGGAATTCAAACTTGATGATAGTAAATAACAGAAGCTAAAACTTTACATGTATGTGAGTAACATTGTCCCTCAGACACATCAGAAGAGGGTGTGTATCCCATTACAGATGGTTGGGAGCCACCTTGTGGGTGCTGGGATTTGAACTCCTGACCTCTGGAAGAGCAGTCAGTGCTCTTAACTGCTGAGCCATCGCTCTAGCCCTAGAAGCTAAAACTTTAAACAGTTTAAACAGTGGGTGGCATGATCAAATCTGTATTTTAGGAAACTAATTTTGCTGGTAGAAAGACTGAAGGGGACAGAGCCAAGAGAAGGAAGAAAGCACGGTCTCAATCATGAGGTTGATAATGAAATGAAAGATGGAAGACAGATAAAGAATTTCCTTTATCCCTTTCTGTTTTGTGCTTGCTTTTGTTTGAGACAGGGTCTTTCTCTATGCAGCCCTGGCTGGCCTTGAACTCTTTATGTAGACCAGGCTTGCTTTGAACTCACAGAGATCTGCCTGCCTCTGTGCCCTGCATACTGGGATTAAAAGTGTATGCCACCACATCTGGCTCCTTTTTTCTTTCAGTGATGTTAAGAACAGAATCCAGGGTTTCGTGCATGCTTGGCCAGCTCTTTACCACTGGTCTGTACTCCTAGACTGTAATTTAAGATTAAAGTGGAAAAAAATCAAACTAATATTTAAACTGCCTGAAGATGGTTTGATTTACTTAAACTCTGAATGGGTGCCCTTTGCAAGTTGTTAGAATTGCAGGCCTTAATTTACTTAACATTTAAAACAATCAGGATCTAGAAACAACCCACAGCATTCCAATGAAGATGTTCTTGAATCCAAGAAGATGGGAGACCGGGGAAGTGGCTTGACTACATCTGCTGCTTTCTACCCTGTGCCCCAGCATTTTGACCATGATTATTTCACAATTCTGCCACTGCCTATCAGTCATCCATCATTTCTGATGATGAATGAGAGTCAGCAACTAGTAGTCAACGGTGTCTTAAGAATGCACATTTAATCAGGTGTGGTGCCTCACTCAGGAGGCAGAGGCAGGTGAGTCTTAGTTTGAGCTCAGCCTGGACTATATAGCAAGTTCTAGGACAGCCAAGGATCTTATATCAGAGAATGTATATTTAATTCTCTTCTGTCTAGTGTTTTTTTCAAACCTATAATAGCACATAACACTCTATTATAATTATATATTTTTAATTTAAGCTGTAAGGTTGATGAGCATAGAGTTAGTGTCTGAGTCTTCTTTGTAGTGCGGAATCTGCAACTGTATACCAGAGTTCAACTTAAGTGGCAGCCTAGATGAGGTTGGAAGGTAGTAACTCATCTGATAACAGAGCCTCTCATTGAGGCTTATCATCATGGTATTAGTGAGAAATAAATGCAAGATTAAGGAGACAAGTCAAAGAGAAGTTCCTTCAAAGTGGCCTGGTTCTGACAAGCTTCCTTAATCAGGCCTGCTAGTAATGTTAGTTCAATGTGTGTTGTGGGGATGAACATTAGCGAGGAGGGAGTTAGTTTCCTCATTATCAACCTGCAGTCATAATTAACTTTTTCCTCTTCTGTTAAGGAAGAAAAACAGAAAAAGACGATGGCTGCCAAACTGGAAATAGCAAAATTCCTTCAAGAAACAATGACAGAGATGGCGAGGAGAAACCGAGCCAAGTTGGGAGATGTTTCTTCACAGCTTTCCTCCTATGTGAAACAGGTACCAGGGGCTCGTCCCAGGCCAGCAACTTCTGGGCTGCAGTTACCAAGAAACATGCCATCAGGGATCATCCAGATTGTTCAGAATCTTTGAAATGCCACATATCAAAATTATAAATAAATAACATTTAAACATTTAGGGTAGTTTGCAATTTAAAATGAAGCCACCTTAAAGTAATCATCTGAAAAGAAATCAGCACACACTTTAAAAATACTGCTGATTTTTCTAGTGACTAAGTTTGATTCTAGAAGGATTTATGGCGGGGGGGGGGGGGGGGGGGGGCATTGGACTAGGCACTGAACACACATGCATGCAAGGTAAGTACCCAGTCTCCCACCAGTCTACAACTCTACACTATTCCCAGTGAGCCACTGGATCCGTTTCTATACAACACATAAAGTCTTGAACTCCTTCATCTTTTTCAAATAATCTATTGAGGTTCTGTTAAGTAAGAGATGGATTTTAATTGGCCTTTGTCCCATTGCCTAGGTCCAAACAGGTCACAAGCCCTCCACTAAGGAGATAGTTCGCTTCTCCAAACTCTTCGAAGATCAGTTAGCCCTGGAACACTTAGACCGACCCCAGCTGGTTGCCCTGTGTAAGCTGCTAGAATTGCAGGCCTTTGGAACAAACAATTTGCTCCGCTTCCAGCTCCTGATGACACTGAAGTCTATAAAAGCAGATGATGAAGTAAGAGCACAACCACAGTAGTGAGCATCTGGGAGGCATCGGAGGGCACCTTAGCTAACTGCATCGTTTTCTGTTGGGTCTGCCATAGAGCCATCCAGCAAAGTGAATGGTTTAAGAAACCATTCCTATGACAACTTCAACTTTTACAACTCACTTCTGTATTAATTTGTTGTATCTTGAGAAGGTCATTGTAAGCAGCCAGTAATCTGGATGTATTAGCTGGGAATAATCTAAAGTAGTTAGGACCTGCTGAGAAGGAAATACCAGCTCAGTAGATTCTTGGCAGTACCCACCCTCATCACACACACACACACACACACACACACACACACACACACACACACAC
>JANHMN010000015.1:17215371-17236615 GCA_030674055.1 Rhabdomys pumilio | reverse complement strand
CACACACACACACACACACACACACACACACACACACACACACACACACTGTTCTCCTACAGAGGAACTGGTGCCAAAGTAAAGATTCTACTGGGTGAGTTGGTCTGGTGAAAAGGTGGCAGAACACAATGCTAGGAGGAAAACCAAGATCTGGCCATCTTGCAGAAGGCACCATTAGGATTGTACCTACTAATTAGGCTCCTTAAAAACGTGGAAAGACTTTCCTGAATCTTAATTGGCGGCTGTAGTATTCTACTTAGGGGAGCATGCTTCCCAAAACGAAGAAAACATAAGCACTGTAGCCCTGTTTAGATTTTGGATGTTGCTTTCAGAACTTTGGTATGAACATTACTGGTCCCAGAAGAACTGTAGTTTTGAATCATACCATGCAGAAATTGTTATTTATCGGGGGTCTTGTGGACCAGAGAACCCAGGCTGTTCCTAGGGTGGAGGGCGGTATGGCAAACAGCACTGAGACACTCAGCCAATGGAATCAGGAAGTTTTTCACAACAGATTTTTTTTTCTAACAAGCCCTAAAAATTAAAATGAAAAGTAAATGTTACAGCTAGACAAACCAACTGCAAACCAAGATAGCTTTACTGACAAAATGCTGTGGGCAGCTCTATAACTATCTTTTATTGCTGTCTGTTAGTGGTCCCTTCATCTCAACTGCCACCTTCCCAAGTGGCTGGTTTACAGCAATCAGTGCAGGGACAGAGGGCCAAAGCATCAGAGTTGGGGTTTCTATCAGTTCTACTGGAATACAGGGATTAAGTAAAACTGAGAGCCAAAGATCTAACACTGTCCCTTAAACTTGTTGCAGATAATTGCCAAAGAAGGGGTGAAGGCTTTGAGTGTGTCAGAACTACAGTCTGCGTGCCGGACCCGGGGGATGAGGTCGTTGGGCCTCACTGAGGAGCAGCTGTGTCAGCAGCTCAAAGAGGCAAGCAGCACTCCAGCCCTCCTCACTGAGACTTTCTCCCTGAGACTAACAGACCACATGTGGGGACTTTTTTCCAAGTTGTGAGTCAGCCTTCCATGGCTGTGACAAAAGGCATCTGAAGGAGGGAGGTTTGTTTTGGCTCACGGCTCCCATGCCTTCAGCCATTGGTTGCCTGGTTCCAGTCCCCTGGTCCTATGCCAGGGAGTGTCTCACACAGCAGACAAGTCTTGTTCATTTTATGGTGGCCAAGAAGCAAAGAAAGGAACACACCTTTAATCCCAGCACTTGGGAGACAGAGGCAGACAGATCTGTGAGCTTGAGGACAGTCTGATCTACACAGTGAGTTCCAAGCCAGCTGGGGTTACAAAGTGAGACCCTGATTTTTGTGTTTTAAAAACGGCAAAGAATCGGGAGACAAGGTTTCAGAATTCCCTTCAGTGGTCTAACCTCTTCCCAGCAGGCCTCAGCCCTGGAAGTTCCACACTTCCTAATCGCACCATAGGCTGTGAACATGCTTTTAACACGTGGAATTCTGGAGAACATTTAAAGTCCAGACCACTAAGCCACCACACGTAATTTGTCTTCTTTCATGGAGCAGTTAAGCATACCCTGAAGAGGTTCGTCTGCTTTCCCCTTGGACAGGGACAGGGAACCTGTTTTCTACAGTGCTATTACGAACTGCCATGATTATAAATGATCACAATGGTAGCCATTTAGTAGCCTACTGCCCCAAAGGTCACAAGTGCTGGCTGGAGTCCTCCTGGAGTCCCTGAGGAATAATCTATTCCCAGACTCCTTGAGTTTGTTGGCAGAGCCGAGTTCTCTGCAGCTATAGGAAGGGAGATGTTCTTGCTTCCTCACTGGCTGCCAGCCCCTGTTGTCAGCTCTAGGAGCTGCCTGTATTTCCCTCTTGGCTCCAACTTCCATCTGTAAAGTCTGCCATGTGCCAGACCCTGCTCATGCCTAGACCTTGGACTTCTGGTTTGGGCCTCCAGATCTTGTGATTAGGTAAAGTCCACCTTGATCTTATCAAGAGTACACTGACATGGGACCTCAATTCCATTTGTAAAACCCCTTCATAAAGCATCTAGACTGGCAGTTCTCAGCCTCCTGGTGCTGCGGCCCTTGGATACAGTTCCTCATGTCGTGGTGACCCCAACCATACAATTATTTTGTTGCTACTTCATAACTAATTTTGCTACGGTTATGAATTGTAATGTAAATATTTGTTTTCTAATGGTCGTAAGTGACCCCTGTGAAACAGGTCACTTGACCAAAGAGGGGTTGTGACCCACAAGTTGAGAGCTGCTGATCTAGATTAATGTTTGAATAACTGGAGGTGTATGTATATGGTGGATCTTGGGACCAATTTAGAATTTGGGACAACAAAGTAGGGCCTTGGCAGAAATTCTCACACACAGGTCTATCACTGTTAGTCTCTGCTGACAGATCTTGTCTCGGGGCCCACATTGGCTACTTTTCCTTGTGCTCCAAATCAGCATATGGTGTTGACTTTGGTGGTAGATGTCTGTAGTCCCCATCAGAGAGCACACTGTACTCTAACAGCAGCAGCAGTGTACTCAAAAACCAAGAATTAGCTCCTGTTAGGGTCTCATTGTTATCAGTGTAAAAACTTCCGTATCATGTTAAGATTATTTGGGGCCAAGTGCTGTCACTTGGAAACACAGTACACTAATTGGAAGATGAACATTTATAGAGGGCAATCCAGTGGTTGAGAGGCTGAGGCAGAAGGATTGCCATGAGTTGAGACCAGCTTGAGAAATATAGTGAGTTTTAGGACAGCATGGGCTTCAGAGTGAGACCTTGTCTCAAAAATAAATAAATAAATAAATAAATAGATAGATAGATAGATAGATAGATAAATGATATTAAAAATGGTAAACATGTGACCTATGTTAACCTTACTTATAAAATAAATGAAGCCAGAGACAAGCCACATTCACATATTAGCAAAGTTCAGGCTTTGTTAGACATTGGATAGCATTGCTAGCGGAAAAATAAAGCCATGAAGACAAACCACCTCATCTTTCCAAATATAAAAACACATACACTGCCTGCCTTGGTACTGATACCTCTAATCCTAGCAGTCAGAAAACAGCCTGGGTCCTAGAGGACATGAGACCCTGTCTTGAAAAACAACAGAAGACACACGGTGGCCAGAAGCTTCTGTTGGTCCCTGGAGCTGGAGTCAGAGTCATCTGTGAGCTGCCTGGTGTGGGTGCTAGGACTGAACATAGTCCGGTGTGCAGTAGAACCCGGAACAGTACACACTTAACCACTGAGCCGCCTCTGCTGCCCCTGCCCTAAATTCTGTTCTTTCTGTTTGTTTAAAAAGAAGATCTCACTATGTCACCCTGGCTGGCTAGAACTCATCATGTAAACCAAGCTGCCCTTGAGCTCGGAGATCTCCGTCTCCATTTCCTGAGCTCTGAGACTATTGCATTTTTATACGATGGAAACATATCCAGATACTTAAGGGGGCAGTACTATATCTATATCTACTGACATGATTTTGTTTTAATTGGGGGGGGGGGAAGCAAAGGACAAAGCCTGACACCTGAGTTTAGTTTCTAGACTCAACAGTGGGAGAGAGAATCCCTTCTCAAAGGTGTCCTCTGACCTTCACTCAGATCCATACTTATGCATCACACACACACACACACACACACACACACACACAGAGGCACGCAAAGAACAAAACAATATATGTCACTCATTATGTAACATTCACGTTACGGAAGAGTTGTGACATAGTGGCCAGTGCCTGCAAACCCAGCACTTAGGAGCCTTGGGACAGGAGGATCACAGGTGAGAGACCTGGGCTACATATCGAAACTAAACACAACAACAAACACAAACCGTGGCCAGTGTGGTACCTTCATACTCATGTCACACCTTCATTCTAATGCTGACTTCTGTGCTTAATAAAGCTGTTCTTTATCTTGAGACAGGTTCTTATTATGTAGCTCAGGCTGGCCTTGAACTCAACATCCTGCCTCCGCCTCCCAAGTCTGGATCACAGGCCTGGCTTCTGGGTTATCCTTTCTGGCCATCTGTTTTTGCTAAGAGAAGACACTTAGCTATTTGGACCCAGAACTAGGTGGGGAGCTTCAGTGACCAGTGCAAGTAGTTGTTGGGGTCTCACCCACGGGTGGGAGCCAGGAGGCTGGCGTTTTCGTCCTGTGCCACAGGTCCTCTCTAGCTATAGCAGACTCTAACGCCATGTCTTGTTGCCTCCCACGCTCTAGTGGCTGGATCTCCACCTGAAGGAGAACGTCCCTCCTTCTCTTTTGCTCCTGTCTCGTACCTTCTACCTGATAGATGTGAAGCCAAAGCCTATTGAACTCCCACCAAATATAGAGGTAAGTGCGCTGGTGCAGATGCAGCCTGGATCCCACCAGCACAGGCCCCTCCACCCATGTCTTCCAGTGCACCGGTGCAGACGGAGCCTGGATCCCACCAGCACAGGCCCCTCCACCTATGTCTTCCATCAGAGCAGACACTACTTTGGGAATTTAGGTTAGCTGGCTTCTAGTGCTCTTCATAGCAACCCCTGTACCTGTCTCCTTTTAAGCTAATGGCTCTTTTTCTTTCCAATCTCATTTGTTCACATTTGCATAAATGTTAAAGCAAATAAGGGATAACTTAGAATGTTAACTTTTTTCTTCTTTTTTCAACTCATTAAATGTATTTTTTTTTTTACCTGTAGTTTTTTGTTGTTGTTGTTGTTGGTGGTGGTGGTGGTGGTTTTTCAAACCAAAATTTCTCTGTGTAGCCCTGGCTGTCCTGGAGCTAACGCTGTAGACCAGGCTGGCCTCAAAATCAGAGCTCTGCCTGCCCCTACCTCAAAAATGCTGGGATTAAGGTGTGCTCCACCACTGGCAGCTTTATTTTTTTATGACTGGGACCAACACCAGAATTGCTAAGTTGTTTTGTGGTTTTGGGTTTTGTTTATTTGGTTTGTATCTAACTATGAATCCCTAATTAGCCTGGTGCTCACTATGTAAACCAAGCTGGTCTTGAACTCACAGAGATCCCCCTGGACTTTACCTCCTAGATGCTAGGATTAAAGGCATGGGCTGCTCTGCTTGTGTTTGTTTGTTTTAAGACAGCGTCTTACTATGTAGTGCTCAATGACCTAGAACTATATAATTTAAATCCTAGAATATTAATACTATGCAACTTTTGTATATAAGGAGCTCAATATTCAAATACTAACTTGCAGGAGCATATTCCATGTAACTTAAGAAAGTCTACCAGGCAGAGTGGTGCACTCCTTTGATCCCGGCACTTGAGAGGTAGAGGCAGGTGGATCTCTACAAGTTCAAGCCTAGTCTGGTCTACACAGTGAGTTCCAGGCCAACCTTCACATTGAAATTCACTTCAAAACAACAAAATAGGGAAAGAGATAGCCAGGCACACACCTTTAATTCCAGCAGAGGTCAGCTCTAGGTCAGTTAGATCTACATGCTGAGACCCTGTCTATACACAAACTGTGTGTACACAGACACACAGACCCACAGACACACACCCTCCACACCCCCCACAGACAGAGAGAGGCAGATAGTTTAAAGGTAAAGGCACATATTCTTCTACAAAGGCTTCTGGGTAGGACAGTTTTCACTTGCATAATATTTCCCCAGACTCCAAAGACAAACCGTGGGATACCATCATCTCTGCCCCCTGAGTCAAAGGAGAACATTACAGACCCTGCGCCTCAGCTAAAGGGAACGAAGGTTAGTTACTCTCTTTCTACTTGATTAAAGTGAAAATTTTTTTCTCAATGTTAATTTTCTTTTCCTCAAAATGAGCTGATGAAAACAAAAATGAGCTGATGGTGTAGCTCAGGCTGGCTTCAGGCTCCAGAGCCCTTGCCTCAGCCTCTCAAGGACTGAGATGACAGGTGCACACGCCCAGCCAGTTCTCTGCATCTCTCTATCCTCCCAATGAAACAGAATTCATTGTATCCAATGCAGTTCTACTTGGTGATAAAGAACATCTATTACACTGATAATCTGTCTGTAAGAAAGTTCAGCATACGGACTGGGCATGTAGCTCCCTGGTAAAGCTTGTGGAAAACATCTGAAACCATGGCTTCCATCCCAGCACTTCCAAAGATAATGTTTTAAGTCAACATTTGATGGCATGTAATTTTCAGATGTTTGCCTTTCAAAACCTACATAATATAGTTACAAGTTCCTGGTATTCATGGTAGATCCTAGTATGCACTGGCTTAAATCACTAATCTCTCAGTTCTAATGTTTAAGGATGAAGAATTTATACAACTGCCCCCAGTACCATCATCACTCATAACACCAGCAGCAACTATTTCCAAAGAAGCAGTAAGTAACCTGCAGGGAAACCTCTCCCCAGTTGTCTGAAGTGCACTGGGACCGCAGCGTCATGTGTACCACAAAACTCGGTGTAACTCTCGCTGCCGTCCAGACAGGAATGTAGGCTGGACTCCAGCCCTCTCATAGCCGCTACCTTTCCCCTTCAACTGTCCAACAGGAGAAGAAAAAGCCAGCGCCCTGGTGGAACAACCTAACTAGCATGAATGTCTAGAAGCTAATTACACCATAGGCAGAGCCTTAGCTTTATGTGCTAAATGCAAATAGTTCCCACATGTTATGTAGTTTACACAGGCTTCTGATGTCAGGAAATACAAGCAGGAAAGCAATTAGAGTTTTAGAAAAATACATGTAAGTAGGAAATTTCTGTGCCCACTTCTCCCATTTGGGCCAAATAATTTGGGAGAGGTCAGAAAGCATGACAAGCAAACAGTAGAAGTTGGGGCTGGGGAGAGGTGGACTGCATCTGACAGGTCCACCGCAGGCCAGTCTGTGAGCCTGTGGCTGGGTTGGCGGTCAGAGAACTCCATGCTTATCACCAAAGCAGTCACACCAATCTGACTGCATGGCCACTGTCTGTCTGCCTTTCTTTGGGGAGGGGGCGGGGGAGGATGTTCACTCTGAATGTAATTCAGGCTTTCTTGGAACTCAGGCCAGTTCTACCTCATCAGCCTCGGGGCAGGGATTACACAGTCAGGTGGAGATCACAGGCATGACACACACGTTGAACCTGGCTTGTGGCCATTAGTTTGGTTAAGGTCAAAGTGGATGCTTGCAGAACTGAAGCTGCTGTGACCAAAGCCTAAAGTCCTGTCTTATACCCAGATCCTCCAGGCCAAGTCCCAGGAGACCTCACAGAACAGCAAGGCTAATTCTAAAGGAGCCTAAAGATCTCTGGAAGATGGAGCTCCCTCTCTCCAGGCACTGCCCCTCAGCAGTGGCATCGTCCATGAAGGAATTCTAGCTAAGACTTGTCTGGCTTGAGATAAAGGACCAGCCATTAAGTCGTCGGAGGCCTCGTGACCATTCCAGAGATGCGAGCAGTTGACACCAAGTTCAGGCCTTTTAGAGAAGCTTAATTACAGTCTATCTCTACTGTAGGATTTTGTCATCTTAGCAACGTTGCATAAAGCCACTCCCACCATGTTGTTTGAATGGCTTCCTGTTTGTGTGCACTTGGGGAAGGGGACAGCACTGGGGACTGAGCTGGGTCGGGGGCGTGGTTTCTAGGCAAGCACACTCACTGAACTGTACCCCTGCCCTTTTACTTTATATAAATTTCAAGGTAAGATCGAAATTGCCCAGGCTACCCTTGAATTTTCAGCCCCCTCCCTTAATCTCCCAAGTTGCTAGGAATATACAGATGTATGTTACCAGGCCCAGTTGGATGGGGAACTTTTAAGATGAATTGTATTGCACAATGGAGTTAGCTTGGTACCTTGAATACCTCTCTCTGCCTCTTGTGGCTTAGAATCTGTAGTCAGAACATGGGGACTCCCCAAAGCACCTTTAAGAGCACCTTACCAGCCTTTGCAGAGGGGCTCCTCAGCAGAACAGCAACGAAAGCACCCGTGGGCCAGGATGGACATACTTCCCAGGAGGAAGAAAGAACGTCTAGAAGTGGGAAGTGATGCTGCAGGGGCTGCGAGTCATTAGAGCACTAAATCTTGCACAGGGTCAGTGCTCGGTTCCTAGCACCCACACAGTACCCACAACCAATTTCTAACTCCAGTACTACAGAGTCCAGCACCCTCTTCTGAACTTCAGGTACCAGGCATGGTGCACACACACACATACACATATACACACACATGCAAACAAAACGCTTACATACAGAAAAATAAAGTTAGCTAGCCAGACTGTGGTGGCACATACTTTTAATTCAAGCACTCTGGAAGGGGAGGCTGGTGGCTCTTTGTTGAGTTGGAGTTCAGCCTGGTCTACAAAGTGAGTTCCAGGACAGCTAGAGCTACATACCATCTCAAGAACAAGACAGACATCCCCATCTAGTTCCCAGGCCTTGAACTCATGGAGTGCTGGGTTTAAAGGTGTGTGCCACTACCACACAGCCAATGAACTCCTTAATCCTCGTGCTTAGTCTTATGTGCTAGCAATGAACCACAACCCAGCCCAGAACATGTACCTCAAAATGCCCCCTTGTCTTGGAGGACAAGTCCTATCCTGTGTGCTAATCAACTGATTTCTGTAGGCCGCGTTCATACATCATTATGGGATGTTGCACAATAAAACTTCCCTTTTGAAGTGGTGAGTTTTTAAACTTAGTGTATATTACAGGTGTGTAATCTGCGAAGGGATTAGCTAGTTAACTAATCCTCTTTCATCTTCCTGACTCATGTGGCTGCCCTCTGGATTCCTTCTGGCCTTCTCAATGGGCAAATGGAAATAGTTAAGTCAAGGAGCCTGGTCATTGAGGGCTCTATCTACACACACACACACACACACACACACACACACACACACACACACACACAACCCCAATTTTCCTTTTGGGAGGCAGAGTCTCACTGCAATCTTGGTTGACCTAGAACTCAATGTGTAGACTAGGTTGGCCTTGAATTTAAGAGATCCACTGGCTTCTGCCTCCTGAATTCTGGGACTAAAGGTAATGTCAATGTTTTCAAATTTGGGGGTAGTTGGCCATGACCCCAGACTGAAACCTCACTGGTAGGGTTCTGGCCAATAGCTAGTAAGCACAGTTGCGGACCCCAAGGTTGGAGATGCCCCTCCGTGGATGACTTCAATGCAAGAAGCACATAACTGGCTCCAGAGAGCCTATTCCAGCACACCACTGGAACCTCCAACAGCGTGGCAACTGAATGCACCACTTTATGTACTAGGACATGCAGGTACCCAGCAGGCAGCACAGTAAAGATGATTCTGAATGCTGTCAGAAATAACCTGCTCCAGAGTCCTTCAGAACTTCAGTATTCTTGTTTAATTTCTGTTTAGACAAGAGTCTAACTGTGCATCTTCGGCAGGCCTTGAACTCACAAGGTAGACTCTCTTCGGTTGTCCTTGAACTCAAGATCTGCAGGCCTCTGCCTTCTGAGTGCTGGGATGAAGGGCATTCACCATCAGGACCAGCCAACTTCAGGGTTCTTGCTGGTCCACTCCCTTCTTGGTTTCTACTAGCTAAGGGGATACAAGGTCATGCCACGTTGCTTCAAAGGCCTCTCTTCTCCCTCGCAGCTCTCTACTCTCCTGCAGATGTGGCGGAGCTCGACTCCACCAGCTGCCAACAGGCTCGCCAGGTCCCACTGTAAGCTTTCTCTAACATGCGCCTGGAGTGACATTAGACACACTCACATTTCACACCGACTTCTATGATAATAGTAGTTGCTGCTACTTAATAGTATAGTTCTGCACTTGTGCCAGGTCTCATGCTGTATAAGACATATTGTTCATGTGCACAGTTTTACAATGCTATACTCAGGCCAAAAGTTCCCACTTGCAGGTAGGTCTGTTACTTCAGAGAAAACTGGCTCTGAGAGTATTACCTAACACTGTGTGTGTGTGTGTGTGTATGTGTGTGTGTATTTTAGCTTGCTGGCTCCACCCAGTGGCAGCTGATAAACAGAGAGTTCATTACCATTAAGGCTGATTTCTTACTTCATCTATGTTCAATCTTACTTACCTGAAATCAATATATTACATTAACAGAGCCAAGGGACAGATGATCTCTAGCCTATGGCAATTAGAAAAGATGGAAAAGCAGTATTGATTGATGCCTTGGCCATCTTTTAAGCCCCAGGAAACCAGACAGAGGCTGTACCCTGACAGCACATCTTCATTCTGTGAGCTGGGTTCCCCTTCCCACGAGACCCACGCTGGTCCTCTAAGTGAGATAGCCATTTCATTTCCCTCCATGTCAATTTCACTACCTTTTATTTGATAGCCATCCCTGTCCCTGGGGATATCTGTGGGCAATTTGAATAGTAGCCGCAGGGACTTCAGTTTCTTCCAGTTCCTAGCACCTCTTGAGTCACACAAAGCCCTTTCTGTGTTCTCCCCTTCCGTTCACACGACAGTGAGTCAAGCAGACCTGAGGCAGAAATGGTGTTCACTATTTTAACAAGGAAAAAAACACTTTGATACGGTCTCCAAGAAAATGAATTTGTGCTAAAATTCATTCCCTGGCCCTTTCTGTCAAATGATGCTTTCTTTCAGCATAAAAACCACTTGTAATATTTTGACAGTTACATGTGTACACAGAGAAACGACAAGAACTCTATGACGATGACCAAAACCACAGCTACCAAAGCTGTGTTTAAAGATACAGCCCTAACTTCTACAGATGAAATCATATTGAACCGTTTTGTATTCAGCAGAGACCCAGAAAAACAAACAAACAAAACACAAAAACACCCTCGAAGGCTAGAGTGGGCGGGTTTGAATGAAATACCAAGGTACCACTAACAACCAGCAGGTGGCAGAAGTGAGTTGCTAAGTTGACCCAAACCAAGAGATTGTTTTCCCTTTCCTGAGGGTTGGATGGAGTTTATAAAGAAAAGAAACTTATAGGAAACCAAGATTAGGAACAGACCCATCCAGGTAACAGAGACTTGAGAAGGAGAGGATATTTACAGGAGAGAAAAATGAGGAGTAGGTTGGGAAGACAGACAAGACATCTGAATGTACAGCTAGCTTTGGGTGACAAATTTTCTCTCACAGATGCATACAGGCACCCACACAGGGTCTAGGGTTTGAGTTTTCCATTCTACCCGCTGGCTAGTCTCATCCCCTCAACCCTCTCCTCTGAGGAAACAATCAAGTGTGTGGGTTTGTCTCTTTGCCCTCAGGACCCCAGACTCCTTTCTCTGCCTTTCCCAAAGCCATCAGAGACATAAGGCTTATCTGGGAGGTCTCGGGCACAATCCTGGAGACAGAGGTCACTGAGGTGGGGATGGGGGTGGGGAGAGGATGGGGGGGCAGATACCAGCTCATGGCCCTTCAGTCCCTGTCTCCCTCTTTTGCAGGGGGACATCTGCTCCCTTTCCACACGCCCAGGATAAAAATGAAGCAGCAGCAATTTTTATTGAGGGACCTAAACTGAAAATAGGTTTAAAACATAATTTAAAAAAATAAAACAGCAAAAGTAGCAAAAAATATATGACCTTTTAAAAAACATTTTCCTTTTTTTTTTTTGTTTGTTTGTTTGTTTTTAATATATAGCAACTGATGCCTCCCGGCCACCAGGAGCATCTCACCCGATGGGTAAATCTCTAGTAACGACCCTTTTAAAAAGACATGTAAATATATACTCAGATTTATACACTTTGTGTTTTCTTCATAGCTATGTACAGAGCCCCAAGTCTAGGGCTCAGCCCAAGGGCACATCATTGCTCCCAACCTCTCCCTCCCTGTCTTCTGGTACCAGGTATTTGGTCAGCAAAGCAAATTAGTATTGGAATTAAGAAGCTACTGGTACCATCCATCTGGAGCAGAGGTTACCTTCAGTTAAGGCCTAAACAGAAACCTCACTGCTTCAGGAGCCCCAAGGCCCCTGGCACCAGAACACAAGGGGCTGATGGGTCAACAAGAACACTCAGGAAGCTCTCGCTTGCTAGCGTGACTGTCCCACTTGTTTCTACTCCGCAGATATCCAAGCAGTGCCAGGCAGCAGGGCGGGTCTTGGTCCAACACCTGGGAAGGAGGCAGCAAGTACCTGCCTCTTGGCTCCTCTCTCACACAGCAGGCTAAGAAGAGGAAGAAGGGTCTTGGGGGTGATGGAGGGGTAGGCCACACAGGAAGGCCTGTCAGGCACTGGCTCTTGCCAGCCGCAAAGGAGGAGGAGAAAGGCAGTGTGTCCAGCAGGGAATTGTGGGTGAGGGGCACAGGTGATGACATAATAGGGGAAGGCTGGGAACGGTTGGTAGTCAGCGCCGTTTGAGTCCACCGTTGGCAAGCTGGGTGGGGTGTCGAGGCAGACAGGGCTCCTCGGGTAACGGCTCATGAGAGAAGACAGAGTCCTCCCCTGAAGAGCAGGTAGAGCTCCGTGTGTCAGGAAAGCTGGGAGAGTACTGGTCCAGCGGCATGGACAGGTCCAGATACTCCTGTGACAGAAGAGGATTGGTTGGTGGCGCCCAGACCTTCCTATGACAGTGTCCCCTCAGGTACCTGTGTGATGATGGCCCAAGTTCCAGTCCAGGGCAGCCCTACCTGGTTGGAGGTCAAGGCCACAATGCGGTCCAGGTCTTCCACCAGCTGCTTGAAAGTAGGTCTCTGAGAGGGCACTGCGTGCCAGCAGTCCCTCATCATCATGTACCTGAAGCAGGACAGTGAGGTCAGAGAGAGGGGACAAGGGCAGATCTGGGCCAGAGGGCTTGGGGAGGGATGGAAAGATAGGCCACTCCCTGCCCACCATGTTCCTGCTTCCTTCTGAGCCTGGCTCAGGACCTGGGGAACCTCCCACGAGACACCATCACCTAAGGAACCCCATATGCTGTCCCAACATCCAACCCAGCTTGCCAGCAGTGGACTCAAACAGCACCGACTACTAACTTTCCCAGACTCCTCCTCTCACACACACCCCCAACCTCCGGAATCAAACTTACAGCTCATTGGTACAGTTACTGGGCTTGTCCATTCGATGGCCCTCCTTCAGCAGCTTGAAAAGTTCTTCCACAGGCACACCAGGGTATGGGGAGCCACCCAGAGTGAAGATCTCCCACAAGAGTACCCCAAAAGACCACCTACAGGAGAGCACAGTTCCACTCTGACTTAGCACAGGGCTAGGCTGCCCTAGGAGTTCTTTCCCAGAGTCCTCTTGAGAACTTAGAGTAGTAGGTGTGCATCTTGAACCTTTCCTGCCCCCACACAACCCTTAAGTTCAGGGGTCAGGGCACAGGAGACAAGAGGGGCAGCAAGGCACTATGCAAAGAAGGCGGAAGTACACCGTTCATGGGACAAGACAATGCTTCCCACCCCAATTCCCCCCAGTGATGGAATAAGATTCCCATCAGTCTAGTCATTGGAATTCTGGGTAATTGTGTATGTCAAACTCACACATCGCTCTGGTGGGTGTAGATCCGGTCAAACAATGCCTCAGGCGCCATCCACTTCACAGGCAGCCGGCCCTGCAAACAATGGTGCATGCATGTTGGCAGGTGACACAGAGGACTCATGAGGTGAACTGAAGATGACAGGGCTCAGGCCGTGAGGAGACAAGGAGTTAGGAGCCAGGGCATGGGACACACATTCTCAGCCCATCCTACAAACCCTTTGTTCTTAGACCACTCAACCCCACAAGAGTACAGCAGAGACAGTGGAAATCAAGCAGTGAGGAGCCCCAGGCTACGCCAAGCAAAAAACTTACATTGGTGGTTTTCTTATAGTAGTCGATATGGTGAATGTCTCGAGCTAGGCCAAAGTCTGCGATCTTCATTACATTATCCTCTGTCACCAGGACATTCCTAGCAGCCAGGTCTCGGTGTATACACTGCAGAAAGGGGGAAGGACCAAGGGAGATGATGACTCTGAACTACCACTGAGACATCCAGTCTCCTCTACACCAGCGCTTACTATGTAGCTAGCAGCAGGACTGCGTTTACCTCATGGGTCTTCTGCTCACACACCTCCATACCCTCTAGATCTTCCCATACCCTCCAGATGACCCTTCCCAAATATTCTTTAATTCCAGACACCTGCAAGTGTAGCCCTCTCAGTCACGGTAGTGAACCCTCCTTCAGGCCTTCTTTCTTGAGCCTAACCTCTAGCTTTGAGATTTGTACATCCAAAACGGACCACCTGGGCCTAGGCTAGGTCTGTGCGTGCTGAGGACTGTCCTCCCCAGCAGAGCAGTCTGCTCAAGCAAAGACACCGTGAGTACTGAAACCGTGCCGGGCGTTTTCATAGACACCGTTAATTTTATCCTCACAATAATTCTACATAGAAATAAGTAGTCTGATTTTGTATTGGAAGAAATACAGGGGCTGGAGAGAAGAAGAGCATAGGCTGTCTGCTCTTCCAGAGGTCCTGAGTTCAATTCCTAGCAACCACATGCTGGCTCACAACCGTCTATAACAGGATCTGTGGTCTCTTTTGTCATGCAGGCGTACATGCAAGTAGAGCATTCACATATATATAACAAAACAATTTTTTCCAGTTTTTTGAGACAGGGTTTCTCTGTTAGTTTTGACTGTCCTAGAATTTGCTCTGTAGGCCAAGCTGTCCTCAAATTCAGAGATTGGCCTCTGCCACCTGAGTGCTTAGATTAAAGGCTTACACCACCACTGCCCAGCAAATAAATAAATCTTAAAAAGAAAAAAAGAAAAGAAAAAGAAATAAAGGCTGGACTCAGTAGCACATGCTTGTAATTCCAGCCCTTCAGAGACCGATGCAGGATAATTACACATTTCAGGCCAGTCTATGCTACACAATGAATCAGGCTGGTCTCTGTTACAAAAATTAGTGGGACCTTAATTTCAAAGAGTAAAAACATATAAATTAAAAATAGCTGCCTGATAGTTCCTCAACCTAGAATTGACCTTAATACTTGCATGTAATTCAAATGGTATAAAAGCAAAAAGGAGGATGGGGAATGGGATGGGGGGCTTCAGGGATGGGGGGTTAAATGGGGAAAGGGGATGACATCTGAAATGTAAATAAATAAAATATCCAATAAAAAAAAGTATACACAGAAAGCGGTTACATAGACTCAAACCTAATTCAATCTGATCTGAAGGCTACAAGGGCTATTCCAACTCTGAAAGCCTAATAGAGCACAAGGGGCCAGTTTCTGTGCACCCACGGCTCTAAAGGATTAACAATTGTAACCTGGAGACAGGCATGGTAGCCCATGCTAGCATTCCAGCATCAGAGACACTGAGGCAGAAGGACCATGAGCCCGAGGATAAGGTAGTCATAAATTGGAGTGCTAGCCAGGTCCAGTCCCACCCTGCCTTTTGCGAGGAGGGGTACATTCAGTCTCCACACCTTCTTAGAGGCAAGATACTCCATGCCCCGAGCCACCTGATAGGCACAGGACACCAGATCTTTGGAGGACAGCTGTTCCTCGGGGTTGTGGCTGGGGTTGTAGCAGTACTCCAGCCCAGGAGGTCTCCGGGCCTGCAGATACTCCCGAAGATTGCCTTTGGAGGCATACTCCACGATGACATAGAGAGGACCTGAGAGGACAGAGACGGCAACCACAGGTCAGGCAATAAGTCAGCAAGGGGAGCTCCACCTAATAGAAGCCCCTCCTCCTGGTGTCATAGCCCACTGTCTCCCATGCCTAATCAAACTCTTTCCTGCCTCCAACAGAGGGGAACAGGTAAAGTCGTTCTGCCTGAAGAAAGCCAGAAGATGCTTCCCAGTATAGGCCAGAAAGTTCCCAAGCAAAGCTGGGGGTGGGTGACCTCATGTAGACTCCAAGAACCTCATTGATCCTGTTCACATGGTGAATCTAAGTGTTGGTAAGTCATCTTAGACGAATGCCAATCATGCTGGCTCAGCTCCTGAGCATCACGTTAAGCCCCCTGCCAAGGCAGTTTCTCCATTGCTGCCCAGAGGCCGGAGCTGCCCTAGGAGCCACCTACCATCCCATGTGCACGCCCCCTAGGAGCCACCTACCATCCCGTGTGCACGCCCCCTAGGAGCCACCTACCATCCTGTGTGCAGGCCCCCAGCAGGTTGATGATATTCTTGTGCTTCCCGATCATTTTCATCATCTCCATCTCTGAGATCAGATCCGACAGGTCCTTCTCTGTTGCATCGGCTTCACACGCAAACCAGAGAGCAGGGTGAGGGAGGAGGGAGGAAGCGGACCTTGAAGTAAAGTCCCCTTTTCTCCAGGACTCCCCTTCTTTCCTCCCGCTTCCCACCCAGGAGCCACTACTACCATGTGAAGGTGGCTGGAGACACCACAAGAAAAAAAATCGGTCAGTTGTGGGACTAAGATGAGCACCCGAGCCCAGGACAACATTAAGAATCAAGGTGAGACTTAAACACTCGTGGTGTGTGTGTGACATCCCCCTCCGCTCGGGTAAGTGTAGCAGGTATGAGCAGTGACCGCATCATAGGATGTCTTCGATTGGATGCAGAAAGGAAAGTGACTACAGGACACAGCTCTACTCACACTTCAGCATCTTCACGGCCACTTTGGTCACACGGTTGGGTTTGTCCTTATCCAGCCCGATGGCCTCAGCCAATACCACCTGCCCGAAGCAGCCCTCGCCAAGTGGTTTGCCTAAGACCAGTCTTGAGTGGGAAACAAGCAGTGAGTGACAATTAGGGCTGGACAAATGTGCAGTGACAGTCAGGGCTGGTCAACATCCCCACACCTCCATTTTTCAAGACAGAGTAGCCCTGGCTGTCCTAGAACTAACTCGCTCTGTAGATTAGGCTGGCCTTGAACTCAGAGATCTGTCTACCTCTGCCTCCCGAGTGCTAGGATCAAAGGTGTGTGACACTATCACCCGGGAAGACCAAGCTTATTTTTTTAAATAATTTATTTTATGTATATAAGTACACTGTAGCTGTCTTCAGATGCACCAGAGGAGGGCATAGGTTGTAAGCTACCATGTAGTTGCTGGGACTTGAACTCAGGACCTCTGGAAGAGCAGTCAGTGCTCTTAACCAGCTGAGCCATCTCTCCAGCCCCTAGATCAAGATCTTATATGACAGCTCATCCCCACTTTCTTCTGGGACGTCACTCAACTGAGAGCAGGAAGTAGCGGGCTATTTCTAGAGGTAGCTCAAGTACTTTCGCTGCCTAGCAGGTGCCAGCATACACAATTCCTACAGCTAGAACCAAAGCGCGTGTCCCCCCCCACCCCTGTCTGAAGTAGAAAATTACAGCACTATTACCTGTCTCGAGGCAGCTCCCAGCGGGGATCCTCAGGGAGCTCATATTCAGAGACTCCAGCTAGCATAGGGGTCCCACTGGAGGAGAGTCGTGAAGGCCGAACCAGGAGAACCCCTGAGTTCATGGATGCACTGGAGTCAGCTGACACCTGTAAGAAAGAGTGGGGTCACCCTTCTAGCAAGGAGAGGGTGAAGTGGTCGCCAACTCCTCCCCAATCTCCAGTCTTTTTTTTAAAAAAAAAACCAAAAAACCTATAGCACAAATTTGCTTCTATTCCTAACAGTGTGGTGGGGAGAAGGAAAAAAAAAAAAAAAACAAACATGAGGGCAGAAGCTCTGACTGAGCAATCTCCACCATCAAAAGGTCTTTCCAGAGCCAGGCAGTGGTGGCACACACCTTTAATCCCAGCACTCCGGAGGCTAGGGCAGGTGATCTCTGAGTTCAAGGCCAGCCTGGTCTACAAAGCCTGTTCCAGGACAGCCAGGGCTACATAGAGAAACCTTGTCCTGAAAAATCAAAAGACAAACAAACAAAAAGTCTTTCTGGGCTCCACTTTACCCACCTAATGAATGAGCATAACAAATATACCTCTTTGAGCTCAATGTTTTATAACAGAACTAACTGCTCTTTTTCTTGTCCCCAACTTGGCTTGGCAAAAATTATGCCTCAGATTTATGGATTCCTAGTCCCTAAAGGCACCTTTCTGGGTCAGCAGTGGTCTGAGGAATGATTAATCTTTCATACACCTCTACCTTCTAACCTAGTTCCTCCCTCCGTGTTTCTCTATGGCCAGGGTACAAGGCGGACAGGCATGGGGCCAGAGTTGGTTTATAACATTACAATGTGTCTGGTCCAGAAGTTGGAGCAAAGTCCAAAGTGGGAGATGAGGAACAACCAGGAGGGTAGGAAAGGGAGCAGGCCCTAGAGGCCCGGGAAGAGGAGACAAGACAGTGTTGAGCCTGCAAATCCCCCATCTACTTTCTGTTACCTGTCTGCGCAGAGGGATGCTCTTGGCCAGCTTGTGTACAGCCATCTGGCTATGGAAGTCGCTCTTCTTGGTGCCGCTCTTCATCTTGTAGATGATGACAGAGCCCACCATACAGGAGATCAGGAAGGCCCCGGTGCAGTAGATAATAATCTCCAGGTAGAGAGGTGAGGTCATCACGGCTGGTCTCTCTTCCAGGGCTGAGTCAGTGTGGACAGGGTGTCAGCAGGTCACGAGGGCTTCACTCACAAGAGGTGCGCCCCATGAGAAACCCAGTACCTGCCCCTTTCCCCTGGGATCCTGGCATCCAAGGACCAGGCACCTTGGGATCTTTGAGGTATCCTTAAACATCCTTAAACTCAAACCCCATAGAGGGTAAACACAACCTAGATTATCCTGCCGAGCAAGCCCAACACTCATCAACTCTGAGCCAACTTGCTTAGCTGACCACTTGGTTAGATGGATGGGCACCAAAGACTCTATAGAAGCTCAGCGCTGTGCACATATTATCATGTGGAAACAGGCTGTTATGCCCAAGAGACCAGACAGTCCTCAAAGGACATGGCAGGGTGGGACTCAGAGTGAGACCTAATGAACCCTCATCCTATGTCTTACTAAAACCTGTCACCTCTGTTAGGTCACATCAGTAAATAGCTAAAACATGGGCAGAGTAAATATAATGTCTAAATATGTCTCTAGATGATAAAAGACTGTGTATTTGGCAGTTTTTTAAGAAATCTATTCATGGCCCTAGAGGATGCTTAAAATGTAAGGAAATGGGATTGGGGGGGGCGGGGATCGGGATCATTTTCCCATGTCCTTTCACCTCTATTTAGAATTCATACTGTTTGGCTAGTTTTATGTTAACTTGAAACACACTAAAGTCATCCAAGAGGAGGAAACCTCATTGGATAAAATGCCTCCATAAGGGTGGGCTGTAGGCAGGCCTGTAGGGTATTTTCTTAATGAGTGATTGATAGGGGGAGGGCCCAGCCCATTGTGGGCGGTACCATCCAGGTACTCCTGGATGTTATAAGAAAGCAGACCTCCTTCATGGTCTCTCTGCACCAGGCTCGGCCTCCTGGTTCCTGCTCTGTTTCTGTCACCCCCACCCCCCACCCCAACTGCCTTTGATGATGAACTTGGGTGCTATGGAAGAATAAGGGAAATAAGTATTTAACTCTTTCCTTCCTAAGCTGCTTTTAGTAGCAGTGTTTCACTGCTGCAGTAGGGAATCTCAGCTAAGATCACACACTCAACTCCACTTGCTAGTTAGTCTACCTTTCCCTTCACCAGAAGAAACGGCGTCTACCTACTGAAACCTCCTTGCCCTGCATGTATACAGCCCTCCTCCAACAGTCCTCCATTTAAAACCTCAGCCAGACAAAGCGACACCCTAAGAGTCCTCCCAGCCCTGAGAGTCCTCCCAACCCAATAAGGAAACGACAGAGCTGATGACAGGGGAAGGATTCTGTTTGTTGTCTGTCCATCCCCCGCTCCCCCCATCAAGTGTCAGGAAATGAGGACTCACAGGGAGCACTGACTAAACAGAGACAATGATAAAGACAGGATGCTTCTCCGCTAGCGGCAGTGTGCGAGACTGCTGGGTAAGCAAGGTGGAAGGGAAGAGTAGAGAAGGTATGCACTTAGCGGCCACAGAAGAGCAGCTCTCAGGCCACATGCAAGCAAAAGCATACTGGTCCTGTGGTCACCAGTCCACCACCCGGCAAGGCCACAGGCTCCTTCCTTCCTGGATAGCACACTGACACAGATCTCCCCACTTGGGAGGGCAGGCCAGGAGGGATGTCCAGAGAGGTCAAATGGGTACCACCGGGCCTCCTGAATGGCTAAGACAGGCCTTTCTTAGATAGCTAAGTTGGCTATCTGGGTATTTCAATCAAAGTGCAGAGCAGAATGAAGCAATACTCCAGGAGAGCTGTAAGCTCATATTGGCCAAGAACCTGTATTTGTAGAGAAGAGGTCCATGGCTTTTCTTGGGATTGGCTAAAGAAGATCCCGTCATTCAAACCCTCTGTACGAAACGGATGAGGGAAGATGCTATACCCAAGGATGGAAGGAGCCTGTACTGGAAAGACCCGCAGCAAAGTAAACCCAGAGCTCACACATGCATTACATTGACCAGGGAGAGAACCAGATATACATGTACAAGGGGAGGCTGCCATGTCACTTCCTGAAAATCCAGGAACTCCCCCTGTGTGTGCCTCAAAGCCAGAGCAGAAAAGGGCACACAGCAGACGGGAGGCATCCCTTTCTGCCTCTCCCCAGCCCTGTAATCGATGCGCTGCTCCCGTGGCAAAGGCAGGACCCGGAAAGGATCAGTGCAGTGTATACCTTCCAGAACGGTCAACCATGCAGAGTGATGGGAGAGTCCGATAGAGTTACCCGCCAAGCACGTATACTCCCCCGCATCCTCAAAGGAGACATTCCGTAGATGAAGCACCTCCATTTCCTTGTCGGTGGTATTAACGCCAGCAGTCTAGAAGAGACGACGGAAGCAAAATGGACAAGCACAGGACATGAGACCTCAGAGAGGCGGAGAAAGGGAGAGGACAGAAAAAGGGACCAAAACCAGAGGAAGAAACACTCCCCAGCATCTCCTTTGCAACAAGGCAAAAAAAAACCACCAGCCAGCGAGACCTGTTAGAGGAAAACAGCGAGGTTCTGAGGGAGGCTCTCCGGCAGACCTGAGGAGACGACGCTTGGTTATGACCCTTCACCAGACGCTGGCAGCCACTGGCCCAGCCAAGCATGCGGGCGGTGGGCAGCATGGAGAAATGGGGCCTGGCAGGTAGGGGGCTGTTTGGTTTTAGGTAAAGAGAGTCCATGAGTACAGACGGCAGAGGAAAAAAAGGCAGTCCCCTAACCCTCCCCAATACACACACACACACACACACACACACACACACACACACACACACACACGATCTGCAGATACCGGTCTGAAAGAGAATATCTGGTCCCTTCTCTTATTCACTACTGAAAATTTCAGTCCGAAACATCATTCCTAAAGTCTCATAAGTCTACAGATAGGCACAAGTACTTATACACAGAAACACACACACACACACACACACACACACACACACACACACACACA
>JANHMN010000015.1:17131636-17215361 GCA_030674055.1 Rhabdomys pumilio | reverse complement strand
GAGAGAGAGAGAGAGAGAGAGAGAGAGAGAGAGAGAGAGAGAGAGAACACATATACATAAGGCACAAAGGGAACCACAGATAACCAACACAGTACCAAACCAAACCAGCCTCCCAAGCCAGGGATTTTTCCATGGCTCTGGGCATTAGGAACACAGTAAGAGAAAGGTAGAGTTGGTACTGGCTTCCCAACCTGCCCCAGCAGCGTGGAGCCTAAATCAAGTACCCAGTACAGGGTCCCATCCATCCCCATTACCTTTTGCCACAGGTCTGGTGACAGTGAGCCACGCAGACTGGTTAGCTTCACCAATATAATTGGAAACCTTACACACATACTCCCCGCTCTGGGCCTCTGTCACATTGAACAGGGTCAGCACCTCCGCATCCGAGCTATTAATCCCCGAATGCTGGAACAAACCAACGACACACCAGTCAGTTGGGCAAACACGGAGATGTGGCTACACTGCGCTCCTGGGTGACTTCCAGCCCGAGGAGCCAAGGCAAGGGAGACACTGAGACCTACAGTCTTCTCTTCTGAGTGGGACAAAATGAAATGGCTAGTACAGGTGGATACAGTCGGAAAGCTAAAATGGAAAACAGGAGAGAGGGGACAGGGGAGAAGAACAAGGGAAATGGGAGAGGAAAGAAGAGGAGGGAAGGGCAGGGGGTCGGAGGAGGGGTCACTGTCCCAAAGCAAATATTCAGTATGTGTTAAACTCCTTCCTCCAACACCAGGGTGGAGCTTGTAATTGGAGAACAGACTCCAAAAGGCCCAGAGATAGAGCTAGGCCCCTTTTTTCCAGAATGTTTTCAGCTCCAGTGGCAGAGAGAAAGGGACAGTCAGTAAATCTCTAGGACAGCCAAGGCAGGGGAGGATGAGGTCTAACTTCTGGTTACTCCTGCTGCAAGAGTCACTGGAGACTTTGCCAGAGCTCCCTGGATTAATGGAGCACTCGGACAATGAGAGTCTGGGAGTGAGAGGAAAAGGGAAGGAAAAAAAGTCATTACTCCCCAAGCGGCTTAGAATTTATAGGTGGCATTTGCTTCTCCAACTGTTCAAGCAACATCGTTCACCAAAAGATTGTAACTTAGGAAAAACAAGCAGGAAGACACCGGGAAACATTTATGGTTGGAAGGCTGTGGCCCCGGGGCCACAAGCAAGCAAGAGTGTCTGTCAATGTCTTCCTTGAGTAACTGACCCAAGATCCGGGGTCACTCTCAGAGCTCTTTGGGAACTAGCCACCAGCGTCACCCACCTCACCCTCTGTTCCCAGATCACCCCCCCTTTTCTGCTGTCACCAGCCTGTGGCCAGATCCCTACTAGGATAGAGTATCTGCCTTATGGGTAAGGCTGAGCCCAAATCCCAGGCACACCTGGTCACCTTCCCAGCAAACTAGCCAAGAATGAGGTTAAGATTACCTTCAGGACCTGGACATACGGCAAGTTGTCTGGACCAATCTTACTCCCGTTCACCTCGATGTGTTTCAGCCACTGGATATGAGGCTGTGGATCACTGTACACCTTACACATGAACTCCACGTTGCTGCCCAGGGCCACTGTCTTGTTGGCAGGTAGCCCTGCCTGCAGGATGGGCCGGTGAGGGGATCGTTCTGTGGAGGCACGGGGAGGACGGACATGTTAGACTCTTCACTGGCCTGGTCATAACTGGGATGCAGATCTCCCCAGTATCCTACCCACTGCTTCTGTTAAACTCCAATCCCTCAAGCCTGATTTGAGAGGAGGGATACCATTTCCTCTGGTCCCACACCCACATTTCCAGACACAACCAAGTTTCTTGTCTAAATAGAGATGACTTCTATTTAGACCCCCCCCACCTCCCTCATCCAGATTCCAGAATCTTAGACCCTTCCCAGACCTCCCAGATTAGAATCTTCTCCCTGGGCTACATCAGTGCCAAGGCAGATGTTTGTTGTGAGGCTCTGGACCATAGCATCTTTGGAGCAGAAGACCCAGAACCTTTTCAGTCACAGCCCTGAGATACAACACACTGTTCTTCCTGTTTCCCGGGATCCTACCAAGTGGACATAACAAGGATTCTGCATTTCAAGGCACCTGGCCTCTGCACCCCAGTATGTGCACTTGGTTTATATAGCCACTCTAACGGTGCCTGTACTGCAAGGACACAAAGGACAAAGTTCAGGGCAAAGACTTAAAGACCCTGGTGTGTTAGTGGTGTTCTTTAAGCAACAGCTACTCTGTTTCTCATTGCTGCATCAAACTGTGACTTCCTAGACACAGAGTGTAACAGGAGCTGTTTAAAGGAGCCAGAATAGTTGTGCATGCCTTTAATTCCAGCACTCAGGTAGATCTCCAGTGAGTTCTAGGGAAGCCTGGTCTATCTAGTAAATTCCAGGTAGCCCGGGATACATAGAGATACTTTCTCTCAAAAATAAATAAATGAAAGGAAAGGAGAAAAGTGAGGCTTAAGGCAGACCAGTGACAGAAAGAAAGATAAAGAAAAAGAAAGATAAGACTTAAGACAGGCCCAAGCCTATATATAATCTTAGCACCTGAGAGGTTGGAGCAGGAGGATGGCCATGAGTTCAAAGTCAGGCTGAGTTATACAGTGAGTTCCACAGCCGTCTGGGCTAAAGTCTGAGATCATATCTCAAATTGGAAAGAAGGAAGAAATGAAGAGAGGAAGGGAGGGACAGGGGAAGAAAAGGAGGGTAGGAGGGAGGGGGAGGGAGGGAAGGAGGGGGAGGGAGGGGGAGGGAGGGGGAAGGAGGGAGCAAAAAGCAAAGCTCAGAGTGGAAAGTTTAGCACCAAATGTCCAGATTCCATCCCAGGACCTCAGACTCCTACGCTGCCTTTTCCACCTTGCCCTGCCTCTGACTAACTCTTGCCCACTTGGCCCCGCCTTCTTACCCACAACGTCAAGCTGGTAGGTGTGGTTAATGCTCCCATACTCATTCTCCACGATGCAGGTGTAGTTGCCCTTGTCAGAAGGCACCACAGAGTCCATTATGATGCTCCAGGTGGCATAACGAACCTACAGGGCACAGACAAGGGCTTTGCTGAGGGATGAGAGCAGCGCACATGCCCAGTTCTTTACTGTTAGCCACACAAAAGCACAGAAAGACTGGTTTCTGACCTATTCACACTCAGAGCCCGTCCTGCAAACCAAAACTAACAAGGTATGAAGACCAGCTTCACAGCAGCACTCAGGAGCAGTGGCGATCTGGACAAACACGCCTTTGGCAAATTCTCCCAAGCTCATTGGGAATCCTCTCCATGTCAGGCAACTTCATTCCTATGCCTGATGTGGCAAGTTTCACAAGTTATCCCCTCAGGGTTGGCTCCATGGATAAAGGCACTTGCCACTCAGAGTGGAAGGAAACAAGCAATTTCTGGAAGTTGTTCTCTGTCCTCCATGCACACACCATTGCTTGCACATGTGCACACAAAATAAGTGAATATGTAATAAATAACACAGAGACCCTGTCTCTTCTTCTAGTTGAGTCTGGTCAGATCTATCATCCACTGTGGCCCCCTGCTCTTCACCGAGGAACTGTGGCAGGCTGCTTACCACAGCTGCTCTTTGACATTTGCCTTCCTATGTGGTCACAAAATCTTAACTTGCAAACAAAAGAAAAAGAACTGAGCAGTAGTGGCGGCCACTTTTAATCCCAGTACTCAAGAGGTAGAGACAGTTCTGGGCCAGCCTGATCTATAGAGGTTAGCCAGAGCTACACAGAAAAACCCTGGCTAGGGTGGGGTGGGGGGGAGAAGAGGACCAAATAAATAATAGAGAAAGAAAAAGATCTTTTGTGTGTGTGTGTGTGTATGTGTGTGTGTGTGTGTGTGTGTTATGTGCACATGTGAGTGTAGGTATCTACAGAAGCCCTGGAGCTACAGTTATAGGTGGTTATGAGCTGCCCGATGTGTTAGGAAGCAGACTCTGGCCCTCTGGAACAGAGTGGTATATGTTTAACCACTAAGCTGTTTCTCTAGCCAGCCCCTCCTACTTTTCTTATAGGAGCAATGAGAAGCCATGTATGGTGGCACAGCCTTGTGATCTCGGCACTTGGAAGGCTAAGACAGAAGAATTGAGAGTTCAGGCCAGTCTGGGCATATAGAGAAGAAACACACACCCCTCACCCCCATACACACCCCACACAAAAGTCGAAACGGTATGAGAAAAGAGACTCTAGGGGAGATGAGACATATTTGGAGACCTTAGGGAATCATCAGATCTCTGAGGAAGAAATTCTCATCAAAATGTTCTTCCTACAAATACAAAGGACTTGACCCCAGAGGGAGAGGAAGCAGCTTATCAGCATAGGAAATGCCTAGGGGTATCAAAAAGCAACACAAACATGTTCATGCATTATACTTCTTGGCAAATGTCTAGGGAGTCTGTCATTCAGATATTCAGTTATGGAAGGTGACTGGGTTTCCCCTTTAGGAGTTGGGAGCTGAAGATGAAACTCAATGGTGCAAGTTTCATATGCACAATGGAGGAGCAGAAGGACTAGGAAAGGGCATGGAAAGAAAGAGGGAAATGGATTATGGGTATTGACAGCTTAAAATATATCTACCCTGTCAGATCTGATGATTCCACTTCCAATAATCTGTCCTGAGAAGGGTCCTTTTAAAGTGCTCAAGAAGGCCAGGTGCCCTCTTTAATCCCAGTACCTGGGATCAGAGACAGGTGGATCTCTATGAGTTTGAGGGCAGCCTGGTCTGCATAGTAAGTTCCAGGCCAGAGAGAACTAAGTACAGAGAGACCATGTCTCAAAAAACCAAAGAAAGATGAGAGAGAGGAAGGGAGGGAAGGAAGGAGGAAAGGAAGGGCTGGTGGCTGGTAAGATGACTCAATTGGTAAAGAAAGGGACTTGTGACCAAGCCTGAGAGTGAGCTTCAGGACCCACCTAGGTGAAGGAGGACCCACCTAGGTGAAGGAGGACCCACCTAGGTGAAAGAGGACCCACCTAGGTGAAGGAGGACCCACCTAGGTGAAGGAGGACCCACCTAGGTGAAGGAGTCCTTCCTGTTTTCCTCTGATCTCCATATGCATCTCCTCCCACAAATAAAAAACTTTAAAACAGTAGAAAATCAAAACACTGCGATTCACAGGAATCTGACACCCTCTTCAGACCTCTGCTGGCACTAGGCACACATGTGGCACATACATACATACATACATACATACATACATACATACATACACACACACACACATATGAAGCAATTAAAAATAAACTAAAAATTTTTAAAAACAAAAATCTCACCTTTGAAAAGGCAACCACAACAAAACCAACGTAATCAAGGCAGATAATACAGATGTGTAATCTCAGCCCCCCATCCAACGCCTTACTCTAGCTTTTCTCTGGTATGTACACCCACTTACTTACCTTATAGCCTCCAATCCGGTGGTCAGGTTTGAATTCTTTGCCATTTTTCAACCAGCGCAAAGTGGGGTTGGGCGTCCCACTGGACGGGCACTTGAACTTCACCGTCTTTGCGGCTGGCACCGCGTGCAGTTTCTTCTCCATTTTTTCTGGGGATGTCCAGTACGGAGCTACAGCTGTCCAGCAAAAGTCAAAAAAGACAGATGAGGGCAGCAGGAATGGTCAGGTTCAGAAGCTAGGGCCCAGGCAGGATCACATGCTCCCCATCTACCTGCTCAGTACCCCAGGTCATCTAGTGGGTCAGCAATCAGGCACCGTGTGGCTCACAGGCCCTCTGAGTCTCTCTCCTCCCACTCTAGACAGGCCTTCCTCTAAGTCCCAAGTCCCAGGTCTCAAAGGCAGTAAGATAAAAAACAGTGTCTCACGCCTACGGTTTGGTTTGGTGTTGTCTGTCTCTTTCTCCTCTGAGGAGGAGTCATCATCGTCGTCATCATCCTCTGAGGATGGAAGTGCATCTGTGAGAAGAAGCAAAGGGAACACAAGTACGTCTAAGCATTTCTAGACTGCCATCCAGACAGCAGTTACCCTGTCTCGGTGTGGTTATGGACAGCACAACATCCATCCTGTAAGGATCCCCAATTTTCCCGAATTTTGCCTCAATGTTTAAGAACTGCATGCTCCAGCACCCATCTGGGCCCCAGTGCACTGCCTAAAAGTCCAGATGGCTCTAGCAGGGCCAGCTCCTTTTTTCCAAATTTATTTAATTCCAGCCTATACACCAAGGCCTCGCAGCTAACAGCACCACCAGGGCACCCAGAACAGCAGCTGAGGAATCGGTATTCTTTGGACATCAACCATTGAGAAACCTGGGTAGATCTAGCCTCCGGGACCTTGTGGCTAACTTCTAAAGCCACAGGTTGAACAGTCTGCAATCAGAGTCTTCTAGTATGAATCTTCTGAGGGCTGGAAGCTGCCTGCTTTCCTTTCTCTCTCTTTCTTTCCCCCAAAGATTTCTTATTTTTTTAAATTTATATGTACATATATGAGCCTGTATGAGCATGTACCATGTGCATGGAGGAGCCCAAGGAGGTGAGCCAGAACAGGGTGTTGGATCCCCAGGAACTGAAGTTACAGGCAACTGTAAACAAACTGTGAATGCTGGGAACCAAATCCAGGTCCTCTGCAGGGAGTATCAGGTTCTCCTAACAGCTGGACAATCTCTCCTGCTCCAAAGCTGTCTTTTTTGTAGTTGTTTTAAGACAAGGTGTCTCATGATGTAGAGATGCAGACAAGGCTGGCTTCAAACTCAAAACAGAGGTCCTCTGGAGTGCTGGAGTTAAAGGCATACACTAATATGCCTGGATATAGCAACCAACCTTCACACCCCAAACAGGATGTACCTCATGTAAAAACAGGCTAAGTGTGGTAGCACCTTTAATCCCAGCACTTGAGAGGGAGATGTAGGCCAATCTCTGTGACTCTGAGACCAGCCTGGTCTACATAGTGAGTTGCAGGACAGCCACGGTTATGTAGAGAGATCCTTCACTCTGGAAATAGGATGCACCCATTTAAAAAACAAAAAACAAAAAAACAAAAAATCCACCAGAGGTCTCTCTAGTCCCCGATGCCACTCTTGGGGACTAGGAAAACATGTCCCTTAACTGGGGACAAGATCTAAATGGTACCTGGGATAAGGTACCAAGCCCCTATGTTGGCATAAGGAAAGTTCCAGCTTTTCTTCCTCAGATCCTGGTTTTGTGAAAGTCACATTCTATAGGAAGCATATTCCCAGCAATAAAAAGTGCTAGGCTCACTCGCCTGTCTGCTAGACAACAGGTTTTTCCCCCCACAAAGCCTGAACATGGCAATGTACCCAAGTCCTTCCTACCACAGCAGGAACCTTACCAGATGCTCTCAGGTTCCAATCACTAAGCCTAGGCCTTGACAAGATGAAGCTGGCTGAGCCCCACTTAGCATGAGCTGGACACACTGTGCTGGGGAAATGACAGGGTCTTAACACCCCAGAAACATTAATAATCACCTCTGAGGTAGGTCTTAACTTGGCATCCGCCCTACTGGGCCAACCTTCCGAGAGCTAAGCCACGCAGCGGGGCAGGGAGCAATGTTAGTGGGCAGCAGTTCTGAAGCAGAGATGGGGCAGATCTTGGAGGGAAGTTCGCCTCCCTTTAAAACTAGTAAAGTTGGAGAAGTGGATAGGACAGAGGGCATTGCTTACCAACCTGAGACATTGACGGAGAAGTAGGTGGTATCGCTGCCAGAGGGGCTGCTGGTCACACAAGCGTAGAGGCCAGAGTCAGCGGGGATGGAATCCCGCACCTCCACCTCCTCCCCTGTGATGCGGGTACGGTTGCTCTCCACCAGCTGCACCCCATCCCGCAGCCAGTTGATGCTCTGCACATCATCGCGAAGCCGACAGCGAAGCTGTAGCAGGTCGCCAGGGTGGACCAGGAGAGACTCCACTTCCACAGGGACTCCCCAGGGCTGAGCTGCAGCCACCCACAGGGGCCAGGAAGAAGAGCCAAGTGGAGAAAGGAGGAGGAGAAAAGGAGTTAGGTGAGCCATAGAGTGAGCTGTAGGCCACTGCACTGTCCAGGCCTCAGTTGACGCAACAGAGCTGGAGACTGGAATATGTACCAGTCGGAAATGATGGGTAACCAGCTCAAGCCCAGCTCTTCTCCTCCACCCCATGTCTCCATAAGTTAAAGAAGAAAGAGGCGAAGTAAGGAAGCAGCTGCAGCAGCGTTAAGCAGTGTTTCAAATTCCTCCATTCTAAGGGGAAAAGGTCATTCTGGATCTACAATGTCCCTTTCCCCACATGCTGCTCAGTTCTTTGCCACTTCCCACCAGAACACCCCAGTCCTTAGCCCTGTCAGCCTCATTCCTTTCCCTAGTGAATCAACCCAAGCCTTCACAAGCCCAGCAGCCCCAACGCCCAAGATGAGAGCAGGCGTTTGGTCAACCAGGGCTCTTGGTACACATGACTCAGAGTGGGTGGGGGCCTGGCCCTCCAGCAACACAGATGCGTATGTGGGAGGGACAGCCAAGGAAGAGGTCAGCTCAGGGGAGCCTCCAGCTAACAGGTGTTGGGCCCAAGGCAGCAGCTGCCGCCATGGCACATTTGCTCTGGCAACAGTCATGGCACACATAAACCCCTTCTCATCGCCTGCCTGGGCTCACCCTCTCCTGCACCCTATCTTTTCCCCTGAGACATGGTGTCACATGGTGGTCGTGTGACTGAGAACGGCTCCCATACGTTCATATATTTTAACGTTTGGCAGAACTGTTCTGGGAAGAAGTAAGAGGAGGTGTCTTTGTTGGAGAAGATTTATCACTGTGGGTAAGGTTTCAGAAGACCATGCCAGACCCAGTCAGTCTGTCCATCTCTCTGTCTATCTGTCTCTCTTTTCTCCTTCCCTCCCTTCAACTGTAACTCTTACAACATGTAAGCTCTCAGCTGATGTCCCAGTGCCATGCCTGCCTGCCTGCTGCCATGCTTGCCACCAAGACAGTCATGGGCTCACTCTCTGAAACTGTTAAGCAAGCCCCCCAAATTAAGTGCTTTCTTTAACTTGGCCTTGGTCCTGGTGTCTCTTCACAGCAACAGAAAAATAGCTAAGGCACACACACTCCTAGGCATCCCCTTCTGTATCTCAACCAGAAGTACAGGACCTACCCCCAGGATCTGAGCTATGGAGAGCACCCACCAATCCTGTGGATGAGCCGCCTCGTTCACACATCATCAGGAAGGCCCATATTCTTGGCACTACCGGTAATCAGCCATACTGGCCAAATAAATAAATCCCTTTGCTAAGGAGGAAGCAAAGAAGTTTCTGTTCTTTTTGGACATCCAAAAAAAAAAAAAAAAAATGGCTGGCCTGGCCTCCTCCTCTCAAAGAATGTTCTAGGTGCCTGCCACCTGCCTAGGCTCAAGTCATAGGTACCTGCGTTTCAAGCTCCCTGAGAACCGTTTTCACCTTTGACCCTGTCCTTTGCCTCTCTCTAGGAGTTTACCAGTGTTCAAACTGGCAGGGACCTCAGTTCTAACCACCATCTGGTCTTCTTTTTCTCAGGGTCTCACTTTGTAGCCCTGGCTGGCCCAGGAACTCAAAGGTCACCCTGCATGCTGGGGTTCAAGGTATGTAACCAGCCTTTACTTATATGTGGGCTTTTGCTTTCTGAGACAAAGTCTTGCATAGCCCAGAGGGCCTTGAACTCACTGTGTAACGCAGGCTGGCTCCACCGCATCTGACCGCCTCTCCCATCCCTTTTGCCGTGCTTGGGATGGCAGTGCTTGGGGTGGCAGCCGGTGCTGGGCAAAGGCTGTGCCACTGAGCGCCTTACCACTCCTCCCCTCTCTCTCAGATTTGTTTTATTTTTAACTGTGTGTACATGTTTGTGTCTGTCTGTGGGCGTGTGCATGTGGGGGTGTGAGTCCCTATGGAGGCCAGAGGTGTCACATCACCTAAAGCTGGAGTTAGGGACAGTTGTGAGTCACGTGCCATAAACAGTGGGAGCCGGACTGGGGCCCTCCGTACTCCAATCCTCTCAGGCACTGAGCTACCCACTCCAGCACCAAACTTCTCATTTTACCGAGTCTCTTTCTGAAGTGGTCCATTGGTTTGCACCAGAAACCTCAGGTACACGAGGGTTGAATATGGCTTTTCTTCCATGGAGCTCAGACTGCTGTTCATCAACCTACAGACTCTCTCTCCTAAATGCAGTGCCATCTCAAGTAGCGTCTGGATACCAGTAAGCTAATACATGTTTATTTTTGTGTTCTGGTCAAGGAGAGCACCAGAGGAGGACAGAACACACAGCTGATTAAAAATAGCTCCTGTGGACCATTCTTTCCATTTTTAATGGTTTATGGTTTTTGCCAAAAGAAGAAAAATAGCTTGGACCTCGACCCTGAAGGAAAACAGCGAGTGAGTGAGTGAGTGAGCGAGCAAGCGCTCCTTCCGCCTATCGATCCGATTTTATTTCCCTCAAGTGATCTCACTGATTAAATATTCTGCTGCTTGTGATCTGAGCCAGCCACTGGTCAACAACAGCAAAGTCAAATTCTCAGAGTCAGGCATCACACAGCCTACTCACACAGGTCCCAGAGACAAAAAGTAGTCCCAAAAGAACTCAGCAAAGAGAACAGACCGGCACTGCTCTCAAGGGAAGGAGTCATCAGTCTGTCCTTTCCCATGGCTATAACTTCTAGGGAAAGCCTCGGGAACCAGCATCTTTGTTCCCAGATTGGCCCCGCCTCCTCCCCCTCCTCCCCCTCCTCCCCCCATCCTGGGACAACACTCCTCCCAGCCCCACACTCTGGTTTACATAGTCATTGTTGTCATCAAAATCTTACCCTAGATATAAAGCAACACCCAAGTCCCTCTTTCTTTTTCCCCCTTTGGTTTTTTGAGACAGGGTTTCTCTGCACACACCTAGATGTCCGGGAACCCGCTCTGATTACAGTCTGACCTGCTGGGATTAAAGGCATGTGCAACCATCGCTTGGCCCAAATCCCTCTTGGCCTCCAGGGCTCCTGCCAACCCAACCTTGTTCCTGTCTTCCAGCCAAACCTGGCTATGCCCCGGCACAACTGCACCATTCCCCTGCATAGAAATCGGACTTCTGATGACACCAGTCATAACCTCCCGAGGTTTCCTGCCTCAGATCTGTTAAAGTCTACCGCCAGAAAATCCCAGCAGCCTTTGGTCTACATAGTGTTTAATTTTTCATACATATTCAATACAGGCAGAAAATTTTACCCAAAGGTTCTCCATTCATGGTTGACTGAATCAACAAACATAGAACCCATAGACATGGAAGAGTAGTTATATATTCCGAGTTAGAAAACCATTCCAAAAATCTCACAAAAAAAAAAATCCATACCCACAGAACTGAGTCCTCGTCTCCTACACATCCTTTTAGTAAACAAATAAATAGATGTGTGTAGACACACACACACACACACACACACACACACACACACACACACGGTTTCTCTATAGCCATGGCTGTCCTGGAATTTATTGTAGACAAGCCTGGGCCTTGAACTCACAGAGACCTGCCTGCTCTACTTCCCAGGTCTTGGGATTACAGGTGCCCACCACTATGCCCAGCACTCATACCACATACTAGTCACCGCTGTTCTGTGTATTTTTGTCAATGGGATCTGTATTGTACTTTGTGACTGTGTCATGTAGGCAGGGTCCTTTGCTGTCAGAGTTGTTCTCCACACTTCTTTCTTTTTAATGGCTGAATAGTGTTTGGGTATATGACTGTTCACATTCCAGTGAGTGGAGGACATCAGGGAATACTGTCCCTCAGTGATAACAAGTACTCATAACCTTGCCTCTCCTAAGAACTAGAAAGCAATCCAGACCAGAACTGACTCTTACAATTAACAGCAGGAACACAGAGATGGGTCTTTAGGACTCATAAATCAGCCAAGTAAAGTATTAGTGGCTTTTTCCATTGATAGCAGAGGCCTTAGATGTACAGGTTCTCCATTTACAAAGCAGCTATAAAGAAAGCTACTTTGTTGTGGGACGTATGGAAAGATAACAAGTTGACTCTTTCCCAGGTGTTAGAGTGGGCCTGACATTGACTCTGTCGCTAGGTAAGGTGGCTAATTGCTCACAAGCAAACCCACTAGGCTATTAAGAATTGTGTGGCCCTCATTCACATCTTCCTTTGACAAGAGATACTTGGCATTCATAGCCTTCTCTGAGCTGGACTTTCTCTGCCAAGACCAATCGGCTGGGCTACAACGTGGCAGGCTTATCAGCCAATGAAAGAGCAGCTAACTGCTACTTTCATTAAACTGGCTGTGAAGGACGAAAGAGGAGGCCATTTGATTGCTCCGCCAATGCTGAAATCCACATTCCAATCCTTGATAGAAGATTGGATAGAAAATAACATGGGATAGCATGGGATAGGATAGGAACCTGTGAAAATAAAGCACAGAGCCAACCAGCCAGATGGTGCGGGGGTGGGGGGTGGCTAGTACTTGCTGCCAAGCCTGACCCTTAGAACCTGTGTGGTAGAGGAGGAGAATGAGCTCCGCTGTCCTTATTATATACACAATAAACAAACATAAATGTCTTCTAAAACTGTTTTTTTTTTGAGACAGGATCTCACTATAGAGTCCAATCTGGCCTGGAACTCACTATGTAGCTGGCTTCAAAATTACAGGAGATCTGCCTGTCTCTGCTTCCTAAGTATTGAGATTAAAAGTATGTCCCTCCAAGTTGATTGAAGAACATTTTAAGGGGGCTGGAGAGATGGCTCAGAGGTTAAGAGCACTGGCTGCTCTTCCAGATGACCAGGTTTGGTTCTCAGCACCCACATGGCAGCTCACGACCACCTCTAGTGCCAGTTCCAGGGGATCCAATGCTCTCTTCTGGCATCTTTGGACACCAGGTATACGTGTGGTACACGGACTTCCATGCAGGCAGAACACCCATACACATAAAACCAAAAATAAATAAATTTTTATTTATTTTTGGAGAGAGGGCTAAGCACTGGCTGCTCTTCCAGAGGTCCTGAGTTCAATTCCCCAGCAACCACATGGTGGCTCACAACCATCTATAATGGGATCTGATGCCCTCTTCTGGCATACAGGAGTACATGCAGATAGAGCACTCATATACATAAAATAAATAAACCTTTTAAAATGTGTGTGTGTGTGTGTGTGTGGTATGTATATGTATATGTGTGTGTGTATATGTATATGTATCCTCTTAATTAAAAACAAAGATAGTCCTTAGTGTATATACGCTATGAGGAAATGGCAAATCAAACCTCTGCTTCATGCATCTCATCCCAAAAGATGAGCCAGGGCGCTGTCTGGAGACATATGGCATCTAGATCTTCAGTGACCTGGTGTGAGGCTGATAATGTCTGTTTGTGAGTCAGCTTACACTGTCTGCCTACCCTGTCTGCAGAGTATTAGACAGTAAGCTGCAGAAAACAACAAAAACTATACACTCGGCTTCAGGACCTACTGAACGGCATTCCTGTTACTATCACCAGGAATGGGGCAGGTTAGACAGGGCTTGTGTGAGCAACCTTACAGAGAGCTCAAGTTGCAACCCTGAATCCTAAAGCCTGTATGGACAACTGTCTAAAACACAGGAGGGAACAGTCTGATGCGTGTCCCAGCAATGGGGAAGTGGAAGATACAGAAGTGAATACCAAACTGGGCTACACTGGTAACATACAGGGAAGAGGGGAAGAAAGGAGGGAGGCTATGAGGGGCTGTTGCATCCGTGGTTGCTGAGACCTGCTTGAGACAGGTTTCAGACGGATGAAGGATGGTGATGGAGCATGAAAACAGGCTGGACCAGTGGTCCCTTAGAGCAGCGGTTCTCAACTTGTGGATCATCACCACCTCTTTTGGGTTGTAAGGATCCTTTCACAGGGTTTGCCTAAGACTATCCGAAAACACAGATATTTACATTACAATTCTATTTGTTTGTTTGCTTGCTTGTTTGTTTGTTTGTACGAGTGCTGGGATCAAAGGCTTGCAGCTATGTTACAATTCATAACAGTAGCAAAATTTCAGTTACTAAGTAACAACTGCTTTCGCGGGAAGGAAAAATGTGTCAACCCTATCCGCTTCTCAATCAGACAGAGCCTCTAGAACAGAACTGGGAAGTTACAGACTTCAGTAACCCTCAAGAAATCAGCAGCAACGGTAGGGAAGGAGATCTTTTTCGTAGTGCTTTTATGTTGAAGAGCATGATAAATGTGAGTGAAACTCTATTACCCCCACCTCTTTCCTCTTTGTACCTCAAATACTTCGGCTATTGTGGTAACTTCTCAACAAGCCAAGAGGGGTGGCATTTTGCTTATGGCAGAGCAGGCCAGAAGTGATCCCTGTCATTTAGCAGGTAATTCTGGTCTGAGTATGTTGATCAGCTAGATCTCCTGACTCTAAATCTGGTTTCTGACATGAGCCCTGTGTCAGTGGGAGAACGGAGCCTTGAGGCCCAAATCCATATAAATCTCATTAAGCTTCGCCTTGTACAGCGGTCAATAGAAGACAGCCATTAAAGAGATCCTGGGGGGCACACCTGTCTGCGGGGACCATAAATGCAGCCCACTCGAGCCACATGAATAAGCAGAGCTGGAACAGCATCTTATGTTACAATATCCCTTCCTGGGATGGCAGGATAGCTCACTTGGCAAGAAAGCTTGCTGCAAAACCTGACTTGAGTTCTGCCTCTAGGACTCACATGGTAGAGAGAACTGATTCCTACAAGCTATCCTCTGACCGCCACACATGCGCCGTGGCATATACGTATGCCCTGCCCCACCCATGCATGCACACACACACACCATTAATTTAAAA
Organism: Rhabdomys pumilio; assembly: GCA_030674055.1. Classification (NCBI taxonomy): domain Eukaryota; kingdom Metazoa; phylum Chordata; class Mammalia; order Rodentia; family Muridae; genus Rhabdomys; species Rhabdomys pumilio. The sequence goes on along the minus strand of JANHMN010000015.1, from coordinate 17,200,617 downwards.
AAATGCAATTTAAAAACTTCATTAAAACACACCAAGTCCTTCCCCAATAAAGCCAACCTGGACTGAAGGCAGTGCATGCCCAATCCCAACATTTTCATGTGACTTCAAAGACGAGAGACATCACAATTACACAGCACTTTGCCATTCACACACTCACACACACACACCCCGTGTGAAGCTTCCCATTCACAACCGTACAAACCAGATACTGAAACACAGCAGGCCGAGCTTTTCTCCAGACTGCCGTCTCCTCTGCGTGGCAGCCTTATAGAGTTCATCATGTTCTCTCTATCCTGTGACAGTGGGGCTTGTGCCATGTACAGCTCTCTTCTTGTGTTACCTTATCAGATCCCTAGCAAGTCAAATAGTGTACTGTCGGTATCCTCATTTCAGAGAGGGGACATGGAGACATATGGAGGTACGAGGCTTATTAGGCCAATTCATCTGGGTAGTTAAGTACTACATAGAGCTGGGATCCAAACCCAAGCGCCCTGGTTCTTCAGAACACAAGCCTGAGCACATCTCCCCTTTTGTCTACTTCACTTTTTTGTTTTGTCCCCACCCCCACCGGCTTTGAGACACAATGGCTTGGGCTGGTCTTCCATTTATTCTGACACTCATAGGGACAAGCCTCCTGCCTCTGGAGTGCTGGGAGAAGTGAGCTACTGTGTATACACAACTTAGCTTCACCATATCTTTAAAGCCATTGATTTTCAGAGATTGGTTCAACCCTTTAATCACATCTAATAGAGTCCAGTGTCTCTCATCTTCTTGCATGGGATTCTCAAATTGGCTGCTCTGGGCTTACTACACACACACACACACACACACACACACACACACACACACACACCTGCCCAAATCTCACAGCTTAATCGCAACAATACCTTAAGAACTCATTTACCTTGCTATGTGTGGAGGCAAACAACTTGAATGCCCCAGCACTCTGGAGGAAGAGGCAGGTAGATCTCTTGAGTTCAAGGGCAGCCAGGGCTACAGAGTGAAACCCTGTCTCAATACACTCGAACAAAGCAAAAAGAAAAAACAAACAAACAAACAACAACAACAACAACAAAAAAACCCAGTGTGTTTTTAACTTGAAGAAACCTCTCCAATTGAGCAGGTTTGGGAATTGGGTGTACCCTTCTCAATGGCACACCGTAATCAATAATGATGGCCCTCCTTGGCACTGCCTGTGACGCTTACAAAACATGGTTGCTTATGATGGAGCTACTTGTTTTTGCCTCCCACTTAAAAGAATCGGAGAGTGTGAGACTTCCTGCAAAGTCACAAAACAAAAAGGCTCAAGGTGTCTGGTCATCTGTGTCCTGGGCTCCTCATCCCAAGTGTATTCTAAACAATTAGGGATGACCCACTGATGGCTTGCAGGCACAGCAATGTTCTGACCACAGGGAGGCTCACAGTCCTCCTTGCTGTCCTCCCCTCTCAGGTCTTAGCAGTCCTGTCAGCTGAGAGCTGTCTTCTCACCCTTCATTCACAGTTTACAGCTGATAACCTCTGGCACCATCCATATTAGTCAATGGGGCTGGACAGTCTTCCTTGGCCAAGATCCATAGCTCAGAGGTCCTGAGAGAAGTCCTGGCTTCAGACTTCTGAACAGCAGAGGTGACGTGCCCTCTCCTGTCCCCTCACACTCTGAAATTGCCAGCTTATTCCCTCAAGAATCCAGGCTGCTGGGTATTGGTGGCCCACACCATTAGCCTCAGCACTCAGGAGGCAGAGGCAGGCAGACTTCTGTGAGTTTGAGGCCCAGATTGGTCTACAGAGCAAGTTCAAGGACAGCCAGGGCTACACAGAGAAACTCCTGACTAGAAAAACAAAAACAAAATCCAGAGTCTTTTAGCTGTCTCCTCTCCCTGCCTCAGTGGTTCCTGTTTTTTTTTTTTTTCATTATACCTCATATGAAGCTTTTTGCCACTTTAGAGACTTTGTACCTCTTAAATGCCTTTTCTAACAACACAAATATATCACTTCAAATTACTTCTGAGGTTCACAATTGAAGAACTACCTCCCTTGCTCCCTCCTTCTTTCCCAGTGAGGCAGGGACTCCCAAGCTAGCATTGAACACTCAGGAGGGATATTGGCATCACAGGTGTTTACAACCTCGACACAGTCATATGTGGTGCTGAGGATGGAACCCAGGGCTTTGAAGAATCTAGGCAAGTGCTCTCTCAACTGAGCCACACCTCCAGCCCCAGCAGTGGTTATTGGTTTTGTTTTTGTTTTGTCTGAGAAAGGGTCTCACTATATATCCATAGCTGGCCTGAAACTCACACTGTAGACCAGGCTGGCTTCAAACTAACAGAGATCCACCTGCCTCTGCCTACCAGGTGCTTGTATTAAAAGTATTAAAAGTATGCGCCACCAAACTAGGTAACTAGCCTCTTGTTTGTTTGTTCCATTTAGGGACAGCCTCTCTCCCACCCCCATGTAGCAAGGTGGTGGAGGGTGCGGGGAGGTGGGAGGTACAAAGTCAAGATCCTCCTGCCTCAACCTTTTGAGTTGAAATCTCGGCCACATGTGGCCTTCATCCCACTTTTAAATGGACTCTCACTCCAGACTGGAAATTGGCTTCATCTATACATTAGCTGGGTTTGCCTGGCTGCTAGAATAGTCTATGCAAGTGTCTCATCTCTCTCAAAGGTCAGGAATGGTAAAGTCATCTTAGGTACCAAAAGACTCCCTTCACTAAATCCAGACACAGGTGCTTCAAGTGATCTCAGGGTCACCCCCATGGTTGGGATTTTTCGGTTAAAGAAAACGAAGGGAGAGGGAGTTTTCTCTGCAACAAGTGGGAGATGGTGGGCTGGGAGTGTTTACAGTCTTGGCACAAGCTCCCAGAGATAAATGAGAGAGCAACTGTGGATGTGGGAGGAATTTGGGGTGGCACTGAAAGCGACTTGTAAGGAACTAAGAAGAACGCGGCGGGGCTCCAGGGCCCTCGGCAGAGGTTTTTATTACGTTATTCTGACTTTGAAATAGAACCAAAAACTTAACTTTAGTCTAGCAAGACCAAGGCAATCGAATCGAAATCCCAGGTGATAACAACCATCACTCTAAGAGGGACCGGGCATAGAAAAGGGGACGTGGAGACGTCCTCAATACAAGGGAGGCTGCAAAACTGGGGGAGCATAGGTGTGTTGTGGTAAGAAAAACAGAAACACCAATCAATTACTGGGGACTTTCTCCCCGTCAGCACCATTAAGGGCCCTGACCTGGGGTTTGGACAGGTTTTTTTTTTTTTTTAAATAGAAAAGGGAGAGGAGCACAAAGGAACATTTTGCATGCAAATGGGCCGCTGCCAGAACAGCCCATTAAAATGTAAAACTCCACATTCAGCTGACAAAATGGTGCAAACCACAGTGCTTGCCACAGGGACTGCAATAAAGCACACAACAAAGGGGCCAGGGAACAACGAGGGCTGAATGGCCTCTGTCAGCAGGTCCCCACTCTCGTTGCCATGGGGACTCCACCGGGGCTTACTAAAGGTATTTCCTGAGGAGAAAGGCAGCACACACATGCCCAGGCAGCCGAGCTAATCCTGACAGGAAGCCATGGCCATTCAGGAGCCCAGGGGCTTGGGGCTGAAGTTTTGTTTTGTTTTTATTAAAAAAAGATTTCAGTCTTTTGTGCGTCCCACCTCATCACTGTAATTTAGTACGGAGCTGCCTGTGACGGCCAAAGCTACAGCTAGGGTCCTTGCGTCCACCACAAGACCCCCCAAAAATCAGCTCCCTGGGAGCTGGGCTTGAGGATGTAACAGGGAAAGCCTTACTTGGGAGTCCCGGGCCAACAGTTTTATTTCGACCTTACAAACCTTTCAACAGACAAAGTGTTGCCCCAGGATTGTGTTCAGTCGGGGCTCAAACTTCGTGCCTGTATTTTCCCACTGTCCTTATGGTACCCAGGCCCTGGTGTCCCCCTGACCCCCACCGCTCGGTCCAGCTGAAAGGATTGTAATTACATGATTAAGAAAGGAATCAAATCTCCCCTCTTCTCCAGCAAAAAAAGTTCTGGCTCTGCCGGTAAAGCCCTGGACCAAGCAGAAAAAAAAAAAAAAAAAACAGCTTTTTTTTTTTTTGGTACCCTTTTCACCAGCTGGGTCTTTAATAAACTGCTCCTCTTCCTCCTAGCTCACCGGCCAGAAAGAACCCAAAAAGAGGGGATGCCCTGCAGCTCCAGGAAGGGCGGTCTGTGCTCAGGGCTCCCAGAAGTTTGAGTCGCCGTGTCTCACTTGGCACCAGAAGAATGCAGCCATGGCAGATTCAGGGAAGAAAGCCAACCACACAGCTGGCAGTGGAGGAAAAACTCCTGCGTGACAACTGCCTCCTGGGGCAGTTAAGGGCCCACTAACACTTCCTGAACAACTTAAAGTCAGAAGATCCTTCTCCATCCGCTATAGAGAGCTGGGAAAAAACTGAAGTGGTCTCGGATCCTCTGACTAAAACCTGGGTCCATGTACTTGCTAAGCCTGTTTTGGGGTGGGGGGCGCTATATTCTCTCCAGTCCACATACACACATCATAGCCTGAATCTCCAGGAAATCAGAAAGGAAAAGTTTGTGGAATCATTGAAACTGCTTATTGATACACTCACCCAACGTACACGCGTGCGCGCACGCACATTCAAACCCGCTCATCGGGAAGCTTCTGTGTTGTACTAGGTGGCTTCAATTTTGGGTTAAAGTAGCTGGAGACTGATTTGAAGGACCTAACACTGTTGGCCATAAGCAGGTGACTCTTGTCATAGTCTCCTTCATCCAAAGCCACTTCCTCAACTCCCATGGAAACTACAACTGGTCACCAAGTGGTAGAATGCCAAAGGACATCTCCACTAAGTCGTTGGCCAGGGCGGGGATGGGATGGGGGAGAGAGAGGGTGGTGGTCCTGTTGCTAGGGCGGTAGCTTGGACCCTCCCACTACTGGCAGAGAGCCCAGGCCTCCCAGCCATGTGTCTGCAGCTGCGACCTGTCATACACTTCCTGGTCTGGGTTCTGTAATGGAAAGATCATTAAGTGTGGGGGAGGGGGGAATAAGAGGACTCTACGGGGAAGAGGTAACTCCTGAACTCCGCTCTACTCTAGGCCCTGACCTTAAAGTCTGGTCAGGTTCCTTAAAGAAAGGAATGCACTGCCCTGCCCCCAAGCGCCCGGAGCCTCCTAGGGTCACCCCTCCCCCAGGCTCGGAAGCTCCAGTTTGGAGAAGGAAAAGGCCGGCAGCTGGGCAGGCAAAGTTGCAGTCCCCCAAAACTTGCTGATCCATTCATTCAGTAGGAGCGTCAGCTGTTTCGGAATGTGCCTTCTGTCCCCCAAAACCACAGATGGTGCCGAGTGAACGGTTTTGTTATGTGTTGCCTGCTGTCTGTCTGCACCGTGCCAATGAGTCTGGGGGTGTTTGAGTCAGAGAGCTCAGCATTAGACCACCCAATCCAGGGTGGGGAAATGGCCTTCTCACAAAGTGGCAGGTCATTCTTGGCCATGAAGAAATAAATGTCCACAGCTGGGGAGACACCTTAGGGGCAGAGCATTACTTGGCATTCTTGAGGTTCCAGTTCAATCCCCACATTCACTCACAGGTTAAAAGAAAAGTGTGTGTGTGTGTGTGCTCGCCCACTCGAGCATGTGAATCTTTAGTAGCTAGCACTCACACCTTAAATCCCAGCGCTGTGTGTGTGCATCCAGAGGCAGAGGCAGGCAGATTAACTGAACCTGGTCTACACAGCAATTTCCAGGCCATCCAGACTACACACGAGACCTTGCCTTTAAAAAATAATAATAATAAAGACCCATATCTTTACATTATGAAGATAAAACACCTTAGGATAAAATAATATGGCAAAAGCTGGCTACTTGGTAATAGGCTGACTGTCAATTAGGAAAGGTGAAAGCTTCCTTGCTGGACAGAACTGTGAGCGTGGGCGTGGTGGCTCTTGCCATGTAAGCCTGGCATTTATGACACTGAAGCTGGAGTACTATCAAGGCTAGCCTGGGCTACATACATAGCAAGTTCCAGAACAGTCAAGGCTACCTAGAGAGACCCTGTCCAAAAAAAAAAAAAAAAAAAAAAAAATCACACAATCATTAAAGTGGAAAACTTTGGGTTACAGATATTTGGACCTAACTCATTCACACAAGCTAAAAGACCTCAAAGATCTGGGAGCACAGCTGCCCAAAACGGAGCTTCATTTACAGCCTGCCTGTCCACAAAATGAATTCACTCTTCAGCCTCTATCTCATCACACACAATATCAAAAACAAGCAAACAGTCTTTGCTTGAATACTGAAAAGAACATGGGGGGGGGTTGTCTGACTTTTGAGGGGCTCTCTTACCTTTTTTACCTGGTAATCTAGAACCATGGGACTCTTGGGGTACAGACTTCCCTTAGCTAAGCAACTCTAATGACCTCTGGGAAGAGAGGCCTGGCTAACATTCACTTAGTCCAGGCCCAGAGTAAGCCAACACAGTTCAGCAGAGACAGGCGGCTGAGCCTGGTACAGTCCACTGTGATTCTGGGCTAGTTACCTTGCTATGACCCAGTCTCCTTGTGTAATATGAAAGCTAACCCCCAGCCCTAGGTCCCTTCTGGCTCAATGACTCAAGATTACAGAGTCACTGTGCCCAAACGACTTTTCAGTTTTAAGATTAGAATTGTTAAGGTCTGGAGACATGGCTGAACAGTGAAGAGCACTGCCAGAAAACTGGGGTTCAATGCCCAGCACCCACATGGAGGCTTACAACAGTCTGCAGGTCCAATTACAGAGGATCCTAGCAGGACACTGTACACATGCAGTGCGTCTAAATACATTGCAGTCCAAACACAAAACATGTAAAATTTAAAAGATGAAAACAAAATAAAAAACAAAGAGGCACCTTTTCAAAAAGCAAAAATGGAGCCGGCATAGTGGTCACCTTTGATTCCCGGGCTTGGGAGGTAGAGGCAGGTGGTTCTCTTTGAGTTTGCAGCTAGCCTGGTCTACATCGTGAGATAGGCAGGGTAGCCTAGGCTACGTAGAGAGAGAGAGAGAGACCCTGTCTCAAACAAACAAACAAACAAACAAAACAAAAAACATAGGTTGTTAACTTACCTAGGCATTCACCTATTCAGAAAGTATTAATGGGGGGCTGGAGAGATAGTTTAGTGGTTAAGAGCACTGACTGTTCTTCCAGAGGTCCTGAGTTCAATTCCCAGCAACCACATGGTGGCTCACAACCATCTGTAATGGGATCAGATCCCCTCTTCTGGTGTCTGAAGACAGCAACAGTGTACTCACATAAATAAATAAATAAATAGATAAATAAATAAATAAATCTTTTTGTAAAGAAAAAAGTATTAATATGCAACAAATAAGATTGCACTTAATAAATACACTCTCCAACTTAAAATGATTCAGCTTAAGGTCTCTCAGGTAGGGGCTGGAAAGATGGCTCTACTATTAAAATTTAAATAAATATGGCTTTGGCAGAGGTGGTGATTCGTAACCATCTGTAGCTCCAGCTTCGGGGGATCTGACACTCAATTCCAACTTCTGTGGGCTGCAGTCATGTGCACATACATACATACACGTAATTAAAAATAAATCTTAAAAAGAAAAACACCTTTCAACTATAATATGGTAGGAAAGTAGAAACTATACCATATTCTAGGCTACTCATAGGCCACACAGTCTTGATATGTTGGCCGTTAGCTGCAGCTCATAAAACCATTTTCAGAGGAGGGGTTTTGAAAACTGAAGCCAGGACTCTCAGACATATTAAGCAAGCACCCAGCCAGACACTAAGTTACAGCCTCTATCTACATGGTCTCAAACTTGCAATCAATCCCCCTGCCTCAACCACCCAAATAGCTAGGATTACAGGCAATCACCGAGCCGTTCCTCCACTGGCTAAGATTAGGCTTTGTGTTTCTTGATTTGGCCAAGCTTCAGGTTAAATAAAGTAAGTACGCCGAACACATTTAAAGTGGGCCAGACTATGACGTAGAGCAGGTTGGATGTACTAAAGCAGTTTTAAATTTTCTTATTGTCATTCTGTATGCGCACACGCCCCGCAACCACGGAAGCCAGCGGACAACTCTGTGGAGCTGGTTCACCCCTTCTCCCATTACAGAAGTTCTGGGGAGTGAATTCAGCAGCAAATGATCGCCCAGGCTTGTGCAGTAAGTGTTTTTCCTGCTGCACCATCAGCTGTGACTATGCTATACTTTTAATCACTACCTTAGAATGTCGCCCGTTACATAGGAAAGGTTTTGGCCTTGAGTTCATCCCTGGGACTCACGTGGCAGAAAAAGAAAGCCGACTCCAGCCCGTTATCCTCTGACCTACAAGCACACGCACTTTTTCCTTATTTTTTAATTTCACCATAAAATTAGGTGTCGGGATATAGCCTCAGCACTTGGAAGGTGGAGGCAGGAGGATTTGTAGTTTAAGGTCAGCCTTTGAGAGCCCATCTTTAAAAATTAAAAAAGTTGACTATAAAACAATGTTTCACATATGCTAACAGCAGCCTCACACATTCAACACTACTCCATCTTTAGCTGTACCATGATCTCTCGTACATGATTTGAACTTCTGTTGGCTTATTATGGCCTAAGACCAAGGCCGAATACCATACACCCAGAGGTACACAGCATATAGCCTAGGTGTGGAGGGCTACACTTTGTAAGTTTGTAAGAATATTTTGTTTTGTTTGCGTGATGACAAAATCTTTTCATAATACGTTTCTCCGAACATCATTAAGGCAACAAATCGATATAAATATCTCTTTGTATATTCAACCATAATGAAATGAATAACCTGGTATTGCCTGCAGATAAGCAATTGGCCTTTGGCTCCTCTTATGCAGTGTGAGATGTTCTTACATAACCTGTCTTTATTTGATGCGGGCTTCAAATAGCACTCCCTAAATGAGCTGTTTATTATATCTACAAGTCTATTAAAAGGTATGGCAGGCAATGTATCATTTTAATCTTGGCATGCCAGAGATGGAAGCAGGAGAATCTCCATGAGTTTGAAGCCAGCCTGGTCTACAAAGCGAGTCCCAAGACAACCAGGGATACACAGAGAAGAACCCCTGTCTCAAAAATCATAATTAAAAAAGAAAGACATAAGAGAAAATGCCACAATGCAAACTACTAAACATAACCTAAATTATTTCCTGGTAGTAGAGGAGTAAAAATTCTGTAACTCATACAGTGCAATACTATGTAGTTTCTACAAAATAATAATAATAATAATAATAATAATAATAATAATGCATAGGAATATATATTTAAGTTACAAGCCAATATATACAGTATAAATTCCATTTTTCAGATATGAACACAAGAAGAAAATCTTTTTTTTGTTTTGTTTTGTTTCTTTGTTTTTCGAGACAGGGTTTCTCTGTGTAGCCCTGGCTGTCCTGGAACTCACTCTGTAGACCAGGCTGGCCTCGAACTCAGAAATCCACCTGCCTCTGCCTCCCAAGTGCTGGGTTTAAAGGCGTGCGCCACCACCGCCCGGCAAGAAGAAAATCTTAAAAAAAAAAAAACAAAAACAAATTCAGGTCAACTGTGATTATTGATGGATGATGAGAATCTAAGACATTATTTTTCTGTCTATACAAGTCTGTAGTCTCTGATTTCTTATTACAAACACATATCAAAATGTTTTAGAGTTTTTCTTTTTTATTATTTTTTGTTGTTTAATGGATGGATGGTTGTGTTTTGTTTTTTGAGACAGGGTCTCTGTAGACCAGGCTGGCCTCTGATTCACAGAAATATCTGCAGAGTGCTAGAACTAAAGGTTCTACATCCATCAAACAACGTTCTTAACGACTGACAGTGTCACACATCGGTAATGGCAGTACTGGGGAGGTGACAGCAAGAACAGCCTTTGCTACATACTGAGTTCAAGATCAGCCTGGGCTACATGAGACCTCCTATCTTAAAAAACAAACAGTGAAGGCATTCTTCTTAACTGCACGGATCTTTATTCTAGTGGAATAAAGCAGGACTGTTTACAAGACAGTTGTGGGCACTAAGGTGGCAGTGGGATGACACATCAAAACTAAACAGCAGCAACAACAACAAACCCACACACTGGGGGCTGGAGAGCAGACTCAGCAGTTAAGAGCCCAGACTGTTCTTCCAGAGGTCCTCAGTTCAATTCCCAGCAATCACATGGCGGCTCACAACCATCTGTAATGGAATCCAATTCCCTCTTCTGATGTGTCTGAAGAGGGCAACGGTGTACTCACATACATAAAATAAATCTTAAAACCGTGGATGCACCCACCCATAAGGTGGCCTACAACCATCTGTATGTAACTTCAGTTCCAGGGGGCTGACGCCCTCTTCTGGTCTCTTCCTGTACTGCAAGCACTGCATGCACATAGTACATACCCAGTTACATAAAATAATGTGGAAACAAAAGAAACCTCAAGAAAGAGGTGGCTTTTTAAATAAAATCTTTTTTAAAAAATATTTATTTATTATGTTCATATGAGTACACTGTCACTATCTTCAGACATGCCAGAAGAGGGCATTAAATTCCATTACAGATGGTTGTGAGCCACCATGTGGTTGCTGGGAATTGAACTCAGGACCTCTGGAAGAGCAGTCAGTGCTCTTAACTGCTGAGCCATCTCTCCAGCCCCTTTAAATAAAATCTTATTGTGAACCCAAACTAAATCTTAAGGGTAAGAATTAAGTGTATATTATTAAAGAATTATAAAAAGTTGGGCAGGAACGGGTGGGCATTTCATGTTAAAGGAGATGGACAAGCAATGCTCATATATAAGGTACATGTTCTAGTCGAGGAAAAAAATAGGAATATATTTGGATAGATGGGGGTGGGGAGGGTGGGGGAATCAGTGAAGGAATAGTCTGGTAACCAGCCTGAGCCTAGCAGTCCCTGTGGGGAACATGGGGGAGGAAAAGGGTGAGATCTGGACTCAATTTTCTTTGCTAATTAACCATTTGAAATTTCAGTACTGACATTTCTATCCAGACTCACAGGCGGCAAGTCTACATTTTGCTGAACTCCCAGGCCCTCTTACCCACTTTGCCTACAGATTCAGGGTCTGGGAAACAGCTGCTTTCAGGCTAACCAAGAGGGCCACTGCCCCTGAATCACCTCTCTTACACAAGAGACCCCAGAAGGCTCAGCAGTACAGCAACTCAGCAGATAAGGACCATATACTGGGTTTCAACTCTCACCCCGGTCTTGCTCAGTATGCAGGACACGATTCCTGAATGAAGACAGCAGGGACCATGTGTGGTACGGGGTAAATGAACACTAGTGTTAGTCAAAGACTCGACAGGGTGAGAGAGGGCCGGTGTTCAAGCCCAGTGCTCTCTTCTTACAACCATGAAGAGGGTCCAGGTGACTGGATTCCTATTGGTCACACTACAGGCAGACAGAGCAAAGTAAAAGTCAGAGGCAGCCCAGACTCCAAAAGGCTTGTCTTAAGGCCATGAATGCCGCCACCATTTAATACAGTGTTGCGGTGACCTCGCCATCACCACAAAATTATTTCGTTGTTACTTCGTTAACTGTAACTGTGCTACCGTTATGCATCTGAGAATCTGCTATGAATACTGTTAAGTATGAAGCTGAGAAGAGAGGGCAGCCAAGTCTCTCCCTGTTAGGGGAGAAACAGTTGTCTCCTTACCAAGTTCCAGGGAAGAGAGAAGTAAGGATGTGGGGGATGGGAGGTGACCAAACAGACTTCCCAATAGCCTAGAGGAATGAGGCCTTGTAAAAACAGAGCAGAGCTGCTGATCAGACTCTCTGACCTGGCCCTCACCTCCTGAATAATGATTCCCCAGAACTCACTTCTCCAAGGCCATTGATTACTTCCCAGAGACATCCTGCCCCTGGATAGGAGTGACCCCTTTCTTAGGCCCTGCAGACCCACTCCGAGGCAGCAGAAGCACGCTCTCGAAGAAGCCTGCTCCCTCCAGTTCTGACCTCCCCACAGGTAGCTCCAGACACCAGGTGACAAGAATCCTGGCTGGATTCTTTGTATGGGCTCCCTCCCTGCCCCCACCAACAGCAAGTCCTCAGGACAACCATTTGTTCTTTCTTCCCTGAGAAATTCCTCCTCCTCCCTGACTTTGGGGAGCGGCTGGCAAAGCCAGAGTGGAAAAATCAGTGAGGCTAATGGTGTAGCAATGCGGAGGCCGGAGCCAAGAACACAGCCTTGAGCGGCTCGGCTGCCATGGCCTCGCTGCTGGTCTGGACACGTGAGTACCCTCACATTCTCTCACAGGCTGAGCGCTGCCCTTCCGCCCCACCCCCCTCCACTAGTAAGCACCTTTCAGAGGCACTGGTACCACCTCCAGAGAGGGGATGTACAGCATCCCCTTCAAGGAAACCTGGCAACTTAGAACACATCTCAGACTTCATGGACCTAAACCCTCCACCCTCGATTGAACAACAACAACAACAACAACAACAACAACAACAACAACAACAAAGTCGGGGTGGGGGACATCATTCAACACCTTTTGCTTCATATAATTCCACTCTCATTCTGGAATCCTCTACCATCCAGTGCGAGTTAGAAACAAACAGGGACTTTTCACAAGAAATTTTACTGGGGGTGGGGTGTGGTGACGGTGTATTCCCATGAGTGTTCCAGGCCAGCTATGTGACACTATTCCTCAGGCCACACCAACAGACTAAAGCTGCAGGGCTACAGCCTGCCTATCAGTGAAACACCCTGCATACCTAGCTAGGCTCCCAGGCAGCTAGGCTGAAATCCATACCCTCTTGAACCAAAGGCAGCTCAGGACCCCTAGTGGGGTGGGCGTGAGAGGGCTACCAGGGAACTACAGCTGAGGCCAGGGCCAGATTTTGGCAGCACCCCCAGCCTTTCCCCATAGGCACAGGTTTCAGCAGAACAGGGACAAAGCCCCGCTTTGTGGTACACAGGCGGCCTACAGCCAACAACAGAGACCTGCAGCTTTTCCATTAAATGTAACCTCTCCTCCCTCATCCAGCCACCAGACTTCTTCAAATCTGGGTGGGTGGGAGGAGCTGTAAAACCTCAGCCATTAAATCGCTTATGAGTTGCAGGTTTCTGTGGACGAAGGAAAGTATTTCAAGGCTGGAAGTCTCACACTCTCTGCTCCTTGAGGGTGCTCAGGGAACAGGGAAGGAGAGGCCACCATTCCCAACTACAAGTGGCCTCACAAAGTTTTGGACATACCCACTCACTTATCCCTCAAGTCCTGTTCTCAGAGACAAATACATGGAAACAGCCTTCCTCAGGCTCAGATCAGCTCCTCAGCTTTCGGAAGGGGGTATTCTGCCCCTGGGCCTGTGTCCCAGTTTCATTTTACACACAAACCCCAAAGCCCGATCTGAAGAAACAAACTTAAGACTCAGTAATATGGCAAATGGGGGAGAAGGAAGGGGTGGGTTGGAGGAGGAGGCTGGTTTTCCTGGAACGCTTATTAAATCAGCTTTGTAAGGACAGCCAGAAACTGTAGGCCTCCTGGGTCCCTTCGGGGCAGGGGCGTTTGCAGAAACTGCAGAGACTGCCAGGATTGTACTCAGTCAGGGGAGGGGCTGCCATCTCCTCTCCCCCTCCCCTAAAGCCTTCCCAAAGCTCGAAGTGCAAGCAAAGTCTGGGATGGTTTGTTTTTAACTTCTGGACCAATCTTTGTCACATAGAGTACAGTTGTTTTTAAGACAAAAGCAGCATTCATTACTTAATAATCAGCATGGCCAAGACTACAGTATGCTGCATGTCTGCAAGGTTCCAAAAGTTTACAGGAGAGAAACTATTCCTCTGACATCACCTTTACAGTGGGTCTGTGTTCTGTCAAAATCAACCCCCAGGAGTAGGGTGTGGTGGCACAAGCCTTTAATACCAGCATTCAGAGGCAGAGGCAGGTGGATCTCTGAGTTCGAAGCCAGCCTGGTCTATGTCATAAGTGCCAGGACAGCCAGGGCTACAGAGTGAGTCTCTGTCACAAAGGAAATAGAGAAAGAAATTAAATAATACAATGACCCACATGGGTATCACAGGTGATTAGATTCATATGTCACCATAAGACTTCATTCTTGACAGGAAATCCTAGAACAAACAACGCTAGTGTACGGTGACAGGAAGTGACAGGATGCAGGTTGGAGACAGCAAGAAGCATGGGAAAAGCTTTTGGGAAGACAAATTGATCTCTCAACTAGGATGGTAGTAACATGATATGTAGCCCCTGTGCAAACTCACTGAGCTACCTGTCTAAAATCGGCACATTTCATACTACATAAATTATATTTCCATCAACTGCCTTCAGCTTTGACTACTATATACACGCCTCTTCCACCCTTCCACCTCTTTCCTCTTCTATTCCCAGAACCACCACTTCTGGTATGGCACAAACCTTTCATCCCCAGGCAGATAGATCTCTGAGTTCAAGGCTAGCCTGGTCTACAGAATGAGTTCCAGAACAGCCAGGGCTACACAGAGGAAACCAGGTCTCAAACAAACAAAAAGAAACAAGTAAAAAGGTCATAGGTTTCTGCTTCAGTCTCCATCACTGCCTCAGCAGTTTCAATGACACACACCCCCCCCCCCACTTAAAATTCCTTACATGGGGGCTGGGAGAGGCGGCTCAGGGTAAGGAACAGGGGTTATATCCTTCAGAACCACCAGGGGGTTTAATTCCCAGCACCCACGTGGCAGCTCACAACTGTCTATAATTCCAGTTCCAGGGGATCTGACACCTTCACGCAGACACACATACTGACAAAACACAAAGGCATGGAAAAATGATTAAAAAATATAATAAAGTCATTTAAAATTTCTTCTAAGAGGGCTGTTTGGAAAGTGCCTGCCCCACAAGTGTCTGGGACAAGATCTCAACTGCCTGCTTTCCTTCCATGGGCTGCAAAGAGTTTGTTAGAGGAGAAAATGAGGGCAAAGTTGGAGGATGAGGAGAAAAAGGAGAAGAGAAGAGAGGATGGGGTGGGAAAGAGAGCTGGCATCTACTACTTAAAGAAACCCATAGATTCTCTTCTAGAATGCCGGCTACCATCACTCTCCCAGGTCCTCAGTCCTACTCCCTGACTGACACACCAGGCGCCCTCCTCCCTCTCTTCCCGACAGCAGTGGCAGAGGCATAACAGCTAGGCACGGGCTTTCACGTGGAAGTACTGCGTCTGTATTGTGACATCTGGGCCTTTATTGTTGCTCCCATTTTGATGGTTTGCCACACAAAGCAAACCAAGTTACCGAAAACCGGGTCGTGTTGGTACACTTCAATTTTCCCAGCAAGAACCATTCACATACACTAAGTAAGCCTTCTGTATGTCGGCTGAACCCAGTTTTTCCAGGGGTCACTCTCCACAGCTATTTACTCAGTGAGCAATACCACTGTTCATACATCTTAAACCTCTCGACTTCAGGAATGCCCTTTCTTAACCCCCTCGGAGACCTGTACCTTAGTACCCTAAAGTAAGATTACAGGTAAATAAATACCTGCAATCCAGAGCTCAGAGGCTGTGTGACAGGAAGATCAGGAGACCAGCTAAGGATACACAGCAGATTCTATGCCAAAAATAAAAAGACAAAAGACTACTACTTTCTTTTCTTTTTTTCTTTCTTTTTTTGTTTTTAAAGACAGAATCTCTCTAAGTAGCACTGGCTGGCTATTCAGACCAAATTGGCCTCAGACTCAGAGATATGCCTCCAAGTATTGAGATGAAAAAGGCATGTGGCACCGCGGACAGCAAGACAGATGCAATTCAGCTCTAGGTATGACCATGACATCCCTTCCCATTCTGCTACAATGTCACTGTGCAGTTTAATTAACTATGGTCTATTAGCAGAGGAGAGATGGCTCGGAAGCTAAGACCATTTGTTGTTCTTGTGCAGGGAAGTGGGGTTGCAGCACCCACAAGGCAGTGCACAATCATACTTTTTTTTGCTTTGCTTTTATTTTGTTTTGTTTTGTTTTGTTTTGTTTTTTGAGACAGTTTTTCTCTGCGTAGCCTTGGCTGTCCTAGAACTTGCTCTGTAAAACAGGCTGGCCTCAAACTCAGAGAGATCCACTGGACTCTGCTTCCTGAGTGCTGGGATTAAAGGCAGTTGCCACCACTCACAATCATTCTTAACTCCCATTTCCAGAGGATTCATGAAGCCTCTTCTGATCTCTGCAGGCACCAAACACACAATGCAGCGCATATACATATACACAGGCAAAACACTCATACACATAAAATAAGTAAGTTTTAATAAACAAATAGTCTGTTTCATATTTATTGTCTCTCCACTGCTCGACGGTAACTATAGACACCTAGAGCCCTATAGGTAAGCAGAGGTAGTCTCTTGCCTTGAGCTTCAAGCATGTTCTTACTCCTATCTGTCTTCGGTTCTACTACCAAAGGCAATGACATGAGCCTGTCAGTTTCAGCCACTGCACCCTGCTCCTCTCTCACTGCCATCTGTGAGACAGATGACACAGGTTCACCCATTGATCGCCAAACAGGTCCCTGACAGCTTAAAGACAGCACTGTACACGTGGTCACCATTGGCATATGCATCCCAAGCCTTTAATCCACTCCATGCCAGCCTTCTCTGTGAACCGTCACTAACTCTCAAGCCTTTTTAACAGCAGAAAGGTCTCGACATTTATCTCTAAGTCCCTCAGAAGCCACCAGGAATCTTAGGAACAGTAACAACTCCTGGGGACTTGTCACACACCACAGGCCAGTGGGGCTTCATAATGCCCCATCCTGCCTCCTGTTTCTTTCCAAGTCCCTTAAACAGGCCATCTTCAAAGCAAACTATTCATCAGGCCCCCAGGTAAGACCCGGAGGACAAAGTCCAAAAAGGCATGTGCTCGTGACTGTTCACGCCCTCATAGATTTGGGACTGGAACAGCTTTCTGGAAGCCAGAGGCCATTGCCAAGATCTTCTTACTCCAAATCTATATTCACATCACTCTTTCCACTGCAACGCCCACCCCTTTTTATGACCATCTGAGTTACAGACCTAG
This sequence comes from Rhabdomys pumilio, assembly GCA_030674055.1. Taxonomy (NCBI): domain Eukaryota; kingdom Metazoa; phylum Chordata; class Mammalia; order Rodentia; family Muridae; genus Rhabdomys; species Rhabdomys pumilio. The sequence goes on along the minus strand of JANHMN010000015.1, from coordinate 17,183,611 downwards.
TTACAGTGTTTCCCCAGAAAGAAAGCACTCCCCCAAGTACCTCACCTATGGCTAGCGATTGTCATCAGCCTTTGTGACCCCCACCTCTGATAAACTTGGTTCCCTATATGGAAGCCCAAATCAGCCCAGGTATGGGGAAGGGGCCCTTTGCTCCTCCAAGGGGCAAGTCTTTCCAGCTGACCACATTACCTCCACGACAGTAGCCCACCCTGTTTCCCCAGCTCATGGGTCCAGCCGACCCTCGGCCTGTTGTCTTACCTTGTTCGGGCAAAGTTGGGGCTGGCCTGGCAGTGCAGAGAGAGGCTGTGACCAGCACAGCCCAGAAGAGGAGGCACCTCCAGCCCCACATCCCAGTTCTGCAGTTAGAGGTTGGTAACAAGGCTCGGCACCTCCATGGATACTCCACCGCAAGCGAGATCTGCCTTTGCAAGCTGAGTCTGGGGAAAGAAACAATAGCTGTCATAGTAGTTGGGGAGGAGAGGGGAATAAAGAAAGCGCATCATGTCCACGTCAACCTGCCTGGAAGGCGAAGACTGCTGTTGCTGCTTCTTTAAATTAATTTATTTTTATATATTACATCCTGACCCCAATTTCCCCTCCCCACCCACTCCTCTGGTTCTCCTCAGAAATGGGCAGGCCTCCCAGGGATATCAACCAGACATGACATATCACGCAATGCAATAAGACTAGGCACCTCCGGGCTGGAGAGATGACTCAGTAATCTGACTGCTCCTCCAGAGGTCCTGAGTTCAATTCCCAGCAACCACATGGTGTGGCTCACAACCATCTGTAATGGGATTTGATACTCTCTTCTGGTGTGGTTGAATACACACATACAGAAATACTCACATACATAAAATAAATAAATAAATCTTTAAAAAAAAAAAAGACTAGGCAGCTTCCTCTCATATTCAGGCTGGACAAGAAAACCCAGTAGGAGGACAAGGGTCCCAAAAGCAAGTAGAAGCATCAGAAACAGCCTCCACTCCCTCTGTCAGGAATTCCAACGTAACACAGCTACACAACTGTAACATACATGCAGAGGGCTTAAGTCAGACCACGCAGGCTCTCTCAATGTCAGTTCAGTCTCTGTGAGTCCCTGTGAGCCTTGGTTGTTACTGTGGGGTTCTTGTGGGGTTCTTGACCCCTCTGGGTCTTACAATCCCAGAAGGATGCTTCTTAGGGTGCAGAGAGAATTGAGCCTATTCCAACAATGAATCAAGGGTATCAGGTCTTAATTAGGCTTAAATCCATAATGTGGCTTGTTCCCCAATGGGCACTTTTGAGAGGTGAAGAGTCCTTTGAGAGACAGACCCTCCTGAGAGGTTTTAAGTCAGCTGGGGACATGCCCTTGAAATGGAAGATTACAGAGAACCAGTCTCACACCCATCCTCACCCTTTCTGTTCCTGGCCACAAGTGAATGGGGTTTCTCCGATTTAAAGAGAGCTCTGCAGACTTGCCTTCATCCCACCATGAGGTGTGCTAGCAACGGTCAACCTCAGACTGAAACCCACAAAACGGAGAGTTAAATAAACCTTTTCTCTCTTTAACTTGATGCCCTCGGCTACTTTGTTAGAGTGTTGGGAAGCTGGATTCTACCCTTCCATTCTATAACAATGTTCTCAGTACAGACTAAGTGCCAAGTTGGCTGGGACTGTCACCATGATGCTCTTAGAGATAAAAGCCTCGCTTATCTATGAAAGGAAGGGAAGGACCGCTTGAGCCATATTGTGATCAAGGACTTGAGAAAAACATTGTGCAGTTTCGGGTCCCAAACACTTCCGATGTGAGTTATGTAGACATGGCCAAGTCCAAAACACACCACATACAAGCAGTCTCCAGAAATGGCATCAAGTGTGGAGGGGCGCTCCTGTAGTCCCAGCATTTGGGAGGCAGAGGCAAGGGGATCTCTGAGTCTGAGGCCTGCCTGGTCTACAGAAAGGTCCAGAAGAGCCAAGGATACACAGAGAAACCAAACCCTGTCTCAATACCACCCCCTCCCCCGCCTCAAAGAAACCCGAGTCACAAAGATATGAACCTCTTAAGATGCAGGCAAGCAACACAGAAGCAGCAAATGGCCACGCTGAAGCCATTAAGGTCCTTCTGAAGCCTAAGGAGGTTAAGACCAAGATGTCAAAGAGTCTCTACCACGGGTAGGCAGACTTGCTTTTATTGCCCCCCAAGCTCAGGAACTGGATTCGAGGCTACACTGCCAAGGGTTGCAGACTGTACCAACCAAAGGCTAAGGACCAAGCAAAGCCGAGACTGCAGCAACTCAGGGTCCCAGGGGTGTCTAGGCCCCCTGAGGCTCTCAAAGTGAAGGCCTTTCTCAACATGAAGCAGACAGGCCAGTGTGACCCACCCCCTCCTCACTCAACCCCTGCCATATACTTTGTAGATGGTTGTTGTAATGTGCAAATTAAAAATAAAACAATAACGAGAGAGAGAGAGAGAGAGAGAGAGAGAGAGAGCCTTGTTTAAGTATTACACAACCATTGTAAAGGACAGGAATCTGCTGACTTCCTGACACGAGACTTCATTCCATCAGGGACAAACCAATCCCTTTGGTAAAGAGTAAATAGAAAGATAAAGAGTGGGGTCACAAGTCAAGAAACAGAAGGTACTCCAGACCGACCTCAGTGGGCAGGTAACTAAAGGAGAGATGGTGCATCGCATTAACCCCACCATTCTGGAGGCAGGCAGATCTCAGTGAATAAGGCTAGCCTGGTCTACACAGTGAGTTCCAGGACAGACAGACAGAAAAAAGGAGGGGGAGAGAGAAGGAAAAGAAGAGGAGAGAGAAAGACAGAGAGAGAAAAAGAGAGAGAGAGAGAGAGAGAGAGAGAGAGAGAAGGGAAGAAGGGAGGGAAGAAGGGAGAGAAAGGAAGAAATAGGGGGTTAAGTACTAGTTCACAGCTTCAGGTCACATGGAATATAGAGACCGTATAAACCACTTTTTTTTTTTTGCACCAGAGATGAAATCCAGGGCCTTTCACAAGCAAGTGTTCTACTGCAGAGATCCATTCCCTGGTCTCCAGGGTCTTTCTTTTTGCCCCTAAAATGAGAAGAATCCCAAAACCTCCAGTCACATCAGCCTTGCTTCCAGAGAACACATGGGACACCATTACTTGAAGGCAGGCAGAGCAGGACACTGTGAGGTGGATCTAGCTGTCACTGGGTGGTGACGCTGACATCTGACAGCAAAGAGTGGCAATGTCAGGGTGAAGTGGGAAAGGAAAGCACAGTCAGGAGCCGGTGCAGAGGCTGACGCAGACCTAGCTAAAGCAGAGGATTCTGCAAACCCTGACCCATCTCGAGTTTGTGATGGTAATTTTTTGGTATTGTAAATGTTTTATGTATTACTGCTGGGGGCAGGGTGACTGTGTCTCAGCACACATGCAAAAGTCAGAGGACAACTCCACGGAGTCAGTTCTTTCTGTCTACCTTTAATACCAGGACTGAGCCATCTCACTGGCTCTGTGGTGGTAACATTTAAAACGACTTCTGAGGGTCCTAAGGATGAGATGACAAGTGGGGAGAACTGGCTGGCCCCTGTGTATAGAGGTGACCGTCTCCTGTCTCCCAGGTATTTTCTGTCCTCGATGCTCCAGGAAACCATAGAAGCTGTTCAGAGAATCTGCTCCCAGAATGTGTCCTAATGTGGTGTTACAGCCCTGCCTCCCCCTGAGCCAGGAAAGGCCCCTCTCTAGCCAGTCAATCCTGGCTGGCAAAAACAAAAACAAAAAAAAAAAAAACAAAAAAAAAACAAAAAAAAAAAGAAAGAAAGAAAGAAAAAGAAAAAGAAAAAAAGAAAAAAAATTGTTGGCCAGCAGATTATGTGTGTACTACCACTAACTGTCTCCAAAGGCTTACTAAAAAAATTTAATAATTTTAAACCAAGTGAAGTAAATATTTCTTCTTTGTTTTTTTTTTTTTCTTCTGAATTTGGGAAAAGGATTAGAAATGGAAGGAATATTTATTGAGTATTCTGTGGGCCTTGCATGAGTAAAATACATTTATAACCATAAAACTTCCTTTATTCCTCCTGCTCTACCTCTAAGGATAGTACTGGTCTCTGCTAAGAGATAAAGAAACTTGGGGTGGGGGGCGAGGATTAGGGATCCAAGAGCTTAAGTACTTTGCCCAAAGAAATGGAGCTATTGGTAACACTAGAACTTGATCGCCCAGGTTTGGGGGACATTAATTCAAGATGGGAGAACGCAAATAATTTCACCACACCTAAATGGGATACAGCTCAGAGGAGAAATCATTGCCTAGCCTGCAAGAGGCCCTGAGTTCATCCCCAACACAGGAAATTCAAAAATAAAAACCAGCCCTCCATCTGATGCAGGCAGACACAGGTGGATTCCCATACACTAGAGAAACCAAGAGGATAGATAAAGAGAAATCCATGCTGGAAATGACAAATTCCTTGTTCTCTGTTCCTTTGGTGGACAGAAAGACCTTTAGAGACAAATCACTCAAGCCCTTCAGGACCCAGGGTCAGGCACAGTCTCAGACCTGAAGATACTCTAAACCCATACCTCAGATCCCAAAGACAAATCTAATCAGTATAGATAGGTCTGTTATCCACAAAGTACACTGAACAACAAAACCCTGAGTCCCATGGTAACCCTGAGTACTAAGTCTTTAGTATCAACAAAGGGTGGGTAGGAGGAGCTGGTGTCACTGTGAGATGACTGATTAGACTGCAGCAGACCGAAGCTTCCACCTGTCACTCTGTCCCCTGAGACGGCTGCCCACCTACCTCTTCCAAGGTGTGGGCTGGCTACACACACTTCCTTTCATCCCTGGTGATGAATGCTCTTCAGACACCTGAGACTATTCTGAGAGTATTCTGGCACCTTCCCCCGACTCATGTCTAAAACTGGTACAAGAGTTCCTCCTGCCTCCCCCTTTTCTATCCTCTAGGCCTCAAATTCCACAACAAAGATGCTATAAGACACTTGGCCTCCTGGTACCAACGTCGGTAATGAAAAGGTTACCGGGCACATGTAAAGCAAGGCTCCGCACATCTGCAGAACACAAGGTGGCACAAACCTCGAATCCAAACTCGATCGGGAATCCTAGAGACTGGCCCCTTGTCCCTTAGGAATCAACTCAGTCCTCTACTGCCTGACAAGTGTGACCCATAACCGGCTGTACAGAGGTTTCCCTGTAGTGCTACATCTGCCCCGCATAAGTCCCTCCACTCTCAGCTGAGGCTCCCAGATTCCAAAACCCAATCTGCTTAGAAGAGGTCTTCAGTGAAGGGCAATGAGATCATATGACCTCAGTTTTCATACTTGTGGGAAGGCTAAACTATTTGTCCTGACAACATCCGGGTGGTTACAAGGACCAAACGGACAGTGTGAACGGAAATGAGAGGGTCCCTTTCAAAGAACTTACAGAACGGGAGCTTCAAGGTATATACTGGGAAGTCAGGGCTTGGAGCACTCAGCCTTGTACCTCAATTCTAAAGGTCTAGAGAGTCTACTAACATCAGATCTCTTTGTCTAAAATGATGCAAGAAACCTAGCTGGTGCTCCCAGGGCCAAGTATCTGTCACGGTCTCTTTTTCCCCCTCATCTTCCTCTTTTGTTTTGTTTTTTTGTTTTTGTTTTTTGTTTGTTTTGTTTTGTTTTTGTTTTTTTCTGAGACAGAGTTTTCTCTGTGTAGTCCAGGTTATCCTAAAACTCACTCTGTAGATCTGGCTGACCTTGAACTCAAGAGATCCACCTGCCTCTGCCTCCCAAGTGCTGGGGTAAAAGGTGTCACCATATCCACCTTCTCATCTTCCTCTTAAAGAGTTTCTTTGTGCGTGTGTGTCGTTACTGTGTGCCTTAAGTGTATGTGTACCCCAAGAGTCAAGGAGAGAAGATGTGTGTGTGTGTGTGTGTGTGTGTGTGTGTGTGTGTGTGTGTGTATGATAACTGTGTGCCATAAGTGTATGTATACCCAAGGAGTCAAGGAGAGAGGGCGTTATATTCCCTGGTATAAAGTAACTATGTATACCCAAGGAGTCAAGGAGAGAGGGCGTCATATTCCCTGGTATAAAGTAACAGGAGGTTATAAACCACTTGATGTTGGTCCTGGGAAAGGAACCCTGGTTTTCCTGAGGGACAGTGAGAACTTTTAACAGCTAAGCCATCTCTTCAGCCCTTAGGTCTTCATCTCCCTGTTCTCTAGAGAAATCAGTCAATAGATACTTTTATTCATGACACTGCCACCATGGAACAGTTCCCTACCCTGGGCATTGGTTCCCAGCTGATGGAGACCTGAACGTTTGTCTTCCCATGTCACAGGTGGATTGCATGTACACATGTTCACATGGGTACACATGGCCAGTACAGTGAAGAACCTGCTCTCTATAGTACTGGGCTAACAGAAAAAATAATAGTAAATTCATTTATTTTATGTGTATAGCAGTTTTGCCTGTTTGTATGTCTGTGCCTGGAGACCGGAAGAGAGCATCATATCCTGCTGAAACTGGAATTACAGATTGTGAGCCACCACGTGGGGGTGCTGGGAACCGAGCCCAGATTCTCTGAAAGAGCAGCCAATGCTCTTAACCACTGAGCCGTCTCTCCAGACCCCAAACTCCTTGTATTCTGAGTCTCTCCTGGACAACACTCACCTACAGGACACAAGCTTCCTCCCTTCCCACAGGTATTTCCTACTCTCCATTCTCTCAGCCCTAACACTCTAGACCTAGTTGGCAAATCTGGTGGCTCTGGGACACACTGCAGCTGTTGAGCTATTGAAATATGGCTTCTGCCAACTGGGGTGCATGAGGAGTGAAAAACAGAATGCGGCCATCAACATGTAGCCGGAAAAAAAAAATGTAAAATATCTTTTTCTTTTTAAATATTGGGACCAGATACAATAGCATGCTTGAAGCTATCGGTTCAACTGAATTGCCAGCGCTTCCAAGTTTTTGTATTGATTTCATGTAAAAGGATATTTTAGAAATAGCAATATGATAGAAATAAGACCTAATATAAATACAATGTATTTTTAAAATCTATACAAATACATTTAAAGTAGATTTCACCTGTATCTTCTGATATACTTTCAAATGAGTATACTACTGCCCTGAAATTTAAGGAGGCTCCCATTGTATTTAGGGGTCTGTGCCAGTGTCCCTCTTACAATTAGGTCCCCACAATTAGGTCAGGTCTGACCTAATCAATGAACCCCATCTTACAAAGCCCCGCTTCCACACGCCTTCAGCCCAGTCCTCTGATTTCCCAATAAATAACCAGTCCTTCTCCCACGGTGCTTCCATCAACTCATCAACTTACTGGACAGGCTCCTCATGTTTCCCTCCTTCTTCTCTCCCCAAGCGTGCTGGCTAGTTTTAGGTCAACTTGACACAACCTAGAGTTATTTTGGAAGAGGGAACTTCAACTGAGAAAAATGCCCCACCAGAGTGGCTTGTGGGCAAGTCCACAGAATATTTGCTTGATTGACAACTGACATGGTCGGGCCCAGCTCACTGTGTACAGTGCCATCCCTGGGTGAGTGGTCCTTAGAGCTAAAAGAAAGCAGACTGAGCATGCCATGGAGAGCAAGCCAGTCAGCAGCATTCCTCTGTGGCTCTATCAGTCCCTGGTTCCCCGGTCCTGCCCTGCTTGAATCCCTGCCCTGCCTTCCCTCAGCAATGGGCAGTAACCTGGAAGGGTAAGATGAAATAGAAATAAACCCTTTCCTCCCCAAGTTGCTTTTTGGTCATGGTGTTTCATGACCAAAGATGGGGTTCATTGATTAGGTCAGACCTGACCTAATTGTGGGGACCTAATTGTAAGAGGCACACTGGCACAGACCCCCAAATACAATGGGAGCCTCCTTAAATTTCAGGGCAGTAGTATCCTCATTTGTTTCATTTCCAGCAACAGAAACTCAAAGACACCATAAAACCTGTGGCTTCTGTGAAGCAGTATTGGTGCCTACCCCCAGCCCTCAGCCTAGGAGGTGGGGGCATACACAGGAGACGGGGCATCTATGTAAGGTGGAATAAAAGGCAAGTGAGCCTGAGAAGACACAAACCCAGGCCCAGGACCCTCTTTGTGAAATGTCTGGAATCTTCCACATTTCAGATTTAGAAGTTGTCTGGATCTCAAAACATTTAGATAGGCTTTGCCAGTAAGATCCAAATGTGAGATCCCATACATCTTAGAGTCTGAAATTCTTTGACTGCCAACAGGACATGTGCTTCTGGAGTCCAGGTTCTCAAGCTGTATGTATGCTTCAAGAAAAACAGACTTTGGGGGAGGGGGGGGGGAGGAGGCACAGTCAATTCTCCACGTTAACCACCCACGATACCAACAGAGTAATAGTCTAAACATATTGAGGTCCCAGATTTGAGGACTATGATACATAAATATGACTCTCTTTAGATAAAAATAAGACTTATTAAACAATAGAGGTAACTTTTCCCCTCACAGCGCTTTAATAAACATTTTTAAACACTAGGGGTAGTTTTGTTCACAAAATTCTAACTCGAACAAAAGAAATGCTAATTGTGGAGCTGGAGACAACTCAGCTCGCTGCTGTGGCTGAAGACCATCATTCAGTACTGAGTTGGGGGCACAAGTTCACACTCACATTCGGACACATACACACACATATAGATAAAAATGAAATAAAAAGAAATGCAATGCTTGCATGTTTTATGAAGAAGTTCGGTTTATTAAAAATATTTTAAGCGTAAGGATTAAAAGAAGGAAACAGGCTTTCAGAAAGAAAGACACACCCAAGATTGCAGAAGTGGATTTCTCTAAAAGATAGTGCCCTAGCTTATTTTGCATCTCTGTTACAAAGTATCCACACTGGGGAAAAAAAAAAGTATCCAAATGATTGGCAACAGGGCTTAGGGTTTAGCTCAGTAGTGAAACTATTTTCCTAAGCAAGTGCAAATGCCCTGGGTTCAATCACCAACACTACTGAGACAAAACAAACGTGTGTGTGTGTGTGTGTGTGTGTGTGTGTGTGTGTGTGTGTGTGTGTATTCACATATATGAAAAGTATCTAAATGTCTTCTACCTTGAAAAATTAGTGGCCAGGCAGTGGTGGCGCATGCCTTTAATCCCAGCACTTGGGAGACAGAGGCAGGCAGATTTCTGAGTTCAAGGCCAGCCTGGTCTACAGAGTGAGTTCCAGGACAACCAAGGCAACACAGAGAAACCCTGTCTCGAAAAACCAAAAAGAAAAAAAAGAAAAGAAAAGAAAAGAAAAATTTGTAATTGTTGTCTGAGAGCATGGAGCGTATGGAGCGTGTCTACTACCTCATACTCAGGAAGCTGGGGCAGGAGCATCTCAAGCTGCTGGCCTTGAGGGCTATGAAAACCAGACTCAAAAAGCAAAGAAACAGGACCGGAGAGATGGCTCAACAGTTAGGAGTACCTGCTGCTCCTCAAGATGAGCAGGGTCGAGTTCCCAGCAACACCAGGTGGCTCGCAACCACTTCCAACTCTAGCTTCAGGGGATCTAACACCGCCTTCTAAGTGCATCAGGAACCAGAAATGTATGTGGCCCACATTCATACAGGTAGACAAAACACTCATACACTTAAAATAAGCAAATCTAAAAAACAAAAAAATGTAACAAAACAACAAAAAACAGTAACAAGAACACAGCAAGTGAAACAAAGGCTTAGCTGCTGAAGACAGGACATAGGAGCAGAGTCCAGTGCTACCATATTCTTGGAATTCCTTACCCAGGTGGACACTATTTAAATTTCCAAGCTTGGGGGTTAGTGGGTAGGGCTTCTTTCTTCCTGGTACTAAGTAAAGAATTCCTATTTAAGGCCAATGCAAACTTGGTGGGGGGGTGGGGGGTGGCAAGATCTTATTCCATATGAGGCATTTAATCCCTCTGGAAACACCAGCACCTTTTCTAAAGATCCACATCTGGACTCCCGGGTGCATTCGACCCTTTCCAGAGTCCTGGAAAAGAGAAATGCAAGACCAACTTCCCAAGAGGAAATTACACTCCTCTCAATCGACAGGAGCGTGGCTTTTCAGAACAAGACATCACAGTCAATTAGACTTCCTCCTGCAGCTCAGGCCCAGACTTTCCAGGAAGAAAACAGGGTCCTCACGAGTTCCACACCAGCTTCAAACTCAGCATGCAGCATGACCTTGACCTGTGGCCCTTCATACTTTTACCCAGAGGGCTGGGTGTCATCAAGGATGACAGATGTTACCAGATTTCCTAGGATGCTCTTCAACAGCCATTTTGATCAAAGAGATTACAAAAATTAGAGGCAAGAAAAGGGCCCTTAGGGCCACCAAGACAAGCTCAGCAGGTAAAGGGGGGACTGCGGCTAAACTTGATTCAGGTCTCTTAGACCCAACTCATATAGTAGGGGAGGACCAAGTTCTTTTCTATTTTATTTTATATTACACACATATACATGTGTGTGTGGATATGCACATGCCAGTGCTGGTGTCTTCAGAGACAGTACATTTCCTGTGAACTGCCTGACATGCATGCTGGGAATTGAACCTAGGTCCTCTGAAAGAGCAACCAGTGCTTTTAAAGGCTGAGCTCCTTCAATCTATTCTCTGATCTCCACTGGAGCACTGGAGCACCCAGAAAACAAATGAGTGATAAATGTAATTTTAATAATAAAAAAATAAACGTGAAATCAAAAAAAAAAAAAAAAAAAAGCATTCAGAGATACTAGTTGCTAAGCCCCAAGTTCACATGAACAAAGCATTTAAGAGTCATGCATGGGGCCAGTATCACAAACCAGCAAAGAGAGAATAGTTAACAGTGAAGTCCACAGATTGTCTTGGTCTCCAAGGTTGGTGTCTGCCTAGGCAATGCTCCATTCAATTTTCTCATCTGGAGTCCGCTCTGAAGAAAGCTAGCTGGGGTTTAGGGTGTTTGTATGCATTCTAATTCTCTCCCATGAGGAGACAGTGATAAGTGTGATGTTCCTCTGTTCCTTCTGTCCTTTTGCTCCACTTGCTATCCAAAGGATACATTGCTTCATGGCCTGAGGCCAAGCTTATATATTATCTTAAAGCTGTATACCATGGAATCAAGGGAAGGAATGGCCATGCTCATCCAACCTCCCATTGTGAAAACCTCTGAAACTCATATTGGAGATACACACTCAATCCACTGCCCTTCATCGAAAAGCTGAGGCTCAGCTATGACTAAGAGTAAACGTAACATATTTCAAGTAGCTTGTCGCTGATGAAGTGCTGGAACCAAGCCCCAGACAGCAACTTGGTCCCCAAACACCCAGTGCTCTGGGGTCAGCTGGGTCCCCAGAGTGTGTCTCAACTGGGGAAATATGTAAACAAGCCATTAGGGAGAGAGGCAAGCCATCAGCACAGTTGGCGGGTATTAGCCGAGCTTGTTGGCCTTAGGTCACTGAAAGGAAGAGACACCACCCCAGCGTGGGGGTAATTGGCTAGACCGTGGCCGGTCCCAGGGGCCAGCTACTTAGCTTTAAAACAAGCCCCAGAGAGGAAACCCGGAGCCTGGCCAAGGGAGGAAGGTGGCCACTTTTCTGCTCAACCATCTCGGGGCAATGGTTCTACAATTTAGATACTATTCCAAAAAAAGCAATAGTCCGGAGGTGCGAAGACCAGAGAGCACATCTGGGGAGGAAACAGTCACCTTAATTACCATGTCTAGAGAAAGTGCGATTTCATTACAGCCTCCAAAACTACCGCCCTAAGAAGGAAACCAGAGAAGTGTTTTCAATTTAAAAGACTGGAAAGGCTGAGAGGCATCAGCCCACTATACCCACCCAGCCTCTAACTTTGGACCCTTCGGGACCCTTCGGATGCGTCGTTGCCCCCCTCCTTCAAAAGAGTGGACATTCCATCCTTGTCCCTGCAGTCATTGTTTAAACGGCAAAACCCACTCCATTTTAAGCTTCTGAGGGCTGCAACCCAGGAAACTCACTGAAAACACAAGGTGTCTCTGGCAGTTACAGCACCGGGTGCTGCACCCTACTCACCCAAACCGAGGACAGAACCCCGAGAGGAACTTGGATTCGTGGCAATAGGTGGGCCCACGGTGCCCACACTAGACAAACGCTCCAACTATAATTAAAGGGAGAGACGATACTTGGTTCCAGTACACGTCAGGGCCAATTTTGGCCCAGACCCACCGACGAAGGCCACCTCTAGTAAGCAAGCGGCTCCCAAGAGGGTCCAGAGATTCTTAAACACAGCCTCACCTCGCCCACCATCGTCAGCCACCAGCAAGAGAGTGAAGGAATCCAAAAATCACTTGCGATGTATAACTTTCTTTTCTCTTCCAATCCCAAAGCCTCCTCTCCACGTCTCAAGAAAATTTTAAGGGGTGGTGGTGGTGGTGGTGGTGGCGGTAAAGACTAGTCCAAGAATCTCAGTTTTAATTTAGGAGGGGGATGGGAGGAAGAGGGATGTTTAATAATGTGGCTGCGGTGTACCAGTGTAGGGTGAAACGGAACCAGATGCGGCAGCTACATCTGGGAAATGGGGGGTGGGGTGGGGGAGAAAAACGCCGTCGAAATGCTTTGCAAATGAGTTAATAGCTTCTAGGCCCAGAAAAAGAGAACCCTCTCCTGCACTCCCAAGGTGTCCAGCTGCCTCACTGGGGGTAAATGTCTATTACAAAGCTCACCTATTAAAAAAAAAAAAAGTCAGTAAATTCCTCCAAAAATGTGAGTAGTAGGTTGTCTTCACCCCGCCGGAGACACCACAAGAGGAAACGCAGGAAGCGCGGAAAGGGGGTCTGGGCCAGAAAAGCAACAAGCAGGCAGAAGAGGGCTCCGCACCGGACAAGCTCACAACGTTTCCTCCACTTCCCAGAACGATCCAGACCCTGAGAGCCCCCTCCCCTTCTCCAGACGCCTTCAAGAGTCCTCTAGGTCTAAGACAAAATAGAACATCACCACCATCACCCCTCAAAAGGGGGAATCTTTGCTCGTTCTCCGCTAAAACCGATTCAGCCATTTGGTGACGACACCTCTTTCAAACCTATTCCAAGACAAGCTAGCCTTCCCCGCCACTTCCTTTCCTCCTCAACCCCCCAACCTGGACCCCAGACTTGCCCGGAGGTGGAAAAACACTTGAAAAAGATCCCAGATGTGGGGTGTTGAGTCCAAAGCCACCGAGTGAATCGGGGTGAATCCTCAAGAGGATCAAAAGATGATGTGGATGTGTACACACACACACACACACACACACACACACACACACACACACACCGTCCACCTCCCAGCCCACTCCCGCCCTCCTCCCCAGTAGGGAACACACGGCTTCCGCCGCCTTCTCCTGGTCAGGGAGGGTCGGGGTCTGGACTCGGAGCGCAGCAGACGCCTCGCCAGCTCCAGAGCGCGAGTTTGGCGGAAAAGTTGGGCAGCGGGCAGCAGCAGCGGGCCCCGAGCGCGGGGAGGGGGCGCGGGCAGCGACGCTGGCTGAGGGAGGAGGGACAGGGGCGCCAGGGAGGGAGCGGAGCCGGAGGGGGGGTCGGAGGAGGGAGGCGCGGGCTGCGACTGGCGAAGCGCTGGGGCCGCTCGGGACGCCCAGCCAGCCGGCTCTGCGGGCGCCGGCGACTCTTACCTCACTTGGCGCTGCGGTCCCGCCTCTGGAGAGCTCGCCGTGGCGCGGCGGGTGTCTGTGTCTTGCGCTCCGGCCTCTCGTCCCCGGGCTCCGTTCAGATCCTGGTGGGGTCTCGAGAGCTCCGCGGCCGAGGCACGACTCCCGGCGGCACTCGGAGCCGGGCGCCTCCAGCCCGGGCGGGAACAATGGAGCCGAAGCTGGTGCCCCGGAGGCGGGGCGGGGGGGAGGGCTCGGGTCCGCCGCCGGGGGTCCCCAGATCGTGCGCCCCCCGCTCTCCAGTACGCGGCGGCGGCGGCGGCGTCTCAGGCTTCTGGCAGCCCGAGTTCCATCGCCCCTCCGGGGGCTACGGCGTGCATTGACTGCAGCACGGCTGTGGTGCGCCCCTGGGACCTGAGAAAAGTCCTCGGTCTCCGCTGCTTTTCCAGCTGCGGCGCGCGCTCGCGGCCGGGAAAGGCGAGGTCGCCGCAATGCGCTAAGCACAGTCTGGGTCCAGTCCGGACGTTGCGGCCCCGCTTCCCTGCGCAGCCCGAGTCCTCTGCACGCAGCGGCAGCACCGGCGTTCCGGCTCCCGTTCAGCGCCGCCCGCTGCCGAGAGCCCCGCAAGGGTACCCGCAGGAGCGCTCCGAGCGCTGTGCGCCGGCGAGGCGCGAGGGCTCGCTCTCTCACTCCCACCAGGCGCTAGTCCCACCTCCTCCTCCTCCCCCTGCAAATTGCCTGCTGGGCCTTGTAGTTCTCAAGCCGCAGCCCGGGAGAAACCCGGAGCGTGCAAAACTGCTCAACAGTCTGCCCGAATTTCAGGCCATGGGTAGATCAGCAATTTGGGGATCGCAGCAGAGGATGGGGAGGGGTGGGGGCCTGACTATAGTTTTGAGGCTGTTCTTGGCAACTCGGTTTTTGTGTTTTGGGTTTTTTGTTTTTGTTTTTTTTTAAATCTGTGTGCCTTGGGGTATGATTTTCGTGCTCTAAATCTCAGTTTCCCCGTCTGTAAAAGGGAGATAATCATACATGTGAAGTGGAGGGATAAAGAGGACCCTCACATAGTTCACAATAAGTACGAACTGCTTTATTGATGGATTGGTCAACTTTCTCCTTCAGACCCTTTCCTTGGATCTCAACTTTCCCCAACCACGTAATTTAGGTTTTGTGGTTCACTCTGGAATGGACCCTGCAAATTCTACAGTGCTATTCGTGGTAGCCTCTGAAATCATCAGCTTTCAGGAAGCAATCGAGGAGAGTTTTTTTGTTTTGTTTTTCCGGAGGTGGGGGTGGGGGTAAAGGGTTGTTTGTTTACTTGCTTGCTTGTTTTGTTTTGGTTTTTTTGCCTTAGGAACTAGTCAGAGTCAAACCAGAGCCTCCAAATTATACTATGAACCTCAAAGAAAATCGCTGAAATGCCCTTCCCACCAGACACCTCCACAGAGAGGTTAATCTGTGGTTCTTTAATCCAAAGAGTCCAGTGGACGTGAATCGTGTTGAGAATATTGAAAAATACAATTTTTTTGGTCCGACTTGGACATGAGGAATCCCAACATACTGGTGAAGCATGCTAACAATTCTGAGACAGTGGGTAAGTCTTTACCTAGTTGCAGGTGCTCAAAAGTGATGATATACACCTGTAATCCTAGCATTAGGAAGGTGAGGGATCAGAGGCTTAAGATCATCATTGGCCACATGGGGAGGGAGAAGACAGCCTGTGCTCACAGACAGTGTTTCAAACAAGTTAGACAGATGAGCTGGAGGTGCAGCT
Organism: Rhabdomys pumilio; assembly: GCA_030674055.1. Classification (NCBI taxonomy): domain Eukaryota; kingdom Metazoa; phylum Chordata; class Mammalia; order Rodentia; family Muridae; genus Rhabdomys; species Rhabdomys pumilio. Next base: position 17,168,289 of record JANHMN010000015.1, on the reverse strand, counting down.
TACTGGAAGACAGAGCTTTGATTCCAGCACACTCTAAACCTGATTAGGTGGTCAATACCTGTGGATTTGCTACACAGCAACCGAGGATGGGGGCCACTGCAAATTTTCCTTGTGATTGTGATGTCTAGTTGGGGACCACTGGAAGGGTGGAATATGCCACACTAGGTGTGAATTCCACCACTCAAAGTCTTTGGACACATCATGCATCTGATAAAATCAAGTCTCTCTCTGGGTGTCCCCCATGGGAACCAGATTGAATGAATGTAAGTGTGCCAAAGGGGTCACACATGTAAAAGCTACTGTGAGGAGGACTGTCCTGTTCCCTTGTGAACTGTCAACAGAGTAAGCCGTGACAGCTTGAATACCAAACCATCTGACTCTTCCCTCCACTTTGAAGACTAAGAGTTTCTAAGACAGTTTTCTTTTTTGTTTGTTTGTTTGTTTTTTGAGACAGGGTTTCTCTGTATAGCCTTGGCTGTCCTAGCACTCACTCTGTAGACCAGGCTGGCCTCCAAGTCAGAAATGCGCCTGCCTCTGCCTCCCAAGTGCCAGGATTAAAGGCGTGCACCACCACCGCCCGGCCTAAGACAGTTTTCTATGTGACCACCAGGTAAGAAAATAGTAAGCTACAGAATACTTACTGCAATTGCTTATTTCCAGTGAAGGGTGGGGAAGAAGGGCTATTGATGAGCTTATTGGTTTATTATTGATTTATTGGGTTGTTTTTTTTTGTTTGTTTGTTTTATCTTTGTTTTTAGAGATAGTCTTATGCTGTAGCCCAGGGCATCATATAACTTATTATGTAGCCTTAAACTCAAGGTACTATCCCAACCTTTGCCTCTTGCCTACTGAGACAACAGTTTGTAAGCCACCACCATGCCCAACAAAGCTAGATGTTTAGCTGAGTGGCACGTCCTGTGCTTAGCATATACAAAATGATCAGGATTTAAATTTGGCGGAGGGGCACGGGAGGATACATTTATTGAGTGCCTAAGCAGTAAATATTCAGTAACCATTTATGAACAATAATAATAAACTAAATAAAAACCAGAAATGACTCTGGTATAAGTGAACACCAGCCAATATTTAAGGGTTATTACCCACATAACAATATTCTTGCCCTGTTCAGCCCCTTGGTTTAGTCAGGCCCTAATTATTCTCTCACAGAAGCTACCAAACAGCCTTCTCTGCCTCAGCCCAGTCACCTGAAGGTATTACTGCCTCCTGCTGTATCTACAGATTTGATAGTTAGCATAGTTTTACTAGTTGTCTTTTTTATTTTGTGAGTTTCTCTCCAGCAAGCTTCAGAACTATTCTAGGACAGTGGTCGCATGAATGTATCTCATCTATCTTAAGAGTTTTCTAGACATTTATAGATCTGTTGTTTGGGAAATGGCTCCGTGTGAGAGAGACCTTGGTTACTGAGAAGGTTAGGCTGACTCTATGACAGGCTTTAAATTGACCGTTCAGGAGAGGAGGCTTAAACCTCTGTTTTTAAGAACTGGGTAAGTCCGGGCTAGTCTAGGCCTCAGAAGCTGTTCTGAGACAAGGATAATCTGTCAATAACAGTTTCCAGACCTCCCCAACAACAGTTTCCAGACCTCCCCAACAACACTTTCCAGCCCCCAAGTCCTAGAGATAGAACAAAATAAAAGTCACCCAACCCAGGAATCCATCCCCTGATGCACTTTAAATCAGGCCTGTGAACTCACTTTGTTGCCTATCTTGGTGATGGGAGACCCCAACATACTGGACTTCTGCAGAATAAAACACTCTTTCCGTTTACATACTATTTGAGTCTGGAGTATCATTCTTACAAACCATAGACCCAAAGAAACCTTACCACTTAGGGTAATGGTGGAGAAAGGGAGTCGTGGAAAACACAGAACTGACTACCCAGGGTCAGCTACATGTGTCCATTGTTCCTAAGGACAGAGCACTGCACTTTATCTCAGCAGTTCTGACAAAAATCCTTATTTACTTAGAGACAAGATCTTACTAGGTGGTCAGGCCAACATCAAACTTCAAACTTATACATCAACCTCTCCCAAAGCACTCAGGCCTGTACTCCCAGACCCTTCTAAGACAAGAGGATTTTAACACAGCACTGGGCTGCAAAGCTGGCTCAGTGATCTGCATGTATGCATGCCTAGAGGAAGTTCAGCCTCAGTGTCTCTCTCTCTCTCTCTCTCTCTTTCTCTCCCTCCCCCATGTGTGTTGTGCATAATTAATTAAATAAATATTATAATAATTTTATAATATAGTCTTTTAAAATTTTTCTTTCTTTCTGAAGAACCCGTAGAAAGTACAAGTTGAAGATTGCTGTAACCAGGAAAAAAAGAAAAGAAAAGAAAAGAAAGATCCACGTGCCTATTTGGTGTTGAGGCGCAGAGTTTGACACTGTAAAAAGATTCCTCTACAGTGTTAGGGGAGTGGGAGTAAGAGTAGCCAACATGCTAGTTGTCCACCTGCTCTCCCGGAAACAGCTAGAGAGGCTGGACTGGAGAAGGTGACAGCCCCAGAGGAGACAGTGCACCCAGATCCAGCCAGGGAGCTTGCTTTTTTCCCTACTTGCAGCCTTGCTCCAGGCCGGAGCAGTCCCGCCCTGATCTGGCAGAGCCTCAGCCCCTCTTGGAGCCGTTGCTCCAGGGGCAGCTCGGGGACGCCCGCAGGCCACAGGGTGGGGCGACCGTGGGGGGGGGGGGGGGGGGGGGCCTGGGCTTGCTCGCAGGGTGAGGGCGCCTGGCAGTTGTCTCTCTACCGGGAAACAGAATCTTCCCTCTGAGATAACAAAGAGCTGGGAAGTTCAGGAAAGTCGGTAGGTCGGCAGAGGGGGAGACAAAAGCCCTTGCGCTCCAGGACCAGAGATAACCAGGGGGCCTGCTGCCTCTGGGATCGGTGGGAGGAGGGGAGCGGTGCTGAATACAAGTGGGGGAAACGGAGCTCTCCCCAAAGCCCAGGCTGCCTTCTTTGTTTAGGAACACGGCTGCAGAACCTTCTCTCTGGCTCGGCTGTTCTAGCAGGAAGGCAGGAATTCTATAGAGCCAGGTTGTCTCCGAGCTGTTAACTCAGGAATCAACCGTGCCCACCATGACCGAGCACCCACTTCTGATCCGGCCATCAGTGCTCCCTAGTTTGGAGAGAGGAAGCAGAGGATGGGCTCCCAGGCCTACCAAGCCCAGCCCAGCCTGCTGGAGTCCCTGGAAAGCTGGGAACTAGCCCGACTAGCTGAGAGAGCCGTCTCAGGAGGGGGATGCAAGAGCATCAAACTGCTTTGGCTCTCCGTTAAAAAGTGGCTGGTTCACAGGCCCTGGGTAGCAGGTGGGCTGCTTGTGCCTTTTGCCCCAGGCTCCTGGAGTTAGGGACAGCAGCCAGTTACCATCTGGCCGCCATTTGGTGACCCCTGGCTGTTCCTAGTGCAGCATCAGGGAGGGAGAGAGGGGGAGAATCTTGTTTGGCATGATGTTTTTGTAAATAACTTTCGGTTCGTTCTGGATGCTGCGAGCGGGAAAGAGAGCTGCCACATTCATTCTTGGAGACCGAAGGACATCTGTGTGTCAGGCTCTGCCTCCAAGAGAACAGATTAGGAAAGGAAGGGATGCCTGAACTTTTGGGAGACGCCAAGCAAGCATGCAGACTTACCTGGAATGGTGAAGGAAAGCAAGCTCTGAAAAACGTGGGAAGATGGGTTAAGTTGACATTAGGTCACTTTTGAGTGTGGGTTCCGGATCTGCCACGCCTTCCTGCCTGTGTGCTTGCCAGGTCCCTTGTCAGTTCCGTTTCCACGCTGGTACCTTGAAGATCCCAAGAGTAATTTCTTAAGACCGTTGAAAGGATTAAATGAGATACTGCAGCAACGCAGCTGGCATAGTGTCTAGCGCACAGTAGGTACAGCATTAAGGCCCAGCCTTTGTTATTCCGTTAGCTCAGGAACTTTGTTTTGGCCCAAGCCATCTCTTTTGGAGCCTACTGTCTATATTCTGAGTGGCTTTACTATCCACTCTCTACCTACACCCCTGTTGAAATTCCTTTCCCCAACACCGGCAGCGGCGGCGGCAGAAAAGGATCTTTTCCACACTTGCCGCCCCTTCCTTTTGGCACCCCAAGATAAGCAGCCCCCTTTGTGACAGGTTTAGCTGTGAAACCAGAAGAAAACAAAAGCATGTATGGAAGAGGAGGTTTACACAAACCTCAGCAACGCTGTACAAACTTGGTCTCTGGTTTTCTACCTCCCTTTAGAGTGCTCTCTGAAGGCAGGTTGGCCTTTTGTCCTCTTTTATTTCTTCAGGACTCTCCAAAGTTTCCCTTCCTCTAACTTACAAACCTTTCCCAGTTAAAGCCAACAATTCATCCAAGGCCAAGAGACAAGAGAGGTGACAGAGCAAACAATTTGCATTTCTGAGAAGCCCTGGGGGGGGGCGGGGGGGGGGGGGTTGGATGAGTTCTAAGGCTTCTGCCCAGGGACAAAGATCAAAGTTTCAGGCTTAGACTGAAACACTTGGGGATTGAACTTTGAAGTGGATTCCATCTGAGTTGCAAACAATTTCTGCTAGGTGGTTGAGAACTTTCGGTGATATTGGGAGAGGTGGAACTAAAGAGGAGAACTTAAAAGCAGGAGCTGAAGAAAAATCAGATGCAGGAGAGTGTTTGCTTAGCATGCACATAACCTTGGGTTTCATCTAGGGTGCTACAGAAAGAAAGGAGCCCTAACACTCCAGGCATGCAGGTAGTAGTCCAGGGTCATTCTCCTTCCTTCGTGAGTTTGAGGACAGCAAGAAGTCCTGTCTTTAAGAAGGGGGAGAAAAGAAGAAATAAGAAAGTAAAAACAAAACAAAAACATCTGCCTCCAGTAATCTTTTCCTATGAGATTAATACACAGATGTTTTTACATACACATGGATTAGATATACTATACTTACATAGATATTTATATGAGTGTCTGTATTTTCTTAACACAAGATTATAGTCACACTATGAAGCATCGTGTTTATTCCCTTCCAATTAGGTAATAATTAATGATCTTTCTTATTCCTTTTTTAAAAGGATATTTATTTATTTATTTATTTACTTATTTAGTGTGTGTGTGTGTGTGTGTGTGTGTGTGGCAGAAGTGGGTGTTAGACCCCTTGATCTGGGCTATCAGGAGGTTGTGAGCTGCCTGACAGGGTGCTGGAAACAGAACCTGGCTCCTCTGAAGAAGGATGCCCAGTTTTGAATTATGGATGTACGTGATCTGTTTTACCAAGTTCCTTATGCATGCTCAGTTCAGTGGTTTTCACTCACCAACAATTTTGTGACAGTTATTTTTACATTCCCATGAACCCCAAAATCATAGATACCAAAAATCCGAGCATGCTGAGAGGCCTTTCATAAAACAGAGGTTTGCATCTAACAGTGCACTTCTTCCTGTATCTTTCAAAGCATCTCTAGATTACTGATAACTCCCAATACAATACGAATGCTGTGTAAATGTTGTTACACTGCATTGCTTAGGGAATAATGGAAAGAAAAAAGTTTGGACATATTCAGCAGACACAATTTTTTAAAAATATCTTGTACTCTAGACCGAATCCATGGATTCAGCCCATAGATATGGAAGACTGACATATTTGTTCATCTACAATATCTGGAAAGAAGCTCACAAAACTGATGAACTAAGCAATGAGTAAACCAGTGGGAGGGACGATGCTTTTAGAGTCTGTCTTAGTTAGGGTGTTACTGCTGTGAGCAGACACCATGACCAAAGCAACTCTTATAAAGACAACATTTAACTGGGGCTGGCTTACAGGTTCAAATGTTCAGTCCATTATCATCAAGGTGGGAGCATGGCAGCATCTGGACAAGCATGGTGCAGGAGGAGCTGAGAGTTCTACATCTTCATCTGAAGGCTGCTAGGAGAAGACTGGCTCCCATGTGGTTAGGAAGAGGGTCTCAAGGTCCACCCCTACAGTGATACATTTCTTTCAGCAAGGCCACACCTCCTAATAGTGACACTCCCTAGGCCAAGCATATTCAAACCACCACAGAGTATGTTCTTTAGGGCTTGAAATTTTTACCATGGGAGCCAACGATACTGCTTAGCAGGTAAAAATACCAACTGCAATGCTGCTATGCTTGATGAGTTAAGTTCGACCCCCAGGACCCTCCTGCATGTTATCCTCTAACCACTATACGTATGTAGTGTGCTGGCTAGTTTTACGTCAGTTTGACACAAGCTAGAGTCATTTTGGAAGAGGAAACCTCAATTGAGAAAATCCCCCACCAAACTGGGCAAACTTGTGGTATATTTTCTTGATTGATGACTGATGTGGGTGGGCCCAGCTCACTGTGTGCAGTGCCATCTCTAGGTTGGTGGCACTGGGAGCTATAAGAAAGCAGGCTGAGCAAGCCATGAGAGAAAGCCTTCTCTGAATTTCCTCACTGATGGGTTACCTGGAAGGGCAAAATGAAATAAACCCTTTTCTCCCCAAGTAATTTATATTCATGTTTTTTTTTTTTATTACAGCAATAGAAACTCTAATTACAATACTGTGGTACATATGTGCCCATACACTGCATAGATATATATACACAACACACACACACACATAACCATGCACTCACACATACTGATATATAATTTTTTAATAACTAGAGAGATGGCTCAGTGGTTAAGAGCATTTGATGGTCTTGCAGAGTATCTGAGTTCAATTCCTAGTACCCACACGATAGCTTAAAATCATTCATAACACTATATCCAGGAGACCTCATGCCCTGACCTCTAAGGGCACCAGGTACATACCTGGTACACATACATACATGAAGAAAAACACATACATAAAATAAAATAAACCTAAAAAGAAATTAAATAAAATGTAATGTTAAACAATTTAGACAATTTTACTATATATTTGTAATTTCTCCCTAACCATTTTTTTTTATTTTCTATTGAAGCAAAGGGCACTCTGTTTACTAAACTACTAATAATGGTTACCTTTGGGGCTGTAACAGCTCCTTTTTTTATTTATTGTATTTATTTATTTATTTTGGATTTCCGAGAAACACAAGTTTCTGCCTCCAGAATGCTGGGGTTAAAGGCATATACTACCACTACCTGACCTCTTTATTATTTTTAATTTAAATTAATTTTTTAAGGCAGAATCTTACTGTGTATCTCTGGCTGAACAGATTGGAACTCAAAATCACATACAAAGCTAGGTTGAGAAAGCTGGTTTCCAATCCTCTTCCTGGGAAGGCAGAGAACAGGATTCCTGGGGCAAATTGACCTTGAATTCTAGGTCTGGTGAGAGGTTTCCTCTTCACAAAACAAACAAACAAACAAACACCCCATGGTGGAGAGTGACTGAGGAGGGCATGTCATTAATGTGTGGCTTCTGAAAACACAACCACCTACACATGCACAACTGCAAGCACTCATGTGCATGCACAAAAAGCGTGGACACACACACATGCACACAACAAACAAAATGAATCAAAAGAAAACCTCTAAACCTACATTGAATGGTATCCCGGCTAGTCTTAATGTCAACTTGAGACAAGCTAGAGTCAACTGAAAGGAGGGAGCATCATTTGAGAAAATTCCTCCATAGGCTCCAGTTGTAGGGTGTTTTCTTAATTAGCGATTAATGGGGGTGGGGGAGGCCCAGCCCATTGTGGGTGGAGTCATCCCTGGGCTAGGGTCCTGGTTTCTGTATGAAAGCAAGCTGAGCAAGCCATGGGGAGCAAGCAAGTAAACAGCACTCCTTCATAGCCTCTGCATCAGCTTCTGCCTCCAGGTTCCTTCCTGTCTGAGTTCCTGTCCCGATTTTGTGAATGATTCGTATGCCAAATAATCCTTTCCTCCCCAGGTTGCTTTTGGTTATGGTGTTTCAACATGGCAATAGAAAACCTAGGAAGTTGATACCAGCATAGTGGGGCATTGCTGTGACAGACCTAACCATGTTTTGGGGAGGTTATAGAAGATCTTTGAAACTTTGAACTAGAAAAGCCATTGAGAGAGAACTCAAAGTTTGGTGAGCTTTCTGTAGTAGACTGGAAGAAAAGAATGTTGAAAACCCTGCAGACAATGGAAGCCTGGGGTTGTGGATTCCAGAGGGAAGTCTGAGAGTCACTTAAAAGACTTAGATGGTATGTTTGGGATTTTGAGTTGAGAACCTGTGGTTCTGGTTAACTGGGGCTGAAGAATGCGGTGTGGGTAACAAGGGATTAGAACCACTCAACTAAAAGCTTTGCTTTAATGGGACAATTGATGCTGGACAGCTGAAGCTAAGAAACTAGCAATGGTTATGAAGAGACCAGCATCACTGAGGTGAAATCTGGGAAGCGTTTCCTCGGGGTCAGCACACAGAAGCTGTGTTCCAGAGGCAACCAAAGTTGTACCTTTGTGCTGGAGGCTGAACTTTATAATGTAAGAATGGGTTTTGAAGGCATGAAGGGGTCATGGAGAGCAGCTGGGGCCTGGCACTGTGAGAGGCCAGTATAGCTCAGTTGTTGCAGAAGACCCCAGTGTATTGAAGATGCCAGTACCATAGGATGACCAGCAAGAACAGCAGCAGTGGAATAAAGCTGGCCAGCACTTAGAAGACAGCTGTATATGCTGTGGAGGGCAGAGCTGGACAAGTGACCCAAGTCCCTTGGAGAAACCCAGAAGACCGTGAGTGAATACAGATAATTGGACATTGAGTTATTTACACAGTTTGGAGTTTGGTTTTTGTTTTTGATCTGGTTTCCTCTTAAAATAAGAAAGTATTAACTTGTTTTTTATTTTACAGAAGCTCACAGTTGAGAGACTGCTATTTTTTTGTTTTGTTTTGTTTTTTGTTTTTTAGAGTTTTTTGTTTGGTTGCGTTTTGGTCTTGTTTTGTATTTATTTATTTATTTATTTATTTATTTGAGACAGGGTTTTCTGTAAACTAGGCTGACCCTAATCTCATAGATTGGCCTGTCTCTGCCTCCTGAGTGCTGGAATTGAAGGCCATCAGTGAGACTTTGGAGTTTTAAATTTTATTTTATTGTACCACCAGTGAGACCTTGGATTTTTTTTTTTTTTTTCTGTTCCTCTTCCTTCTCCCTCTCACTCTGGCCACTCGCTCCAGCCCCACTCGTTCCAGCCCATAGATTTTATTTATTTATTATATGTAAGTACACTGTAGCTGTCATCAGACACACCCAGAAGATGGCATCAGATCTCATTACGGATGGTTGTGAGCCAACCTGTGGTTGCTGGGAATTGAACTCAGGACCTCTGGAAGAGTAGTCAATGCTCTTAACCACTGAGCCATCTCACCAGCCTGAGACATTGGATTCTTTAAGAGACTGAATTCTAAAGTGTTTGGATTTGTAAAGACCATGAGTCTTTTCTCAGTTTGTAAAATGTTTTACATTGTGATGCTGATGTTCATGTGTGATCTTGGGGATAAACAAGAAAGAAAAGTTATGGTTTTACAGTAATATGTTTGTGTGTCAGTTTTATGAGGAATCAATTGTATGTCAACTGGAGCTAGAGTCACCTGAAAGGAGGAAAACTCGATTGAGAAATGCTTCCCGCTGGGCGGTGGTGGTGCATGCCTTTAATCCCAGCACTTGGGAGGCAGAGGCAGGTGGATTTCTGAGTTCGAGGCCAGCCTGGTCTACAGAGTGAGTTCCAGGACAGCCAGGGCTACACAGAGAAACCCTGTCTCGGAAAAAAAACAAAAAAAAAAAAGAGAGAGAGAGAGAGAAATGCTTCTATGCTGGGCAATGGTGGTACACACCTTTTTTTCTAGAGGCCAGGACAGCTGGGGCTACCCATTTTCTTAATTAGTGATTGATGAGAGAGGGTCTAGCTCATTGTGAGTGGTGCCATCACTGGGCTGGTGGTCCTGGGGTCTATAAGAAGGCAGGTTGAGCAAGCCAGTAAGCAACACTTCTTCATGGCCTCTGCATCGGCTCCTGCCTCCAGGTTCTTTCCCTGTTTGAGTTCCTGTCATGAATTTCTTCAGTGATGAACTTTACAATGTGAAAGTGTAAGCCAAATAAACCCTTTCCTCCCCAACTTGCTTTTGGTCATGGTGTTTTATCACAGCAATAAAAATCCCAACTAAGATAAATGGTATGGGTTTTGTATTTAGGCAAGAAGAGAAATCGTGAAAAATGTCCTGTTGGGCATCCATTTGGATAGCAGCAATCCTTCTTACCTGAAGTCCCTCACCTGAAGGGAAAGAGATGGTAAACCACCTGATAGAGTTTCTGGGATAGAATTCAGTTCCTCGGCAAGAATAGCAAGCATTCTTAACTGCTTAGACATTTGCAGTCCTGGATGTGATTTACATCTTCAGTCTTCGACTTCCACTCCTGCTGAGTAATCCACTCTCTCTTTATCTTCCTCCTTCCACAGTACAGATACTGGTGGATGACAGAAAAAAACAAAAAACAAAAAACAAAAAAAACAAAACAAAACAAATGTTAACGTTGAAGTTTGGGATTTGGGTGAATCGATTCTAACCTCTTTTGAAAATATGGTTTGTGGAGTTTCTTTTCTTTCTCTTCTACTTTCAAGTTGCCTTCATTGGCTGTTTGTTAAGGTCTTGCTTCATTTTGTGTTTCAACAGTATCTTCAACTGCTTCTGACTGGTTCACACCCCTCACCCCCCTCCGAGGTCTGGTTGCTTTCTGTGGTTGGAGTTGAGCTTCTTTTCAAAGACTGGTCCCAGGCTCTTCAGTGATGCTGGAGAGGCAAAGGAAGGAAAGTTGGAGGGGACTGGCAGGCCCTGGCTTCTGTATCTTCTGTGCTTGAGCCGGCGTGTGTGTTTTTTTTGTTTGTTTGTTTGTTTGTTTGTTTTGAAGCTAATGTTTGACAGTGTCTACTACAAGTTGGCAGCACACTGAAGCAGCAGTGTATTTATCTCATTTAACCTTACAGCGATGAGACAGGTACTATGATCAACTCCCATTTCACAGGTGGGAAGACTGAGCCTTCCAGAGGCTAAATAATAACAAGGCAAGGCACAAAAGCAAGCTTCCACATCCAAATAGACTGACTACAAAGCCTTCTCTACAGGAAGAGAAATCGTTCTCAATTAACATGCCCACAGCGGGGATTTAGAAGTGGTATTTCTTTAAAACTTTAATTATTAAAAAAAAAAAAAGAATCAAATAAGCAGAAAAGAATGGTGACCGCCTTGAGCAGTATATTGAAGAGAACTTGGTGCTAGCCAGCTTGAATCCACACCAGTTTTATCCTGTCCGATCCAGTGATTGAATGTTTGTTGGGGAGTACAGGGGCATGTGTGACGATGCATGTGAGTGTTGAGGAGGGGGACCAAGGTGGGTGATAGAAAAATTATTAAGGGGCTGGGAAGATGGCTTAGTGGATAAAGAGTTCAAATCCCAAGAATCCACATATGCACCGGGTAGGTATAGTGGTTCACTTGTAATCCCTGTGGAGGCAGAGAGAAAGGATCCCAAGAGACCACCAGAGTCTGCTCTGGGTTCAATAGAGACAGCCTGCCTCAGAGAATCAGGTGAAATACTGGCACTGTCAGTCTTGAGTCTGCCTCAGCACCCCCTCCCCCATATAAACACTGTGTAAAAGCACTCACGCGTGTGCCCAACATTATTCATACATGCTTGCACATCATGTACATCATACAGACACTTAAAAAGAAAAACCCACTGGAATCTGACACCTCTGGTTGGGATCTGTGCCCCTAGCTAGGTTTCAGGGTTACTCCAGCTGCTCAGATCCAGCTGGTCCTACTGGAGGTGGCCGGCAGGAGTTAAGAGTTCATTTGAGGCAGCATCAGGGAAAGTATGGCAGGCATGTTTTAAGGAGACTCACCCAGCCCGTGCAGAAAATGTATTTTAAGAAACCATATCTCTGTTATGAATAGGCCCAGGGAGAACGGAGATGGAAAAATTCTTCCAAATCAAGTATGCTTTCTGCTATGTATGCTTCAAGTTTATTTTTGTCTTTTTTTTTTTTTTTTCCACTCCCTTCACCTGCATTTAATTCCATCTGGTTTGGTCTTCTAAAGTTTTGGATCCGGGAGGAAGAGGCAGGATTTGGGCTCAATAATTGACTTTGCAGGGCATGGCGACACCAGCACTCTGGAGGTAGGCGGAGCTCTGAGTTTGAGGCCAGCTTAGTCTATGACCATGATGTTTCCTTCTCTTGCTAAGATACCAGGGTAGTTGGAACCCTTTGCCTAGTACCAGCCCTAACTTACCTTCCTAAGAACAGAAGGGGGTCACTAGTTGCCCAGATTAGAGTTGAACTGAACACCATGACCAAAACCAGGTTGTTTTGTTTGCTTATTTTGATTTTTTTGTTTAACACAGAATCTCACTATATAATCTTGGCTGGCTTACAACTCACTGTAGACCAGGCTGGCCCTAGAGTTCTTCTGCCTTTGCCTCTTGAGTTCTGGGATTGAAGGCATACACCACCATAGGCAGTGAAGATTTATTTTTTAATTTTTAAATTTGTGTGTGTGTGTGTGTGGATCCGTGCACATAAGTTCGGGTGTCTGTGGAAACCAAACCCTGCCCTGCAGCTGAAGGTACAGGTGGTTGTGAGTATCTGATGTGGGTCCCAGGAACTGATGTGGGCCCCAGGAACCCATGGGTCCTCCACAGGAGGAAGCACTGTGCAATTTTAACTGCTGAGCCATCTCCCCAGCCCTTTAGTGCAGTAAATGTCATTAAAACGACATTAAATATGGAAGTAAAGAATACACTCCAGGAAGACAAATACCCAACATGTCTGTCTGTCTGTCTGTCTGTCTGTCTGTCTGTCTGTCTGTCTATCACTGAGCCCAAGCTTCAACCAGGAGGGCCACCTCCTCCTCAGCAGCAGGCTAGTGATCAGCAGGCAAGTCCAGTCCTCAGGATGGGGATTGGGGAAGACCTGCTGAGCCAGCTAGCTCTGTGGTTTCTCCCCTCCAGCAGTATTTTCACTGAAGCCCTGGGAAGGGAGCCAGGACATTTGTGATGATGTTTGTTTCTATAGATCCCTTTCAGTCTGTCTTTTCTTTCAGATCAGATTATCATGTGTTGGTGGCAGCAGAGAAGAGTATTGATGACAAGGAGTGAATCGGAGCACACTGTAAAATAAACACCCAGACAATCTATCTAGGCAGTAGGCTGGACGGTCCCTGTCTCAGGCCCAGGAAGGGCCTTGTTTCTGCTTCAGGTAACCATTTGGTTTTAACCCTCAAGCCTCTTGGGAAACCTAAATGAGACTTTCACTGGTCTTAGGCAAAGTATAGAATAACCCAAGACCAGTGTACCAGTGTTTGTTTCACTGGCCTCCAGAATACCGCTGAGGACTAGAAGAGCATTGTTCTCTCTCTCTCTCTCTCTCTCTCTCTCTCTCTCTCTCTCTCTCTCTCACACACACACACACACACACACACACACACAGTGTCTTTCTCTTTGACAAATTGAACAGCAAGCCACTGGGAGGTCACATTTCCTCAGCTGTAAAATGGAGGGTCCCTGACCTGTGGTGATCTGACTTTGTGAGTTCCAATCACTGCAAATATAGTGGGAACCAGGAGAAAAATGTACCTTTGCCCTATCATCTTCTGACTCAGACCTCCGCAATTCTTCCCCATGACAGATAGGGAAAAAAAAAAAAAAGAAGACAGATAGGAAAAAAAAAAAGCAACTTCTTGTCCATTTCTATGGAACTTCATGCTAAACTGGGGGGAAGAGCAGCAGGTAGCCTTAGCTCCCAGGTGCTTTTGTTTTTAACCAATAAGAGTTGCTGACTGCTGAGAAGGGAGAGATGGTCCATGAAGGAGGAGCAGGGGCTGAGATAGGAGCTGCAGAGATGGGCTAATATATATGATACGATTAATATACTATAAAATAAGGAAAGGGTGATTCTACGTGAAAGAAAAGATAGGAGGTGTGGAGAAGGAAGAGGTCAAAGGGGAAGAGAGAATACAAGAAGATGAATGACAGGTGACTAGAGGGGACAGCTGGGTAAGGGGAGGCTGCAGGCTCTGTTGCTACTGGAAAAACAGATGCTTAATTCAGGGATCCTCTGAGCTAGGCCACTGTGGGACTCACTTCAAGAGGGGACTCACTAGAACCTGTCCCTCAGGATGCATGGTCTCCAGACAACAGTCCCTCAGTCCCACAGCATCCTGGAAAGTATCTGCTCTCCCTCTGTAGCCAAGACTCCCAGGGGTCCACGGAGAGCTGTTCCCCAAGCTATGTCTATGAGCACAAAGGCATTTCCAGGAATGAGAACCCACTATCTCCTAGCTGATCTGGTGATAAATTCCAGAGCCTGGAATTTAACAGGCCTTCTTGAGGTGGGGCGAATTAAAACTGCAAACCCAACTGTTTTAGTTGTTATAGAAAGTAGCCTCAGGCTCGAGAGATGGCTCAGTGGTTAAGAGCACTGGCTGCTCTTCCAGAGGACCTGGGTTCAATTCCCAGCACCTACATGGCAGCTTACAACTGTTTGTAACTCAGATATCTGATACCTTCACACAGGCATACATGCAGGCAAAACACCAATGAACATAAAATTAAAATGTTATATATAAAAAAATATAGCCTCATTAGACCTCAGAGTCCAGACCTGAAGTTCACACTAACTGAAAAGTTGAAAGTTGTTCATAGTAAGCAAGGCACAGACATCCCTCTAGGAGTGTCTCTCAGCTTTAAGCTTGTAGCTCCTGGCCAAGACCTTCCTGGTGACCCTAGGGATATAGGAGAATATTGAAGTCTTCATTAGAGAACTGCTAACTTGCACTGCAGAGGCCAAAGAGAGCAACAGTCCCTCCTGCTAGCATGGCCAGGCTCTGTTCTAGACTTCAGAAGGTGCTGGTTGTTACCTATGCACTTTTGTCCTGTAGAGGAACTCAAGAGGAGGGGATGTCATCTACCGTATTGGTTTCAAATCATGGAACTCGGGTTGGAATGATGGCTCAGTAAAAGTACTGCCTGCTCTTCCAGAGGACCTGGGTTCAAGTCCCAGTACCCGCATAGTAACTTACAACTGTCTGTAACCAGGCATGCACACATGCAAACAAAACACCCAGACACATAAATAATACAACATAATAAAATAAATAATAAAATAAATTAATGTTAGCCAGCAGTGATGATTCACGCCTTTAATCCCTGCACTCTATAGGCAGAGGCAGGTGGATCTTTATGAATTTGAGAGCAGCCTAGTCTACATAGTTTCAGGACAGCCAGGGCTATGTGAAGAGAATCTTTTTTTTTTTTTTTTTTTGGTTTTTCGAGATAGGGTTTCTCTGTGTAGCCCTGGCTGTCCTGGCACTCACTCTGTAGACCAGGCTGGCCTCGAACTCAGAAATCCACCTGCCTCTGCCTCCCAAGTGCTGGGTTTAAAGGCGTGCGCCACCACCGCCCAGCACGTGAAGGGAATCTATTTCAAGCAAAACAAAGTAGGTCTGGTTAGGGAATGTGGCACAAATACGTAATCCCAGCATTCCAGGGGTGAGAGCCTGTTTCAGAAACCTGTATGATTTTGAAGGGAGGCCACAGGGCAGGTAAAGCAGTCTGTGCTGTGCTGTGCCTACTTTCACAGAGTTCTGAACGTTGGGGATTTGTGTAAATGGATCTGTGGAATGTGTGAGAGACAATATGGGGTCTTGGTAGTGAAATGGTCTCTGCGTCTTAAATTTTCTTTTCTCGATGCTGAAGTTTCCTGTCTCTTTGTGTTTTAGTTTATTGAAAATTTTTCTTTTTTCTTTCTATGTGTGTGCACTCGTGTGTGTACAGAGATGTCCAGAGGGACCAGAAGATAGGTCCTGGGAACCTTGTTCTGGTTTCCTATCTGCAGAATTTGCTCTTAACTGATAAGCCATCTCTGCAGCTGCCCTGAACACCCACTTTTCTTGTTTTGGCTTCAAACTTACAGAGATGCTCATAGCTCTGCCTCCTGACTGCCGCTACACAGAGCCATATAGACGGTCTCTAACCACATACACCTGCTCTCTGCGTTGGCTTCTTTGCACACCTGGTTTTAGAGCTGTGCTCTCCCTCAGGAAAGCTAGATGCCAGCCAGTACCTTCTGCAAATTCCTTCCTCAAAGGTGGGACTGGGCTCAGATGCAGCAGGGCCTACCTAAATTCGATATTCTTTGTGTCTCATATTGGCTCATACATTTGGTATTTACCTGGCTTATGTAAACCTCATCTGATGCAAATTAAGCTTCCAGAGGAGGGGAAAACTGTTTCTTCTCTTTGTTCAGTGATTCTCCACCCCTTTGGGAGTTACTGTTTTTTGTTTTTTGTTTTGTTTTATTTTGTTTTGTTTTGTTTTTACAACAGTGCAATTGAGTCTCTATTTGTTCTGCAAAACGTCAGGTAGTGAACCGTGCAGCTGGCTGGCTGGCTAAAGCTGGGAGGTGGTCTCAGAGGATGGGAATCAATAAGTGGGAGACACCTGAGGCTGTGTTGGAGACAGGAGAGGAAAGCCTAGCCCTCACAAATCCCAGGGCTCAGTTCTAGGACTAAGTTTAATGGGAAAGCACATAGGCTCTCACGTTTCTGGACAAGGGAGAAGGTGTCTGAAGCCCGGAAGTGAAGAAGATCTGGTGACAACAATCACGTTTCCTTCTTATTCTGGAATCTTCACAGCTTCTTCTCCGGCAGGTTGCTAAACTGGAGAGTAGATTCATCTGACCTTCCAGGCCCTAAGTAAAAGTAATGGCCATGTTCCTCTCTCCCAGCATTGTCCCTGTCTGGGAGGAAGTCTGCCAGCTCCGTGTTTACTGTCCCAACCCAGGAAGGGCTGGTCAGACTAAAACAGAGGTTATCCTTTGTCTTGTGCACTCTACACAAGCATACACATATAAGAACATACGCACACACACACACACACACACACACATATATACACATACACATGCATGTACACATACACATGCATGCACACATACACATGCATGCACACATGCACACATATACTACATACACACACACATACACATACTCACATACACACACACATATAAACACACACACATATAAATACACATACATGCACACAGAGTAAGAAAGAAGACTTTCCTTGCTCTGAGGCATGTTCTTGGGCTGCTTGTACAGTACTTAGTCCAGCAAGCATGAAGATTGAATAGCTCATTCAGCTTTAAACAGAACCATTCAAGCCTTTGTGCCGTGGCCCTTGGTACCGTCCTCTGCAGAAAGAAGCCTTTGCTCTGAGTGGATTTTGCTATCAGCTGGCATAAAGAATTCAGAGAGGGCAGGAGGAAGGAACTTGCCACACACAGGAGAGCCTTAAACAAGGATTTTGTGGTTGTTAAGTCAAAGGCACCAATTTGTTCAAAAGCCATTTCTTACCTTACCACTGTCATCTGAACCAAAGAATAGAGAGAAAGTACCTCTTCCACCTGGCATAGGAATCATTTTTCCTAATATATATTATTATTATTATTATTTTTTTTTTGTTTGTTTGTTTTTTTGAGACAGGGTTTCTCTGTGTAGCCTTGACTGTCCTGGAACTCACTCTGTAGACAGGCTAGCCTCGAACTCAGAAATCCACCTGCCTCTGCCTCCCAAGTGCTGGGATTAAAGGCATGCGCCACCACTGCCCGACCCTAATATTTATTCTTTATTTTGGATTTAGTACTAAAGAACAGAAGTCTAGATTAACAGAAATTTCGTTCATCTATTTAAATGAAATATTATGTATATGCAATATATATTATGTGTTTATTATATTCATCTAGTCTTCCAGTCCCTCCTAGTCTAGGAATATATATATATATTCAGTATACTGAGACACAGTTTCCCTGTGTAGATCTGGCTGGCCTGGAACTCACAGAGAACCACCTGCCTTTGTCTCTTGAGCACTAGAATTTTAAAGGTATGCACTATTACACCAGTTATTTAAATTTATTTTAAAACATTTTGTGTGTGTGTGTGTGTGTGTGTGTATGAGAGGGAGAGAAAGAGACTCTTGTGTGTGTGTGTGTGTGTGTGTGTGTGTATGAGAGGGAGAGAAAGAGACTCTGTTATATGCATGCGACATGCCATGCCATGTGTGTGGAAGTCAGAAGACAATTCTGTGTAGTCAGCACCTCCTTTTACCTTTCCAAGGGTTTGGCAAATGCCTTTAGCAGGTGAACCATCCTGACAGCCTGTTTATTTAATTCTCACATTCAGATACCTGGTGATCAGCAAGGTATGAGTGGAGTTAGACATCCAGCAGTCTTTGATTCACACACTGAAGGAATTTGGACAGAGTCATTTTTAGATCCTGGGTTTTCTATAGAAACATAAAATTATATATGCCATAAGAATAGACGCAAAACTGTCCTGGAGAACAAAGCATACAGAGGTCAGGAGAGAAAGAAGAAAGAGGAAGGTATGAGGTCAAAGCCCTGTGTATACTCGTGAAAATGTCTTTACGAAACCTTACTAGGTACAATGTCTATATATCAGTCAAAAAGTGCTCATCATGCCTGATTCTAACAGATAATTATGTTGTCACTGCAACGAGCTTAAGATATGGTGCGGCCGTTTCTCAGGTTCCTGGTGAAGGCAGAGAACTCCGGAATTGTGATTTGTAGTGAGAAACATCGGGACTATAAATTTCTCTCAAATAGAAAGACGAACACCGTTATGATGAAGACTTGTCTAAAGATGAGGCACGGTGGTATTTGGGAAGTTGTTTCTGCAGAAGGAAGGATTGGGGCTTCGGCGTGAGAGCCAAGCTTTGTGTGAAATGACACTGAAGTTTCCTCCTTATCTCCAGGGTCAAGGATGCTCTGGGAAGTGTAGATGAGGACAGTTGCTTGCATGCCTTCGGGGCCAAGCTGCCGAAGAGGAGTTTGATGCAGGAGGAAGTGGCTCGATGAGTGAATACAGACGTAGGTAGCAAGAAGAAATGAGGAACAATTTTGAGAACCTGCTTTGTTCTAAATCAATACAGTCTTTATTCCTATTTAGGCATGCTATAATTTTTTTTTGAGACATGGTTTTGCTATGTAGCATGGGATAGCCTCAGATTCTCTGTGTAGCCCAGGTTTGCCTCTGTCTCCTAAGCAATGGGGTTATGCACATGTGCCACCATGCCTAGCTAAGCATTGGTTGGGATTTAAAGGGAACAGGCTCTTCATGCTGCTGGTGGGAATTGGTACAACTTTATCATAAACCATTTGGTAAATGACCTTCAAGTGGAAGTTTGTAGTCACGCCATCATGGGAGCAAATCCTGGAGAATTCTTGGACCCGTGTGTGTGGAAGCCAGGGTTGGGGCACAAAGAAGATCACAGCAGCCATGACAGGACAACTCAGTGCTCACTGTCAAGAAGAGGGGCCAACAAAGCAGATTCATTCACTCATGAGATGCTGCTCAACAATGGAAAGACAAAAAAATTGGAATTATCATTGTCAGCATAGACAGTGATAGAAACTAGTCAGACACAGAAACAGTGTGATGTCATTTTTTAAAAACTCAAAGCAAGTACAATGAGTTGCCATCTTAGTCCAGGACTGTGATAAATGCTGTTCCCTAAACCAGGATAACTGGAGGTAAGACAGGTCAATAGGTCCCTCTGTAAGAGCTGCGGGAAGATTCAGTTGTAGCCCAAGCCGGGCTTGAACTCACAGAGATCTATCCTGCCTCTGCCTTTGCAAGACTGTGACTAAAGGCATGTGCTAATACACCTAGCCTGTGGTACACCTAGCCTGTGGGCTGTTTCCTTTTGGTTTTTTTGTTTTTTGTTTTTTTGGTTTTTTTGTGTTTTTTTGTGTGTGACAGGGTTTTTCTGAGTAGCCCATTCTGGAACATACTCTGTAGACCAGGCTGGCCTAAACTCACAGAGCTCTGCCTTCCTCTGCCTCCTGAGAGCTGCAATTAAAGGTGTGTGCCACTGCATCTAACATCTATTGATGGCAGTGCTGTCATCAGAGGATACATGGCCAGTCAGTAAGTCAGAAAGAAAATGGATTTGTCTGTAAAATGGTTTGGGGAAACCAAACCCAACCAACCAAGCAATCAACCAACCAAACAACCAAACAACCAACCAAAGAACTCTTAAAGCAGAGCATAGCAGTGCGTGCCTATAATCCCAACTCAGAAGGCTGAGGCAAGAGGATTTCCCCTTAAGCTCAGGTAGGGTACAAAACCAGCCTTTTTTAAAAAAACAAAAACCACCACCACCACCACCACCACCACCAACAACAACACTGTTTTTTTTATGGTGAAACAAAACAAAAGCCCCAGAGGAGTAGAATTCGATTAAAGGATTGAAGATGGTGAGATACAGAATTTGGACCTGTTTAATGCTCTAGGGTTAGGAGTCCAGTCACATCCCATTGAGTCAACAAAAGGGCAGAAGCAAATGATTCTTTGTTGATCCTAGCTGTAAGTATCTCAGTCAAACTGTCAGGCTGTAGAAAAAGGGTCACACTCAAAACCCGAATGAGAGCAAGGAGCAAATACATCACAGGACAAGTAGGTATTAACATCTAATGTATGTCAAGTGCCTGATGGAATCAAGAGGCGTGGAGTACCGGTGAGGTAGGGAGCGGAAGTGCACGGGCACAGATGCTGGGAGAGGCTCCGCAGCTAAAACTGTGGGCTTTCAGGTAGAAGTGAGCAGCATTCAAGAAAGATACGGTTCAGATACATTCAGCTGAGGAGCTGCCAGGGGCTTAGCTGATCTGGGAAAGCTTCCCAGAGGAGATGGCTTTCGGAGCCGCTTGAATAAGGCAGAGGATCAGGCTGCTGAACGGACTGCAGGGGCAGCCTTTTTGGGCAACAGACGGTGATCCACAGTCAAATCTGATAGTGTGCTTTGTTATCATCTTTCTGTTGTGGCTCTCACTATTTTATGTCTTCTTCAAGATCTCAGAATCTGGCAGGGGCCTCCTGTGATAGGCTGGCAGCAAGCAAGTAGACGCCAGAAACGCAAATGAAGAATTCGGCATCCTTGGTGTCAGGGGAGACAAAGGGAATTGGCACCAAATGATGTGGCCCTGGCAGAAATGGAAGCAGAATAGCAGGAAGTACAGAACCGTGTGTGAGAATCAGGGGCCTGGATCTACTGCTGGGTCATTTAGTGAGAGACCTTGTCCTGGTGAGGAAGAGACAAAGATGTGGGCGGGAGGGGTGTGTGAGTTTCTAGTCTAAGCGATTCAGTCATTGATAGCCAGAAGAAACAAGCCTCTGAGGCAGTAGAATCAGCCTCAGAGCTAGCTGTACTGTATAAACATCTTTTATAGGCAAGTCTGCCAAGCCCTCAGTAAAGGTCTTTCTCCTATACCGTTTCATCTGGGTCTCCTCATAACTTACGAGGCAGTCAGGGCAGGTGTGTATTAAACCATCTTACAAAGATGGAAACTAAGAAGCCGGCTCAAGGTATTCACGATCCTATCCGGAGTTACCTCTCCAGACTCCCCCCTGGGTACTCACCCCAGTTAAGTGACATTCTGAGCATGCTCAGTACCAGTAGTGTTTTTGAAGCCCTGTCGCGAGAATTGCCTTTTGTTTTATAGACAGGGTTTCTCTTTGTAGCCCCCGGCTCTGGTCTGGAACTCAGTCTGTAGACCAGGCTGGCATTGAATTCAAAGAGATCTACCAACATCTGCCTCCCAAGTGCTGGGGTTGAAGACAGACACCCACCAGCAAAAAGGTTCGTTTGTTTGTTTGCCACCCAGACTAGTTTCGTTCCTTAAGGTCATTCTAGGCCACTCTCACCTGATCCTACAACTGGCCGTGATGTGTCTGTCTTGCTGGGCACAATCTCACTTCCACTCAGGCCGGTCACGGTATACCCTCTAATCCCATGAAAACATGCTGTAAATTGGTGCTTGGAGCCCAAAGGACCCATCCTCTGGGCTCTTGGGGCAGTGGCATAGGCTGTTTGGGCTCTTGTATGAGGGGAGTGTCTTTGCTTTTTTTTTTTTTTTTTTCTCCAGCCTGGCTTCCTGTCTAGACATCTTGAATGGTCCACTGCATTTAGCACGCTGGGTTTGCCTGCCAGCTCTGTCCAGCCCACACAGTTCAGTAGCCACTGCTACCTCCCCCACATCAGGCCTGAGCTCCGGAAGGAGAGATTGGTCACTGAGGATTGAGCCTAGGAAATTGTATAATGAGAGAGTGTAGGGGAACATAAAAGACACCAACACGCCTAGAAGTAGCTCAGCATCGCAGAGTCCTGTCCCCACGCAGGTACCCTCCCTTTTCTCCCACACCTGAGAGAATAGGTTGTCAAGGCAACTTCTCCAAGGCCCCAGCATCCACAGTTTCATTGGTCCCCGTGGACCACTGAACTTGACTGAGAAGGATGGGCCTGGCTCTTGGATTGGCTCTGGAAAGATGTGAGTGGAGTCTAATTGTCTGGAATATTTAATCTCCAGCCAACACATTCCCCTTCTTGGACTCTGCCTCACTAGGGGTGACCCCTGAATTAGAGGCAAAGCTAGGGGAAACATTACTCTAGCCAGGTAGAGCCAGGATGCTACTGGGGTTTGTCTTCTCTCTAGATGACATGCTTACTTGATATACAGCTCACCTGCCCTGGCCCCTCAGCTGCTCCTGACACAGGATTTTAAGATGGAGGGAAAGGGGAGAGTGTGAATCCCACTCTCCCTGGCCCAGAGAGCAGGAGTGTTCTCAGCTCTATGGTCTCCACTGTCGCTCCAAGAGACCTGAAATCAAAATCAGGGTAAAGAAACAAATCCCAACTGTGTAGTGTCCTATAAGACAGTTGTTGGCCTTTTGTATCTGTGACTCCATAGTCATAATTTAACCAGCCTTAGATTATTCTTTTTTTTTTTTCAGTCTTGTACTTTATTGTCATTGTCGTCTCAAGCCTTGCCTGCATCCTTGTGCAGTGGGTACAGCTACTCCTTCCGATGCTGCTTCTTGGTCTTCAGTTCCTCTTCGTGCTGGGTGAGCCTGCAGTGCATGGCTCTAGTCTTCTTGGGTCGCAGGTCCAGGGGCTTGTACTTCTTGCCCTTGTAGAATTTCCAGAGGTTTTCTTTTTGAGTCTGCTTAATGACAGTGAGGACATGGGTGATAGATTTGCGTATGACTTGTTATCTTGGAGAGCTTGGACGCCATGGCAGTGCCTGTCACTTTGGTGACACAAAGCTGGGAGACTTCCACCTTCAGCTCGTCCAGTTGTTTCAACAGCTCCTTCTTGCTGCGCTAGTCCGGAACCTTAATCTTGGCCATTGCTGCGTTGTTCACAGCTGAGGCCGACTAGTTCGAGAGCTAGATTATTCTTTTCTTCAACATTCCTTAATCCATATAATGTAACGACTGTTTATATGGTGTTTGCATTATACTGGGTATTATGTCATCTAAAAATGATTTGAAGAATATAGGAGGTTGTGGATATGCTTCTATGGATACACAAAATCAAGGGTCTTCAACATCTGTAGATCTTGCCACCCTGCCACCAATCCCCTGTGGATGCCACGGAAGAGCCATACCTGACCTGAACCAAAGCAAACAAAAAACAACAAAGTGGGGGCACCTGAAACCCCAACAGTCAGGAGATGGAAACAGAGTCAGGAGTTTAAGGCCAGCCCCTGGAACAAGAGAACCAGCTCAAAACACCAAACCACACCAAAACTGCCTGTGGTTATCAAAAATAAGAAATGTTAACTAAACTGTTAGAAACAAGAAGAACATGAGGAGGTTTCATATATGGACCAGCCAAGTGCCAGGCACGGTGACCACCAGGCTGGGTGTCTACTATTCACACCTGTAACAGCCATCTCTGCCAGAGTGATTTTCTGTTTTGAAACACATGATTTTTATTTTTAATTTATGTATTTAGGGGTGTGCTCATGTGAGTATGTATGGACACACATGGCTGCGCAAACTAACTCTCAAAAGTCCAGAAGAAGATGTTGAATCCATGGAGGTTGGAGTGCTGGGTGTTTTCAGAACCCCTGGCTTGCTAAGTAGATGCTGGGACCTGAACCACAGCCTCCTGGTTGCACACCAAGCCCTGTCACTGTTGACAGACTGTCTCTCTAGTCTCCACATGGAACTTTTTTTTTTTTTTAATAGACATCTTTATTTCACAGGGCCTGGAGAAACAGTTCAGTGATAAAGTTTGGATCCACAGTACCAACGTAAAACTGAATGTGGAGGTCTGTCTGTATCTCACCTGGTATTGGGTTATAGTGCTGGAGACAGGCAGATCCAGGGGCTTCCTGGTCAGTCAAGTCAATCGGTAGACTCAGGTTCAGTGAGCACTTGTGTCTGAAAAAACACAAAGGGGCTGGAGAGATGGCTCAGTGGTTAAGAGCACTCGCTGCTCTTGCTGTAGACCTGGGTTCTGTTCCTAGCACCCACATGGAGGCTCACAACCGTCTGTAGCTCCAGCTCTAGGGAATCTGACACTCTCTTCTGACCTCCACAGGCACCAGGCACATACATGCAGGCAAAACACTCATGTACATAAAAAATAAAATTGAAATAACTAAAACAGACAAATATGAAAAAAAAAAACCCAAGGTTATTGGGAGAAAATGCCTAGTGTGCATTTCTAAACCTCGCCATGTATTTGTTTGCTCGCGCGCGCGCGCGCACACACAGACACACACACACACACACACACACACACACACACACACACACACACGGCATATAACTGAATTGTTAGACTGCATATATAGTAATGCATGAAGCCCTGAGTTTTATCACTAGCAGCACCATATAAAACTGGTTAGGTGCATATTATCCTTGGCTACATGGCAGGTTTGAGACCATTCTGAGTTACACGAGACCCCATTTCAAAAAAAAAAAAAAAAATCACACGTGCTTGTTTGTTTGTATGTTTAGAAATAGCCAGACATAGTGGCACATACCTATAATCCTAGCACTTGAGAAACTGAGGCAGAAAGATTGCCATGAGCTCAAGACCAACCTAGGCTACATAGTGAGTTTGATGCCAGCTGAGGGGAAGAGTGAGACCCTGTGTAAAAAGGGGGAAAAGCAAACTGAAGAACCCGTCTTTGCATGACTTGCCCTGTGGACCTGGGTCTCTTAGCTGAGGGACTGTAGTGTATATTAGGGTTAATTTCTGCCAGGATTTGTTCAAACAAACTTGCCTTTTGTTTGGATTTGGCTGGTGGTAGTGGTTCTGAGGCAGGGTCCCACTGTGTAGCCCAAACTGGCCTTGAACTGGAGGTTTAACTACCCCAGTCTCCTGAGTGGGCCATGACAAGCAGAAAGCACACTTCTATTGTACTCTCACTGAATCTTTAGGACTTGGCCTCACCATTGGATTGTGGGACGGGGACACTGAGTCACATCTCAGAGGCCCTGGTTCTAACACACAGATGTGTACTGGCTTATAGAGTCGGGTGGCAGCCAGACATCTACCTCGGTTGCTTTCCAACCTTCCCTAGAAAAGACAGACTCACAGGGCAAGGAGTGGAATGGATATAGACTCCACTTTTCCCAGGGTGAGGAAGGCTTTTAGACGTTCCACCAATGAGCTCGGAAGTAAGTAAGTAGATTAGCTGGATAAATGGACAAGATAATAAATTGGTTGTAAACTAAGGCCTAATTCTATACTACATTATAAGGGACAAAGATGTCTGGGAAATGAAGCCTGTTTTCCAACACCATTTGAATCCCACCTTGTCCCTGAGGCTATTGCTCAATCTCTTATTGTCCCCCTTCATACCTTCCAGCCCTCTGTTATGAAATAGCGGTCACCTCACATGGCTTACTAGTAATTCTGAGCATATATGACTTGTTCTGGTATACAGGGATCCCTCTCTTTGTCACTGAGTTCTTATGAAAACATGCTCTGCTGTCTTTATCAAGTCTGAGGTCACAAACTAAGGTCTTGGGCTGGAGAGATGGCTCGGCATAAGAGCATTGGGCACTCTTGCAGAGGTCCTGAGTTCAGCTCCCACCATCCACATGATAACTCCCAACTACTTATAACTATAGTCCCATAGGATCTGAGGCCCTATTCTGGTGTGCAGACATACATGCAGACAAGACACCCGTATGCACAAACAGATAAACCTTCAAAGGAAACTAAGGTCTTACCAGGTGATGAATATGCTGGACTCTAAGGATAGGCATCATGGGTGGCTTCCTGGAAGAAATACAAGTGTTATTGAAGGATAGCACAGGTCATTTTTGTCCCCTCAGAGGAAGCAAGGATGAGTTGCAAACCAGGTTCCTCATTCAGTTCAGCTCAGAGGCCAGGTCCTCAATACCACGGTCTTGAAGGTGGTCTCTTCCTGTTCGCCATAGCCTTGCTATTCAGTCTCAGCTCTGTCTACTCACATGATCTTCCCTTCTGAGTCCCTGCTCACTGCAAACTTGGTGACTTTGCCAGGCTGGTGAATCAGCTTAAAAGCCTTCTCTGGTAGACCAGACCCTGACGTGGATTATGAGCTGTGTTTTGTGAATTGGCTTGGGGTTTTCATGGCAAACATACCCTGAGCTCAGTCCTAGCTTTAGTATATGTATGCCCAGTCAACAGGGGTGACGATATTGGTTCCTCTGTCTTCAGAGGCAGAAGTCTCTCACTTTGTCACATCTTCAACACCTGACTGATTCTTCCCATTGGGTTTCTCATCTTTTCTTGCCCAACCCCCTTTCCATTGATGGGAACATTCTTAAATAAGAGGGAACACAGCTCCCACCTCCCCAATTATTGCTGCTCCCACTGAGCTTGGGAACTTATCTATCACAGATCCAGAACGCCCACACAGTCTGTATCCTAGCGACTCTGGAAGGTTTACAGCCCCAGCCTTTCCCAAATGAATAAAGCAGCTCATGTCTGGGGCCTGTGAGGTGATATTAGGGACATGAATCTTTGTGAATGTGTGTGGGTGTGTATGGTATTGTATATTGTATGTAGATAATGCTGGGCGTCCGTATGGATGTGAGTTCTCCACGCACTAGTGTGTCCAGTGTGTGTTGTAATGTTACATGTAAGCTTGTGTGTGTGAGTGTAGGTTTAAGTGTGTGTGTAGGTATGTGTACACGAGTCGAAGCTGAGTCCGTGTAGAGAATAATGTGTGTGCGGGTGTGCCAGGGCATGAGTGTGTGCAGATGTCTGTGTAGAAGATAAGAAAGTTCTCTAGCCTAACTCTGGGTGAAGAGTCAGGACTGGATCCTGGCCCTCTCAGACTACAGCCTGAGGTGAAGGAAGCTTCCACACCTCTCACCTGTCTAAATTTATCCCCCTAACCACCAGTGAGTCCTCTACAGTCCAGCAGACACTAGGACATACTACCAAGAGGTCACATCACTCCAACCCCTTCTGGAGATGATGGCTCTATGAGGAAGGACACTATCCTCCTCACCTTGGTACAATCCTTCACTACTAAGGGCAGGGCCAACCTTGCTCCAAACACTAGAAGTCTCCTAGACCCTACAGCCCAAGACAATGAATTTGGCAGCAGACACCAAATGGGAAGAAACTGCTGACATAAGCTGAGGTTGCCCAGGCACTGCCGAGGTGATGGATGAGGAGCTTTCAAGAGAATCGAACAGAGAGCCCATGCATAATACATCTTTATGGAAGCAGACTCCAATTTGCATCCCATTAGGAAGCTGAGGTCTCAGGGGCCCCCCAAACTACAACTCAAGCCTCTGTCAGAGGGAACCCTGAGAGGGGAGATGCCTTGACTAAGAGGCAAGACTAGTGGACAGGGCCATCCCCTCATGCTCTCTCAGGAACCCCAGGCTCGACTCTAGTGGCTTTGGGCATGCTCGGTGTCCCCAGGCTTGTCATAAACAAGACCAAAGAGCAGATATCATTAACATCCATCAGTTTATTATAGATCAAGAATAAGGAGGAAGCCAGTGGTTGATGGCACCCGCCTTTAATCTGTGCACTGGGGAGGCAGAGCAGACAGATCTCTGAGTTTGAGGTCAGCCTGGTCTACAGAGCAAGTTCCAGGACATACTACACAGAGAAGTACTGTCTTGAAAAACAAATAAGAATAAAAACAGGGAGAAGACTAGTGCATGCCTCAGTTTCCAAAGATGTAAATGGGGCCCGACAAGGCCACAGGCTTCTTCTGGCAAGGACCATGTACTGGGGACAGTGGAGAGATACATGGTACATGGGTACTGTTATATTGCAGTGTTTATCCCAGAGGGCTAGGACATGCGGGCAGGCTCCTTCCAACTCTGCTTCTCACTGGCTAGCCTATGCACCTAACCCTTCTTCATTTCAGTTTTCTAGTCTGGGAAGGAAATAAAATCATCTACTCTGCAGAGCCTCTGTGAACTTGGACAAGAACCCAGAAACCTCCCAGTGCCATAAAGCTAAGGAGGGTTTCTCGGAACCCAGAGGTAATGCTGTAGTTGAGGAAGTGGGGCTGGCCCAGGACCTATAGGGGAAAGGGAAGACAAGGTGGAGCCCAGGATTCTATCTTCCATTCTTCCTTCTTCCCCCTCCATGCCCCAGGCTTCCTCTACAGTCAGCCAGGTTGATGGCAGTAGTAGTTGGGAGAGTTAGCTGGGAGACCTTCGGTTTCCTTTCTGGACAGAGAAGTCTGGGAGAGGAGGAGTCTGGGCAGTGGTCAGTACTGCTAAATTGAAGCTCTCGGTATTTTAAGAGCAGAAAAGAATGCTGGAAAAAACTGGAAGCCGAGCCAGGCGTGGGGGAAGGTAGACTATGATCTGTTGGAGGAAGGACCAGCGGCTTGGATCCACATCCCTCGTGCCCAGAGGTTGCTCCCAGCTCCTTTGTTTGTTTGTTTTTCACTTTGCAGTGCTGGAGATGAAATTCAGAGCCTTGTGCCAGTCTAGAGTGAGCTACACCCGCCGGTGGCATTTCCCTGGGTCTTAACTGGGATGATGAAGATTTGCTTGTTGGGGCTTAAATCTCAGCTCCAAGATCAAGCCTCTTTGTATGCTCTACCCAAGCCCCACTTGGTTCCGTTCTGCTGGTCACTGACCTCTCTCTGGTGTTCTGTTATCTCCACAACCCTGACTCAAGGCCCCAGGCAAACATCGAAGTTCTATGAGGCCATTCTTTCTGTGGCCAGGTTGATTGGTGCTCTTAGACATCACTCCCTACAGTTTGTGGAGAGACTGGGAGCTCTGGTCAGGTGAGTCAGCCCAAGGTCCAACTCCTCTCGGGGATGTGCACACCCTCAGTGGCTGTGGCAGGGCAGAGTTTAGGGAGGGGTTAGTTTCTCAGTTCTCAGATTCATTCTGCTGCCTGATACTATACTATATAGCTCAGAATGGTCTCAACCTGTCAATAATCCTCCTGCCTCAGCCTCTCAAGTGCTAGGATTACTGGCATTTGACGCCATGTCCAGCTCCAGACTGTACACTTTATATTACATTAATGGAAACGAATTGTCTAGCACATTGGGGTTTTTCTAGTTTTCCATTCAGTGACCAGGGAAACGGGTGGGGGCAGGGGGCCAGCTGGTACCTGTGTGGAGAATATCATTTAGTAACATACCTAAATCTGTAGAGGATGGATGTCCAAGTATGGCTACAGGGGTTGGTGAGCCAAGCACAGACACAGAACTGACACTGCCAAACAACCCCAGGTCCTAGAAGGCCCAGCTATATTTCAGTTTTCTTTCTTTCTTTGTCTTGTTTTGTTTGAGGCAGGGTTCCTTTGTGTACCCTTGACTCTTTTGGTATTCACTCTGTAGGCTAAGCTGGCCTTGAACCTGGAGATCTACCTGCCTCTGCCTCCTTGGTGCTAAGATGTGTGCCACCACCACCCAGCCAGTTCTTCTACAAGTCTCATCATTTTCTTCCAGTAGCTAAATGGGAGGCATGTTAACCTCAATAAAAGGTGGAAATGCATCTGTTTTCTTCCTGCCTCTCTATTTTCGGTGGACGTTATTAGGGGCTTAATCTTGTGCATGCCGAGGCACTGAAGCTATACCAGGAGATCCTGCAGTGCTTTTGAAAGTCCTAAATATACTGTGAGGTCTAAGTCATTGCATGTGTGCAGCTTATTAGACTAGCCCTGCAGTGTGACAATAATGTGTTTCTGGGGCAGGATGTCACACTGATAGGCAAATGTCACACAAAACGGTCTAGACACCGAGGCTTTTGAACTAATGCCACCGCATACAGGGTCCCAAAGCCTGGCAGATGTACCTTGAGAGTTTGGATATCTCCCGCATCTAGAGGGGCCAAGGACTTTTAAGTCAAGTCTTCCACAGGTTTCATGGTTGCTCAAGCATTGTCCTGCAGGGGCTGAGCATCACACCAGTTCCTCGTTCTTTGTCATCGTTATTATTGCTATTTTGAGACAGTCACTTATGACCCAGAGTGACCTTGAATTTTTGATCTTCCTGCTTCCCATCCAAGATCACCACATGTACCAGTACGCACAATTTTATTCAGTGCTGGGAGCTCACCAAGGGCTTCCTACGTGCCGAGCAAGGGCTCTACCAACTGGGCTACAGCCCCAGCTACGTTGTTCTTTGAGACAGGGTCTGGCTATATACCTGAGTCTGGCTTTGAAGTTACAGCATTCCTCCTGCCTCAACCCCCTGAGTGCTGGAATATAAGTGTGCTCTATCACGACTGACTATTTTATGGTTTTGAATAGGTGGGCTGATGTTTGTGACTCTGTTGATTACCTCGACAGTAAAATTATTCTTTTCCAACAGACCTCGTTTGCTCGGTTAGACAGGGTTGGTTGGTTGGTTGTCTGTCCCAGCTCAATCACAGGTCTCTCTGTGGTGGCGATTTCCCAAATCATTCTTCAGTTCGTATTACCATGTTACACCGATGCGTTTATCAGCCCACATGCGAGGGCTAACCACAGCTGTCTAATCACTGTTTACCTGCTTGCAGGACCTTCAGCAGATAGGGTGGCCTGGCCTCTGATTACACCTTTAGCTCTGTGGTTTAGTGGGCTGTCATTGGGCAAGTTTTCATCTCTGAAGAGGTCAGTTAAAATGTGTGGCGGTGAACGCATGATTCTGAGGCATGATTCTTATGGTGTTGACCAAGCACTTTGCTTTTTTATGTCACAGGCCAAATAATTCTTGATCCGTGATTGTATCTAAGCTGCTTCAAGAAGGTTTTTTTTTTTTTTTTTTTGGTAGGGGGGTGAGTTTTGAGACAGGGTTTCTCTGTATAGCCCCGGCTGTCCTGCGCTAACACTGCCTGGCAAGAAGTTTTTTAAAAAATTATTTATTTTTTATTATTGGTGTATGTGTGTGTGTGTGTGTGTGTGTGTGTGTGTGTGTGTGTTGATGCCCACATGCCATGGTGCACAGGTAGAGGTCAAAAAACAACTCTGTGGAGTCAGTTCTTTCCTTCCATCTTTGTGTAGGTTCCAGATTTTGAACTCCAATTGGCAGGCTCATGAAGCAAAGTCCTTTATCTACTGAGCCATCTTGCTGGCTCCAGGATGAAGCAAGCACATTCACTCCCTTGGCCTTTGTATTGACCCTCCTCCCAGCCCCCATTGTTTTTCTAACAGATTTAGCTGTTCAGTTTTCAGGTTTTAATGTAAAAATCCCTCTACTGTTCACAGACTGCTATGATGCTCACGCAGACTTGCCTTTCTTTGCAGCCATGGATCTCTCTGTTGTCAGTGTGACTTATTCCTTTCCACCTGGGGGATGGAGAGGCTTTTCAGAAGAGCATTTGCGTAGATCATTGTTCATTAACACTGTGACGTTTTTGTACATTGTCTGCTGTCAGAGCATCTTACAGTGCCCTGCCGTGGGTGTTAACAAATGGCAACACTTACCTAACTTTACCCTCTTCCCCTCCCCTCCTCTCCCCTTTCCTCGCCTCCCGTCTCTTCCCTTCCTCTCCCCTTCCCTCCTCTCTTTCTCTCAGAGACAGTCTTACTATGTAGCTCAGGCTAACCTTGATTTTTGATTCTCCTGCCTCAACCTCCTGAGAGCCAGACTGCAGAGACACATCATCATGCCTGGCTCCACGTCTTCATATTTCTCACGGTGGTTCATGTTCTCTTCTGTTCCTCTTACTCATCTCAATGGTATCTACTGGGTGCAAGGCAGAGAGGCCTGGCCACTCTCTTTGCACCTGCTGAGACTGGACGATAAGACACTAAAAGATTTCATCTCACTCAACTTTGAGACCTAGATCCAAAGCAACAACAACAACAACAACAACAACAACAACAACAACAACAGATCCCTGAAGACCCAGAAAAGATTCCTTTGATGAGAAGGGCCTGTTGGGGAATTGTGACCCTCAGGGGGCAATCTACAAGGTTGTAAGCCTTTGAGGGTAGGGGCTAAATCTTCATACAAACACACACACACACACACACACACACACACACACACACACAGAGACACACACACACAGAGACAGAGACAGAGAGACAGTGTCAGAGACAGACACAGAGACAGACACAGAGAAGAAATGGAGACACAGAGAGACCTTGGTATAACCTTCCTTTTTTTTATTTTATTTTTTTTAATTTTATTTTTTTTTTATTGTCTTTGTACTGAAATCTTAGTCCTGAAATGAATGGTTCTCTCTGGAGTTGGGTAGGGGAGAGTCAAATTGGGACTGTGCCATTTGAAAAGGTTTTTCTGTATTTTACTATAGTCTGGTATGTACAAACCCAAAAGGAAAAAGACTTAGTACTTTTAAGCACTAATCTGGGCAAGTGAAACCCCGCCCGCCCGGGAGGGGTGGAGGTGTTGATTCCCTATCAGTTTTCCCAGGGGTGATGGAGGAGCTCTCCTGCTTTATCTCAAGTTGTTCTTTCACAATTTGGTTCAGTTTACATTTCTTTTTGGCAAGGCCCATCTTGCCAGGGAGCGTAGGGACCAGGCTAACCTGTCAAGAATACCTAATGGATTTGGAAGTGAACTGTTTTCTGGCAAACTGGGGAGCAAGCGGGTGTGGGTCTCTACATCATCCCCCAACTTTGCAAAATGGCCTTTTAATAACGCTAACTGTAAAGGCTGGGAGAAGCCACATGGATGGGTGTCTGGACCTTTGGGTTTCAGGGCTTGATTTATGGGGTAGGTAATAGCTCAGATAGACCAGGAAAGGAGGAGAAAGACAAAGAGAGGAAGAGGAGGAGGAGAGGAGAGGAGGGGTGATGAGGAAGAGGAGAGAAATGAGAAAGAGAGGAGAGGAAGAGAAAGGAAAGGAGGAGAGAAGAGGAGGAAGAATGAGAGGAGGAAGAGAAGGAGAAAAGAGGAGGAGAGAAGGAGAAGAGGAAGGGGAGGAGGAAGGAAAGGAGGAGAAATAAGAGGAGAGGAGGAATGGAGGAGGAGGATAAAAAGAGAGGAGAAAGAGGAGGAGAAAGGAGAGAGGAAGAGAAGAGAAGAAGAGGAAGGTGAGGAGGAAGGAGAGGAGGAAGAGGAGGCAGAGGAGGAGGATGAGAAGGTGGAGGAGAAAGAGGAGGCTCAATACCAAAATAAAGCAAAAACTAACCAAACCAAAAACCCTGAATGCAGACAGGATTCCTTCGGAAAGGAGGGGCCAGCGGGAGTTGCAACCTAACCCCCTGGGACTCGGCTCAGAAGCACAGCTGGGCAGTTCAGCGAACCTATTAGTAACATGAACTTGGGTGCTGTACTACTTCTCAGCTTTGGCTCATGCATTATTTACCTGACAGAAGTAAACCTGCTTCTCCTGCTGTTGCTGGGGAAACCACTTTGATTTATCGGGTTCTCTTATAGTTGCCAATGAAAATGCTCCATGGTGGAAGGGAGGGAGAGGGCGACCCCAGGTCCCAGGGGCTCAGGGTATGGAGCGATAAGGGGAGTCCCTACATCCCCTGGGGAGAGCTCGTGGGGAAAAGTATAGATTTCAGCACCGGGAGCCCCAAGGCTGTATTTCCTGCTTTATGGGAATGTCACCCCTGCTAGCTGCCTATGCCCAAATCCCAAGGAGTGAGGTAGGCCTTTTCTAAGGCTCTGTGGAGGCCACAGCAACTGAACAGAGATAGGCATCAGTCTGCACTGATGTCAGAAGAGAAGGGAGTCAAGTTTCCCGAGGGGCTGTTTCCCAGGTGAGTCAGGCCTGGGGAAATAGTCTCATGAGCCCAGATAGAGTGGTCCTTTCTGCTCCAAACTTCACTTTAGTTCATATTAGGGAGCCCTTTTGGATCACACAGCCCTGGGGGCTTAGGAAGGGATTGAGACTGTGAGCTTATATCTCAGTGGTTTTATTAATGATGTGCTCACGGGCGTGTTATATAATCTCTCTGACCCTCTCCTCCCCACCAATGGAGGGTGGAGAGTAGGGCCTGCCTTAAAGTACTTTGGAGAAACAGTGTTTGTTGAACCCAGTCTGCTCACTGCAAGGCCTATGATTCAGGGTAAGGACTCAGCAACTTCGGCCTTAGGCTGCCTTTGTATGACAAGATTCTGACATCACTGCCGCCGCAAGGCGCTTTCTCTTTATTGCTATTGATTTTTCTTTTCCTCCCTTTGTACTATTTATGGCTTCTTGGCCCTTCACAATTGCATTAATTCCTTCAGAAGTGGGCTGGAGGTTGGAGGCCTCAGCCTGCTCTGTGTCCAGCCAGCCAATGCCGCTCTTCCGGCCAGTGACCTTGGTTCATTCTCCCGGATGAAAAGCACCTGTGGAGCCTTCCCCATTCTTGGGAGGAAGCTGCTGTTTGTCAAAGTGAGCATGGACATATCTGCCTGGGGACACAGACTCAAGATCTGTCAAGAATATGTTTACAGGGGACTGTGCACTTGCAAAGCATTTAAGAAACGGCCGTCAGTTGGAGAACTTTGATATTTTTGTAAAACGTAATGAGATGCTTTAAAGAGGGATTTCCCAGCTGGGCCTGGTGGCTCCTGCCTGGCTGAGACAAGAGGATCGAAGGTTCAACACTTGTCTGGGCAATTTAACAAGACCCTATTTCAAGACATAAGAATCAACAGGGCTGGAGATGAAGCCCGGAGATAGAGTACTTGCCTAGCCTGAGTGAGGCCCCAAGCAAACCTCCCAAATGTCTCCGGTACCTCGTTCTAGATTTTCTCCTGTCCTTCCTCTTTGGGTGACCTTGCTTATAATCAAGCTTATGTTTAAATCTGTCTTAATGGCTGTTGAGATTAGTGTGTACGTATTCTGGCATTTTTAACATTTCTGCTCTTCAAGTAGGTGTTAAATGTCCCCTAAGTGACTTACTTTATCACCACTTAAGCCAGTTCACCTGCTCAAGGCCTCCGGCACTCCTGTTCTGTTTCTGAAATGGCTTCAGGGCCATACTATCCCCTAGGTCATCTCCCTTCATCTAGAATCTCTTCCTAGAAGGCAGATGTTTCAAACTGGCCTCTTACAGGCCCATCTAATGTCTTCCCAAGTAAATAATAAAGGAAAGAGAACACAGGTCGGTCAGTGGTGGCGCATACCTTTAATTCCACTTGGGAGGCAGGGGCTGGTGGATTTCTGAGTTCAAAGCCAGCCTGGTCTACAGAGTGAGTTCTAAGACTACACAGAGAAACCCTGTCTCGAAAAACCAAGAGAGAGAAAGAGAGAGAGAGAGAGAGAGAGAGAGAGAGAGAGAGAGAGAATACAGATTGTGTCACAATGTCACAAAGTTGAGATTCTTCCGAGAGGTAGGATGAATGGATTCCTCCCTGAGGAGAAGATCCATCCAAAGAGGCTCGGACAGAAGGGGTGTGGGTGTGGTTTCTAGGCTGGTATCTCTCTGTCCTGGGGCTTCTGCCAGAGACAAGAACCTGACGTCACTTTTAAGTTCTTAGGAAGTGCTGAGGAAGGTATTTAGTAGGACCCACTGACCTAAGCAGAGAGGACATCAAAGGCATTGGTGGGGGTGGGGTGGATGGACAGGATGCTAGAGGGTTCAAGGCCATAAAAGAAAGGCAGGAGAGTGCAGCTCAGTGGTAGAGTGCATGTGTAAGGTGGTGGTGATGGGGAGTGGTGGTTGGTGGTGGTGGTGCAGAGGCTTCCAGTAAAGGAAAAAGCACAAAAACGCCAGGAGCTGCAGCGGGGTCTGTGAAGCAGTGGGAGAGCGTGCATATACTCACGGGCGTGTTTGAACTTGGGGTCCTGAGATTAATCTTTTGCTATTGCCATTTCATTCCGTCGGGTTCTTTCCAGAGTCAGCACCCTGTAAACTCCTTTGGTGTTGTTTTGTTTGAGACAGGGACTCACTCTGTAGACTTGGTTTGTCCATAGACCAGGCTGGCATCGATCTCACAGAGATCCTCTGGTCCATCTCTGCCTCCAGAATGCTGGGATTAGAAGTATGCATCACTACACACGCAGGGTCTGGACCCTTGGGTTTCACGGCTGATCTCCAATTTCTAGGCTCAAGCCCTCTTCCTGCCTTGCCTTCTAAAGTGTTAGGACTCCAGGAGCCTGTCTTTGCTTGGCAATCACAGCTTCTTCCGAGGAGTTAAGAACTGCCTGAAATTCAGCTCCATACCAAGTGATTTTAAAAACCTATTTCATTTTCTCCTTCTACTGGTTCCTAAAATGGGAGGAGTCCTTACAGCCTTTTCATCCTGATAAGAAAGTAGAGCAAAGTCATCAGTTGTCTAACTTGTCCAGAAAGACAGAAGCAGAGCTCGGAGCTTCAACCCCACCCACTTTCTGTTCTTCCACTGCTGCGCCTTAGGCATGGGGAACAACCTGAGTTTGCAAGACGTTATTTTGTTTTTTCTCTGCCTTTTTTTGTTTTTTGTTTTTTGTTTTTTGTTTTGTTTTGTTTTGTTTTGTTTTGTTTTGTTTTGTTTTGTT
>JANHMN010000015.1:17087660-17131626 GCA_030674055.1 Rhabdomys pumilio | reverse complement strand
TTGTTTTGTTTTGTTTTGTTTTGTTTTGTTTTGTTTTGTTTTGTTTTCTAGTGCTGGGGATCTAAGCTGGAGCCTTGAGATCTATCACTGAATCTCCCCCCAGATCCTTGGTTGCTATCTAAATGGTGAGGCAGATCTCTTTATTGCAGGTTTCTCACAAACTGTGCTGTTAATTGCCACAAGCCTTAAATGAGTGTCTTTCACTGCCTGGAATTGAACTAGGTGCACAAAGATGCTAACTCAGGAGCAGGCCCCGCCTAGCAGATGTAAGGGCGAGGCTAGTGTCCTGCAGATAGGGCAGATAGTTTTGTTTTCTGGATGAGCCTTCTGTCTGAAACCTTGCTCCCTCCAGGGCTGGGCTAGGGCAGCAGCTGGGTTCCTGGGCCTCAAGGTGCCAACAGGGCCAGTTGTTCCACAAAGCTGCACAGCTAGGTGAGATATGGTCTTCCCCCAGGGAGCGAAAGCTGATACTGTAAACACTTAGGGCTTTATCTTTGATCTGCTGGGTCATCAGAATGGTTCTCCTGCCCAGGTAGAGTTCCCAGAGGGAGGGCTGACCCCAACCTTTGGGAAATGCTGCCTGCTGAACAGATGGTACAGGGTCTAGAAAGGGGCTGGGAGGAGCCCAACCTGGATCTCAGCCACTGAATTTCCTGATTTGAAAGAAAAAAAGAAAGAAAGAGAGGGAGGGAGAGAGGGAGGAAGGAAAGAAGGAAGGAAGGAAGGAAGGAAGGAAGAAGGAAATTAATTCTTGGGGTGATTATAATTTTTTTTTTTTTCCAAGACAGGGTTTCTCTGTGTAGCCCTGCCTGTTCTGGAAGTTCCTCTTTAGACTAGGGTAGTCTCAAACTCAGAGATCTGCCTGCCTCTTCCTCCCTGAGTGCTGATATTAAAGGTATACACCACCATGCCTGGCTTAATTTCTAAATTCTTGGTGCAGATCTAAATGCAGATAGAAATGGAAATGGTGTGGGCTGTGGTGTTTTGAGGGAGCCACAGACAGTCAATCCTAGTGACTTTGGGTCTAGATGAAGGACAGATTGGGTGCCCCAGTATCTGCTGGCTGAAACTGGCAGCATTACTCAGAATGGTGCCTTCCAGTTCTCACTTTTCCAAAGGGTGAAAACATCTCCAGCTGAATTTACATCTCCAAACTCAAACAGTGGAAGAGGGTTGGGTTTCTGAATGTTGATGGGGCAGCTCTATGTGCATCTAAAGATGACACCCCTTCCTCCAGTAAAATTCATCATATTTAGTATAGTGATGTGTATTTTTTTGATGTGTGTGAATGTTTTGCCTGCAAACATGTCTGTGTACCACATGCATGTCTAGCATCCGTGGAGGTCAGAAGAGGGCCCTGGACTCCATGGAACTTTACTATAGCCAGTTATAAGCCATGGCATAGGTGTTAGGAATCGAACCCAGGTCCTCTGTAAGAGCAAGTGCTCAAACCACTAAGCAGTCTTTCAGCGTCTTTCTGCCCTCACCTACCTTGTGGTAGCCTTGGCTCTGCCCAGCACAGAGCTTTCCTAATCTCTACTGCAGTGGCTCTTGCTGAAGACACACCTATGTTCACACTTTTGCTTTATCTGCCTCTGTGTGTGTGCTGGTTCCCTGTGGCCAGAATACAAAAGACCCTGGCGGTGTACACAGCAGGCTCAAAGAGGAGAGGCAAGGAAACTGACCTCTAAGAATGGAGTGGGCAATTAGAAGCTTTAAGCCCAGAGAGGCCTGGTGTGTGGGTGAGAAAGTGTGGTGGTTCCCTGGAGAGTCTGTCGGTGGTGAATATGTATATGTGCTTCTGGGTGTGCGCATGCTCTGGTGTGTCTTCTAGCAGAACTCTTATGTAGCTTCAAGTCTTAAGCTGGGACTTCTAGAAGCCCATTTACTCCTTCAGGTGCTAGGATGTGAACAGTATCTCCAACCAGACCCTGTCTAAACAACGGCATACAGTGCTCCCTGAATT
The DNA here is from genome assembly GCA_030674055.1 of Rhabdomys pumilio. Taxonomy (NCBI): domain Eukaryota; kingdom Metazoa; phylum Chordata; class Mammalia; order Rodentia; family Muridae; genus Rhabdomys; species Rhabdomys pumilio. Next base: position 17,129,660 of record JANHMN010000015.1, on the reverse strand, counting down.
TAAAGAACACATAATGGGGACTGGAGAGATGGCTCAGAAGTTAAAAGCTCTGACAGTTCTTCCAGAAGTCCTGGGTTCAATTCCCAGCACTCACACGGTGACAAACAGCCATCTGTAACTCCAGTTTCAGGGGATGTGACTCTCTCTCTTCCCACCTTTGTGGGTACTAGGCATCCCACCGGTATACAGACATACATGCAGACAAAACACCCAGGCACATAATATAATACAATAAAATAAACAAATAACAAATAAATTTGATGTTTAAAGAACATCAGAACTCTCCTTTTCTTCCTGCCCTTCTTAAGTACCCATGATCAGACCAGTTCCTCACATATGCAAGGCTAGGATTCAAGGTACTACCACTGAACTATCCAACCTTCTGAATTTTTTCCAGTTATGAAAATTACAAAATTTATACACATATATACATGAGAGGTGTTGTTTCTTTTGTACAAACGTTTTAATAAAATATAAATATATTATATGTTATACTACTTCACTTTAGGTTTTAGAGAGCAAACCCAGGGCTTTGCACATACAAGGCAATTACTGTCCCAGGAATCCATATCTCCCTCCATACACACACACACACACACACACACACACACACACACATATATATATATATATATATATACTTTTTTTTTTTTGGTTTTTCGAGACAGGGTTTCTCTGTGTATCCCTGGCTGTCCTGGAACTCACTCGGTAGACCAGGCTGGCCTCGAAATCAGAAATCTGCCTGCCTCTGCCTCCCAAGTGCTGGGATTAAAGGCATGCGCCACCACCGCCCGGCTATATATACCTTTTAAAAAGTGATGTTTTTAATTTAAAAAAATATTCATTTCTTTTTATGTGGATGGGTATTTAGCCTGCATACATATCTGTGTACCATACACGTACTTAGAGCCCATGGAGGCTCTAAGAGGGTGTCAGGTCCCCTGGAATTTGAGTTACAAATGGTTGTAAGCTGCCTTATAGGCACTAGGAATCAAACCTCAGTCCTCTGGAAGAGCTGCCAGGGCTCTTAATTACTGTACCATCTCTCTAGCCACTACATGTATGTATGCATGCATGTATGTATGTATGTATGTATGTATTAATTATGTAAAGTTCAAGAATATCACAGGCAGGGTTGATATTCCCCATTCTCAGGTTACTAGTCCACCAAGGAGTAAAGCAGTGTCAGTCACATGTTCCTGCCATGACCTGTACGTACCTTCTCTGTCACGAGGGACTGGGTCCTCTCAAACTGTGAGCCAAAATATTTGAACTGGTATGCCCTTAAATCACTCTTTGTATGGTATTTAGTTATAGCCAGGAGAAATGTAGGGATTGATAATACTGAGAGGTGGCTGTTGCAGTTCTTAGACAGGTTTTGGAACTGGTTCCTGGGAGTGGTACAGAGGAGTTTGCAGCTGGAGGCTGGATAATCCCTACCTTGCAGTAAGTACAATTTAATGGGCCATCCTGGTGGGACCACGGAAGACGATGGAAATGCCAAGTGGACTCCTGAGGTTTCAGAGCGGAACAAGGACTCTCAGGGATGTGTTGGAGGCCATTTGTGTTACTTTCTGGCAACAAAATGAAACAGCTAAGAGCAACATGAAACAAAGCAAAGAAAACCTGAGAAACAAGCTACTTTCTGCTATGGGCTGTTAATTTGAATGAGGGGATTGCAAAACGAAGGGACTGTGGTGGTTTGAATAAAAATGGCCCCCTTAGGGTCATAGATTTGAATGTCTAGTCATTAGGGAGTGGCACTATTTGAGAAGGATTAGGAGGTGTGGCTTTATTGGAGTAGGAAGTTTGTCACAGGTGGTGGGTTTTGAAGTTTCCAAAACCCAAGCCTGGCCCAGTCTCTCTTTGCTTTTCTGCTGCCTGTAGAGCTGGATGTAGAACTCTCTGTTAATTCTCTAGTACTATGTCTGCCTGCATCCTGCTACGACAGATTCCTCATCATGATACTGAACTAAGCCTCTGAAACTGTCAGCCAGCCCCAATTAAATGCTTTCTTTTGTAAAAGGTGCTTTGGTCATTGTATCTCTTCACAGCAATGGAACAGGGACCAAAATGGGGACTAACTTACCTAATGGAAGATAATCTAAGACTGCACAGCATGCAAACTGCCTCCCAGTTGTGGCTCACTGAAGTTATTGAAGTTTATAATAAGAATTCAAAACAGGTCACTATGAACAATGCAGTTTGTTGAGGAAAAGTGTGGGGAGGCATCAGAGTGAACATTGATAAGGTGACCGAAATTATTAAAATAAAAAGAGAAACCCCTGACTTTACGGTGGGACAATAGAAAAAGTTACTTGTGGGAAAGTCTTCACCTGTGGGAGAGCGTTAGGCTGCAACAGTGCAAACCCATTTGGGAAATGTTTGTAAAGACAGTGATTGGGTAAGAATCTTTGGGGCATCCTACTCCAGCAGAACTACCCAGGGAGGTATTTTCTCAGGTTCATCTTCAAGGCTTACAGAGGCTGCAGCTGTAGTCCTGGATGGCCAGGTTGTAGTTGGAGCCAGCAGCAGAAGTTGGCATTACCCTATGCTGCTCATACTATAGAGATGTTAAATGTAAGAGTTACAGGGTCTCGGAGGTTTTTTTCCAGGTTCTGGGAAGTTCTGGGCACAGGGTCACGGTTTCTGAATGGGGCTCCCGAGGGGGCTTTATGTAAAGCTGTGTAGGTTAAGGCTAAATTACAAAGAAAACCCCTGGATTTTAGAGATGTTAGAGAAGGTGGGATATTCAGCAAGGAAAGTCTCAAGTACAGAACAGATCCAGCCCAAGAGAATGCTACCCATAGAATTTAGAGCCCAGATACTGGACAGGGAGCTTTAGTGTTTGGTGTTTGCTTTGCTGAGTTTTAATCTTGCTTTGTTCCAATCTTCCCTTTCCACGAGCCCATTCTTTTCTTTACTCCGTGCCATTGTAATTTGTTTTTCAATTTTATAGGGCTACTTTAGTTAAGAGACTGAGTCTTTGTGCTATGTGTGTGTGTGTGTGTGTGTGTGTGTGTGTGGTGTTTTGAATGAGAATTAACAGGCTCGTATTTGAATACTTAGTCTGCACTTGGTAGAACTTTTTTTTGAAAGGATTAGGAGGTGTGGGCTTGGGTAGTGGTGGCCAATGCCTTTAATCCCAGCTTGGGAGGCAGAGGCAGGCGGATTTCTGAGTTTGAGGCCAGCTGTGAGTTCCAGGACAGCCAGGGCTACACAGAGAAACACTCTCTCAAATCCCCCCCCCCCCCCCCCCCCCCCCCCCCCCCAAAAAAAAAAAGAAAAAAGAAAGGAGGTGTGGCCTTGTTGAAGGAAATATTTCACTGGAGGTAGACTTTCAAGTTTCAAAAACTAAGGTCTCTCTCCCCCTCTCCCCTCTCCCCCCTCTCCCCCTCTCCCTCTCCTTTTCCCTCCCCCCTCCTTCTCCTCCTCCTCCTTCTTCCTCTCTCTCTCTCTCTTTCTCTCTCTCCTTCTCTCTCCCTCTCCCTCTAGCTTGTGGAACAGATGGAAGCTCTCAGCTCCTGCTTCTGCACCATGCCTGCCTGCCTGCCTGCTGCCGTTCTTTCCATCTTGATGGGCATGGGCTTACTCTCTGAAACTGTTCTAGCTCCCAGTTCTAAGCTTATAAAAGCTATCTTTCATAACTTGCCTTGGGCATGGTGTCTCTTCCTCAGCAACTAGTTAGGTAACTAGGACAGAGTTCAATAGATGGGGTGTTGATGTAGCAGGCTGACCCCAACAAAGGGATCAGATCGCAAAGAGAGAGGCAGGAAACAGAGGTCTTGGACTCCACAACTTTGGGGCCAGGATGCCTTATCCTTAAGCTCTGAGCCGAAGCTTGGCACACACACTCCTTAGGCCCTCGCCTGCCTTCCGTTTGTCAGGCACTCTTGTTTTTATTCTATCCAGTGTTTCCAACAATGTCCTCGGTAACTAAATTTTTTCCCTTTGTTCAGAATGCAACGCAGGACCGCACACTACATACAATTGTTATTATTTCTTCACTGTCATGATTTTTAATTTTTGCGGAGTTGCTGATAGAACTCAGGGCCTTGAACATACTCGACAAGCGCTCTGCTGCTGAGCCACACTCCAGCCCTCTTTACTTTGCATCAGGCTGAATGCTTCTTAGCTCTGCTTTGTGTCTCACAGGCCCTCGACTCTATTTTGTTTCATAAAAGTAGTTCGAATGAGACCTTGACATTTTAAAGAAGTTTAGGCCAACTATTAGGAGAAATTTCCTCAGTTTGGCCTTTTCAAGATGTTTTTATGATGATCAGGTTCATATTATATTTATAAATATTTCTCTTTTCTCATCAGACCTTTGTACAATAGATGTTTAAAACTGCTGAACACGGTGGTGCATGATTTTAATATCAGCACTTGGGCAGAGGCATGGCATAGTGAGAATAAATATACATTCCGTATATATAATTTTAATTGTATAAATTTATGGGGTACAGTGTATACATATATAATATATAAAATATAATAATGAAACCATATTTACTACTTATACCTCCTTAAACTTTTTATTTATTAAAAAATTGGGTTTTTTTTTTGACATGGCTTCATTATATAGACCAGGCTAGCCTTAAACTCACAGAGATCTGTTTGCCTCTGTCTGATGTATGCTGAGATTAAAGGTACCACCACATCCTGTCTATTATTAACTTGTAATAGTTGTAATTTTTTTTTAAAGCGGGCAAGATAGTCTACTTATAAATCCTGTAATTATATCTTACATGCTTACTTTATGTTGAGGGCCTTTATTTATTTTATGTGTATTGTCATTCTGCCTGCATGTATGTCTGTGTGAGGGTGTCATATATTGGAATTACAGATAGCTGTGAGCTGTATGTAGGAGCTGGGATTTGAACCTAGGTCCTCTAGAAGAACAGTCAGTGTTCTTAACCACTGAACCATCTCTCCAGCCCTGCTTTTTTTTCTAGATGTTCATAAAATACCCTGCTGTGCTTAGAACACTAGAATCTAGACACTTTAGTACTGATAGTTTTCCAATAACATTGTTTATTTACCAGTCGACATTTTATCACAAGGAAGAATTTTTCCCTTACTGTGATGTTTTGAAAGAGAACGGCTCCTATATTTAAGTACTTTTTCTCCCCTTGGTGGAACTGTTTGAGAAGGATTAGGAGGTGTAGCCTTGTTGGAGGAGGTGTGTCACTGGGGGTGGGCTTTGAGGTTTCAAAAGTCTATGCCATTCCCAGCTAGCTTTCTCTGCCTCTAGCTTGTAGATTAGAATGTCAACTCTCAGCTTCTGCTGCAGCACCATGCCTGCCTGTTGCCATGCTCGCTATTGTAATGGTCACAGATTGCAGCTCTCTTATTTATTTATTTATTTATTTATTTATTTAGAGACAGGGTTTCTCTGTGCAACTCCAGCTGACCTGGAACTCACTCTGTAGCCCAGGCTGGTCTCAAGCTCAGAAATATACCTGCCTCTGTCTCCTGAGATATGAGATTAAAGGCATGTGCCTGGTAAATTACAGCAATATAAAAGTACCTGTCTAAGGTAGGGTTTTACTGCTGTGAACACATCATGGCCAAGGCAAGTCTTATGAGGACAACATTTAATTGGGCCTGGCTTACAGGTTTAGAGGTTCAGTCCAGTATCATCAAGGCAAGAGCATGGCAGCATCCAGGCAAGCCTGGTGCAGGCAAAGCTGAGAATTCAACATCTTCATCTGAAGGCTGCTAGGAGAAGACTGGCTTCCAGGCAGCTAGGATGAGGGTCTTAAAGCTCATGGCCACAGTGACACACCTACTCCATCAAGGCCACACCCACTCCAACAAGGCCACACCTTCCCTCCCTCCTCCCCCCCCCCCCCCAGGGTTTCTCTGTATAGCCTTGGCTGTCCTGGAACTCACTCTATAGACCAGGCTGGCCTCGAACTCAGAAATCTGCCTGCCTCTGCCTCCCAAGTGCTGGGATCAAAGGCATGCGCCACCACCGCCCGGCCTAAAGCCACACCTTCTAATAGTGCCACTCCCTGGGTCCAGCATATATAAACTATTACAGTATTTAAGGCAGAAATTGGTACCAGGGACTGGGACATTTCTGTTTCAGGCCTGACCATGCTGTTCTTGGGAAGATTGTGGAAGGCTAGGACTAGAAAAGTAGTTGAGCTCTGTAATCAGGGCTACTGGGCCATCCAATAGAGCTTGGAAGACAGCAGCTCTGAGAACAAGGTGGACAAGGGAAGCCCAGCTTAAAAGGATTCAGAGCGGAATAATTACCAACTGGGCAGAGGCCACTCCTGTGATATTTTGGCAACGTTTATGGCCTTTGTCCTAACAAATTGTCTGAAGCTAAACTGAAATATATTTTAATAATTTTCTTGGTTGAAGAGATTTCAAGAAAGTCTAATCAGTATGCATAGGGCCTGTGTAAGGTCAAGTTAGATGGGGTGGGGGGTTTAGGGGCCCAGAGAAGGGGAAGCAGACACTAGCTCCCATTCCTAAGCAAAAGATGTCTCCAGTTTACACACAATAAAAAATAATTTTCTCCAGAGCAGTCTCACTGGGTATACAAATCACACTTAAGGGCAGGCTCCATGCCCAGCAGGAGATGGCCAACACAAAATGAACTCAATATTTTAATAGACTTTTTGTTTCATATGGCTTTGTTTGGGCACATTTTTATTTGGTCTTGTTGTTTATTGTTTATTGTTTATTGTTTTTTTTTTTTTTTTTGTCTGTTCTGGATCTTGCTGTGTAGACCAGGCTAGCCTTGAACTCATAGAAATCCACCAGTCTCTGCCTCCTAAGTACTAGGAACTAAAGGTATGCGCCACCACTGTCCAGTAGTCTTGTTGGTCTCATTCACTCTGGGGTTGGCCCACCAGCAACCCCTACCACCAAGGCTAGCTCCACCCTGCTGCCCAGGTGAGGTGCAGGACCGGTTCTCCTGAGGGCTGCAGTTCATGAGGGACAGAGCTAGCTCTTTTGCTCTCATGACCTCAGGGCCAGATGACAAGAGGCTACAGTGAGGGAGGGCATCTCTTCCTCACTAGGCTGCTATGACAAACAAGTTGCAGGCCCAGCTTTCCTATTCGCACATCCCTGGGGCTGGTTCAACCCTGCCTACACTGTCAGGGTCATGTCCTTCATTTCTTAAACTGTCACAGAGTTGCCTACTAGATGTATCATTGCTCTTTAGCCTACTGTTTATTCCACTCTTCATCTCTCAGTGGGTGAGAATTTATTTAACCAATAAATTTTTTTGTGGTACCCAGGTAAGAGACTCTTGGTCCATGGCTCTTCCCAAGACTTTTCCAAGCCAGGCATGGTTGTGTACACCTTTAATCTTAGCACTCGGGAGGTCGAAGAAGGCAGACCTCTATGAGTTCAAGGCCAGTCTGGTCTACATAGTGAGTTCCAGGATAGTCAGGACTACACAGAGAGACCCTGTCTCAAAAAACCAACCAACCAACCAAAGAAACAAACAAACAAACAAAACCATTTTGAAAGCTGCTCGTCAAGGCCTTCCTGTCACCACAGGACTTTGGGTCATGGGTACTTCTCACAACTTATACAGGAATGAGAAACAGATGGGTTCCCAATGTTCATTCCCAGAATTCTCAGAGGCTACTTGTGCATCCCCCTTGGACCCTTGCCTTTAACAATGGGAGAAAAGGTTCCTAGAAATATCGTTGTGGCACTATTTCCAAAGGACTCATGGTTGTAACCCAATGGTGACACGATTCCTTTCTCATAGTGTACAGTGACTTGGTGGGTCTCTGCGTTTCTCTGTGGCACTGTGAGAGGTGTCTATCATCTACTTAGCATCCTTCCTTTTTTCCTTTGATACTTTGCCTCCAGTTTTGGAAGAGAGGTTCACCCTCCGTTTCTAGCTCATGTTCTGAAGTTTGAATGTTGTATGTCCCCCAAGGCCCATGTGTAGGTTTGGTCCCCAGATGGAACCTTTGAGAGGTGAGCCTACTAGAAGCCCTTGGAGGGAGGGAGGCTGCCACTGAAGAAGATTTTGGGGCCCTGGACCATTCAGTTCCTTTGGCTCTCTGACCGATGGTTATGAACCCTTGTGTTCCTCAACCAGAGCTTCCCACTGCTCTCTGGCACTGCCTTATCCCCCAAGACGCTAATCTTGGAATGGAACCACCAAAATGAGGCTGAAAAGAATCTTTCTTCCTTATTAGGTCATCTCCCCAGGTATTTTGTAGAGATATGGAAAGCTGACTAACGTAGCATGTGATCTGGAAGAGACTAGCCCAATCCAACCACAGAGATCAGAGATAATTCAGAAATAGGCACATGATCCAAGCTGGGCCCCTGAGACTCATCATAGTGTTGAAACTTTTGGGAAGAGAGGTCTCCTGGGCTGAAGCTATAGTTCAGTTGGTTGAGTGCTTGCCCAGAGACCTGGGTTTGATTTTTAAGTTCTGCATGGACCATGTGTGGTTCAGATCCCTGTAACCTTAGCACTGGAGAGGTGAAAATAGGAAAAAAAAATGTAAAAAGTACATTCTACACCCCCCACTCCCCTTACACTGGAGTAGCTAAATACAGGGACCATACAACATGGGCTTTCTGGCATGATTTGCTGCTCTGCTCAGTGATCCTGCTGGAAGGAGGGACGTCAAGACAGAGGGAACACTGAGTCAGATTGATCTTGGCTGACATGAGTTTAGCCTTAATCTCATTAAACCAGGATCCATCTATGCTTGGACATTTTTAGTCTCAGGAACTAAATAAGTCACTTTTCTTTTTGGTGGTTTGAGTCAGGCTTCAGTCATTTGCCGTGAAGGGTCATGATTAAACCTTTCTCTTTTCAGTCTCAGTTCCCACTTCCCAGAACTTCAGAGCCTGAAGGATTAGGTAAAGTACCCAGGCAGGAGTGCAGCAGCCAGTCCTGCCAGCCTCATAGCTAATCATGTAAGGAGTCCACAACATGCCTTCGGCTCTGACTGCTGAGAGCCATGGCTACTCTACCAAGGACGGCTTGGTTTCATTCAAGTTTGTCTTGTTGTTTTGTATGTGTATGTTTGTGTATGTGTATGTTTTCATGCACATGTGTATATACATGTGTGCATGTATGTGTGTGACGCACATGTGTACTTGTGTGTATATGTGTGTATTGTGTATCACATGTGTATACTTGTGTGTGTGCATGTGTATATCACGTGTGTATGTATGTGTGTGTGCACATGTATGCATGTGAATACGTGCACATGTGTGTACATATGTATGTGTGCACTTATATATACATGTGTGTATGTATTTGTATGCACATGTGAGAATATGTGTGTATGTATGTGTGCATGCACATGCGTATATACATGTGTGCATGTATATGCATTTGCATGCACATGTGTGTACATGTGTGTATGTATGTGTGCATGCACATGTGTGTATATGGGTGTATGTGCATGGATTGGATTAGAGTAGGCTTTTACTTACTGTTTACTGTTCACCCCAGTGTCTTCCCTTCCCTCTCTGACTCAGTGTGTGACTTAAATGTCTGAGTGACTTTGAACTTCCAGTATCCTGGATACGTAACGGGGTGAGGACACAGTTGCCAGAAACTTACACTTCTTTCAATTGATTTCATCTGAGAGAGTGAGACATCTCACTCACTGAATAATTTTTTGTCACATGTTTATGCAAATCATGGTTTGTCTTTGAGCTGACAGACCTAGTCCTTGCTTTGTTCCGGATGCTACTGCAGAGGCCAAATGTGCCATGTTCTCTCTAGTGATGGCTGCCAGTTCTCCAACTGTCATAACAGGCATGTCACAAGGGAGCCAGTGCCTGTGTCGCGGGCGGCCAGGAAGCATCTATGAGCTTGTTTTTTATTTTCATCTTCTTTTTTTTGTAATACATTTTAACTTTATTAAATTTGTAAAAAACCGCCATTCTTATCAGTCAACATAGATGACTAAAAAATTGGCTTTTTTTCTAGTCCAACTCTGCTTTTTGCAGTGAGCAGTAACTAAATTAATGTATTTCCACCCACATTTTCCTGTATTCAGATTTTCCCAGATTTTAAAATATAGGTTAACAGTTTTTAATTTTTAATAGAAAATACTATTATATTTTATATTCTGATTTTTTTTTTTTTTGAGAGAGAGAGAGTCTCACTATGTAGCCTAGTCCAGCTGGGAACTCACAGAGATCTGTCTGTCTCTGCCTCCTGAGTGCTGGGAATAAAGGTGTATGCCACCATACCCAGGGCTTAAATTTTCTTTTAAAGCTAATAATTACCATTTTGGGCGGGTTACTGTTTATAGATACTTCCTTCTATTTGTGGACATACCATAATATTTCTCTAATTGATTAATAAGTTTTCCAGGTAGTTTATAGCTTTTTAAAAATACTTAATGCAAGTCACCCAAAAGTAACAACTTTGTAAATATATTTGTTTATGTTCAAGGAAACATTTGGTGGCTCTACTCTCTTGATTCATATGCTGTACCTAAGGGATCCTGTGACATCAACATCTCCTGTGTCAACAGTCTGCCAACTACACGTGACATCTTCCTGACCCCTCTTAGGGCATGTTTTTACCAGAGCTCTCTTGAACACAGAATTGACCGAGATATAAGAGGAGCCAGCTCCAGACCTGATCTGACAGTGATGTCCTACCCTCTCTCTTTTCTCTTGATGCCCAGAGCATCTTAGTAGCTTCCATCATCAATGACAAGTTGTTATTGCAGTGAAGGGCCTTTGAAGTCTCTAGATAAATGAAATAACAAACCTCTGCTCTGCAGGGATGCAGAGAAGGGTAGGAGACTATTGAATGGTCTCAGCAGTATTGTGGACATAGTACCTGCTTAGTTAATATGGAATGAGGATAATCAATCCATTGCCAGAATCAAAGCCTCTCTTTGAAGCTTGGGTCAACTCTGAGCCATATGAGAATCAATGGGCCAGACAACTGAAACTCATACACAGACTCAAACCTGATCTTATAAGTCAATAGGTTCAGGCTCTTTATCCCCAACCAGCCATGCTTTTTTCCCCTGAAAAAAAAAAAAAAAAAAAAAAAAAAAGTCAATCCCCTATTTTATCCATTTCTTTTCATGGAAATGGAGCTGTGAAATGGCCCCTAAGCTGGTGGCTAAGGGCAGGAAGCATCAGCAATCCCATGAGGTGACACTTCTGTGGTGTCTCAGAAGCCAGCTCTGAATCATGTAGGTCAGGGCTGCCAAAAAGGCCTGGCTGGTGCAGCGAGGGACTTCTGATCTGGGTGGGGCAAGAAGGGCGGGGGGAGGGGGTGAAGGGAAAGGAATCAAGTGAGTCTAGGTCTGGGGCTGTCTGGCATAGCGCTGCCTTCTATGTTATTTAACCATTCCAGCCATTAAGACAAACCCCTTGTGCTTGGGGTTGATCTGAGTGCATTTTAGTTGCAAGAAGCGATGTCATCGCATCACTTCTGGGAAAGGAGAAAGGATCCACTGTATGCTCAGGCACTGATCAAGGATGCCCTGCCAGCCTCAGCCGCACCTTGGTCTCCTAGGCCACAGTAGGGTCGTTTTTTCCTATGATTCCCCTCTGTAAAATGCAGTGGTCAGGTTGTAGGATTTCAGGAGTCCTCTACTCCTGCTGCCTGAAGAACTGAAGAATTCCCGCACTGCTGCTCCACAGGGGAGGGTGGAGGGGAAGTGTTCAGCAGGAAGAAGGGACAGATGGCTCCTGCTGGACTGTGTTCAGAAATGTGGTGTGTGATATACAGCGTGAATGAAGTGTGGTGCCCTTTAAACACAGCCTCCCCCCTGCGCTCCACACTGCCTGGCTCGCTGACTCTCATTCACATTACACTCTCCCACGGGCAAACCTTAGATACTTTTGCACTGGAGCATACACGTACACCAGCAGACGCTGACACACACTCCGTGACTCACCACTGATCCATCAGCGCACACACAGGGTGACTCAGCAGGGACCCTCATAGGCAGGCTCACACTCACTGCAGTTGATGAGCACAGAGGGCCTCTGCAGTGGTGGCAGGCACTCCCCCCTCCCACAGGGTCCTTGGTTGAGCATCTCACGGAGGCCTGCAAATGATTTGCATTCTTGGCTCCTCAGAACTGCCTGTTCTTTGTGTTTATGGCTCAACCCTTTCCTTACCTTGTTCTCCTCCCTGGCTGGTTTTGGAGCTCAGCAAGCAATCCAACAGTCCCTGGCCAGCCAAAGAGGTTTTTGTTTCTAAGAAATTTCTTAGCTCTGCGTGGAGAGTTCTTTCCCCACAGGGTCTCATCCCTCCCTGGCCTGGATACCTCTGCTAGCTTCTCAGGGCCCATGATTGGAAAGTCTCCACTATTCATGCCCTTTGAGTGGTACCTTTCACAAGATGAGATGGTACTGATGGTAGGCCACAGATGAAGAGGATGGATGACTGGATGGAAGATGGTTATCAGGTCTCTGAGGGCCCCCTCCCTTCCCAGTGGTCCAGACAGATGCTTCTTAGATACTGTCTTGGTACCTAGCAAGACCAGCTCTTTCTTTCTGATGATCGGAGAAGGGATTTTATGTCTCTGTGTGATGGATGGCCTATGGGCCTCAGCTCCTGCATGGACCCACCACAGAGTGAGCTCCAGATTCAGAGAAAAGCGGGACTCTAAGTACCCAGTGTATCTTTGCTGGCACATGGCTTCTGTTATGGTTCAATTTAAAGATGAGAAAGTCCCGATGCTGTGGAGGACCTCCTTTTCTTCTCTCCAATAGCATCCTCCCACCCCCACCCCCACCCTCATGGTGCCTCTCTTCAGTTCTGGAGCATACAGCATTCTAGGTAAGTGCTGTACCAGAGTCCTAGTCTTAGCTCATCTCAACTTAATAGCCCTGTAGCCCCACTGAGTAATTACCCACTTGAGCCTGGCCCCTTTGGCCATCAAATGCCCGCAGACCCCTCTCTGTCCCTTCAGAAGATGTGGTTATAGGAGCAGATAAGACCTGTGTTGTGACCAGGCCTTGGAACGCAAAGTGGTACCCAAGAAACAGTAGAGAAAGATGCCAAAGACATGTGCTACCTATGATGGGAAGCAGGAGGGATGTGCTACAGGTTTCCCCTGACTATAGCAACAGAGTCCCTTCTCTAGCCTATATGGCATTAGGCTGAGTGCTGTCTTGGGAGCAGGAGTGGGCTATCCATTCAGGAATCCTGACTAGGAGATGTCCCATGGGAGTGTCCCCTTCTCTGAAACCATCCTCCAGATGTTTTATGCCTTAGAAACACACGAATGCTCATACTAGCTGTTTAGAGCTCAGGATTTGAAATGCCTCTTTCAGCTCTAAAATTTTGAGCTTGGTAGGTCTTGGTCACTTTTTTCCTTCCTTCTACTTGTTGGAAAACATTGTCTTTGATGACCTTGATTCACACTTCAGAGAAGGAACCATGTAGCCTTAGCTGGACCCTTTCTGTGTCCTCAGCCAACACACTGTGGGGATCTCTAGTCAAGGCTTCCCTTCAACTGGTCGGCTGCTGACTTGGGTTCAAGGTTGCTGTGTCTACAGTAGTCCAGTTGGACTATAGCCTGGCAGGCTCAGCAAGCCTTGCCCTGCTTCCATCAGCACCCTGGGGCTCCCAGACACTCAAGTGGAGAAGCTCCTTGTCTGCTGGACGTTGAAAGATGAGACTGATCCTGATGGATCATGCTGAGTTCTCAATGGAAGTGTGAGATTACCCATAAGTCCCTCTGTGCTGTGAGTCCTTTTTTTTCAGACACGATACAGTAATGAGAAGACCTACTCTATTTAAATACACATGGATGTGGAGGAAGGCCAAGTCCCCCAGCTCAGACATACCAGGTAGAGAGCCCTGGCGGAGATCCAGAACTGCAAGATGGTTTTTCTGCTGTTGGTTTTTGCAGTACTGGGGATGGAACCTAGGCTGGGTGTTGTCCTTAACCCTTGGGAGGTGTAATCTGCACCTCTGCTCCAGATAAACTTGACATATGGAAATCTTATTTAATTCAGTTGTTTGCTGATTTACTGTCTACTACAACGTTGCTTTACTTGTCATAAAATCCTTAGGAGGTAAGCACTCCTCTCTCTCTCTCTCTCTCTCTCTCTCTCTCTCTCTCTATCTCTATCTCTATCTCTCCCTCCCCCCCTTTCTCTCTCTCTCTCTCTGTGTATGTTTCATGTTTCAAGACAGAGTTTCTCCATGTAACCCTGGCTATCCTGGAACTTGCTCTGTAGACCAGGCTAGCCTCAAACTCAGAGGACCACCTGCCTCTGCCCCTGCCCCTGCCCCTGCCCCTGCCCCTGCCCCTGCCCCTGCCTCTGCCTCTGCAGTGCTGGGATTAAAGGCATACACCACCACCATCTGGCACGCTTAACCTGTGTTGCAGCTGAGGATCCTGAAGAATAAGGTCAGATGGTCCACCTGAGGTGACACAATACCTCACCCAGAGGTGAGTGTGCGACCCTAATACAGAGCCCCAGCATGTTATGGGTGGCTAGGCTTGGCCTATACTCAGCATGAACCTGCTGGTAAGTGCCGGCAAAGAGTTTTTTCTTCAGTGGTCAGCCCCTATCCTCCCAGAGTAGCAGGAAGTGGTAACCCATGTGCTATAGAGCCATGAAATGGGCCATAGCCCTGCATGACACCTTTGCTCTGGCCTAGGTCTTCTACTGACAGGTGGCCTTTGTCCCCACCTTAGGTCATTCTCTTACTGGTTTGCTTCAGGGACAGTGTCCACTGGAGGCAAAGCCTAGGCCCCTCAGCTCCCCCTCACTGCCTGACAGACTCTTTAAGGGGTCCTACAGAGCCTTTGTTCTCCAACCTCAGCTCTGGGGCCTCTTTTGGCAAGGCCTTAGTGGCTTCTTATTTACTACCCATTAACAATTAAGCTCTAGGCATTTAACATATAAACATAGAAAACATCAGCATAATTACTGCAGAGATTTCAAAAGCTTTTGGCAAGGGAGGGCCTGAGTATTTACTTAACAAAAGAATTCCTTACTCCACTCTTAAGAAATAATTCACAATAGGGTTTAAACAAAGCTGGCTTCTTCAGTAAATTAAAAACATTCTTTTATTCATTCAAAAGATGGTGTGTGTGTGTGTGTGTGTGTGTGTGTGTGTGTGTGTGTGTGTTTCTCAAACACTCCTCACACTCAATTTTTCCTGGGAACACTCACTACTTCCTCCATGAGAGCTCTAGCCTGGAGTAAGCCTACACCCTTTCTCACTACTGGGCCTCCTTGAGTTCATCAGGGGAGGGGGCAGTGAAATTCACTATAAGGGATGCTTGCCTCCTCTAGAGGAGCATCTTTTATTAGCAAAGAGAATAACCATTCAGAATCTTGGCTCTGCGTTTCCTCTGCGATTAGAGAAACACAGGTCAGTCTGCTGGGTTCAGGGTCTAGAGAAGAGACAATACCACTAGGTTTCCTGGGACAAAGCGTTTCTCGTTTCTTCGGTGTCCTGTTTAATCTTCTAACTCTCTATACAGGTTCTGACATTCTGCCATTGTTAGTCATTTGAGATACAAGGGTAAAGAAGAGAACAGAGAACAGGAGAGTTAGGAGAGTGACCAAGGGGTCAGCGACACAGTGAGTTAGGGTTAAAAGCCAGGCTAGATGCCAACCCTCCCTGCCTGGCATTGGTAGATGGATGAGACTTCAGACAGTCTGGGAAGGACTTTGAATAGACCACAGCTGAGTTTTAGTGGATGAGGAACAATAATGGTAAATGGATACATATGTATTTGCTTTGTACTTGGCATTGAAGTAGCTACATTGTCTCTCTCTTTCTCCCTCTCTCTCCCTCTCTCTCTCCCCCTCCCTCCCTCCCTCCCTCCCTCCCTCCCTGTGTGTGTGTGTTTGTGTGTGTGTGTGTTTCTGTGGAGGGGAGAGATGCTTGTGACAGGGACTTGCTATGGGTTACAGCTGGACTCCAATACACAATTCTCCTGCCTCAGTCTCCCGAGGGCTGAGATTACAGGTATATACTACCATAGTAGGCTAGCATTTTGCACGTTGATTCATATAATCTTCCTAAAAATAGCCACGAGGAATTTTGTTATGGCTTAGATGATGCTCCATAGGCCATGTCTCAAAAGGTTGGCCCCCAGAATGGTACTACTGGAAAACAGAATACTTAGGAGGTGGGATCCAATAGCGGTCAAGGGGGCTCTGAACCTGAGGAGTACAGAACCCTCACATACTGCTTGTCTTTGTAGCAGTCTTGTCACCATGTACCAGCTTGCTTTGCCATTCACTGTCTCCCCAATGGGCTCCTGGCGTGATGCCTCTCCCCTCCCGCTACCATAGATGCAAACCAATTGGGGTACCGCAAGCTGTACCAGAACTTTTAGAACTCTATACTAAATGACATGGACTTCAAGGGGACCTGCACTCATATCCACATAAAGACACAAAGCACACACACATTAGTAAAAATATATCTTTAAAAAACTGTGTGTGTTGGTGCAGTGTACATGTGTATGCATGATGCGTGCACACGCTGTGCTTCTGAGCACATGGAGACCAGAGGTCGATGGGGGGGGTTATCCTCCTTGATCGCATTCTGCTTTGTTCTGGGATGGGTCTCTCACTGTTAGTCTAGAGCTCCTTGTCTCTGCTCCACTGAGAGGCTATTGAGTCCCAGGACCCCCCACCCCATCTCTGCTCCCGAGTGCTGCAGTTTTAGGTACACTTGGAACCACTTGGGTTTTATGTGACTATTGTAGATCAGAACTCAGGCTCCTGTGGTTGCTGAATGCCCTTTTGCTCACCAAGCTGTCTCCCCCCACTTAGACGAGAAGGGGAGGGAGGATGAGGGGGAGGGACTCTGTGAGGAGGCGGAACTGGGAGGGGGCAGCGTTTGCGAAATAAATGAATTTAATTAATTAGTTAGTCAGTTAATTAATTAAAAGGAAAGCTGGTTGTGGTGGTACCTGTGCCTTTAATTCTAGCTCTAGGGAGGCAGGGGCAGGCAGATCTTTGAGTTCAAGGCCAGCCTAGTCTATATTTCTAGTCCGAGGCTAGATGTACAATGAGACCCTGTCTCAAAGAAACAAATAAATAATAGATAAACAACATGTTTAAAATAAATAAATGAAAAAAAGAAATAAGGAAGTGAAGGGAAACGGTAAGGAACTGTCTGTGCATGGAAGATGCAAATTTGCACACATGAATATGAAATAAAATAAAATAAAATAAAATAAAAAGAAAGGAAGAAAGAAAGAAAGGAAGACAGGAAAGAAAAGAGAAAGAAAAAATATCTCCATAATATTGTCCTGTAGTAATTCTATAGAGTGTTTTCTTGACTGATAAAAGGAGGGCCCAGGTCAGTGTGGGTGGAGGAACCATGGGTAGGTGGTCCTCAGTTATATAAGAAAGCAGACTGAGCAAGCCAGTAAGCAGCAGCATTCCCCCACCCCCACCCCCGGCCCCACCACCACCATGGCCTCTGCATCAATCCCTGCCTCCAGGTTCCTGCCCTGAGCTCCTGCCCTAACTTCCCTTAGTGATGGAGTATGACCCAAGAGCTGAAATAAACCCTTTCCTCCCCAAGTTGTTTTTGGTGTCGGTGTTTTATCACAACATTAGAACCCCTGACTGAGACAGTCCTAGTTCCATTCTGCCCGTGTCCTGAGGACTTGAGAGAGGCTAGCTTCAGAAATGATTGGTTGATTTGTTTGGTGGTGACTTAAAGACAAAATAGCATCTAGATGGTGGCGTGGTTATTGCTTACTGTGTTTATTCAAATTTATAGTGAAAAAATAAAAGGAAGGCATGATTATCATGCAACTTAGTGACTAAAGGGATATAATAAATGCAGTTATAATTTTGGACAATGTCGACGGAACCGGGTGCAAAGGTGGCTGAAATTATTGGATGGATTGGTGTCATCAAAGGGAATCCTTCCCTCTGTATTGGGACAATAAAAGGTCCCCAGAGGGCAACCCCATCCTTTGAAGGCTCCAGCTTGTTACAATTTAAATTTGTTGAAATGAGGAAGCTGAGCTGAGGCTGCTACCACAGGCGTTGTTCCCCACTCCATATCTGGGCCCGGAGAAGTGCTTTCCTAGGTTTAGCTTCAAGGGCACATGGAGGATGCTGCAGCTGTAGTCCAGGGGGGACAGGCTACATCCCAAGCTGGCAGCAGAGCATCATCATGTATGTGTTTCTGCTTTGGGGGATATGTTAGGTCCCAGAATAAAAGTGTCATGGTGACATTCACCAAGGTTCCAGAAAGTTTCTCAGACCAGGTGTCCTGGCTAGTCTTATGTCAACTTGACACAAGCTAGAGTCATCTGAAAGGATAAAACCTCAATTGAGAGAATGCCTCCATAAGATCCAGTTGTAGGGCATTTTCTACATTAGTGATTGATGGGGGAGGGCCCAGCTCATTGTGGGTGGTGCTGTCCCTGGGCTGGTGGTTCTGGCTTCTATAAGAGAGCAGGCTGAGCAAGCCAGTAAGCAGCATTCTTCTGTGGCCTCTGCATTACTTCTTGTCTCCAGGTTTCTGTCCTGTTTGAGTTACTGCCCTGACTCTCCTCAGTGACGGACTGTTACTGGAAGTGTAAGACAAATAAAGCCTTTTCTCCCCTAGTTGCTCTGGTCATCGTGGTTCATCACAGCACTAGAAACCCTAATTAGGACAGAAGTTGGTGCCAGGATAGTGGGGTATTGCTGTGACAGACCTGGCCACGTTGTTTTGGGGAGGATTGTGGAAGGACTTTGGAACTTTGAACTAGAAAAGCCATTGAGTGTTGAGAGCTCAGTGAGCCATTTGTGGGAGCTTGGGAGATGAGAGTGTTTAAATGAAGGAGGCCAGGCTTGTGCTATTTCAGAGGGAAGCAAAGACTCCCCAGGCCATCTGAGTTAAGAATCTAGTTCTGGTCAGCAGAGGCTGAAGAATCTGCTGTGATTTACATAGATACTAGAACCACTAAAGTGAAACCTTTGCTTTGCTGGGCTAAGGGATGCTGGTCAGCTGGGCCTGAAGAATCAGCTGCGATGAGGAAGAGAGGAATATCATTGAGGAGAAGTCTGGCAAGAGTTTACTCAGGGTCAGCATACAGAAGCTGTGCTCAGAAGCGGCCAATGCTGTAGCTCCATCTGAAGGTTAACCTGGTAGTGTAAGAGTCACCCAGACACTGGCTTTGAAGGCATGAAGGGGTCAACGGTGAGCAGCTGAGGCTCGGCACTGTGTGGCAGGGTTGGAGTCCCTGAAGGGAGCCCAGGGGAGGCTATTGGTGAAAGAACAGCCCAATTGCAGCAGAAGATTCCAGTATTTTGGAGATACCAGTACCAGGAGATTACCACAAAGAACAGCAGCAGCAGGGAAGTGGAGCTGATCTGAGCTCAGGAGATAACCCGTGCTGTAGAGGACAGGGCTGGCCAAGTGACCTATTGGAGGAGCCCAGGAAATCGTGAGTGAATCCCAGATGGTGGGACCTTGAGTTATTTACACTTTTGGAATTCGGTTTTGTTTTGTTGAGATTGTGACTGTGCCCTGGTTCTTCCCCCCTTGAAGTAAAAAAGAACTTAACTTATTTTTGACTTAACGGGAGCCCATAGTTGAGAGACTGAGATTTTAAAGTAATTTATTTATTTTTATTTTATGTATACTGGTGTGTTGCTTGCATGTATGTCTGCGTGGGGGTGTTGGATCCCCTGGAACTGCAATTACAGACAGTTCTGAGCTGCCATCTGGGTGCTGGGAATTGAATCAGGATTCTCTGGAAGAGCAGGCAGTGTTCTTAACCACTGAGCCATCTCTCCAGGACAAGACACTAAACTTTTAAAAGAGATTTTAGGTTTTAAAAGAGATTTTGGGTTTATAAGGAGACTGAATTTTAAAGTGTTTGAATATGAAAAGACCGTGGGACTTGAAAAGTTTGAAAAATGTTTATATTATGATGTTGACGTTAGTGTGTGATCTTTGAGTTGAATAAAAAGAAAAGATTATAGCTTAATAGTGATGTATGTCCCGGTTGTTGAGGGGTCAGTTGTCCTGCCTAATTTTATGCCAATTTGACACAAGTTAGAGTTGTCTGAAAGGAGGGAGCCTCAGTTGAAAAAAAAAAAAAAGCCTGCATAAGATTCAGCTGGACGGCCGGGTGGTGGCGGCGCACGCCTTTAATCCCAGCACTTGGGAGGCAGAGGCAGGCGGATTTCTGAGTTCGAGGCCAGCCAGGGCTACACAGAGAAACCCTGTCTCGAAAAACCAAAAAAAAAAAAAAAGATTCAGCTGGAGGACATTTTCTTAATTAGTGATTGATGGGGGTGGGGCCAGCCCATTGTGGGTGATGCTACATCTAGGCTGGTGGTCCTAGGTTCTATAAGAGAGCAGCCTGAGCAAGCCATAAAGAACAAGCCAGTAAGGAGCACTCTTCCATGACCTCTGCATAAGCTCATGCCTCCAGGTTCCTGCCCTGCTTAAGTTCCTGTCCTGAGTTGCTTTGATGATAAACAGTAATGTGGAACCCTTTCCTCCCCAAATTGCTTTGGTTATGGTGTGTAGGGGTTATATTTAGAAAATGTCGCAGTGTGGGCGGCTATCTAATCGCAGCGGGGTAGCTCTGCTTAGCTCTGGCCGCCATGTTCCGCACTAGAAGAGGCCAGAGGCTAGGCGTGCCACAACTAGACCCACGCTGCATCCACAAAGCTCTGCTGTGCTGGGTGGTGATGGCGCATGCCTTTAATCCTAGCACTTGGGAGGCAGAGGCAGGCGGATTTCTGAGTTCGAGGCCAGCCTGGTCTACAGAGTGAGTTCCAGGACAGCCAGGGCTACACAGAGAAACCCTGTCTCGACAAACAAAACAAAAAACAAAGCTCTGCTGAACCCCAGACATTATCTGCCACCCTAGCAGTACCTGGTAGAATGAAGACTCTTAAAGCTTAATGATTATCTAAAGGATTTATATATTTGGAAATGCTTAATCAACAAGATGCCCACACAATTGGAGTTGTTCCCCAATATCTAACCTTTGATAGAAGTTGCTACCGAGGACAGCTTTCGACCCATCTGTGGTTCTCCATGGCTGATAGCCTCCTCCTTCTCCTTCTTCCTCATTTCTCCCCTCCCCTTCCTCTCTTTTTCTCCCAGCTCCACCTCCTCTTCTACTGCCTAATCACCGAGTTCCACTGCGAATACAATGTAGCAGAATAAGTATCCTGCTACAGTGGTGTTTCACCACAGCAATAGTAACCCTCACTGAGACACCAGTGTCTAAGGGGGATGAATTCCCAATGTGTAAGATTTCCAAAATGGAGCTCCCTATCGGGCTGCGAAACTGTGAAGGGGAAGCGTGAGTTGCTATGGGTAGCCCAGAGTGTTGGCGATGCTAGAGTGGTGAGCTATCCATCAAAGGAAGTTGTAGGCCCAGAGTTGAGTCACCCAAGGGAGAGGCTGTGTGTGCTGCAGACAGTGGCTGGACTGGAGGAGCAGAGCTACCCAAGGCTGTGCAAACCCAAAGGAGGCCACTAAGGGCCACCGACACTGATATAGAGCTTTGCTGATTGATTTTCCTAACTAGGTTTTGGTCTTATGTCAGTACAACTTTCTCTTGCTGTGTAACTGTCCCTCCCTTTCAGAATGGGGATGTTTGTGTGTCATTGTATACTGAAGTATCTAACTTATGTTTTTATTGTTTTTCTTTCTTTCTCTGTGTCGTGTCTGTGTCCCCCCCCCCCCCCCCACCCCCCCGCGACACAGTTTCTCTGTGTAGCCCTGGCTGTCCTGGAACTCACTCTGTAGACCAGGCTGGCCTCGAACTCAGAAATCCACCTGCCTCTGCCTTCCAAGTGCTGGGATTAAAGGCCTGTGCCACCACTGCCCGGCATGTTGTTAGAGTGTTAATTGTCAAACTTTAGATTTATTTTTGTTGTTGTTATTTCAATGAGTTGAACAACATTGTAATTCTTTTTTTTTTTTCTTTTGGTTTTTTTGAGACAGGGTTTTTCTGTGTAGCCCTGGCTGTCCTGAAACTCACTCTGTAGACCAGGCTGGCCTTGAACTCAGAAATCCGCCTGCCTCTGCCTCCCAAGTGCTGGGGACATTGTAATTCTTAAAGATTTATTTGTTTACATGTTTATGCTTGTGGTGTGTGTGTGTGTGTGTGTGTGTGTGTGTGCCTGCCTGTGCACATAGTCAGAGGCCAGAGGAGGGTATTGGATCTCTCCCTAAACTGGGGCTCACATTTTCTCAGAGGAGAAGGCAAGCAGAAGCAATCTCTCTGCCTCAGAGTTATGCTGATAGCCGTGTGTGGACCAACCAGCTAGGTGTGTGGGTGTGGGATTCAAACTCTGTTCCTCACACAGCAAAGCACGCTTCAATGCTGAACCTGTCTCCAGCTCCAGCATTAAAGTTGTTGCATGTTTCTTCTGTTTAATCCTTCCAATTAATCTTGAGTATTTTGTTAGCTTTACGGTACTGTAACAAATACTTAAGACAAACTTGTGAAGCAAAAAGGTTTGTTTGGGCTATAGCTTTGGCAGTATTAGTTCATGTTAGGTGGCTCTGTTGCTTTTAGATCTGCAGTGGGGTGGAGCAAAGCTGTTTACTTCATGGGCAGGTTGTGAGAAAGAGGCCAGGAGCCCTTCATCCCTTAACAGAGCGTGCTCACAGTGACCACTCCAGAGCCTCCTGTCAGGCGCCAGGTCCTCACTTTTAAAGTTCCCTCCAGCTTCTGTAGTGCCACTCTGGAGATCGAGGCATTAACATGGACACCTGGGTGATGCAGCTGATAACTTATTGCTTGGCCTTCACATGGGAATGTAGGGCATCCTCCTCAGTTGCTCTTTACTTTAGTCTTGTTGTTGTTTATTTTATTTATTTTTATGTGCACTGGTGTTTTGCCTATGTGTATGTCTGTGTGACGGTGCCAGATTCCCTTGAACTGAAGTTACAGAATGGACTGTCATGTGGGTGCTGGGAATTGAACCTGGGTCCTCTGGAAGAGCAGCTGATGCTGTTAACCACTGAGTCATCTTTCCAGCACCTACCTCTTCCTCCTCTTCTTCCTCCTCCTTCTCCTATTATTATTATTATTATTATTATTATTATTATTATTATTATTATTATTATAGATAGAGTCTCCAAACCTTGGGGATCACTGGTTCAGCTAGACTGGTTTGACAGCAAGTCCTGGGCTCCCCTCACCTTCAGAGCTCTGGGATTGTGGGTGTGTGCTGCTGAGCCTGGCTTTAATGTGTGTGCTGGGGAGTAAACCCAGGTACTTATGCTGTGGACCAAACACTTATAACGTTTCCCCCGCCCCCCAGACCCTGCTTGTCTCTTAAAATAGATTATTTATCTATATTTTAAATTTAAAAAATTGGCAAAGAGCCAGGTAAAGTTACATGCGTCTGTAATCCCAACATTTTGGCAGCTGAAGCAGGAGGATGCTAAGTTTGATACCAATCTACGTTGCAAAGCAAAGGGCTGTCTCTAAAAGAAGTGGAGGAATATAGAAGACAAGGAACTCAACAACTTCTGGTTTGGGCCAGAGCTTCAGCACAGGTGTAGGTTGTATAGCCATAACAACAGTTATGAAGAGTAATTTTGTTACCCCGGAAGGTAAATCACCAATTCCATTTCTTAAATAAATGTGGAGTTATGTAAGTGGTCTGAAAAGTTTCAAGGCTTTCAAGGAATATATTCCTTGTATTCAAACTCCCAGAGTGACTTATATAAATCTGTATATAGCCCCTTGCCCTCGTCCCTTTTTGTCCTTTGGCCCCTTCTGAGTGTCAGTGATTTTCCTACCTCACTTTCCTGAGTAGTTGAGACTACCAGTGCTGTCACTGCTCAGCTCTCTTCCCCTCCCCTCCTCTCCCCCTCCCCTTCCCCTCCCCCTCTCTCTTGGTAATTTTGTGTCCGGTCCCTTTTCTTCCTCCCAGATGAGGCTTATCAGATCCGTTGTAATTTTAAAAAGCTTTTAGTCTCATTGGTCACTGCTGTTCTTGTCTTTAATTCTCTGGTTTCCTATCTTAATTATTTTTTTCCTTCTGATTATTTCGGGATTACTTTGCTCTTTTTCTGGAAGTAGGAGTTAGAATACGAGCACTTTATAGTCTGTCTCCTACTAAGCCTCGGTTTAGCTGCGTGTTGTAAATTTTGATGTGTATTTTTAATAAGTCTCAGATATTTCCTGATTTCTTCTTTAGGAGTGAGGGAGTGCTGGGAATTGAACCTACAGCCTGCTATGTCAAACCTCGGTTCTACCATTGAGTTACATCTCCAGTTCCAAGACTTCCCTTAAAAAAAAAAAAAAAAAAGACAGCTAAAAATTTTTATGCTTATTTTACACACATGTGTGTTTTGCTTGCACATGTCCATGCGTGTCTCATCAGAGCCTGGTGCCTGGTCAGAAGGCATTTGACTCTGTGGATTTGTGCATAGGTGTTCCTAGTCTGCTTTCTGTCACTGTGGTAAAGACTATGACCAGAAATAACTTGAGGAGGAAAGCATTAATCTGCCTTACATGTTCTGATCACACCATCAATGAGAGATGCCAGGGCAGACCACAAGCTGCTCAGCCTTGGAGGCAGGACTGGGCAGAGGCCATGGAGGAGTGTAGCTTACTGGCTTCTTCCATGGCTGGCTCAGACTTCCCTCTTATTCATGTGTTAGAGTCTTTCTTTTTTGAGACCTGTCTCACTATGTAGCTCTGGCTGGCCTGGCACTCACTATGTAGATCAGACTAACCTTAAACTTTTTATAATTGAATACTATACTATTGGTTATATGAATTTTGTTTATTCACTTATTAGTTGCCTTTGTTTTTTCTTTTCTATCTTTTTTTTTTTTTTTTTTAAAGACAGGGTCCTGCTATGTAACTCTGATTGGCCTGGGACTTGCTATGGAGGCCTAGCTGGCCTCAAACTCACAGAGATCTACCTGCCTCTGCCTACTGAATGCTGGGATTAAAGGCATGTGCCACCATGCCTGGCTTAGTTTCATTTTATTTATTTTTGTTGTTAATTGTTTTTGAGACAGGCAAGCCTGGAACTCACTTTGGAGACCAGGCTGGCCATGAAGTCACAGAGATCTACCTGCCTCTATTGTCAACGTGTCACAAAGTATAGTGACCTGGGAAGAAGGGACCTCAGTTGAAGAATTGTTTTGATTAAGAGTGGCCTGTGGCTGCGACTCTGACATTGTCTTGACTGATGGTTGCCATGGGAGGGCCTAGCTCACTGTGGTGGCTGAATCTCTGGGCCAGTTTATATAAGAAGTCTAGCATGACCATGAGCTGTAAGCCGAATTCCTCCTCACCTCCCACAGTGATGTGCTGTAATGTGGAAGTACAAACTAAATAAACCCCTCCCCCCATCCCTACCCCATGTTGCTTTTGGTCAGAATGTTCTATCATAGTGACAGAAAATAAGCTTAAAGCTGGGCATGGTTGTTCACGCCTCTAATCCCAGCACCCTGAGGCAGAGGCAAGCAGATCTGAGTTAGAGGTCAGCCTGGTCTACACAGCAAGTTCCAGGCCAGCCAGGGCCTTAGGAGACCCTGTCTCAAGACAAACAAAACAAGAAAGAAATAGGCAATACACTTCAATAGATTCCCTCCTTCCCTCCCTTCCCTCCTTCCTTCCCTCTTTCCTTTCCTCTCTCTCCCTTCCTTTCTTTTTTGTTTTTGTTTGTTTGTTTTTTAATAATAGTGTCTCATGTAGCCCAGGCTGGCTCAGATTGGCTATGTAGCCAAGGCTGACATGGAACTTGTTGACCTTCCTCAGCCTCCCAAGTGCTGGGAGAACAGGGATACATCCTTCCACCTGGCAGGCCAAACAATAAATTCTTGAGATAAATGTAAATAATCAGAAGGGAGTGTGCTAGATGTTATTTGTTAAGGTGAATGCTAAGCCCCTGTGACAACAAGAAAGTGAAAGAAAATATAAATCCAGCAGATTAAATACAATGGAACTGTTTGTCAGTTTCAAATGAATGGTCCAGGCTGGTGGGCCAGCTGTGCTTTGTGTGGTTGTTTGGAGGCCCCTGTGTCTCTGCCACCTCCCAAAGCATTCAACTGCATCTATGTGGCCAAACCCGTTCAGTGCCGTGTTGGTATGACCCACGAGAAAGGGAAAAGTGGGCAAGCCATTTCCTTTGAAATCTATTTCTTTCTTTCTTTCTTTCTTTTTTTTTTTTTTTAACATTTAAAAATTGTGTGAGCACAAGCTAAGCATACTGGCACATACCTTTGATCCCAACACTCAGGAGGCAGAGGCAGACTGATCTCTGTGAGTTCAAGGCTAGCCTGGTCTACGTAGAGAGTTCCGTGACAGCCAGGCTACTATATAGAGAGACCCTGTCTCAAAACAGAAAATTAAAAAAAAAAAAAAGTTGTGTGTTTGTGTACAGTGTACATGAACATGCTTGCCTATACATACACTGGGGTGTGAGAGACTTTTGGGTTCATGTGTCTCACACACATGCAAATATGTATACACTCAATGCAATATACACGCATGGACACACACACACACAGAGGAAAAAAGTAAAACGTAGGAAAATCTGATTCAGGCACATCTTCAGAGATGCCTTGTAGCTGCAAAGCAGAGAGGGTCCAAGGACTGGCAGTGGCAGAGACAACCGGCTGCAACAGGTTTCCCCTATAGCTCTCTGAGGGAACTAGTCTTCCACCAGGTTTCTCTGGACTGCTGGCCTTCAGAAAGCTGAGAATGAATTTCTGTTGTTCTTTAAGCCTAATGGTAGGAAAGAATGAGTGACAGAGATGCAGAAAACCACCCTGCTCACACTGAAAGGCAGACTGTCACACACAGGCTGGATTTGGACACAGCACAGTGCTAGGATACTGTCCTACGACTCTCAAAGCCACAGGGCAGGTCCCTCACAGGACTGAAGAGTTTTGTCATAGCTGGAAAATGTGGGCTGTGGCGGAGCTTCCTGTGTTCCACAGAAAAATCTTACCAGAAAAAGGCTTTAGGAGAACACCCAACACAGGAACTGAAAACATTGGTTTAAGAATGTGTTTATTTATACTTTGAACGTTTAAGAAAAAGATCTCCAAAACCACCTGGAACGGATACCTTGATTGACAATGCAGAATTTTAATAGCGGTTGGTTCAGTTTGACTATTTTTGGGTCAATTTTGGTAGTTTATTGCTATCCGAAGATGTGTTTCATCTAAACTTTTAAGTGACCAAAGCTGTAGGCAGTGTTTTAAACTCTTTTGGATAAGTAGGGACTGTCTGTAGTTTTGTTCTCTAATGATGGTTGAACCCTTTCCTTTTTTATTGGTCAGGCACTTGCTAAACACTTGTCTGGTTTATTAATTCCCTCTTGGAAAGGAGCAGCATTTTTCTGGCATTTATTTATTTATTTATTTATTTATTTTTGAGACAAGGACTCATTATGTAGCCCCGGCTGTCCTGAAACTCTGTCAAGTGGTTCTCAACCTTCCTGATGCTGCGATCCTTTATTTTATTTTATTTTTTATTTTATTTATTTATTTATTTATTTATTTATTTATTTTTCGAGACAGGGTTTCTCTGTGTAGTCTTGGCTGTCCTGGAGTTCACTCTGTAGACCAGGCTGGCCTCAAACTCAGAAATCTGCCTGCTTCTGCCTCCCAAGTGCTGGGATTAAAGGCATGTGCCACCACCGCCCGGTGCTGCGACCCTTTAATACATATAGTTCATCATGTTGTGGTGACCTCCAACCATGAAGTTATTTTTGTTGCTATTTCACAACTGTAATTTAACTACTGTGAATGGATTGTAATATAAATATTTGTGTTTTCTGATGGTCTTAGGTGACCCCTGTAAAAGGGTCATTCGACCCCCCCAAAGGGGTCAAGACCCACAGGTTGAGAACTCTAGTTCTATGTAGACTCGATCACCGTTAAGCTCACAGAGATCTGCCTTCCTCCCCCACCTTACTACTGGAACTGAAGGAGAATGTCACCACGCCCTACTGTTTATATTTATGTATGTGAAGGCACAGCTCTCAAAAGCCCATTTTCTTCTTGCACCACATAGGTCCTGAGGGTTGCTTGGTGGGGTTACCTGCTGAGCCATCCCACATAACCCACCATTTGTTTTTATGAGACAAGGGTTTTGCCTTGTAGCCCAGGCTATCTTAAAACTTGCTTGCGATCTTCCTGCCTCCAACTCCAGAGTACTGGAATTAGGAGTGGATAGCACCATGCCTGCCTGGCTTAAGTTTTATCTTTCTTTCCAGTTCACACACTTACAATTAAGATTGGATTGTATAAGACTTCCTACATACGACAAGACCAACAGCCTACCCTCATTTCTTTTTTTTTGAGAAGCAGCTTTTCAACCTTTTCCAGCTCTATCTACTGGCTCTTGTGTTATGGGCCTGCTTAAGTTCCTGTTGGAGGTGTGACCCAGTCATCTTTAGGTGGACATTCTCTTCTGTGCCTCAAACTCAGAGATTTACCTGTCTCTGCCTCCTGAGTACTGGGATTAAAGTCACGTGCCACACCATGCCTGGCTTAGTTATTTTATTTTATCTTATTTTATTTGTTGTTTTTTTGAGATGGGAGTCTTACTTTGTAGCCAGGGCTAGCCTGGAACTCACTTGGTAGCCTAGGCTGGCCCTGATCTATAGGTATAACTTCCGTTGCTTTCTCTTCTATTTACTTGCTTTTCTCTATTCTTATTACAAAGTCTCCCCTTGGTGTCCCGGCTCTATCTTATATTATGTCCATCTTTCCTGCAGCCTTCTGGTCTGGTTCCTTCTTCTTTGCAGCCATTGTCTGGATATCTCCTCTTTCCGGGTGTGGCTTTATGTATCTCCTGGCTTCCTCTTTCTTGGTTAGTTTCTTTATTTTTGTGTGTGTCACACCCTGCATTGGCCTCCCTAGAGATTATACTTAGATAACACATTTTGTACTTGAAAAGAAAAATAATCCCTCTATCCTTCCAGATGATTAGCAGTTGAATGTGAGTTCCGGATAGAAATAAATTTTTTTAAATTTTTTTTTTACAATTTTGAGGCCTTGTCTCACTATTTCTAGATTACAGTGTTATTTTGTTTATTTTTTGTTTTGTCTTCTGTCTGTCCTCCTTCACACAGGGTCTCACAAGGAGATCCTTGAGTTGTACTTGTTGCTAAGGATGACCTTGAACTTCTGATCCTCCTGCCTTCACCTCCCGCATGCAGGGAATACAGGTCTGTGTACCACAGGTCTGTGTACCACAGGCTGTTCATACATCTTCTCTCTGGGTAGGCAAGCGCTCTATCCATGAATCACATCCCCAGCCCACAGGCTGCCTTTCTAGGACTCAAACGGCGTTCTCACTGCTCATACTGTATCACAAGTACTATATTTTTGTATGTGAAATATGTATTATATTTTTTCCCTATCTTAAAAATGTGCAGTGCCTTTTCTCCTTAATGCTCGATATTTTGATATTTTATTCATCGTGACAAAATACCAGAGGGAGAAAATGTAGTTAGTATTTTTTTGTTTTTAAGACAGGATGTGTCGGGCAGTGGTGGCCTTTAATCCCAGCACTTGGGAGGCAGAGGCAGACGGATTTCTGAGTTCAAGGCCGGCCTGGTCTACAGAGTGAGTTCCAGGACAGCCAAGGCTATACAGAGAAACCCTGTTTCAAAAAACCAAAAAAAAAAAAAAAGACAGGACTTGCATCCCAGGCTGGCTTAAACTCAGAAACGGCCTTCTGCCTCACTCTTGCAAGCGCTAGGGTTACAGACATGTACCACCATGTCCAATGCTCAGCTCCTTTACTTTATTATTTTATTTTAATTTTAGATGTATATAGGCAGCAGGGAACCAAACTCTGGAATTCTAAAAGTTCAGGAACTGCTCCTAGCCACTGAGACATCTCTCTAGCCCCCTGATGTTCTTATTTTATGAGTCAAGTTAGCTCCAAGCTCTCCATAAAGTTTTGCTTTGTGGCGGGATAAAACCCCAGAGCCCGGTATTTGCTACAAAGCTCTCAAATCGTCTCTCAGCCCTATTTAGCTTCCTATTTTTGAAGATTTCAGTGCTATTGCTTGGCCTTGTTGCTTTGGCCCTGAGGTGGTAGGTCCATCATGGTTGGAACAAACAGAGATCGGTCCACCTCACGGTAACCAAGAAACAGAGAGGAACAGGATGAGTCAGGGTCCTGGTACTCCCTTCAAGGGTTCACCCTCAATGACTTTCTTGGATCAGCCTCCAACCTCCTAGAGGTTCCATACTCCCGCCCCCAATGCGGCATCATTGTTGGCCAAGCCTGTAGTGTATGGGTCTTTGGAAGACGTTAAGAATCTGTACTGGTGTATCTGAGGACAGCGGCAGTGTACTCATATGCATAAAATAAATAAATCTTTAAAAAAGAAAGAAAAAAAGAATCTGCACTATAGCAGTGTGTGATATCTTCCTTTGTTCTAGGTACTATGTGGTCTCTTTCAACTCACACATAGATGGCTTTAGTTCTGACAACATTTCTTGGATTATTTCCTTAATGATTTCTTTTCCTTAGTTTCTCCTGAGTTGTGATTCTAGAATTCTATTGTTTGAAAATTGGATGTCTTGGGCTAGTTGTACAACTTCCTGATATCCTTTCTCCTGTTTTATAACTCCCCCTTTTTTTTCTTTTGCAAAAAGTATTATACCTTCACATATAACCGGTATGTGTTTAACAGTCACCAACAGAGACAAATCTAGAAAGACGGTATCTCTCTAGGGGGAATTATGTGCTATCTTATTTTATTTTCCTTAAAACTTGGGGGGTTTTATTACATTTATTTTGTGTAAGCATGTATGTGCAGGTTTCTGTGTATGTGCTCATGTGCACACATGTCACAGTGCACATGTGGAGGACATTTTGCAGAATGAGGTTTTTTTTTCTTCTGCAATGTGGGTTCATGAGATCAAGCACGGGTCTTCGAGCTTGATGGTAGGTATCTCTACCTACTAAGGTACTGCCTGGCCTTAACGTACTTTCTTTTGCTATAGCAAAATGTATGAGGTGATTTATAAAGAATAAAGACTTATTTAGCTCACTGTTCTTGAAGCATGCTCCTCTCGCCTTTCAGAACACGGATGGGTATCGAACCAGGGTCTCAACTGAGCTAGACAAGTGTTCTTGGTATTAAAGAACATCACAGTCTTTTTCTTTTCTTTGGATTATGGTCTTGTTATATTTCCTAGACTGTCTTGAAACTTGCAAGTCTCCCTGTCTCAGCTTCTGAACTATGTACAGAGATAAGAGCCTTGTTGCTGTATCATGACTCAGCCAAGGGCTCTACATGTGGAGAATAAGGAATCATGCCAGCTTGGGTCATGAGATGATAAAGTCACCTATGTCCTCACTGGGCTTTTCCTCATTTCACCTCATCTGTGCTCAAAAGCTGACCCTTACCTCCAAATACCTTCCAACATAGGACTTTGGGATTGTTTCCAATAAAAGAATTCTTGGAAGACATACTTGAAGAAAAGTCTGAGGGGCTAGAGAGATGGCTCAATGGTTAAGAACACTGACTGTGCCAGGCAGTGGTGGCGCACGCCTTTAAACGCAGCACTTGGGAGGCAGAGGCAGGCAGATTTCTGAGTTCGAGGCCAGCCTGGTCTACAGAGTGAGTTCCAGGACAGCCAGGACTACACAGAGAAACCCTGTCTCAAAAAACCAGAAAAAAAAAAACAAAAAAAAAAAAAAACCAAAAAACCACTGACTGTTCTTCCAGAGGACCTAAGTTTAATTCCCAGCCACCCACACGGCAGCTTACAACTGTCTGTAACTCCAATATCTGATACCCTCATACAGACATACATACAGGCAAAACACCAATGTATGTTAAATAAAAATAAATTAATTATTAAGAAAAAGTCGTCACAAAAAAATAAAAGAAAAAAGAAAAAGTCCCTCTGTGTGTATTCTGTGTGTGATGTGTATGTATGGTGTGTGTTAGTGTCAGTATGAATATGCCAAGAGACTCATGTTGGGGTCAGAGGACAGCCTTAGGTAGTGGTTCTTGCCTTTCCACCTTGAGATCATCTTGGGTCTCTCTTACCATTCACTGCTATGTATGCCAGGCTAACTGGGGATGCCCCCATCTCTGCCTCCCAGAGCTCTATGTGTTCAAAAGCTCATGACCAGGCCCAGCTCTTCATGAGTTCTGGTGAGTTCACACCCTCACGCCTGTGTATAAGTACCTTACCCACCGAGCCACCTCCCCAGCTCTGACAGTAGCAGATGCGCACAGTAACATTGGAGAGGAAGCTGGGTAGGAGAACCTAACTTTCAGATTACACTGTCCTTGTGGTCCAGGGAATCAGGAAGTTGCTGTTATCATCAAGATACCAGTGAAAGGCAGGGACTCTCTACAGATATCTCATTTGTGTTGTAGCCTGGAGGATGACTAGCTATATAGTAGAATCCAGCCAGACTCCCCATAACCCATGTCTACCCAGGATACCTGCTGCTTGCTCTGGGAGGTCAGTGACTCTGGTCTCTAGTCTGCCACCTAAATAAATCTCTTTATGAAAGTCAAAGAGTTGAAAAGCTAAACAGACAAACAAATAACAGATAAACAAACCCCAGATAAACAAAAACCAAGTTTATAAAAAAACAAAACAAAACAAAACCAACATTATGGCTATTTTTACCTTTTTTTCCTTCTAGAGTCTTCCTTGAATTCTTCTTTTTTTTTTTGAGACAGGGTTTCTCTGTGTAGCCCTGGCTGTCCTGGAACTTGCTCTGTAGACCAGGCTGGCCTCAAACTCACAGAGACCCACTTGCCTCTGCCTCTGGAGTGCTGGGACTAGAGGTAGCCACCACACTTCCTGGCTTCTAAATCTTTTTGGAGGGGGTGAGTGGGGGGGAAGAGTTTGACTCTCTCAATGCACACTTAGTGCCATAGCCTGTCTTGCACCCTGTACCTTCGTGGCTTTTTTTGTGCTCCATTTCTGTGTTTTGAATGAACTTTTTTCATGCTATCTTCCAATTGATAGTTTCATCAATTTTTCCCCCCTCTTTGACTGCATACAGTCTACAGTTTAACCTGAAGGCTGACCCTTAAGAAAATCACTGATCACCGGGTGGTGGTGGCCCACGCCTTTAATCCCAGCACTTGGGAGGCAGAGGCAGGCAGATTTCTGAGTTCTGAGTTCGAGGCCAGCCTGGTCTACAGAGTGAGTTCCAGGACAGCCAGGACCACACAGAGAAACCCTGTCTCGAAAAACCAAAAAAAAAAAAAAAAAAAAAGAAAGAAAATCACTGATCATTTTTATGGCTCAGATTTCCGATGGGTTCTTTTTTGTGTGTGTGTGCAGCCCCCTCCCCTTTACATTTTTCACACAGTCCATTTCTACCTGTTTTCATTTAATAGTTCTCACGTATTTTTTAACAGCTATTCTGCCTTTCCTATGCTTTGGTGCTGTGTAGATAGAAATGTGTGTGAAGGCCTTTTCTATACTACTCTGTAAACCCTTGTCAGATAGAACAACTCCGCGGTGATTTTACCACTCTCTAACAAGGAAGCCTTAGATGACTTCATTGTGTGTATTGTGGAATTTTGATTTGTAGACCTTGAAAGGCACGTCTCCTCCTCCTCCCACATAGCTCTGTTCGTGCATATGTTTGTGTGTGTGTGTGTGTGTGTGTGTGTGTGTGTGTATGTATGTATGTGTTTACGTGTGTGTATATATTTTTCTTTTTTTCTCAAGGTGCAGTTGGTAGTTTTGTGGTTGCTTCTATTTGGAAGCTCTTTCTAACCTCTCATTCCAGGAAGAAAGTCCTATGTTGTTTCACGGTTCTGTATCCTGTGCTAGACTGATGCCCATCTGGAAGTGGAGCTTGTGGGTGGGTGGCTTCCTCCTCGTGAGTCTGAGTTCCTCTCACTCTCTTAGCTCATCCTACTCAGCTCACACAATCTCAAAGCTGCATCTTCCTCCGGCCTCCTGTTTCCTGGGAAACCTTTTTTGTTTTGAAGAGTAAATGTTTCTATGAATGTAAAATGGACATATTAAAATGTACACTAGTCAGAAATGAATACCTAGATGTTTCTCCAAATGAATGCTCCTGGGTAATGGACAGGGGCTAGAGCTCTTTGGAGAGGCATCGATCAACCTGGAGTGAGAATGGGAACAATTCCCTGGTGGTGGTAGCACATGCCTTTGATCCCAGCACTCTGGAAGCAGAGGCTGGGAGATCTCCAAGTTCAAGGTCAGCCTGGTCTATAGAGTGAGTTCCAAGGGGTGGGGGACAGAGACACAGAGAGAGAGAGAGACAGAGAGACAGACAGAGAGCATTATCTTTCTCCAGAAGGCTCCTGGTGCTTAACCAGTCCCTCTCTTTTCAAATGTGATTCCATGCCTGGCCTTTCTAATAATCTCTGGGAACGTAGAGCCCAGCAGCCCCTTGTCATGGCCCTCCATCTGCTTCACAGGAAGCTTACCTTCCTTTTCAGCCCAACCACAGAGCATCACCACTTCTTTGTGGCAGGAGTAGAGATTCGCTATTCTACCTGCACTGGAATCCAGTGGCCTTTTTATGGAACGCCGTTCTCAGGACTGGGGACCAGGAAGATGGGAAGCAGATACATCAACTTCAAGTCTGGAAACCTTCTGAATGTTCCAGATTGAATTCAGATTTTTATCCTTTAGGTGGTAGACATTCAGTACAAAATTGCATGCAGGTGAGGGAGACAACTTCAGACAGATACACTCTAGAAACCATGCTCTGGCTAGGCCAGGGAGGGAAGAAAGAGTCATTTAGGGGTCCCAGCTGATGTCTCTAATTCTGGTGAGGCATGCCCAGGGCCCACAAAGGTGATGAAAAGACCAGAAGGGCAAATCCAGGAGATAGGCGGTGGCTTATTAGATCCATGTAGGGACAAGTTTTAGTTTTTAAAAATATGATGGAAGGTAACACAACCCACGGAGCTTAGAGAAATACAAGAGAAGGTCATGAGGTTTCATCTTATTTGGCAATTTTGTCAATGGCTAGCTCTGCAGGTCTTCTCTCAAGATTTTGGTCCCCTAACAACCCAAAAGATATATGTTTGTGAGTCCCTGCCAGTGGCAGCTAAAACCTGGAGAAACAAGGTTGGATCGGGAGTTAACTATTAGACAGGACTGCCTCTAGGCCTGGGCTCTTTTGAGTGGGAACAAGTCAACATACAAGACTGCAGGTCTCAGGTTTCCTCAGGTTAATGTTTGTGCACTGTTAAGTGTGGAGGTACCCAGATAAATGTGGGGGTACCCAGATTCTGAAGCTTGTGCTTGGTGGGGGACCCTCAAGGAAAGGGGAGAGTCAAGAGGTGTGGGGATGAAAAGACAGTCTTTCTTCTGGCTGGTCAGAATTTAGTCCTTTACTACTGTGATATATAATTTCTAACGGAGACAAAAATCTTTCCCAATCACCTCTTCAGCATGTCGAGTGTCCAGGAAGCTGAGGGGATTTCTTTTTTTAGCTCCTCACTATCTTTACCTACCTATCAACTTCTCCCTGTTAGGGAATTGGTCTGCATTCCACCAGATCTCCAGCCTGGAATGCAAAACACCACCCAGCTTTCCAGTTAGCCAGGCTGAGGATTGCTGTCCCTCAGGTCAACTGTGATCTTACAAGTGATCTGAGAAGGTTCTAGAAGCATCTCACTGGGGTTGAGAGGTTTCTAGTTTAGAGTCTAGAAGTTTGCTCTGTGAAGAGTGTGAGACATAGCAAGCTGAGGGCAAGAGGCAGGCAGAAGTACAGAAGTCTATTCTTTTCAGACCCCACTATTGATATTACTGCTTGCTTTAAGCTGACCCAGAAGAATAAGTTGCTATGACCTGGGAGATCACAATTTCACTCCCAGCAATGAGGCCCAGAGAGGTTGTGTTCCTCATTTAGGGTCAAATGAGAAACAGTTTAGTTTAGTTTATTTTTCCTCCTCACGCCCAGAGGGGTTTTAGAGCCACCTTAATGACCTTTGGGGTGCTATGTCCAACCAGATACTGACACATTGGGGACGGGGGTTGCAGGGAGGTTGCACACCTCTTAGTCCCGTGGGTGTTGTAGAATCTGAGCTTGGGGTCTTAAAGTCCTACACTTTGTCTGAGTTCTCCCTGCAGGCTCTGCACCTGGGATCAGAGGAATGAATAGAAAGCTTGTTTAGTAGGAATTTCTTCCCTCTGCTGTTTGCTTTGGGTTTTTTCCCTCTCCGTTCCTGGCTCCTAACCCAATATTTGGCTTTCTGTAAGCACTAAATATATGTATTTTTTCATTAACCCTCAGAAACATGGCTTCCTACCTGCTTCCCACCACCGGATCCCCAGCCTGGAATGAAAAACACTACCCAGAGGGCATGGCAGAGCTGCTGAGCGTGGGCAGTTCCGGGGAGGGGGGAGGCGCAGCGCCAGGAAGGGGGAGCACTCACCCACGCGGGGCATCTCTCAGTCCCAGTCAAGGGAGCATCTGAGGGAAGGAGGGAGGGAAGGAGGCAGGACAGCCACACTCTCGCTTTCTGCACCCTCTGCTTTACCCAAAGCTCTGCTCCTCTCCTGGTACAGTGCTTCCCGCGTACCCCAGAACCCAGGTACAGCAGTCAGGGCCGGGGCACGCAAGACCTATCCTCACATCCCACCCTAGACTGTGCCCTAGGGGTGGCTGCACCTTCCTGCTCTCTGTAAACAGTCAAGGCTGTAGCTTGAGCTGAATGGAACCTGGCAGTGGAAAATTCCCCTAGCGCAGCCTCACAGCCTCATAGGCAGTGCCTGAAGCCGCAGCTATTGAGTACTAGCCTTGGCCGGCTTGGCCCAGGAGATCCATCACTAAGGTGCCTGTCGGGAGAGGAGGTTAGGAGGGGACAGTGGGACCCCAGCTCAGCACCACCATAGTGCCTGCCTCAAAAGAACCCATCCACAGACTTGGTTTTCCGAGTCTGGGACCCTGGCAGTCCTTGTCTCTGTCTAGCCGGGCAGGAAAACCTCGAGACAGCTTCTTCCTACCCCTGATTTAGTGCTTTGCTGTGTTCCGAGTGAGGCCGACAGACTCTGCAGTTCGATGGTGCATGCTTGATTCTGGCTTGGAGCTGAGGCTGTTCAGGAACAGAAGTGGCTTCGGAGTGTAATCCTTCCTGCCCTCTGTCCGCCCCCAGATATATCAGTACCCCAGCGGGCCAGCTTGCCAGTGTGTGTGTGTGTGTTGCTCACAGTCCTGGTGGCTAGCAGGGACTTTCTGCCCTTCCTCTGTGCTCTTGTTTCCTTCCTTTCCTCAGAGTGTCTGTCAACTGCTCTCCAGGCACCCAGCACAGTAGGAACTGCAGAGGGACTCAAGAACCCAGTTAAAATCTCTAGCCTCAATTAGGAATACTAATCTCTGCAACATAAATCTGCTTCTCAGTCACTAACCAAACCCTGCCTGGACTCTGCTTCTCAGATCAGAGTCTAGCCCCGCTCTGAATTGCCCTTCTCAGGAGTGACGGGTGTCATGAGGTGGTTCACCCCTACTGCATAAGTTTGTGTCAATGAAGTATGCTGTTATACGTAGGTCCCGAGTCCTGGTCTTAACCTCTTGCAAGAGGGTCCCAAGTTTCTCCTCCTAAGATGATAATGGATTTGACTGATCTAGCTAAGCTTGGAGGTCCCTTGCCTGATTCCCACCCCTAAATGTGTGCTTAGTCCATAGCCCTAGTGAGTGGTCACATGATGGCTTGCTTTTCGTATTACCAACCCTTTCTCCCAGCATTCTGGACCACCGGAAACTCCCCTTTGTTTTGTGTGGGATGGGCACACACTTCTCCGTTCCACTCTAACACCAAGCGAGGGCAGGCCATATGCCAGGCAATGACGTGATGCTGGAGGCACAGACCTGTCCTCTGGAGCTCACAGCTCTTTGACACTTGAATACCACAGTCCTACTTAGGGCTTGACTTCCTGTCTTATAGTCCTCTGGGTTATAGAGAAACTTTGTTCGTCTTCCCAGTATAAAGACACATGACCAAACTCAGGACCTTAATAGTTTGCCCACATTTAACTGGTGGGAGCTACTTGGGTTCAAATTTCTCCCTTGCCACTGTGACCTTCGGCAATTTTTTTCTCTTCTCTCTCCTCTTCTTCCTCCTCCTCTTCTTTCTCCTCCTTTTTTCTCTTCCTCCTCTTCTTCCTCCTCCTCTTCTTTCTCTTCCTCCTGTCCCTCCTCCTCCTCTTCCTCCTCTTCTCCTTCTACAAAAGGCCACTGTCAGGTTGTAAAGATCACACACACATAGACGGTACATTACAGGACTGCCCTTCCTTCTCATTGGCATGAGCTGTGTCCTGTGTGAATCTCCCTAAACGCTGATCAGGATGGGAAGTTCTACTTCCATTCCCTCCTGCCTGCTTGATTCCTTTTGAGAGCAAGATGCATGGGGGCAGGGCTGGGAGAAGGAGAAGTTTACAGCCCACAGAGCCGAAGAGACACCCAAGACGTAACTACCACAAGAACTCGGTCCTTGGTATCTCAGTGGGCAAGGCTGGGCTTGTTGTCATCTTGCCCAGTCACTGGTGACGGCAGCATAGCCTTGGTGACAGCTTCCTCTGAAGAGATGAATGAAGCAGTTGTATACTTGGTGCAGAGAAGATTCCAGAGGGAGGTGTTTTCAATGGCACTAGCCCCGAGATGGAATATTTCAATGAGTCAACAAACAGAGATATTGGCACTGGCTTCCCTTTAATGGTCTTGTGAGCACTTGTGAACCTCCGGAGGTGTTCTTGGCACAGATGGCCCTTGTCTAAAAGCTTTTATTTTCTTCTTCATCTCCTCCCATCTCCTGCAGGGATTCCAAGCTCAAATTCTTAGACAACAAAGGCAATGATCAGAACCCACAGTGGGTAAGTTCTCAGGCCAGATTTTCTCATGCTTCTAGAGACCTTTCCCCACCCCCACCCCCACCATTTTTGTTGTACATTCAGAAACATCAGATGACCACATGTGAAGGGGTCTCTTGGGAGTTGCTCTGCACCAGCTTATAGTAGTAGCTAAGGGTGTGTTAGTCCTACTCAATGTCTGGCTGGTGACTTTGGAGTTTTAAATAGCCTCTGGAAACTGGGGGTAAGAGAGTGGTGGGCAACCTGGAAAATCTGTGGTGTTTATCCACAGAGAAGGATAGGTCACATATGAGGTGACATGTGATGCTGTTGGGATTGGAGGTAAAAAAAAAAAACAGTAAGAATGAACCAGTCCAGGCCACAATGCAGCAAGAATATAGTTCTGTGGAAGTTGGTGAAGCTGAGATTTGAAACGGAGTTTCTGGGAGAAAGACCTTCCCTATCCTTTAAAGTTTCACAAACATTTTCCATTTTGCCTAAACAAAGGTAGCCCAAAATATATGGATGTTCCTGGTTCTACCAGCAGGACTGTCCTCGGTTTGAATGAGTTTGTCTGTGGAGACCACTCTCCGGTCCCAAGAGAATCTTCTGCTGAGTTGCTTGACCTGTGGCTTCAGCCAGACCCATGCCCTCTTGTTGACACCAAAGATGGCACTCCTGGGGGTGGAGGAGCAAGGTCAGAAACAGAAACTGTAATTAAATCTTTTTTTATCCCTCCCTCATCCACAGCAGGAGGTTATTCTTGGTGCTCTGTGAGGGAGAGGGGCGAAAGGCTGGTTTTGACCTTGTGACCTTCTGGTGATTGGGTAGAGAGGTTTGGGATTTGAGATCTCCTCGAGCATTTTCTGAGTCCAGAAACTGAAGAGTACGCTGCTTCCATGGCAGAGAGCAAAGCCACTTAAACTCCTGCATCTCTGGCTTGGGGTTGCATGTGGGCAGTCTCTGGAGAAGTTCTGCTCGTGTGGGCTGAGGCAGGTGTGGCCTGTGTTCTCCAAACTGGAGCCCTTCATCTTTGACCAAGCCAGTCTTAGAAGCATATTGCTTCCTTCCTCTTCCCTCCTCTTCCTCTGGATTCAGGCCAGATCCTTCATTCCTAGCCCTAGGACCGGGGGCAACATAGCAAAGGCCGTGGTGGATTAGCTATTTGGCCACTCCCTTTCCTAACGGTA
The DNA here is from genome assembly GCA_030674055.1 of Rhabdomys pumilio. Lineage (NCBI taxonomy): Eukaryota > Metazoa > Chordata > Mammalia > Rodentia > Muridae > Rhabdomys > Rhabdomys pumilio. The sequence continues at coordinate 17,089,745 of JANHMN010000015.1, read as the reverse complement.
TTCCAGGTGCCTTAGGAAAAGCTGTTTGTTCTTCCTGCCTCCTCCCCAGGTGTGTTTTCTTCTCCATCAATCTCTTAGCCCACTCTTCTTCACCCTAAGAGTGAACCCCTTCCCCCACCCCAGGAAGAGCAGCCAAGAGCACAACTTGGTCTGGCCTCTTACAGAAAGAATTTCAATGTCTCCCATTCAACCAAAGCCAAGGACTAGAAGCAAGGAGACATGGGGGTTCAAGCTTTTGGAGCGTATACTACAGACAGTTTACTTTCAAGAAGAAAAATTACTATCCACTGAGGACTTTCCTTGAAAACGAAGACCGAGGAGCCTGTTCCTCTTGGCTACTCCTCCGGGTTGCGTTCTCGTTCACCTGTGTTTTTATAAACAGCAAAGCCCCATTTCATTGGGGGCATCCCTCCCCTTCAGTTCCTTCCTCTCTGAGCTCCCCTTTCCCCACCTGCAGAGCCAGCTGGAGCCTACAGTATTTCCCACACATGTATGTGCAATTTCCTCCCACAATTAATAGCTCGCTCTCTGGTCTGGGACAGCTCTGTGAGTTATCTCCATGTCAGAAGGCAGGGTAGCTCTTGAAAACCTTCACCTCTGATGGCTACTGAGGGTCTCCAGCCTGATCTCATATCTACAGCATCCCTTGCTGTATCACCTCCATCACCCACTTCTGGCATGCTATCTCATGTTTTTAATACCCCACTTCATCCTTTCTACCCCATTGGTGGCCAATGTCAGTGTTAATCCCACTGGGCAAGAATAAGAACACTACCACGATTTTGAAAATTTGAAGCAAGCTTTAATTAAATACTAGCTAGGAGGATGGACTCTGACCAGGTCCATTTGGGGGTTCCCAGAAAATGGCCATGTGCTATGCTGGCCCGGGTGCTTATGAAGTCAAACCAGTAAAGATTCATACTTCCTGCTTTCTCGTCCAATGGGAGCAGTCATGCATTCTGGTGTACTTCCTGCCTACCTATCTCCATAGGTGTGATCTAGTATATCGGGTACAGTTGGGTCAGCCAAGCTTGTTTAGGGAAGTGAAAACATGTAGAATGTTGTCTTCTATGCAGCCTCCAGCATCTCAGGAAGTGTCTGTCTGTCCTTTGGCAATAGAGACTCACAGGTTAGAGGTATTTTGTCTTATGGATCTCATAGGCACATTAAAACTTATAACATGTAATTAAAACTTAAAACATGACTTTGGCTCTCATACTATCTCTGCTGGGACCACCCAGATATTAGTTTCTCTGTCTCTGTCTTCTCTCTCTCTGGTTTTTTGAGACAGGGTTTCTCTGTGTATCTCTGGCTGTCCTGGAACTCAGTCTGTAGACCAGGCTGGCCTCGAACTCAGAAATCTGCCTGCCTCTACCTCCCAAGTGCCTGGGATTAAAGACGTGCGCCACCACTGTCTGGAGCTCTCTCTTAAAGACAATGTGAGTCTCATTATGTAGGCTCTGGCACTATGTAGACCAGGCTAGTCTGGAACTCACACAGATCCACCTGCCTCAGTCTCTTGAATCCTGGAGTTGAAAGTATGTACCACCACACCCAACCTTGTCCTCTTTGTTTCTGTTCTCGCTTATCACTCCACACCGAGACCTACAGATTTTCTAAATTTCAATGTGGCTATGTTATCACCTGCTTGGAGACCCCAGCAGTTCCCTCATCTCGGTGATGATGTTTGAGAGTTGTCCCTTTAGGACTCCTCTTCCTTCATCCTCTGTCTGTCCCGGATCCTGCTTTTCCCATCAGCATGTGTTCTGGGTCTTGTTTCCAGACCTCTGCTGGGAACACCATTATTCTGGTGTCTGTGTGTGTGCTTATTAACACACATGAGTGCACACACACATATGCATCCACTCACAGGTATCAATGAAAGCCTGACCCGAGTGTGATAGCACAACTCTTTTATTTTTCATAGTTTTTTATTAATTATTTGGGAATTTTTTATCATGAACCCCAAACATTCTCATTTCCCAGTCCTCCCAGTTTCACTCTCTAACCTTGAGACCTCTCCCTCCACCAAAGAGACAGAGAGAGAGAGAGAGAGAGAGAGAGAGAGAGAGAGAGAGAGAGAGA
>JANHMN010000015.1:17055250-17078465 GCA_030674055.1 Rhabdomys pumilio | reverse complement strand
TGAGTAACAACCCTAGCTTGTCAATGCCATACTAGAACTGAAATATGTTTTTATGCCTACCTATGCTATGTACCATCTTCTGGTGTGTGTGTGTGTGTGTGTGTGTGTGTGTGTGTGTGTGTATGGTGGAGTCTAGAGGTCAGCAGCCTTGGGTGCTGTTCATCAGCTACTGACAACTGTGTTTCTGAGACGGTCTTTCTTTGGCCTGGGACTTGCTGATTTCGGCTGCAGGGGTTTGCCTGTCTTTGCCTTTCCAGTGCCAGGGTTACACGTGTGTGACATCACACATAGCTCTTAGTGAACACCAGGGGTGAAAGTCAGTATTTCTATGGCAAGCACACAAGCAAACACCTCTCCAGTCTTGTCCTGCAGCTCCTCCTTAACTTGTAGACGTTGTTAATATCATCTAAGTTTGGAGATAACCAAGAGATACTTAGAGAAAGCTAGTGAGGAAGAAATCAAAAGGGAGAAACCCCTGGAGTTTGAGAAATGCAATGTCCTAATTCAAGAAGTTGCCTCTGCTTTGGCTGGTGTAAGGTCTAAGGTGTGAGATGTGCTGTTCTTGGGGCTTGAGGGGGTTGAGTATGCGCAGAGGCCAATGGAGACTTTTGCTATGACCTTGCTCCTGTCCCTTGTGATTCTTGGAGAGAAACTTCTTTACGTAGGACCCAGCAGGCCTCCTTTACTAGAAGGAAACCTCTATATGGACAGCAACATGTAAAACAGACAATTCTTTGGACCTGGTCTTCCACTGCTGGGAAATAGTCAGACAATGAAAACACCTTACGACATATCTGTTGGCGACGGTGGTTTCAAAATGGAATACTAAGCAGTTATTAAGAACTGTGACCACACCTGTGTGTGTGGCTGCTGCTGCTCACTCCTAGAATGTCAAAGGAGAAAACAGGATGACGAAGTCGTTGATTACACTCAAATTTATGTGTGCACTAAAACTGGGAAGTGAACCACCAGCGAGCACCTGGGAAGAAATTGTAAGCAGATGTTAGTATTTAATATTTTTGTATCTTATGGATTCTGAACAATGTATCACTTACTATAAGAAAGAATTCTTGAGCACTTCCACCCCACACAGTTTGAAAGGAAACATAATCAACAAACAGTGGGCTCGAAAAGCAGCTAATTTAAGAGTAACTAATGTGATCTAGAGGCACCATAGAAAGAGGCAATGTCCTGTTGTCCAGTACAATTAAAATCAATATCAATGGGAAGAAAACGGTTAGATCCACCGGGAATGACTTTGGAATGGTTTCCGTTAAGGCCCTTGCTTGTGATTAAAGCCAAGTGCAGAAAATTCACACCGCTGTTCAGAGTGTGGTTTATATTGCTCCTCATTCTAGCTCTCTCTTGGCTGCTCGGCTGCTGCGGGGCGGGGTGGGGTGGGGCGCTCTTTCAAAGCTGGAGTTAAACAGGACCCAAGATTTGAGGTAGAGCTCAGGAAACCCACTTGAAGAGGGCAAGGTTCTACAGCGAACTGGGGATCTGCTGAATCGTGAAGGTGAGCTTCACTCTGGTCTCCCCAGATAACTCTGGGAGGAGTTTCCCATACCAACAAGCAGATGTTGAATTGATCACTTGGTATATGTCTCACAGAACTGAGGACATCATGTGAGGGCAAGAGAAGGCCGTTGCTCTCAGATACCCCGTAATCTCTCCGCTACTAGGGTTTGAGTAGCGGTTGGCAATTCTCACACAGTAGGCTGGCAACTAACCCACCCAGAAGGAGAGCCAGAGGTGGAGGAGGGGCTGGGTGGGGTGGGCGTGGTCAAGATGGGAGGTGCCTCGCCCATTGAGTGAGGTGTTGGAGCTGTGTTTTCTGAGGTGAGGATGTGGCGCTGAAGAGTGTCTGTGGTCGGTGTGAGGCAGAGCTGTGTGGTGACTGAGAGCAGAGTGAGGGTTTAGGTCTGAATCCGTTGACCGACTGTGTGGCTTTTGGCAGATTACTAAATCATGGAGCTCTAATTTCTTCCTTCAATGGGAAAACAAAGAAAAGAGCAAGAGGAATAGTTAAACAGTAGGTGGTCCTGTAAGTAAGATGCCTGGCGTCAAGCTGGCCCACTAGTGACTGACTGTTCCAGCTAGTGTTAGCACGGTACCGAAAAGGAAACTGAGGCTTAGGGGAAAGGCCAAGCCAATGATAAAGTTTAAAGGATTCCTTCAGAAAGAGCCTTTCTTCCAGCCTTGTTCTAAGAGCTGCCCCCTTCCCTTCTGTGTACACTGTTCCCTTCTGTTCTAGTACACTGTAAGGCTGCCTGTTCTGGAACTTGCTCTGTAGACCAGTCTGGTTTTGAACTTAGAGATCTTCCTGCCTCTGCCTCCTGAGCGCTAGGACTAAAGGCATACGTCACTACCACCTGACTAAACTTCCACATTCTTGATAAGAGCTTTGTTGTAGGACCAGAGGGAAGAGTTGGGAGCTGGAGAGTGACCTTCTTAGAGATAACCTGATAGCATCGCTTCTGACACAAAGAACATTTGGGGTGGGACAAAGGGAATAGGAATTTCATGGTTTGTGAAGATGCAGGAGCCCGGAGGGCTCTCCACTGCCTCAGCTTGGGAGAGGAATGGGTGGGTGAACCGGAAGTAGACAAAGGGATGTAGGTGCCCTGTAGACCTATCCTGCCGAGGCCTCACTGAGATGTGTAGGCAACAGGGCTTTGGGCATTAGAGTCGTGAAAGTAAGGGGGACAAAGCTGAAGGCTGAGGACATCAAGTTCCTTCATTGGGAGACCCCAAAGTTCTAGGGCCCCTTGGAGTGTTGCTTGTGGAATAGGGGTCATGAGTTTATTATTTCCACATTTTTAAGATTAGAAGAATTTCACACAATTTTCTTTCCTTTCTTTCTTTCTTTCTTTCTTTCTTTCTTTCTTTCTTTCTTTCTTTTAGCTGTTTTGGAGACAGGGTTTCTCTGTGTAGCCCTGGCTGTCCTGGAACTCACTCTGTAGACCAGGCTGGCCTCGAACTCAGAAATCCACCTGCCTCTGCCTCCCAAATGCTGGGATTAAAGGCGTGTGCCACCACTGCCCGGCTTCATTTATTTATTTTTATGTGCATGGGTGTTATGTCTCCATGGATGCCTGTGCACCAGGCATGTAGCACCTGTGGAGTCCAGCACATGGCATTGGATCCTCTGGAACTGGACTTATAGGCAGTTGTGAACCACCATCTGTGAGCTGGGAATGGAACCCAGGACCTCTAGAAGAGCAGCCAGTGCTCTTAACCACTGAGCCATCTCTCCATTCGCACAGATTTTCATTTGTCGCACATTCCTCTCTTCTAGGCTCTCTTTGTGCAAAGCTCTTCATGGAGAGAACATAGGCACACCCACTGTCGATTCTGGGACCATGCATGTATAAGTTTTTTTTTTTTCCTTCTTTTTAATTTGATAATTACCCACTGGAGGAGCAGAGGCAAAGGAAGGAATGGAAGCTCAGGAAAATGGCCTCTCAGAAGCCAGTGCTAGAGCCAGCGAGCAGTCCCCAGGAAGGTGGATGGAGGGCACGTGCCCATACCTGTGGGCTTCTTGTCAGTTTAGTGTGATGTTCTTTCTGCATCTTACCCTCTGACTGTGCTGGTATGAAAGACTCCATTTCCTTCTTCAATAGAGACAATAGTAACACACCCTGCTGAGCCACACACTAGGGGACAGTGGCTCAGCCAGGCTATCTCTGCTTGTCTTGAAAGTGCCTGAGCTGTTTCTGGGTGGCAGGGTGTCTTTGCTCCTAACATGCTTGGGAACCAGTCAATCTGTTGAGCTGCCAGAGTCCACCTCTGCCAAGTTGTGTTTGCTGACTGGCAAGGCCTACCTGGCTGACGTCTGTACGGGCAGGTGAGATGGCAGGCAGCAGATGGGTAAGTTATTTTTAGCAGCACACTGTGGATGACGTAAGTGACTTCCAAGGCCACATGCCTAGAACTGTATTTACCAAACATATGCACATAGACCCTGAGAAGGACAAAAAGACATTTCAATAGATGGTGCCAGGAGCGAGGCCTTCTCCCAGTCTAGGGAACATGCACAAGCTAAGGACTCAGGCTTAGGAAATTGATTCTTGAAGGTGTCGCTTCCCCACAAAAGGCTTTGCAGCATTGTTCTCTCTGTGATTGCTTGACTGTGGTTTGTCCTCATCAAAAGTCATGATGGGTTTTGTTGTTGTTTTGTTTTTATATTTTTTAGCCCGGCTGTGGTGGTGCAAGCCTTTAATCCCAGCACTTGGGAGGCAGAGACAGGTGGATTTCTGCGTTAAAGGCCAGCCTAGTCTACAGAGTGAGTTCCAGGACAGCCAGGGCTACACAGAGAAACCCTGTCTCAAAAAACAAAACAAAAAACAAACATTTTTTAACCATAGGGTCTTGCTACATAGTCCAGGCTAGTCTAGAATTTACTAGGCAGCCAGGCTGACCTAGAACTTAGTGTATTCCTACTTCAGCTTCATCTCAGGTCCTCTGCTATAGAAACAGAAAAAAGCCAAGGTACCACCTTCTGTATTGTTCTTAGACTTGATGAGTTCTGTTTTTCTCCGAACTGACATCTCTAGGCAATATTAATGCAGGTGGCCTGCCTTGTCCCCTCTGTCACTGTTGTTAATACACACTATTACAGTCATCTGTCTCTTAAATGACACTGAGACCCTGAAGCACCGTCCTGTCTGATTCCTGAGTAGTCTCAGCACACTGTATTGTACTTGGCAGGCAGTGGGTGTTCATAATGAATACATTATATAAATTTGTCAATTTTGTGACATCTTCCCTTCTTCTTGGCCCTCACAAAGTACTCTGGATTTGCATTAATTTCTTTTTAAGTGACAATGAATCAAATTGCTTTTGTCTCAAGAGTTTCAGTCACCCACCGAGGCCATTAGAGGTCTGTGGAATCAAAAAAGACAGGGATGCAAACCCCTTGAGTTAAAAGCTGCTGTCTCAAAGTTGCTTGTTATTGGTGTGTGTGTGTGTGTGTGTGTGTGTGTGTGTGTGTGTGTGAGAGAGAGAGAGAGAGAGAGAGAGAGCAAATAGTATGGCAAATGCAGAAGCTGGTCAGATGTGTTGCCTAGGGGTGACTTGCCTAGGGCTGACTTGCCCTTGACAGAAATGTTTGCCCAAGATAGCTTTGTGGCTGGCCCCCACCTTCCCCAAAGGAGCTGTGTTCATAATGTATTATAGCAACAAAAGATCACACATAAGCTGGGGTCTCCTGGAGATAGAGTGGTGAATCTGCATGTCTGGTCTCCTTCCTGGACTTGGTGGACTCTAATTGGGTTTGAAAGCCCATATTGATTCTTACACAGTATGTGTTAATGAGTGTTCTTATATACACATATTTTCTGGCACATATATATCTTGGTGTGCACTTTCTACCTATATACATACTTGTATATGCATCATATGTATATATATATGCATATATATACACATGTGTGTGTGTGTGTGTGTCTGTACTGGTGTGTGCTTCTTATATATACATATATTAGTGTATATCTCTTCTTTAGGGACCTCATGGGGATGTTTTACTGATGTCCAAGGAGTTAAGACAGGTGCACTGTCTCATGGAAACGTGTCTGCTATGTTAGGCCTATACACTGGGCTTGTATGACAGTTCTGTTCTTGTTGTGGAGCTAGAAAGAAGGCCATCCAATAAACTCATAAACAGGCGTGGTCTCTTCTATAGCTTAGGCCTGGCATCACTGGGATACAGGGGAGGTGATGGGACCTAGTGGAAGTTCTTAAGTTACTGGGGTGGAGTGTATCTGTTCCTAGCCACGAATATCCCTTTTTTCTTTTTTCTTATTCATCTACCTCTTAAGTGCTGGAACTATTGACACGTGCCACCATGCTCACTGGGAATAGTGTAGAATTTTGAAAACCTCGAAGCCTGTCCCCCAGTGACACACTTCCTCCAACAAGGCCATAGCTCCTAACCCTTTTCAAACAATTCCCTCAACTGGGAATGAAGCATTCAATTACATGAGCCCATGGTGACCATTCTTATTCACACCATCACACAGGGATATTGGGATCCCAGTCCCTTCTCCATTTTGTGCCACAACCAAGGACTGCATTCCCCAAGGACATATACTGACTGGGAGCTGGAGGGCCCACCTGTCATGAACTGCAATGTCCAAAACTGTGAGCCAAGATAAACTTTTCATTGAGAAAGTTGAATATCGCAAGTGTTTTGTTACTGAAAAGTTGAGGCCGGGCAGTGGTGGTGCACGCCTTTAATCTCAGCACTTGGGAGGCAGAGGCAGGCAGATTTCTGAGTTCGAGGCCAGCCTGGTCTACCGAGTGAGTTCCAGGACAGCCAAAGCTATATAGAGAAACCCTGTCTTGAAAAACGAGGAAAAAAAAAAAGTTGAATAACAATTCAAGCCTCTCTGGGGCCCAAGTTTCAAACTGTGTTCCAGGGAAGCTGTCTGGAGGTACAGCACTCTCGGGAATATTGATACACACACAGCAAGAAAAAGACCCAAAGCCTGACTTAGGTCCTGAAGACTCCTTGATTTTGAAGTTCTGTAGGGCTCCAGCCACTTGGAGGTGGGGAATGAGAACCAGCCTGGATTTTCCTCCTTGCATCAACAAAAAGAGACGGCAGGGGCTCTGAGAACATGTTCCTTCAGAGGCTGAAATTACACACTTGTAGCAGCCAGGATGGCTATTTGCAGTAATAACTATTCTAGCATGGTTAGAAAAGCCTAGTAATATTGCCCTTGTTTGAAATTCTCCCCCGATCCCCACCCCACCATCTCCTCAGTGCTAACAGGTTGAGAGACAGAGTGACTATTTTCTGTTTGTTTGTGTCTCCAGAACCAAGCTGTCTGGAACCACTGTCTGGAAGGCTTCTCCCCAATCCCAGCAACTGTACCCAGCAATCAGGAGGCATTGGATAAACATCTAGAAGACCCAGAGGGCTCATTAGCTGAGGGTAGTGGGAAAATGTCTTTGTTTGAACCTCTGATAGTCACTAGAAATCCAAAACCAAAGGCTGGCTTTTGCCCTTTATCTCCAAGGAGCTCAAATGATGCCGGGAGGATGATGTCCAGTCTTAAGAGGGGCTTACAGCTTAAATCTGCTGCACTGTGCGTTATGAAGTTTTAACACTGCAGACATCCTTGCTGTACTGCAGAGATTCACTGAATTCTCACGTAGAACAAAGAGCCCTATAGGACCACACTGGAGATTCCCTTGTATAGCAGAGAGTAAGAACCACTGGCTCAAGTGGTGAGGGGTTTTCTTCGGTTCTTTTGCCCATGCTGGTAGCCCTGGGAGAGGGAGGAATGGTGGGTGGCCCTTCCACTTCTCCAGAATTGCCCTGGTCCTTGGTTTTTTGTTTTTTTTTTTGGTTGTTGTTGTTGTTATTATTTTTTTTTCTAGTGAGCAGTTCTCCGTGCAATGTGGGTTCACACACAATAATGCCCTAGAACTTCATGTGATCCAGCCAAAACCAGTGATCTCCTTTATGTTATGAGATAGCTTAAAGGATCAACACATTTTTTGTTATTTTATGCTTATGAGTGTTCTGGCTGCATGTATGTCTACACATCACATGCATACCTGGTACCTTCAGAGCCCAGAAGAGAGGGCATTGGCTGGATCCCCTGGAACTGGAGTTACAGACAGTTGTGAGCCACTATGTAGGTGCTGAGAATTGAACCTAGCTTAAGAAAGTTATTTGCTTTTGGTTTTGGTTCTGTTTTCAAGACAAGGTTTCTTGGTGTAGCCTTGGCTGTCCTGGAACTTGCTTTGCAGACCAGGCTGGCCTCTAATTCTTTTTTTTTATTTTGGTTTTTCCAGACAGGGTTTCTCTGTGTAGCCTTGGCTGTCCTGGAACTCACTCTGTAGACCAGGCTGGCCTCGAACTCAGAAATACACCTGCCTCTGCCTCCCAAGTGCTGGGATTAAAGGCACTCACCCAGCTTGATTAAAAGGTTTTTGGGTGTGATGTTGGCTGTATGATTTCACTCCACTTTTCCTTCTTCCTTCCTTTCTTCTTTCCTTCCTTCCTTTCTTCTAGATTTATTTATTTATTTTATATGCAGCATTCTACCTGAATGTATGCCTGCAGGCCAGAAGAAGGCATCAGATCCCATATGGATAGTTGTGAGCCACCTTGTGGTTGTTGGGAATTGAACTCAGGACCTCTGGAAGAGCACCCCAAGTTCTTAACCACTGAGCCATCTCCAGCCCTCACTCCACTTTTCACACCTGGAACTCATGTCTCAGCTAAGCATGCCCTTTCTGGCATGTGACTCTCAGCAGTAATCCTTCTCAAAATCCACGCAGCGAGCACCTCTGTCCCTTCACACCCCCTCAGCTCTTGCTTTTCTCTCTGCATCTCACATGCACTGCTTCCTTCTCTTTCCCTCTGCTCCCTCTCTCTGCCCAGGTTTGGGGTCAGTTCATCTGAAATCTGCCACTACCTCCTAATGGCTCTCTGCCTTTAGTCTCACTCCATCTGTCTCCAGAGTGATCTGACAATAAAATACTGTCCCTGTTGCCTGCCTCTTTTCTCTCCTAATTTCATTACATGGGTGTGCGAGCATGCCTGTGTATATGTGCACATGCATGACTGTGTGTGCTGCAGTGTGTGTGGAGATTAGAGAATAATTTTTGAGTCGGTTCTCTCTTCCTACTGTGTGGGGCGGGCCCCAGGGATCGAACACAGGTCATCAGACTTGGTGGTAGGTGCCTGTATGCACTGATTCAGCAAGTTTGTTTGTTTTGGTTTTGACAGAGTCTCACTGTGTATCTTATGTTGGCCCAGACTTATTATGTAGCCCAGGTCCAAGCTGGCTCTGAGTTTTCCATCTTCCTGCCTCAGTCTCCTAAGTACTGGGATTATGGATGTTCACTATCAGATCTGGCAGTAGCTCATTGCATTCCTAAATTGCTTTCAACATCTCCACATGCCTTCAGGAAGGGTTGCCATACACCTGAGCCGCTTCCTGTCGTAGTATGTCACCTGATGACCTGTTTTCCAGGTTCATATCCTTGCTTGTCCAACCAGCTTTTGCTTCCAATCTGATTCTCCTTAGGCATTCTTTTACTTCCAGGTAGCTACTTCTTGTCTGTCTGTCTGTCCATCTTTTTCTTTCTCTCTTTACAATTCCTCCACATATTGTAGCACTTGAGAGAGTGATCCCTGAGCCTTGACAGCACAGTGGAGCTGGCTCTGGAGGTGTGGATGTGAGCGAGTTGACCCCAAGGGGATAAGAGCAGGAAAGCTGACCCCATCTCCTGGACATTGCATGTCCTAGCCAAAGCAGTGCTGGAGAGCTCGTCCTGGTGGCTAGGGTAAGGGAGAAGAGGGCATGTTAACCTACTCAGCTACCACCCAGGCCCAGATCCAGGGCTCTGAGTGGGCCCACTCCAAAATCTATATCATCTGTGAATGGTTTGGATGCATGAAGGAGTCAGTCCTGCTGATCCAAAGCTGCAGGATCTCCATGACACAGGACAACAACAAGACAACCACGAGGAGTCCCAGTGAGGCTCCAATATTGATGCTGTCACAGAAGCCAGAGTCAGACCAATGACTCATTGTGATGAACATTTGCAGGTGAAGAGGTGTGGACAGATATACTGTGGGACTCAGAGATGTTTTCTTCACTTTGCTTTTGGTCTTGTTTGTGTGTTTTTTGTTTGGGGGGTGGAGGTGGCAAGGGGCAGATATGAGGGCATGGGGAGATGAATAGGACCCAGGTGCATGATGTGAGGCTCACAGAGAATAAATAAAAGGTTAAAAAAATGTTCTATGCCTATCTTTTTAAAATGTATTTTTATGATTTTTAGTTGTGTGTGCCTTCATGTGCGTAGGTGCACATGAGGGGAGGCGTTCTCGAAGGTCAGAGGTGCTGAATGCCCTGGAGCTGGAGTTACAGAGGGTGTGAGTCACCATGTGGGTGCTGGGAACCATGGTTCTCCGAAAGAGCAGCTAGTACTCTTAGCCATTACTCCAGCCCCCTTACCTGTCTTAATGGCCAGTCCATGCCATCTTCTCCTGTCCCCTTCCTGGGCTTGTCGGGTTTGGGCTCCTCAGGTCCCTTCCATATGTGATATTGATCAGCTGAAGCACATTCAAACCGAAACACAAGGTTTGACTTCCTCGTGTGCCTTCCAATCACAGTGTGTGCTCATTGAGAATAGGTGCCGGGTCCTACTGGGCCTTGCAGAATTAGTGTGTGCACAGCCCCTTACAAGTCAGCCTTTGTTCTCACTGTGTGGACTTACCCAGTACGTCTCACCCCTGTTGCCCATGTTTGTGCTGTCTTGACATCTGTCCTCTGATGCATTTGGCATATGCAAAACTTTTTTTCTTTTTCTTTTTTTTTCCCCAAAACTCTTAAGAGAAAGCTTGGCTCCCCTGGTAGAATCTTTCTATGGAGATTGTGGCTTGCCTTTCAGGACTCTCAATTCCCTCCTTCCTGGGGGCCTCAAATTTTCTCTCCTCGCCAAAAAAAGTCTTAGAATAAGGATATTTTCTGAGAAACACAACTGTGGTCTTTCCCAGGTTTATTTTATATTTTGGCAAGAAAAAAAACAAGTCAAGGGATTAACTTCTAACTGAAAATTTCAGGCCATAGAAGAAGCCAGAGGAAGACTTTGTGGGCAAGAGAGACTTTTATACAGATGCTCTTCAAATATGGCTGTGCATTCTGTTTTGTTGGGGAGAGGTGGTAAAAAAAAAAAAAAAAAAAAAAAAAAAAGAAAAGAAAAGTAATGTTTGCCCAGCTTCTGAAACAGAGATTTAAAAAAGGGAAGAGACTTGATTTCTGTCTTGGCTTACCCCACATATCTCCCTGTGGAGTCCACAAGGGGAAGGTGTGTCCCAGAGTTTTCAGAAGGTGGGAATCATGGCCATTGATCTGTCCATGGAAATCTAACAGCAAAAGGCAACGGATAAGCATGAGGCAGCCTGGTGGGAGAATGGGAGGCCCAGTTGGGTCTCACTGGAGGTGTCAGAGGCAGATCAGAAGGGTGACAACTGTCACTAGTGAGCCCACCACCAACTCTGGGAAGCCTGGGGCTGGGTGTGTGGTGGTGGTGGGGGGGTGGGTAGGGTTGCAAGATTCTCCTGATGGGTAGCGCCAAGACTACATCCTACAGATAAACTGGCAGAGTTGAATCCAAATTGCGTTTGGTCCTCTGGCTGACATGTAATCTACACTCTCTGGAGGTTGTGACTCTGAAGACGCCGGGTCTATAAACAGTGACTAGTCTGGCCTTGCACAATGACCAAGTACTTCCTGGTGATGATAGCCACTGGCAGCTTTTCGGGTAGGAGCAGGAGTGAATAAAGCTGAAAATTACTAGATAGGAATCGTCTTCAGACTTCTTTGCTTGTTTGCTGTTTTCTTGAGACAGGGTCTCTCCACATAGTTCTGGCTGTCCTGAAATTCACTATGTAGACCAAGCTGGCCTTGAACTCACGAATCTGCCTGCCTCTGGCTCCCAAGTGCTGGGAATAAAGGCATGTACCACCATTTCCAGCTTTCATCTTCAGACTTCTGGTCAACACACAGGGACCCTTGGGCTGGCCATCACATTGTTTCTTTCTACCTTGTGACCCCTCCCCCAGAAGCATATGTAGCCTTTGGCAGACTCCATCTTGATCTTTGAGGGCCTTTTGGACCTCCTTCATGCTTGCCCTCCTGGTAAACATGAGCACTATATTTCCTCCTATTTCATTCAGAGGCAGAAGACTCAGTATCAGTTCGACTCTGTGTGGCTACAATTCACAGATGACTTAACCAACTAGAAGAGGAAGATGTATTTCAGTTCAGAATCTCAGGTGTTGCCTTGTGGTGCAGAGGGAATAGCAGAGCAGAGCAGCCCAAGCCATGATGGCCAGGCAGCAGAGGATGACTCCCTTCATTACTGGGCTTTTTATTCTATCTGGCCCCCACCCTATGGCATGGCGCTACTCACAGTGTGAATAGGTGTTCCTTCTTGTTAATTCTCTTGTAGCTGCCCAGAAGTGTACTTAACCACTGTTCTAAGTACTTCTCAAAGTTATCACACTGACAATCAGCATTAACCCTCACAAGGAAACAGACCACAGCCCAGTGGGGTAGTTGTGGTTTGTGGTGGTGATAGTGGTGGTATACGATTTCCTTACACATTGCTTGGTTCCCTAATTCCTTATCAGAGTTTCATTTGTCTCCTTAACTCCTTCTTGGTCACTTAGCATGGTGTGCACGCACCAGAGCCCAATGGGTGCGGTTTCATCAGAGAGCAGTACAGGGGAGAGGTACGTGGAATAAAGGGGACAGCAGACAACTGCCGGAAAGTGTGGCGATCACAAGGACTGGGGACATCTATTGTCTAGTCCGTGTCTGTCTATGATGGTCGTGATTCCCAACCTGCTTGCAGACTTGGGTGGGGAAACATTCTTGAACTGATTCCAAATGGGAGGGGGAATTTTTGAAATGGGCTGAGCACAAAAATAGTCTTGAGGACATTTGTTTGTATTGTGGAGTCAACATGAAATTCTAAATGGAGACCTTTACAGAACATCCAGGTTGCTGATGGTTGATGATCCAGTGGTCGTCACGGTGCTAGTGAGAGGTAGGAGATCCTATTGGAGGGGAGCACCTGCTGGCTTTTGTGTAGTCCTTTACCCCTCTGGAGGATGGTTGGACATCCCTGTCCATTGGTCCTGTCCTGTGGTCCTGTCCAGTGTGAGCCTCCTCTTCACATAGGGCCCTGATACAGCCAGCCATGCAGGAACCCTTTTTACCCAAGAACTCAGCCAAATGTGAGAAAGCCCAGGAACTAACCTTTTTGTCTGTGTGTGTGTGTGTGTGTGTGTGTGTGTGTGTGTTGCCCCGCCCTTCCCCATGAAGAGGACCCGACTGGCAAAAATGATGGGATTCGATAAGAAGCTGAGAAAATCTAAACAGAATGGAAACAGTTTAAACTAAGTCTCTACAAACTTCTTGGAGAAGACCATAGGATCTTAGACTTCTGCAAACAGCCTGGAATGTGGCTTGATGGGCTGTGTGTCTGCCTCGCTACTGGGGTGTCGGAGCTCTGCCAGCAAGCCGCTCATGAGAAGAAGAACACAGTCAGGGATAGGGGCCCCGGTCCATTTTCCCGGGTGAGAAACAGTGGAGTCTGGGGTGATGCTGTGGTTCCCAGTCTCCTGTGTACCCAGGTGCCGCTGGGGTACCGCTGGGAGTTGGGAACCCAGGTCCTCACTTCCTCTCAGGGCCTCCAGGTGCCAGGTTGGAAGGGAAGGGCTGATCCCTGGGTGGGAAGGGGAGGGGGGATCCTGTTTGGTTCCGAGTGCAGAGTATGGAGGGGCTGGAAGAGAGAAGGCCTTCTCCAGGAGATTTAGGCACGGCTCTTTGCAACCTCCCTCCACCTCCCAAACACACACCCCTTGCCACCTTGATGGAAGGCCACAATCCTTGCTTGTTCAAACTGCTTTATTTAATGGTGAATGTGAATGCCTACACCTTACTGGGGTGAACCAGGGATTAAATCCCTTTTGCAGGAAGGAATGCCCAGGATGGGAAGCTCATTGGTCGAACACTCAGGCCTATCTAGATACCTCATTAGCATGGAGAACTCCAGGTTTTTATGCTACATGACCGATTGTCACGGTCCTCTCAGTGGGGTGTAATGGTTACATGTTCCAGATCAGGTAGTTTGTCAGGGAGCTGGCTCCATGCCTACTGTTCTCAATTCTGAGATTCCCCAGGGTTTGAGCCTGCTCAACCTTATCAGTTCTTCTGTCTGGTGGCATGGTCCACTTGCCCCACTATGGCTAGAGGCTGTTGATACATGCCCAGATTCCTAGATGAAGGGCTCTCTCTCTCTCTCCTCCCCCATACTCTGACAGATCCAACCTCTTCACACAGCACAAAGCCACCACTGCATAGGGGATCCAGCCTTTCCTGGAGGGTCAGGTTCACGCTTGTTGGCAGGGTCAGAACCTGGTTGCCTCCACTCTTCCGCATGGTGCCAGTTGGGCTGAGTACATTTGCAACAGATGTTTAGTAAGCTCAGCCATCACCACCTTCGAGGCTTGACAGCGAGGCCAGGCAGCGTCTTTCTGTGGAATGATCTCAGCTCTCTTCAGGGAAGGGAGCTGGTGGGCTTACAACTGGCAGGAGTGTGTCTGTGTGTGACCTTGGTAGACAACTTCTTACCTTGGTTCCCAGCCATATCCCTTCCAGAGTCTGTGGCCCCTGCTGCACACACAGACTCTCCCATCTGTGCACAAATGCTCCTGATCCTGGGATAAAACCCGATTGGCCCGGTGCAAATGACTGCCTTTTATTATTGTAGACATTTTCTTTCCCCTTTGTCTTTAAAATTAAACTAAAAATGGAATATTTTCACAGAGGCTTTCCCAGGGCCACTTTAAATTTACCTGGTAGTCAGCACTGACTAGAATCCTCCTGTGAATGTTTCTGACAGTAATAATGATAATTAATAATAATAATGATAATATGTATCTTTATATAATTAATATTATAATATAATTATAAATACAATATATTATATAATCTATTATTATTATTGTTTAAAATGTAGAGACTGGGAAGATGGCTCTGTTGTACCATGTGTGCTTGCCATGAAACCATGGGGTTCTGAATTTGGATTCTAAAAGCTGAAGACATGCCAGCAATAACGCCCAGAACTTGGGGCTAGGAGACAGGGACAGGCTACTCCTTGGAGCCTGCTGGCAAAGCCAGTCTGGGCAATTAATGATATTCAGGTCCCATTAGAAACACTGTCTCAGAAATAGGGTAGAGACCAGGCAGGTAAAGGTGCTTGTTACCAAGGCTGACAACATGGGTTTGATCCCCAGAGCCCATGGAGTAGGAGACTACTGTGCATGTACAAACATAAACTTACACACAGAAAGGTTACAGCACCCTAAGTTGAATTGGAATTTCAGGTCATCAAGACTAATCACATTGAATTCATCAACCCTCTCTTGTGTTCTAAGAAATTCCTGAGGGGGGAAAAAAAACAACTGTTGCCTCAGTAATTAAATGGAAGCCAGCATCATTATCATGGTGGTCTTGTAAGTAGATCTGAGGCTGGAAGGAGATAATCAGTATGACTATACCCTCAATGAAAGACCAGATAAGAAAACTCAAAACAAACATGTTCTTTCTGTGGGCAATATATTGATTTGATTATATAAATACATTATATATAGTGTACATTCACACACACACACACACACACACACACACACTCTCACACACACACCAAGGCATTCATAGGTAGAAGTTGCTGTGATTGGTGGTGATATGCTCCTGAATAGGAGGCCAAGAACCTCAGGAGCAAATGAATGGTAAGCTGATTTAGGTGACATGTTTAATAGGCTAGAATGTTCTGAATTTTCAGTTGGGGGCAGCAATGAATGTGGTTGGGGGAAGATTCATCTGGAACTTAGAAAGAAGAAGGTCTGAAGAGGGGCAGGCAGCTTGAGTATGGGAGAAACAGACCTTGTTGGATTCTTTGCCAGGGTCTTGAACAGCGTCCTCTCATATGGGGGTGGCCATCGACCTGATGTGGGGAGCCTTAGCCATGGGTTATCACTGTTCTCTGCAAGTAGCTATCTCAGAAGATGGGCAAGAAAAATATTCCTCTTGGTCTTCAAAGAGCACCACACAGCTGGGACATTGAATTCTCAGGCAATTCAGTAAATTCTATAATTAATCAGCGTGTAAACTTCCCCATCACAGTGCCCACTATCATTTAAATATATCTCTTTGCTCAATAAAGGCACTTAACATAAAAGTGATAGAACTTTGAGGAAGGCCTTTGCGAGCTGTGGGTACTAAGTTACTAAAGTCAGACCTGCCCTTGATGGTTTTAGTTGTGAACATGACACAATATAGAATCAGCTGGGAAGAGACAATGAGGGTACATCCTCCTTGTGTCCACCTGTCTGTGGAGGATTGTCCTGATTTTATTAGTTGATGTGAAAAGACCCAGTCCACTGTGGGTGGCACCATTCCCTATGTTTGGGTTCTGAACTGTCTGAGACTGAGGAAAGAGTTGAGGAACAAGCATGCTTGTGTTCATTCTCTCAGCTCTTAACTGTGGCTATGTCTAGCTGTTGTAAGTTCTGACTGCCCTGACTTCACTGCTATAATGGATTATAACCCAGAATTGTGAACTAAAAGGAGCCCTTTCCTCCCTCTGTTGCTTTTTTTTTCCCTTTGTCAGAATATTTTATCACAGCAACAGAAAACGAACCTAAACAAGGCCCTGAAGAGTCAGGTTCCTCTCAAGTGTCAGCCGACGTGGTTGGCTGGTCCTGGGTCCTTTGCTGTGATTCCTCCACATTTCTCTGCTTACTAGAGCATGAAATTAAGTTCCTAGACCAGGGAACATGACTCTTGTTGGGAGCGATTGGGAAATAAAAGGGAACAAGTGGAGAATTTAGGTACTTGGAATTTGGATCTTAAGTGAGGGTCAGGGCTTCAGCAGGAAAACACTAACTGGTCCCAGCACTCAGATCTCAGGGTCTAAGTCACGCCTGGCTGTGCAGGGCAGCAAAAATAACTCACTGTGGAGTGGCACTCCAGGGTCTTGACGTTATCGTGTTTTAGTTGAGGACTTCAGGGTAGATGCCTGAAATCTCCACTGTGTTTTTCTTTTATCTTTAAGATCTCATTATGTCCCTCAAACTCATCATCATTCTCCTGCCTCAGCTTCTCAGTGTTAAGATTACAGATGTGCAATGCTGTACCCAACTCCCCAGTTTTCTTATTAGTGAAATGAGCTGATTTTTTTAATAAGTATTGTGAGCAATGGAATCACATGTGAGAGTGTGTGAGCCCACGTGTTTGTGTGTGTGCCTGCCTGTGTGCATGCATGTGGGTGCGTGCGTGCGCGCACACACACACACACACACACACACACACATGCATGTGTACATCTCTTTGTGCATGTATAAATTTCGGGAAGAGCCTGGCACGAAGAATTACAAGACAGTAACTAGTATCTGATTACCACTGTTTACTCTTGGAGGTCTGCTTACACACTTCAGTCTCTAGCTATAGGGCCATGGGATATGTGTTTCTATTTGGGAATCTGGAGGAATTCAACATTTTTCTGTTTCTGTTTGTTTGTTTGTTTTCAAAACATGTTGATTTTTCCAGGAAGAAACACCATATCCAGAACATTTCAAATTGATTCTCCTATAGAGCCGTGTCCCGTTATCTTCGGAGGCACTTGCACTTCAATAAGGCAAGAAACCCTGGGTTTCGGGAATACAACGCTAGGAAACTTTAGATCTTTATTTCTTGTGAACTTCCAAAGATGCCAGGGTGCTGGGTTGCTAGCTAAAGAGATGAAGGTGAGGGTTTATGGTGCTGAGTTAGCCTGGAGGGTTTTGCTGAGGGCAGACCTGTGTGCCACAGTCTAGAGCAGCCATCCTAGGTCCTCAGACCATCATCCCCAACATCCCCAGCATCCCCAACATCCCCAGCATCAGCAGGGAAGGAGTCAGACGTTCAAATTCTTGGGCCCAGCTCAGACCAACTTAATTTAAAAGCTCTTGGACTAGGGACCAGCAACAGAGGCTTAGGAAGTCTTCTAGGTGACTCTGACCCTCCCTGAGGTTTGGAAACCTCCCCAGCCTATTGGATTAGCAAAGCCAAGGTTCAAATAACCGAGGTGACGACAGAGCCAGAAGCCAGGGGGAAAGAACTGGAGCCAAGTCAGATGAAGATTCTAGGGAATTGCTGTCAACACCGTTGCTGTTTTCAGCCAGTCTTTATCTCCTGCAGGTGCAGCCTGTGCGTAAGGCTGGGCCAGCTTAATGGGCCAGAAGCGAAGCAGACAGGTTGGGAAGAATAGCAGATGTTTTGGGAGGTCATCCTGATCCCTTTGGAAGGACAACTCCTGGTCTGTCACCTCTTCTGCCTTGCAAAGGATTAGTGTTTGTGCCTTGCCAAGGGAGCTTGCCTGGCTTAGAGATGACAGTACAGAACCAGTTTGCCACTGGACAGCTCCACTGACGAATGCAGCCGTCTACTTTGGCGTTCAGGGACCCATCAACACTGTAGCTAGACTTAGTGCATTCTATTTGGTCCTCTCTTAGATAACTCAAAGTACATCTTTATCACCGTGCATACAGTAAATACTCACACAGAGTAGCTGAAATAAATTGGCTTCTGTGGAACAGACATCTGTGTCTTTCCACTTTCTTTCCTTGTCTTAGTTTGTCTTTCTGCTGCTGTGATAAAACACTGACCAAAAAACAACTTGAGAGAGGAAAGGGTTTATGTCATCTTACAACTAACTACCAGGCCTCATCTTTCAGGAAGGGGAGTTAGAGAAGAAACCGCAACAGAGACCATGAGAGAGTAACTGGCTTGCTCAGTTTGCTTTTTTTTTCTAAAAAAAAATATTTATCTATTTGTTTGTTTATTTAATATATTTGCACCATATGCAGCCTGGTGCCCACAGAGGCCAGAAGAGGGCGTCAGATCCCCTGGAACTAGAGTTACAGATGGTTTTGAATTATCATGTGGGTGCGGGGAATCAAACTCAGGTCCTCTGAAAGAAGAGTCAATGCTCTTAAAGGCTGAGCTATCTCTCCAGTCATTCAACTTGCCTCTTTATACAACCCGGGACCATCTGTGCAGAGTTGGCCCCGCCCACAGTGGGCTGGACCCTCCCATGTCAATCATCAATCAAGAAAATGCCTCCAGAGACTTGCCTACAGGCCAACCTGATGAGGTATTTTCTCACTTGAGGTTTCTTCTTTTTAAATAATTCTAGTTTGTGTCAAGTTGGCAGTTAACTGACCCCTAGTCCTCCTCAGGGTTACTATTGCTGTGGTAAAACACCACGACCAAAGTAATTTAGAGAAGAAAGGGTTTATTTGGCTTACACTTCATCATCCCTGTTCATCACTGAAGGAAGAAGTCAGGACAGGAACTCAAACAGGGAAGTAACCTGAAGGCAGGAGCTGATGCAGAGGCCATGGAGGGGTGCTGCTTACTGGCTTGTTCCATGTGGTTTGGCCAGCCTGCTTTCTTATAGAACACAGGACCTCCAGCCCAGGGATGGCACAACCCACAATGAGTGCCACCCCCTCCCCTATCAATCACTAATTAAGAAAATGCCCAACAACCAGATCTTATGGAGGCATTTTTTTCAATTAAGGCTCTCTTCTTTCAGGTGATTCTAGCTCATGTTATTAAGCTGACAGAATTAACCAGCACACCCCTCTAGTTATAATACATTTGCCACAGTAACCAGTGTCTGCTCCTTCTTTCATCTGAAGACACTCCCCTGGTTCCTATGGTCTTGTTTCCAGGAGAAATGTAGCCTCTATTAAGTTTCCTTACATGCATTAGTTTCTAGAGATGTAGAAACTGTATGTAACATGACCCATAGAGCTAAGATACGAGTGAAAGATCTAGGATGGGCTAGCATTTGTGCCCCCGGCCTGACAGCCTTTGTTCAATTCCTAGAACTCACAAACAGAATCGGTAGCTTGTGACTATAATTCCAGCATTCTTTAAAGAAAGATGGGACTGAGATGGCAGAACTGCTGGAAGCTTAGATGCCATCTGGCTTGGAGAGTCTGCAGGGCCACACAGGCAGCAGGAGAGACCCTTCCTCAAAAAGTGTGAAGGGAGTGTAGTGACTTCTAAAAGTTGTCATGGGACTCTCTACAGTGTGCATGACACACCCATGCCTACAGGCACACAGACACACAGACTATGTAGACAGACACACACATACAGAGACACGGGCACAGACACACACCCACAGAAATACACAGACAGACTCAGTCATCTACAAACTCCAGGGTAGACAGGCTGCATAATGAGGCTGTCTCTGCTGTCTGTCTGTCCTGTCTGTCTATCTGTCTTTCTGTCTCCCTTACACACACACACACACACACACACACACACACACACAAATGTACAAAGGAAAAAGAAAAGGAAGCCAAACAGATTCCAAAATCTGTTCCAAAGCCAAAATCCTATGATTCAAGCAGAGGGGCTAAGTTTAAGCAGGGAAGAGAAACCAAGCTCTGTGTGAGACAGACAGTGAAGAAGCAAGGTCTCTACGGCTCTGAGCCCATGGGGGATGGGTGGCCACCGGGGAATTCTTAGGCTGGAAGGACTTAGGAGGGGCAGAGGTAATCAGGGCCATGTTGAGTTATGATCACCCTCCCCAGCTCAGGTCCTTGTTCTAAGAATCACTCCCCAGCCTGGGTGCAGCAAGCTTGTACTTTACAATTGGTGTTTTGGACCTAACTACAGGGCTTTGCCTAATCCCGATTAAATTTAATCTTATTTATGCTAATTAGCTGAAACCATTTGAGCCTGGTTTCTGGAATGTGTTCTCTGTCCCTTTCAGCTCTGTGTCAGGCATCAAGTTTGTAACCTCCCTTTGATCTCTATGTCTAAACGCTTGACAAAAAATGTTGCCCAGTAGCTCGTTAGAGCTGTCCTTCAAACTGAGCCCTACATTAGTCCTCACAGCTGGCTCTGGGCTGTCCAGCTAGCTGTTTGCTCTTTTTTTTTTTTTGAGGGCAATAGCTATTTCATTCAGCATGATATCTTGTTCCAGCACTCTATTTGTCTGGATGGCTTTTCAAGGAAATAGTCAGCTTTCTTTCTACCGGTACAAAAAAATGCCTGAGATACTCAATTTATAAAGAGAAAAGACTCAGACTCAGTTTTGGAGGTTCCAAGCAATGATCAACTGGCCCCACAACTTTGGGCTCCTGAGGAAGTAATTATCATAATAGGCACACATGGCAAAATAGAACTACTCACAGCAGCAAAAGGTGACACAGTTGGTACTGGAGTCCCATAAGTCTGCTCTAGAGTATATGCTCAATTGGCCTAAAGACTTCCCATTAGGCCCCACCTCTAAAAATGTCAACATCTCCAAAAATATACCACCCCAGAGTCCAAGCCTTTAACACATGAATGTTTGGCAGATGTACCCCGCACAATCTTCTTGCCGGCAAGAACGCACGCAGGCACACAGGATCCTTCCGCAGCACGTGTTTTATTCCCAAGCATGGAGGAAGAGAGGGGGAATTGAACATGGCGCCGCCTTATATACCCCTTGGGGTGGACATATCTGATTGACTGCTTGCTCAAATTCCCTGCCACTGTATATGCGCAGTTTTACTAGTCCAGTGGCGGATGTGACGTCCCAAGCTGGGCGGTGACTAGGCGTTCCTTTGCCACTGCGCATGCGCCGTTTTACGGCTTACCACAGGCAGACAGATATAGGCCATAGCAGAAAATTTCCCACTTGAGGTAACATTGGAACACAGTGCTTTATAATCTAGACCCCCCCTCCTTCCACCATGGTATGTAGTCGGACCTGATTCAAAAGTTCCCAGCTCCTTGTCTTCCCATGGCTTCCAGGAGTCTCAGGATGAAAAGTCCTTCCTTCAGGATGAGATGGTCCAATAAGGTACCTAGGGTTTGACTGACAGGAGGGCATTACTGAGAGATCATAAACACTAATGTGCTTATGAAGGGTCTGAATAATAGACTAGGAGAGCCAGCATCTATGGACAGGACAAGATTAATTTGTCAATACTGTGAAGTATAATCTGAAGTTTTGTTTTGGTTTGTTTGTTTGACTATAAACCTATGTTACCTAGGAATTATAAATATTACATTAAATACAACTATACACACACACACACACACACAGGCAAGCTTACAAAACAGTAAAGTAAATCCCCAGGGAAAAAACTGAGGGGTGAGCTGAAAACCTAGTTAAACACACAGAGACTGAAGATGCCCTGGCAGTGGGGCAGCTTGTGATCGTAATGACCACAGGGGTCCCCACTTATGTGATGACATGACAGGGCATCAGGGGTTGTAAGTGATGTGCCTCTTGGGCACAGGTGTTGGAAGTCAGGTTCTTGTATGAAGCTCAGATCATTTCTGAACTACATGTTTAGTTATTTAATAGCCACATGAGCAAAAGGATCCAGCAAAGAAACCTGTCTCTTTTGACTTGGGTCTGGTTGGGAAAAATAGTTTTATATGTTGGCCAAGTTTGGTTCAATTTTATATTGTCTGTGTAGTCTAAGGCTCCCCTAGACTATGATATTAACAGTGACGTGGAGAAGGGCTGATGATCCTGAGCCTGGGGGATTGGTGGAAACACAAAAGCCCCTGGGAAGGCCAGACCTGGGTCCCAGCTTAAAGGATGAAGTTCACCCAACATGGGCTCAAACTTAGACGATCACCAGGAAACAATCCTTCATCAATGTGTGTCAAAGAACGTGACTATACACCAAAAAGGGGGATTCTTAAAAAATGTTCTCAGGGTCAGGAAGATGGATCAGTAGGTAAAGATGTTTGTTTCATGAGCCTGGTGAGCTAAGCTCACCCTCTGAGACCCATGTAGAGGTGGAAAGAGAGAATCCATTCTACAAAGTTGTCTTCTGATGTACAGTATACACCACACACAGATCTCTCTTTTTTCTTTCCCTCCCTCCCTCCTCTGCCCTCACACACATGCACTGACAATACAATTTTAAAAAAGTAATGTAGGCTCAGAAGTCTAAATGCCTAAGTGTAATTTTACAGGGTAATTTAAAAAAGAGAGAAAATGGTGGAAAACAGCAACCACGTGACATAAAAATATAAGAACTGAAATTAAACTATGATGGGTTTCACGCAAACAATCTCTTTATATAAAATATCAGATAATAAGCTGAAAGGTAAAGCTAAAAATATCCAGACTTTGTTGCGAAGGATTAAGAAGATCTATAAAGTATTTAAAAGATGTTTAAAGACATGGAGGATAGACTAAAAAGGCTTAATATATATATACAATAGAAGTTCCATGAAGAAAAATGGAAAGATGGTGGGAGGCAAGTATTTAAAGGGAGAGATAGAGACTGATGATTTTCAAGAGTTAAGGCGACACACAGGCACAATAGATTAAACTAACTTTATAACCATATAACTAGAACACAGTATAGTAAAATGCAGAACCTCAAGCACAGAGGAAGTCTCCAAGGCAGTTGGAGCAGTCTACAAGGGACAACAGACTATTGTGGATCTCTTAGCCTGACAACCACATAGTAAAAAGTTTAGAATGCTGATTAAAATACATTTATACCAAAAAAAAAAAAAAAAAAACCCCACCCCCCCAAAACAAATAAACAAAAACAACCCCCTGAAACAAACAAACAAACAAACAAATACCCCCCCCCCCC
>JANHMN010000015.1:17025556-17049697 GCA_030674055.1 Rhabdomys pumilio | reverse complement strand
TGTGTGTGTGTGTGTGTGTGTGTGTGTGTGTGTGTGTGTGTGTGTGTTACTGCAGGTGCCAGAGGAGGCAGGAAACCTCAAATTCCCATGGAGCTGGAGTTACAGGAGGTTGGTAGTTGCCCTGTGTCCAGCTCTGGTCCTCTGCAAGAGGAATAGGCACGATTAACTGCTGAGCTACCCTCTACTCCTTCATTAGGTATTCTGAGAGCTACACCGGGGTCTGATAGGCAACATTGCCTATTCCTTTGGCCCAGCATCATCAAACATATCTAGGGTCCAAGTTTTCAGCCCCTCCGAGTGCCCAAGGGTGTGTTTGTTGCACGGTAGTTCAAGTGGTCTACCACTGCGCAACACAGGTGAGTGACCACAGATACTTTGGGTTCATTACACATTTGATTTTAAATTTCTTTTTTTGTTCTCTTTGCGGATCCAGATACCATCTACTGTTGACAGTTTTCTCCCTAAGCTCCATATTCCTATAAGGATGTGACCCATAGTTTAAGATGCTAGGTTCTAGTTTAAGCCAAACATGGAGGTGCTGGCAAAACTCTTCTAGCTCGGATGCTCAGGAGGAAGAAATAAAATCTGTCCCCCAGAAGCTTATGATATCTGAAGCTCAGTCATCTCTGAAGTGCCAAATAGTGCAGGCAGGAATAATAAGCACTGATTACATCTCTAGTCCTGACTGCTATTCTGTTGCCTGGATATGACCACACAGATTAGGGGAGGGGCTGCAGGCTTTCAGAAGTCAGTGGGCAATTCCCACTAAGCATCGAGGAGGAGATATGGTTACTATCACCAACAGGCGACTTTTTTTAATTGTTTGAATTGTTTACATCTCTTTTGGAGATTCTGATGGTTCCTTGCCAGGGGTTGGTGGGGGTGGGAGGGATGCCATTTGTAAAATTTCTCCAGGAAATTTGTCTTCAAACAGATGTATTAGTTGCTAATTTTTTTTTTTTTTGATCAGGCACTCCATGGTTGCATTTATTTTTGAGGCACGTTTTGCTATGTAGCCTAGGCTAGCCTCCAGCTTTTCATCCTCCTGCCTGTGTCTTGAGTGCTAGGGTACTAGTGCACACCACCAGTCCTGGTTACTTTTTTATTTTTAAAGTTATATATCCTTAATATTTTGGCACTCATCTAAAAGTAACACCCACGTATTTCTGTATTTATAGATTTGTTATTGTAAAGGTAAAGGTACTTTCCCACAGGACTGACAATCTGTGTTCAATCCCTGGGACCTACGTAATGGAAGGAGAGAAAGAATCTTGAAAGCTGTTCTCTGACCAGACACTGTGGAAGGTGTGTGCCTGTTCATGTACATCACACACACACACACACACACACACACACACACACACACACACACACACATGCTCACATGCTCACACTCTTAATTTACCAATATTTTAAAGAAATAAAAATAGTAATTGTTTATATTTTAACAGCTCATCGGCTGCCTCTTCCCCACGTGTCCCTCCTTTGCCCACCATGGCCTTCTTCTCCAGCTCTGTTGCTGATATGCAGCATGTGTTCAGTGGATGGTTTTGTAGGATAGATGAATGAGAAATGACTGAGCCGAGGCTGTGTCTTGAAAGCTATGAGTAGTTTGAAACTCTGAGAGTGAGGGGCAGGAGCCAACAGAGAACCTCCCTCCTCCAGTGACAGAATATATTAACCTTTCCTAATAGCATTAAATCAGACCTGATTGGAGGACAGGAAGCCTGAGGGATGATGGATTGTTTTAGTTAAATTGAATGTGTTTATTTATCGCCCACTTCCATTAACATCGAGGCCCCTATTCCCCGTATTCTAACGGCTTGACCATTTCCTAGCCTGTCCGCTCTGTCTTGTGAGATTCTATCAGTGAGAAGCCAGGAAAGCCCTCAGGAGAAGGGATTTGGAGAGGAGCCTCCCAGGAGAGACAAGTCCCCAGCCTTAGCTATTAGTTAATTAGGTACCTCGAACAACAAGCCTGAAGGGAACGTGAGAGGGATTAGGGCATTACTTGTGGTGCTCATGAATTGATTTAGTAGCGGGGCTCCTCATTGACATTCAAACTAGAAAGTCAGTAATAAATGTGTAGTGACTTTCTTTCTGCAGGCAGAGAGCACTGGAGGGTTCCAAGGATTTCTTTGCACTTTGCCTGTCTGCAAACTCCAGGAGCCTCTGGGGAGGGATAAAAATGGTACTTGTCTTCCTTGAGGAGGTGTCTCTCAAAGGAGGTGTCCCCCCTGAAGGCTACACTCTGTGTCAGTAGAACAGGAAGTCTGCCAAGTCTCCCTCGATGCTGTAGACTGTAGCAACACCTCATAGTCTGTAACCATACTCCTTCCTCAAGATGCCCTGCGCGCAGGCTAGCTGACAATTAGTCCTTTCAACAGCCTTGGAGAAGGTGCTGAGAATCTCCTTGTTTTATGGCTGAAGAGACACCACGACAGCTAAATAACCTGTAAAGGTAGTTAGTTAGAAACAACAAAATGACAGTGGTAGGGTACAGAGCCCTGCAGTTGGCCCTACAATAAGCCCTATGACCGCCTTTAACTTAAATGGCTTTGCCTTTGGCCTAGTTCAAAGCCTAGGTTTTTTTTGTTTTTTTTTTTTTGTTTTTTGTTTTTGTTTTTGTTTTTTTTTATCTACCACCTTGCTTTGCCTGCAGAACCCTAGTGCCCTAAACTCCGGTATTCTAAGTGTCTAATCAGATTTTCCATCCCTTGTTCACACTAAGTGTAAATGAATGCTAGTTCCTTAAAAGCTAACCTCGCTAGAAAAGCATGTTAACAGGACACAGAATATTAAACTGGTGGTGCATGTCTTACGTCTCAGAACTTGGGAGGCAGAGGCAGGCAAATCTCTGAGTTCAAGGTTAGCCTGGTCTAGATAGTGAGTTCTAGGACAGCCAGAGCTACTTAATGACATTCTGTCGGAGGTGGGGTGAGGGGAGGGATACAAAAACCAACAAAAGGCAAAATATTGAATTGAAGGAAGAGGCAGAGCCTCAGGGAATCAGAACACAGGGAAGTGTTTTTTCGTGTGGGGGCAGGGCCTCTGTGATGCCCAAGCTGGTGGAGCCTCAGCTGCCCTTGCTCCCTGCCGGGAGCTGCGGTGAACACTGTAGAGTCCAGCAGCTGCCTGTCGCCGCAGACCCCATCTCTGCACATCTTGGACACTGTGTACAGTTTTAAAACTTTCAGTCTGATAGAAATCTTTGCCAACTATGGGCCCTACGGGTTGGTCCTTCTACAGTCATCAGTGGACACTTGGAGGTCTGAATGGAGTCCTATAGCTGGGATCAAAGGTGGGGTGGGGTATGAGGAGAGAAGAGAGAGTGGACAGTGTGGCTTAGAGCCTCATCGGATGTCGCTGCTTATGCGGCCTTTAGAGAGGGGCTTTCAGTGGAGTCCTGGGGCATCCAGGGTCGCAAATGGGGATCACAGAGGCTTCTGAGACTCCTAGCACAGGAAAGCAAGCTCTGTACTGTGACTCCTGTGTGGCCTTTATGGGCCATGACCAATGACTCAAGGCCTGGCCTGCCAGCCGCAAACCTTCATCCTAGGCAGGAATTCTAATTAAATGTGAACTCCTGAGTCTCACTTACCAGCTGCTCAGCTACAGACTGTGCCTTCTGAGGCCCCACCCTGCTAGCCATACCCTTTAATGACACCCGCAACAAATGGGGATCCCCTGCTTTTCTCCACGGGGGCCTGTGGAAGTCTGAGCCTACGACTGGTCCTTAGGATGTGCTGGCTTTGATCCAGCTGTTAGAGAAACACTTTTGATGGTCTCATATCCCAGGAGAGATCTGTTTGCCTGTACCATTGTGTTATAATCCTTATACTCCTTTTTGCCATCCCTTCACAACGAATCGAATTGTTTTTAGATGTCCAGGCATCCAGCAAACTCAGGGATCCTCTCCTTCAGTCAGCAGTACCCAACTGTCATATGTGGCAACTTTCAAGATCCCTCCCTCTATGAGGTGGATGAGGATGGAACACTTTCCACATAGATATTCCTGAGGGGTGGGTAGGACACATGTGGCCAAAGAGGAAGCCCAAGGGATGACAAAGAGTTGTCTTGTACATATTAAAGGAGATGGGAGGGTGGGTTATCTGCACATTAAATATTCTTTTTTTGGGGGGGGGGGTTTCAAGACAGGGTTTCTCTGTAGCCCTGGCTGTCCTGGAACTCACTCTGTAGACCAGGCTGGTCTCCAACTCAGAAATCCACCTGCCTCTGCCTCCCAAGTGTTGTGACTAAAGACGTGAGCCACCACTGCTCGGCACACATTAGACATTCTTGATTCCCAATTCCAAATTCCCGTTGCTCCGAATAACAACTCGCTCTACCTTCTCCGTGTGCACTGTCCAGAGGGTGATACTTACTGTCTTTATTTACTTGTTTAACTTTTTTTGTAATAGGGTCTCATGTGTCTAGCCTTAAACTCACTACTTAGCTGAAGATAATTTTAGACTTCTGTTACTCCTGCTGAAATTATAGGCACACACCACCACGCCTGGTTTATGCAGTGCTAGGGACCCAGCATACTGCCAACTGAGCTGTAGCCTTAGCCCATTATAAGCCTCCTTAAACAAGGTCCATTCGAGTCAGGTCTCAGCAGTCATGTGTGTGACGTGGCTGAGGATGATAGTGGCCATGGTAACGGTAATGAGGATGGGGGGGTACTCTCATGGCCTGAAGTTCTGTCAATGAATGTGTTATGATTTTTACACTGCTCCCCCATTTTCCCTGGTATCCCCTGTCTTTGTCACTACTTCCCTTCAACTCAGCCCAGGCCTGGGTCCCCACTTTCCTGTAGTTCCCTGAGTCCTGTTCAGTTGCAAAGCACTCAGTGGGGTTTTTGAGGCCTGGTGGGTGGGGACTGGAGAAGCTAGGGTACTGCCTTCCCCCATGCTTCCCTGGGAATGGAAAACTGTCTGGCTCCTGTGGGTCTGCATGGGCTTAGGCCTGGCTGCTGCTGGACTTATCCTGAGCCCAGCAGACACCCACACACCCCAACCACTGGGAACACGGCTTGGCAGAGAGGAGGGCTGAGTTGGCCTTTTGTGTAATACAAAAATGCTCAGTGCAGCTGCCTGGGTTCTTGTCAGGCTGACGAAAGAAAAAGACCTGTTTGCTGGCAATTCTCCCCGACAATGTGCACTGAACCTCAGAGCCCAGGAAACTTGGGCCCTGCTCAAGGCAGTAAGTGGGGGCTCTTCTATCCCAGAACTGGCCACTGACTAGAGAAAAGCTTGGCGAGAAAGACAGTGAGAAGAGCTAAGGAGCTGCTTGCTCTGTGTGGAAAATCAAAGATCTGCTGCTAGCAAATGCTCTAGGGAAGACAGCCAGAAACCATGGAGGCATTGCCCCTTTGTGTTTGGCCATGGCATCCAGTAGGGAGGAAGACAGGGGGCAAAATGGAGCGTTTCACCCCTGCAAAGGAGATACACCTCAAGAACAACTCATTATTTGCATGAATACTGGCCTCCCACTACCCTCCTAGCCCTATACCTGGGTTGATGTGACTTACTCCTAATGTACTGTCACCGTTCTATCCCCGTCATTACCCACAATGCCCTCCTCCTTCCGCTCCACTTGTCTAGGGCCCACACATCCTTCTAGACATGACTTGAATCCCACAGCTTCCTTGTCAGTTTCTCCCACGTACTCTTGTCACCTTGGAGTCCGTCCCACACACAGTGCCAGCACTTAATTTTTTCCTCTAATGTTGCGTGAAAAGTCAGCCTGACCTATTGTCAGCACCTGAGGAGCACAGCCTGGCTGCCCATCAGGTGAGCTTAGGTCGATAAGTTAACAATGGATCTCTGCAAAGTGGACCCCTGAGCGTTAGCCACTATGCCCACTTGTCCAGGGCTTGCCAGATGAGTGCGATCCTTGGAAGGGAAGTCTTTGATCCTGACACTAGAAGGTGAGGCCAGGCAGGATGGAGAACTAGGTGGGTGAGTGCTCTCCTCACAAAGTCACGTCCTAAAGTGTGATTGGCAGCCCTGACTTGAGGCTCTTTCAGAGGTGAGCAGACAGACTATTGCCTCAGCGTCAGGACCATACTTTCCTCATCCCCACAAGTGGTTTGAGTCATTGGTCCACAGTATCGCATCTCTTGGGGGAATCGTGTCTCTCCCAAGTCATAGCTGAAGCACTGGCAGGCAGTCTGGGTTTTGAATGTTCTCTGGAGGCCCAGTTGATAGAGGGGCTTGGTCTCCAGCCCTGGGGGAACCTTTAGGAAGTGGGCTCTAGTAGAAGGTGACCTAGGAAGTTAGTCCACAATGGATGGGTGGGGGTGTTACCCAACCCCCTTGTCAGTTTCTTGGCTGCCATGAGATAAACCCTCCTCCATCACCACACATGACTGGCATAATGGCATGTTAGACCCAAAGGAACAGGCCAAGGGACTGTATGTCAAGACTGTTGGAGCCATTCTGTATCTTCCCCTTATAAATTGGCCGTCTCGGTTGCCTTCGCCTCTCTGAGCACACTTGCTAAGTAGGTGTCTTGTGTGTGTGCACAGCGAGGAAACATCCATCTGTAAGCCAGAAATGAAGTCCCCCCAGACAAGAGCCAGGCCCGCCAGACTCAGACCTTGTACTCTCTAGCTCCCCTGGTCTGTGGCTTTTGTTATGGTGATATCAAGTTAACTAGTATGCCTAGATTTTATCACTCTCAGAGCCAACAAATATTCACCCAGCCCTAACTGTATGTCAGGAAATCTTATATGTACTACAGTTCCAATGGTCATGAAGCTGGTGTGTGTGTGTGTGTGTGTGTGTGTGTGTGTGTGTGTGTGTGTAGGGTCATCCCAGCTACTCAGGAGTCTGAGAGGAGAGGATCTTGAGTTTGAGGCTGTCTTAGCTAGTGCTCACCTCAAGAACACCAGCATCTCTGTGTATGTTTGTGTTATGCACATGTACATGTACCCAAGTATATCTGTGTGGATGCCTGTGTGTGTGTGTGAACTGATGGAAGTTCCTCTCTTGAGCTTATATTCTAGTAAGAGAAGCCAGCATTTAAAAAGGATGGCTAGGTAAACCCTAGTTATCCTAGACATCTCAACTGGAGCTAACTGCTATAGCCATGCAGCTAAGAGGCTGGGGGGTTCTAGAGAAGGGAGCATAAACAAAGCCTTGTTCAGGCAGAGGTTCCTGGTGGGATTGTTCAGAAGACCTTTCCACGAACTATTCAGGGAAAGACTCCGAGGAGGTGAGCAGTCAAGCCACACCAATATCAAATAGTTAAAATATTAGCTTAAAATTACCCACTTCAGCCGGTCCCAGAGGTACATGCCTTTAATCCCAGCACTCAGGAGGCAGAGGCTGGTGGATTTCTATGAATTAGAGGCCAACTTGGTCTACAGAACAAGCTCCAGGATGGCCACGGCTACACAGGGAAACCCTGACTCAAAACACACACAAATTATCTACTGTAACCAGGTGCAGTGATACACACCTTTAATCCCAGCAGACAGATCTGTGTGAGTTCAAGGTCAGCCCAATTTATATAGCAAGTTTTAGGGCAGCCAGGGCTACCTAGGGAAACCTCTTCTCAAACAAACACAATAACAACATAAAAAACAAAACCCAACCCAAACTAAAACAGCAACAACAAAATCCAAACCAAAACCAAACCAAAGCAGTAACAACAACAAAAGGCAAGCTAACAAATAAATTACCCATTATATTGATAAAGGGTATAAAAACTGAGTGAATAGTGAGCAACAGAAGTGCATCTAGTCCTCTGGGCGGTTGGTCCATGAGTAAGTATGAGGTCACTTCACGAGGCCACAGCAGTGGTCAGTGGTGATTTAGAGGCCAGGCTTTAGGGAGCAACAGAGAGAACTGGCAATATTTAGGCTAGAGATAAAAAGATTTATATGCTTATTAGCAGGATAAGGCTTCTCCCTCAGAGCTTCTGGGTTCAGAATGACAAGCAATGGGTGGTAATTCAGAGCTCACTAAGTCAGGGCTAATCCTGGACAGAAGCCATACAGGTATGTTTGACAACCAGGCTTTCACCTAGGATTATTGGGGCATGGGGCGACCAGCACAGCCAAGCATGGCCAACTTTTTGACATCACATGACCCAACATTGTCATCTACAATGTTTGTGTTCAAGACTCTTACAATAGAGTTTTTGGTTTTTCTTTTTTTTTTTTTTTTTTTTTTTTTTTTTTTTTGGCAGGCTGGAGAGATGGCTCAGTGGTTAAGAACACCAACTGCTCTTCCAGAGGTTCTGAGTTCGATTCTCAGCAACCACATGATGGCTCACAACCATCTGTAATGGGGTCTGGTGCCCTCTTCTGGTGTACTGAAGAGAGCAATGGTGGTGTACTCATATGCATAAAGTAAATCTAAAAAAAAAAAGGCTAAACATAGCTCATGCTTTAAACGGGCTTAAGGTTTCTTCTTTGGGGCATACTCATAGTCATGCAACCACAGGCTGTGGGTTGGACTCATGAAACATGATGCTACACATTGGACCATCAAAATCACTCAGAGACCCTTGTGTTAAAGGTACAGTCTCCAGACAGGTAGTATTCATATGACAGGGACTATTTTTAAGGAGTGGGACTGGTGGGGCCATTCCCTGAGAAGGATTTGTTTGTGAGATACTGATCTTTTTTTCTTGTGGCTCCTGACCATGAAAAGAATAACTGCTCTGCTGTAGGCTCCCTCCATGATTGATTCTTCTGACTTCAAAGGGTCCTAAAGTAATCAACTTGGCTGCCAAATTATGGACTGCAACTTTTAAGCCTTTTCTCTTAATAACTTGATCTATCCCAGGCATTTGTTACAGTCGCGGAAAACTGACCCTCACACATGCTGTGGAAGAGATGCCTGTGCTAGGGGGAGGAAACAGTGGGAGGCTTTTGGTTTCTTCAGACCAGAGAGGTCAATCAGAATAAGTACAAAACAGAGCAGCTCAGTGGGAATTCTTGAGTTGGATGATGGTCTGCCATGTCTTCTCTACCAGTTAGCCTTCCTGGGTTCAGCTCTTTCTTGCGACAAACATGAGTAAAAAAACCATTTGCCCTATCCAAAAGCGGGGACCAGAGCAGTTGAGGGCTTGAAAGTCAAAGACCCTAAGTTGCAAGAGGAAGATTGCAGCTCATCACACAGAAGAACACTTATAATGCTAAGAGGTATTCCACAATGGAAAGGGCATCTCACCAAAGCATTGGTTTCCATAGGAACGGGCACACATCCAGTGCAAGCCTTAGAGATGAATCCCTGGTGTCTTCTAGAACTAAGGGTAATATGAGACAATAACTCAGGCATCTTCATGCTCCTTAGTTTTCCTGGATCCATCCACTAGCCACTGTTGGCCAAAAATGGCCTCCAGTTATATCTAGTATAAAAACAGGAACATATTTCTGCTTTCCATGAAACTGTTCCCATCTGCTTCTTAAGTAAGGGAAGTGGCTTGTGTTTTAAGACCTATCCTTTCATCATGAAAGTCTAACATGTCCCGGCAAAATGGTGGCTATGGTAGTTTGAATAAAAATGACCCTCATAGGCCCATAGGGAATAGCACTATTAGGAGATGTTGGAGTAGGTGTGGCTTTGTTGGAAGAAACATGTCTCAATCTCTTCCTGCTGCCTTTGGATCCAGATATAGAACTCTCAGCTCCTTCCTCAGACATGGTGATGTCTGCCTGCATGCTACCATGCTTCTTACCAAGATGATCATGGACTAAACCTCTCAATTATAAGCCAGCCTCAGTTAAATGTTTTCCTGTATAAGAGATGCTTTGGGTCATGGTGTATCTTCACAGTAATAAAACCCTAAGACAGAAGTTGGTACCAGGAATGGGGTATTGCTGTGATAGGCCAGACCATGCTTTTGTTTGGAGGAATGTGAACTTTGGAACTTTGGATTAGAAAAGCAGTTGAACACTTTAGGTTTAATGAGCCATCCTAGTAGGAACACTGAAGTCAGTCGGTGATGCTGACGATGATTTGAATTGTGGGGGTCTAGCTCAAGAGGTTTCAGAGGAGAAAAATGTTAGTTATGTGGTCTAGAGACTGTTCTTCTGATGTTTTGGTGAAGAATGTGGCTGCTTTTTGCTCTTGTCAAAAGAAAAAAAATATGTCTGAAGCTAAGTTGACGAATTTGGATTAACTGCATTGACAGAGAAATCTCACAACAGCCTAATACCACCTTTATTGTGTGGTTATTGGTGGTCACGCTTGTACAGATTTATAATGAGAAGGAGCAAACTGAAGAAGAAAAACTACAAAATCTACAATTTTGTGGAGAAAAAAGAGGTAGCAGGAAATAGAATGGAGATCAGTCCTGTGTTCAAGGAAATAAACAAATTTAAAGAAAAGCCCTATATTATGTTGAATAAAGGGAGAGGTTGGCCTCAGGGCAAGACCCCACCCAGCTAAGCTTACAAATTGAGAAAAGAAATTAAATAAAAGTAAAAAGAAATGAAAGGAAAGCTTAAGGCCAAGCATGGTGATGCACACCTTTAATCCCAGCACTCTGAAGACAGAGGCAGGTGGATCTCTGAGTTTGAGACCAGACAGGTATACAGAGCGAGTTCCAGGACAACTAAACTCAGGTGGTGAAGGAAACCCTTGAAAGCAGAAAGCTGGTGAAGATGTAGTTGGATGAGGGGGTTGTGTTCCAGCCCCAGCAAGCAGCAGAACTTGGTAGCTTCGACCATGTGGTTCTGTCTTTAGAGTCAAAGATAGAAGAGAGGGGTTCTGGAATCTTCCATGAATGAGAGAAGCTACTGAGGCCAGGTATGCATCAGGGTCATCCCTGCATGGAGGCCCAGAGAGCTCAGTGTGTAGAGCTCAGAGGGTGAAGCCTGGATTGCCTTGGAGATCCCGAGATATTGGAGATGCCAGAGCCATGGGATACCTGCAGAGGAACTGCTAACAGGGAGTGAACCAGCCCAAGAGAAGGAAGTTGTTGCAGTCAGCAAAGCTGAAAGGAGTTGATTTGAAGAGAGTATATTGAGATCGGACATGGAGATGCAGAGTTTGGCGTTTGCCCAGCTGGTTTTCAGTGATGCTTTGGTTCAGTATTTCCTTATTAGGCTCCCTTCCCTCCCTTTTGGAACAGTAATGTATATCCTGTGCCATTGTATGTTGAAGTATGCGATCTGTTTTTTCATTTTGATTTTACAGGGGTTACAGTTAAGAGACTTGCGTGAGTCTCAGAAGAGACCTTCGACTTTGGACTTTTAAACATCTTTGAGACTTGAGACTGTTATAGGCTATGGGGACTTTTGAAGTCGGACGAAATGCATTTTGCATTACGATATGGCTACAAGCCTATGGGGGCCAGAGAATGGAATGTGTTGGTTTGAGTAAAAATGGCCCATAAGGAGTGGCAAGATTAGGAGGTGTGGTCTTGTTGGAGTAGGTGTGGCCTTGCCTCAGTCTCTGCCTGCTGCCTGCCAATCTCTAGGTAGAACTCTTAGCTCCTCCCATGCCATGTCTGCCTGCATGCCACCATGCTCCTGCCATGATGATAATGGACTAAACCTCTGAAAATGTAAGCCAGGCCCAATGAAATGTCTTCCTTTATAAGAGTTGCCATGGTTATGGTGTCTCTGCATAGTAATATAATCATAACTAAGATGATGGGTGACATAGGTAAGGCTTTGTGATATCTGTACAGAGCTGGCATGCCTCTCTTGTGTCTATAAACTGCCTCCCAATCTTTCTGTGGACTCTCACTGTGTGCATTCTCTTGGGCATTCTTAGCCGCAGAATTCTAGTATTTCTGATCCAGAAGATTTTTTTTTTATCAAGTATGTAGCTCAGTGTTTACACAAACGTCAGTCTTTCCCATGCCACACTCACAGCTTTTTCCGTCTACATATGCCAACTGTTCTATTATTTACCCATAATCCTATTTCAATCTACCCGTCTCAAAGTGCTGCATATTTACATATCATGCTACATAGACTTAAAATTGGACTCACTTTTCATACACTTAAGATCATCACGATTACCAGCAAACATTGCTATTCAATCATTTGCCTATTCGCCCATGTAAAAATCACTGCCAGTATTTTATCATGGACCAGGCAGTCCTTACTTTGGAAACTTTGGGATGTACTCCGACCTCATGGCTAAGCAGAAAAGAAACTCAAGGTGAAACTGACCTAGACTGTTTTGTTTTGCTTCTATAGGGGGAGGTTAAGACAGAGCCCTGAACTCAAGATCTTCCGGTTTTAACCTCTCAAAAGCCGGAATGTTGGCTGTCCATCTCTGGACTAGACACCTGTGGTGGTTTAAATGAGACTGATCCCCATATGTTCAGGTGTTTGAACCCGTGGTCCCCAGTTGGTGGTACTGTTGGGATAGGTTTAGGACAGTTGTTCTCAACCTATGGGTTGTGCCCACTTTGAGGGTGTTGAACCCTTCCATAGGAGTTACCTAAGACCATCTGAAAACTCAAGATATTTACGTTATGATTCATAACAGTAGCAAAACTAGAGTTATAAAGTAGCAATGAAAAAAAAACCCTATGGTTGGGGATCACCATGACATGAAGAACTGTATTAAAAAGTCACAGGCGTAGGAAGGTTGAGAAACACTGATTTAGGAGGTGTGGCCTTCTCAGAGGAAGTATATCACTGGGGTTGCGAAAGTCACCCACCATTCCTAATTTATTTCACTTGTGGTTTAGAAATGAGCTCAGATTGCTGCTCCGGCTATCATGCCTGCAACATCTCTGGCATGACAGGACCTATCCCCCTGGAACTGTAAGCCTAAATAAACCTTTCCTTCTCTAAGTTGCCTTGGTCACAGCATTTTAAGCACAACAATAGAAAAATAACCAATGCAACTCTTGACTCCAAGTCAAAGACTCTTTATGCCTCTTGAGTTGAAGTTAATAGTCAAAGATCTCCAGCACCTCCATCAGCTTCCTAGGGCCACAGAGGAAACACAGCACGTGGCTTTTGTCTCAGAATTCTAAAAGGTAATAACTCCAATCAGAAGATATTGACATGGACGTGGTGTCACCCCCACCCCCCACCAGGGATCTTTCCTTGCCCATCCTCTGGTATTTGCCTTGACTTGTTGAAACACTCAGTCTCTGTCTCTGCTTCTAGTGGTGTTCTCCATGTACTGAGTCATGGTCTTATGATGATGATATCAGCCATAATGAGTTAAAGGCCCATCCTACCATAGTATATGACCAGATATTAATTCTCCAAGTTATATCTGCAATCATCCTATTTCTTATTCTGAGGTGTAGGGGAACTAGAACTTCAATGTCTCTTGTATATGTATCTTCCTGTGTGCTACTACGCATGTGACACAGGTACCTGTGTGTGTGTGTGTGTGTGTGTGTGTGTGTTTGTGTGTTATCACAGTTTCCTCAGAAACATTCCATCCTGCAAGGAAGCTTCTTAAACAGGAAGGCAAACTGTTGGGGACCGGAGGCCCCTAGGCTGCCGGGGTTGAAGGACAGATGGCTTCCCAGAAAAGGCTCAACCGTCACAGTTCCAGTAATGTCCCATCCCGACCTCAGAACGTTCCGATGATGAAGATAAGCAACAGCCGTGAGCCATAGATAACCAGACTAAGGACACTGGACAGGGATGGGTGTTTTTACTTCCCTGTTTTAATTTTGCTTATATACTGCAAGCCTTGCCTCTAGTAAATGAGACCTTGACATCAGCTAGACTGACTCTGTCGTTCTTTGCCGCTTGGTCTCCTTTCTCTCTCCCACCCGTGTCTCTTTCAGGTGGTGGCTACTCAGGGACCCTGTAATAACTTTGCCCGATGGACGGGACAGCAAACAACTCAAAAAACTTCAGGAAGTCCCTGAAGCTGACTAGATTCACTAGGCTCCTGCCTGCCAGAGTAAATAGTAAAATAGTCCCTCTCAGAAGAGTGAAAGCTTTCAGACAGGCTGAGCTGCAAAGAAGACTCTGAGGCCACAACAGCTGCCTGGGAGAATCAGAAACTAGCCAAGCTGCCTACAAAAAGTTTAGAGAAGAGTCGCTTGGAGAGGACACTCTCCAACCTGTTGAGCTGCTTGTAGGCTGTATAATATGCTTTAGATATTCCAGCTTTTGTGAGCTGTCACCCATGCTGAGGTGGGCCTTGGGAATGCAGCCATCTTTGAGTCATTTCTGTTCCTGTAAATAACCTCTCACCCATTGTCTTAGTTAGGGTTTTATTGCTGTGAACCATGACCATGACCAAGGCAACTCTTATAAGGACAACATTTAATTGGGGCTGGCTTACAGGTTTAGAGGTTAAGTCCATCATCATCAAGGTGGAAACATGGCAGTGACCAGGCAGACTTAGTGCAGGAGGAGCTCAGAGTTTTACATCTTCATCGGAAGACTACTAGGAGAATATTGGTTTCCAGGCAGCTAAGATGAGGGTCTTAAAGCCCACACCCACAGTGATACACCCACTCCAACAAGACCACACCTTCTAATAGTGCCACTCCCTTGCCTGTGCATATACAGACCATAACACCCATACTCCTGTAAGTAATTACAATAAAACTCATTGGTTCACCAAGTTGGACTCTGGTGGTGGTGCTTACTTTGGTCTGTTGTGGGATCCCTGTCTGGAGTTGGTAGATGGATGAGAGTGTGCTTGCAGAGGCCAGAGGTCAATGTTGGATGTCTTTACAGCAGGGTCATGGCCTCTTACAGAATGCTGTGCTCACTTACTCAGATTGCTCTTTTTTTTTTTTTTTTTTTTTTGAGGCAGAGTCTCTCATTGGAACTCATTGATTAGATTAGGCTGGCTGACCTGCAAGCCCCAGGGATCCACCAGGTTTTCCCTGCATACCTCTGAGGTCACAGAGCAAAGCATACACTGTGTCTGAGATTTTAAAGAAACAAGAGAAAATAAAACAAAGAATGGGTGCTGTGGATTGCCCTCAGGTCCTTGTGCTTGAAAAGCAAGTGCTTTATGACCGAGGCATCTCTCCAGTCCCTACATGTTTTTCAAGGGAGCTGGAACTCAACCTGTTACTTTATCCAAAATCTGATGTAGACACTTAATGACTTCAAGTATATCATGTGTACAAGTGAAGGGACAAGATCCTATGTACTGAGACATTAATAGCTTTTTTGTTTGTTGTTTTGTTTTTTGAGTCAGGGTTTCTCTGTGTAGTCCTGGCTGTCCTAGAACTCATTCTGTAGACCAAGCTGGTCTTGAACTCATAGAGATTCACCTGCCTCTGCTTCCAGAGTGATGAGATTAAAGATGTACACTACCATGCACAGCTGAGAAATTAATAACTTTTTTATCATGGCATGTAGATACCATCTCGTTCTCACCCGAGGCTCTGAAGGAAACAGGTAGAGTGAATTGTTGCAGTCTTGGTCCCCAGTGAGACATTCTTTCAGTGTCTGTCTTAGGTGTGATTCTGCACTAGGCCTTTGGACTTGCTTTGGCCAAAGCACTATTGGCCAATGCGAGTCAATCAGAGGCTTGAACATGCTTTGCCTGACCATATTGCTAGGAACTATTTTGCAGTCATACGAAGGAGCTTGAATTAGTCATGGAGGAAGAGACTTCACAGAGCTGGGCAAGTCATCTCTACTTGCCAGCCTCCAGCTAATTGTCACATAGTCAGTTGACTATGTGATTGAGCCTCAGGAAGAACAGCAGCATTGTCAACCCAACCAGGCCCAAACTGTGGAGTCACAAGCAAATGAAATATATTCTAGATCATGAAGTTTTGGGGTAGTGTCTTTTTAAACAAGACAGTCTTAGTACAGCAGATATCACTATGGTTTTATGTTGCGGCCCGAGCTCCCTCACCCTTGGGGGCCAAAATATCACGGACCACTCTGTCAATGTTGGGACCCACACTGCTAAAAGCCTTGGGGACTAACTTGTTAGCCTGAACTGCCCTAAGCTGCTCTAGTCCGAGGGTTGGGGTTCAGCAAGAGAGAGAGTGAGAATGGAGACCAGACAGAGTGTGATACAATCCCATTTATTCTTCAGTCTCTCTTCCTAGTCCAAGTCCCAAGTCTTGAGTTCCTAGTCCCTAGTGCCTCCAAGTTCCAAGTTCTTTCTTCCAAGTTCTTTCTCTAAGGTACTAAGTGCCTAATATCTAATGCCAAGTTCTTCCTCCAAGTGCCAAGTGCCTAATACCTAATAATCTGCTCCAAGTTGTACTAATGTCAAGTAATCTGTTGTTTGGTTCTCTGATCTCTCTTCTGTCTGCCTCTTGCCTTTTATATGTCTCACTTCTAAGCCACGCCTCTAAGTCACGCCCTTAGGCCTCGTCTCTAAATCTAATCTCCAAATCACACCTTGAAGTCTCAGATCTAAATCACACCTTGAAGTCTCACACACCCAAGGGAAGATCCTGGGTATCTAAAGCAAGATGTTATCAGAGTGTGCTCAGATGTTGTAGGCTATTGTAATCAAATCTCTTGTCAGGGTATATGGCTCAAGATGGCTGTAAGGATGATATCTGCCTTCTGTCGGCTCCCCACAGTATTATAGGAAAAAAGACTCACCAAGGACTCAAGGAAGGAAAGGGGACCCTGTCACTGTATTACGTAGAACCTAGAAGACAAACATGGACATTTCTGATCTTGGTTAGTCAATAATGCCTGACAGAGCATAGAGACTCTAGAGGAGAAGGATAAAGTATTTTAGGGTCTCAAGTGCCAAGACTGGACTGAAGAGATGGAGTGAGATCCCTTCAGACTAGAAAGACAAATGTGAGCTCCAAGATGTGGAGGCTGCAGAGGGGAGGTATGACACACACACATGGTGGCTGATCTGAGGAGTGCAGGATAAGTGAAGAACAGGGTGATCTCCCCCACCCCCCTTTGGAAGCTTAGTTAGGGTTTCTATTGCTGTAAAGAGACATTGTGACCATGGCAACTTTTACATAAGGAAACATTTAACTGGGTGTTGGCTTATAGTTCAGAGGTTTAGTCCATTATCAACATGGTGGGAAGCATGGCAGCCTGCAGGCAGACAGGGTACTGGAGAAGGGGCTGATTGGATCTGTAGGCAGCAGGAAGTGAATGCCACACTGGGTGTGGCTTGAGCATCTGAGACCTCGAAGCCTGTGCTCAGTGACACACTTCCTCCATGGCCACATCTCCTAATATCGTCACTCCTAATGGACCAATTATTTAAACACATGAGTCTGTAGGGGGGGCAGTCCTAGTCAAACCACCACACTGGGTGAGAAGGCAGGTAGGGATTGGACAGGGTTTTGCACATGCTAGGCAAATGCTGTATCACTTTTTCAACCCTTAGTTTGTTTGGGTTTTTTTTTGTTGTTGTTTTTTTTTTGTTTGTTTTTTTTGTTTTTTTTCGTGACAGGGTTTCTCTGTGTAGCCCTGGCTGTCCTGGAACTCACTTGGTAGACCAGGCTGGCCTTGAACTCAGAAATCCGCCTGCCTCTGCCTCCCAAGTGCTGGGATTAAAGGTGTGTGCCACCACCTCCCAGCTCAACCCTTAGTTTTTGAGATAGAGTTTCATGATGGAGTCCAGGCTGGCTTGGGACTCACTATGTAACTCAGTTTGTCCCCCAACTTTTGAGCCTCTGAGGGGTGAAATTGTAAGTGTGACCATCATGAGCATCTGAAGAGAGACTTCACAGTGGGCATTAAGTTAGCAGGACTTGGTACTTTATGGTAGAAGGGCTGGGGAGATGGCTTAGCGGTTAAGAGCACTAACTGCTCTTCCAGAGGTCCTGAGTTCAGTTCCCAGCAACCACATGGTAGCTCACAACCATCTGTAATGTGATCTGATGCCCTCTTCTGGTATGTGTCTGAAGAGAGCTATAGTGTACTCATATAAATAAAACAAATAAATCTTTAAAAAAAAAAAAAGGTAGAAGTCTAAAAAAAATTTTAATTTATGTATTAATGTTTCTGATTAAATTGAACACCAATTACACAGTAGACTCTTTGCTAGAAGACAGATAGGCAAAGAGACTAGAGTACATATACTTACTGAATACTGGCTAGGTCGAGAACCTAGCCTGACACTGTGACTGAGTGGTGCCTCACATAGTGCTTGAGCCAAGGAGGGAGTGCGAGGCTCCCACCTTGAGCCTCCAGTTGTTGGAGAAGGCGGAAGTTCTCACTGTGATACGGGACTGATGATGGCTCACTAGCAAGAATGGGGTGGTGAGAGAGCAGAACAGGAGTTTTGGGAACATATGTAAGGGACGTTATCCTGCTTGGGGAGTCATAAAAGACTTTCCAGAGGAATTTAGACTTAAGCTGACAACAGGGGATGAAATGTCTGGGAAAATATCCATGGAGGGCATGGTAGATGGAGAACGGAAGAGGATCATGTGAGGAACCAGAAGACAGACGTGTGTGCTGCTTATTTGGAGGGGTCAGGAGGACAAGTCCAGGCTAGAGCGGGCTCTTCTCTTTGGGCTCTGCACAATAGAAGTTGGAGCATAGCAGACTTGCTGGTACTCTGGCTTTGACTTGGGTCTACAAATGGCATCAGCAGGAGCTGAGAGTAGAGATGGAGAAAGCAAAGGCCTTCTGGGCTCCCTGCTCAGTCATTTTGGCTCTAGCAGGGACCACATGT
This sequence comes from Rhabdomys pumilio, assembly GCA_030674055.1. Taxonomy (NCBI): domain Eukaryota; kingdom Metazoa; phylum Chordata; class Mammalia; order Rodentia; family Muridae; genus Rhabdomys; species Rhabdomys pumilio. The sequence continues at coordinate 17,031,152 of JANHMN010000015.1, read as the reverse complement.
TCCAGCCCTCCATCCTCTTGGGTGGCTGCATGTTCTTTGGCTCCAGAAGTTTTGTTCAGATGAAACCTTCATTCCCTTTGTAGACCAGGCTGGCCTAAAAGTCACAAAGATCTGCCTTCCTTTGCCTCCCAAGTGCTGGGATCAAAGGCATGTGCCACCACCGCCTGGCATCCCTGGGAATTTTTAACCAGTGCAGATGCCTGTTATTTCCTGTTCAGGGGCTTAACTGAAGATCGTGGTGAGTCTGTTAGTCTTCGTTGTAAGGGCAATGGTAAGATAATTATAGGACTGAAGCATGAAAGTAGGGTAATATATCCTTAAAAAGATTGCCCTGGGACTCACATACTGGAGGGGAAAAATTGACTCCTGAAAGCCATTCTCTGGCTTCTACACATGAACCATAGCATGCATGTATCCCCTCCCTCTCCTCACCCTCCTGAAATAAATAATTAAAAAATTAAAAAAAAAAAAAAAAGATTATCCAAAGGCTTCTGCTTCCAGTAAGGACAGACTGAGATCTAGCCAGACAAAAGTGTCCAATAAAAATCTGGAGAAGTCACTGAAAGTACTGGAGAGCGAATGAAATAGAAGACAGAAGATGCCCTCAGAGGGTGGGAGCTGCACAGAGTGAGCTTTCTCTTTTGTGGCCCCTTTCAGTGTACCAGGTACAAGTGACATGATGCTGGAGGTGACAAGGGGACTGATGGAAATTAGGAATGAGGAAGTTGAGCCCAGCTGTCTTGTGGCTGCTGGATACAGTGAAGGATCCCGAAGGAAAAGACCCAGAAAGCACATCCCCATGCAGAGCACACTTACCTCTCAGAGGACACATCACCAAAGGGGAGCACTTACCTCTTAGTAGGGAGCACATCCCTGATGGGGAGCACATTTACCTCTCAAGAGAGAGCACATCCCCAAAGGAGAGCACTTATCTCTCAGTAGGGAGCATATCCCCAATGGGGAGCACACTTAACTTCTCAGTAGGGAACACATCCCTGATCAGGGAGCACATTTACCTCTCAGTAGAGAGCACATCCCCAATGGGGAGCACACTTACCTCTCAGCAGCTTCTGAACCACACGTGTGCTGAACAGTGATTCAGCTTGAGAGAAAGCACTCAGATTGCCATGTGAGAGAGACCAAGTTGCCATGGTCAGGGAAAAACAATAGAACCGAGATTTGTCACAATTCTACACTTTCAATGGTCAAGCTCTACTGAAAATTTACCTGGCATTTAAGGAGTCATGAGAAAAAGAAAATCAACTGAAAATGACCCTAAGATGATCCAGATACTTGAAAAAAAAAAAGATTACATGATAGATCTGACTATCACTAGTGAAGTAAAATAATATTGTCATACTCCTATGAATGAAAAGATTAAGAAATCTAAGCCAAGAAATGTATCTATATACACACACATATATAATATGTATACATATATTTATAACATATATATGGTTGGTTGAGGTTTTTGTTTTTTGTTTTTTTTTTTTTTCCAAGACAGGGTTTTTCTGTGTAGCCCTGGCTGTCCTGGAACTTGCTCTGTTGAGCAGGCTGGCTTTAAACTCACAGAGCTCCACCTGCTTCTGCCTCCCAAAAGCTGGGATTAAAGGTATTGCCACCACACTCAGTGTTAAATAGATATTTTAGAACAGAAAACTACAGTGTGAGACACAACTTTTTGTTGTGGGTTGCCCTTGTGCTGTTTGTATTTTGATACTAATTCTGCTTCCTCAGGAAAAGCTGCCCAAAAGCTGGACCACTACTCAGGTGACTTCCTGTGAACCTTCTCCCCATTCTAACTGGTCAAATAAAGGCTAAAGCCTGTGGTTGGGCAGTGGAAGGGGAAGGTGGGTCTGGAGGTTTCAGAGAGGGAGAGAGAGGAAGGAGGAGAGAGCTGACAAGAGGAAGAAGAGGAGGTAGAAGGAAGATGGAGCAAACCACGTGGTCTGGGGGAGCTGCAAATAGCAAGGGAAGCAGAGTACTGTAGTGATTTAACTGTCCAATCTAGGCGTGCAGCTTATAAATATTATAACTGAGTTGTGTGTTCTTTGCACGGGCTCATTGGGGTTGGAGATTTACCGCAACAACATTTTATTGGCTGAACCTAACAATCAGTAGAGATAACAGAACTTGAAGAAGAAAAAAATAGGGATTAGCACTGGTAACGTCTGTGTGGGGTCACTCTGCTGCTGTGACAAGATGCCCGAGGAAGCAGCTTGACAGGAGGACAGACGTGACCTGATGTGGTTTTAGTTTTAGTCCATGGTGCCATTGCTTCGGGTGGAAGCATGTCATCTCACGGGATCCAGGATGCAGAGAGTGAGCAAGGTTGGGGACGTGATACACCGTCCAGGGCATGTCCCTAGGGACATACATGCTTTCTTCAGCAGTTCATTATGTGGCTCACTCAAGCTCCCAACGGTTCACTCAGTTATGAACCCATCAGGGGATTAATTCACACAGAGCCCTCATGATCAAGTACCTCCCCAAAGCTCCACCTTACAACAAACATCACCGACACCCCCACTCCCCCTGCCCACCCCCCACCGCAGCTCAGATCCAAACTGTAACACTGGGGAAGGTCACGGGGAAATTACGTGTCAGGTAGCCAAGGGAAATGACATGTTCTGTGCCAGGGGACAAAGGTTCAGGGCTGATTTTTGTCACCAACCACAGAGACTAGAAAGATGAGATGGCTTTGAAAACAAACAAACAACAATCACACAAACAAAAATGCTAATGTACAATTCTGTGTCTGATAAAAAATATTTTTTTAAGAGTTGGGAAATTTTGGGGTAAAAGAGAATCCACTGACAGTAGACCTAGTCTTACAGAAAAAAAAAATATGACTGTATATATATATATATATACACACACACACGTGTACACATAGCATAGTTATGGGTAGAAGAAAGGCATCCATAACCTACATGAATGGCGCTTCCCAGACACCTAGGTGTGATGGGACAGGTCTGTAATTCAGCATTGAGATGGAGGATCAGAAATTCCAGGTCATTCTAGATTATATACTACACAGTTGCAGGTTCAAGGTCAGCCTTGACTACATAAGGCTGTTCCAAAATAAAGAAATAAACAAAAAAGTAAAGCTATATAGTACATTTTTTTCAGAACAACCACTAAAAATAATAATAAATAGATGGATAAAAAGCCAGTATTTGCAAACTGTTTCCCTCATAAAAGCTTAATATTCGCCCATGTAAAAAGCACTGACAGTATTTTATCATGGACCAAAACACATAAGGAAGTCAACTTGACAATAGGGAAACAACCCAATTTAAAAATCAGAGCTTGCTCTGGTGTGTCAGGTCTGTAATCCCAGTTGCCCTGAGATTTAAGGCAGAAGAATCACAAGTTCAAGGCCTGCCTGGGCTATACAGTGAGTTCAAGTTCAAGACCAGTCTAAGTAACTTAATATGCCTCAAAAAAAAAAAACAAAAACAAAAACAAAAACAAAAAAAACAAACCCAAAAAACAAAACAAACAAACAGACAAACAAAAAAACCAAAACAAAACCAAAACAGTGATCTGGTGGAGGCAAAGGTCAGAGGATTGAGAGTTCAAGGCCAGTCCAATCTATATAGCAAGACCCTGTCTGAAAGAGCAGAAAACAAACAAACAAAACAACAATTAAACACAGGAAAACAAAAGAGTTGGTGAGACAGAAACATACATTCATTCATTCACTTGGGAAACTAGTTCCACTTCTAATGTTCCCCCATGTGAGATAAAAATTGACGTCCATCTAAAGACACGTACACAATGTTCATGAGAGCCGTTTTCCAAACATTTCAAAACTAGGAAGAGCCCAACACGAGTGTGGTGACCGCCGAGCAGATAGACAGACAGGAGTATCCTGGCACTGCTCAGCGACTCAAAGGAGGAATGGGAGACGGCCTATGAAACGGAAGAAGCAAAAATTCCATGCTGTCTATTTCCATTTATATAAAATCTTAGAGAAGTGACAGAAAAAGGTGTCTGCTTAGGGTGGGCTGGTTGTAGGGGGTGAGTATATGTGTGTGTGTGTGTACAGTGTGTATGTGTGATGTGTTGGGGGAGGTGTGTGTATGGAGTGTGTGGTGTGCAGTATGTTCCTGTGTTTGTCTGTGGTATAGGGTGATGTGTGTGTTTGTGCATATCTTGTGTGTCTGGTGTGTGGTGTGTGTATGTTTGTGTACTTGTCTGTGGTATATGTATCGTATGTATGGGGGTGGGAAGTGGTGTGTGTATGTATGTATGTATGTGTGCATGTGTCTGGTGTGTCTGGTATCAGGTGTGTGTGTGTGTGTGTATGTGTGTGTATGTGTGTGTGTTCGTGTCCTTGTCTGTGGTATGTGTGTGGGGTAGGGGGTGGTGTGTGTATGTGTCTAGTGTGTGAGTGTGTGGTGTGTATATGTATGTGTGTGTGGTGTGTGTGGGGTTATGGGTTTATGGGGTTATAGGGTGTATGTGTGTGTGTGTATGTGTGGTATGTAGGGTGTATGTTTGGAGTTTTTATAGGGTTGGTGTCTATAGTGGTGCTTGTATGAAAAAGTCTTATGGCGATGGGGAAATGTCTATGTCTTCATGGTGGACATGTTTACAGGAGTCTATATGTTAACAAAAGTTTCATCAAATACCATATTAAAATGGGTGACTTCGTGGCCCCAAGCTATACTTAGCTGCAGTGTGTTACACAGATGGGCAGCAAATATGGATGGTTCCAGAGGACCAGGCAGAGGCTGCAGTCTCCCCTCGCTCAGGCTTCAGGCAGTGTTTGCTTTCTCCTTACACCACAGCTGGAGCGAGCCACAAAACTGAACGGGAGAACCTGGTCTGTTTCCAAAGACCTATAACACAAAGGGCCAAATCCCCGCTGCCGCTGTCACCGTCTCTGTCTCCTGGCTGGTTTCCAAGCATGTTATTAGGTTAACTTGTCCACAGAGCGATCCCAGTTCCGTGGAGACAAATAGCCACTAAGCCAGGGAGGTTAAACAGCTTATCCACTGCAACTTTATTTCCTTAGAACTCCGTTTTGCTGCAAAGAGCGGAGCCACACCGTCCAGCCCCCGGCACCTTCTGAGCTCTGAGTCGGCAGTCTGAGACACAGTGCAGATTTGACTTGTGTTTTTATTTATGTTTACCTATGCATGCTCTTTGGCAGATATTTCCACCTTCTTCCCCAGGGCCTGATTGCCTCAAATGCAGCTTTCAAGGGCCCACGAAAAGTGCCTTCCCGAGGAGTGAAGCCCTTCTCACTGATCTGGGCAGTCTACATTGGATAATACAGGACTTATAGGCAGTCTAGTGTAGACTGCTTGGGCTGGTATTTTATAGATAATGTTGTAATGTTGGTCTTCTCAACTGGAGTCTTTTTGTTTGTTTGTTTGTTTGTTTGTTTGAGACAAGGTCTCACTGAGGAGCCCTGGCTATCCTAGATCAGAGAGCTGCCTGCCTCTGCCTCCAGAGTGCTGGGATTAAAGGTGTGCACCACCATTGTGTCTGATACATCTTGAGTCGTGATATCTTCAACATCCCTGCCTCAACGTACACACACACACACACACACACACACACACACACACACACACACACA
>JANHMN010000015.1:17008710-17025546 GCA_030674055.1 Rhabdomys pumilio | reverse complement strand
ACACACACACACACACACACACACACACACACACACACACACACACACAGAGCTAAAGGGCTCATGGCTGGAAGCTTTGTCTTAAGTACAGTGGTGAAGCTGAGATGTGCTGGATCCTTTAAGAGGTGGGACCTGCTAGGAGCCAATGAGATCACTAGGGGTGTGGCCTCAGAGAAGATTAAAGTAGTTCTCATAGAACCCCAGTTACTATGCGAGTGAGTTGCTACAAAAGAACAATCCAAACCCCAAACTCTGGCTTCCTGTGTCACTACATGACCCCTCTCTTTAACTCATGCTCCCACCATTATGCCATCACCTGTAATATATTCAGAAGGCCATCATCAAGCCAGCGGACCTCTGAAACTGAGAGCTAACTTCTTTTCTCTATAACGTATTTAGTTTCTGGTATTTTGCTATAGTAATGGATTCATTCATATCATCACCGCACCCCCTGCCCCGTGAGTTTTAAGCGTTTACGCACTAATTCCGTACTCAGTTTAGTCTTGTTAGACTCATCTTATTTAGTCTACTGTTATAACTTGCCTCCCCCCTCCAGTTCTAGTTAATGTTTACCTTCTGTGTTTAATACCGCGGACCTTCTTGTGTGGCGACGAAAGATGAGACAGTCCCCAGTTCTCAGAAACCAGAGCGAGCAAAAGTTATGTCTGGAAGCTCCCAAACCACCAACCATTCTTACTGTTCTTCATTTAGTAGAAGTTGACAGAGCTTATGTTTAGAATCTTCCCCCCCAAAACAGCTGTGTGGTGAGGTCCAGTGCAGAGCTCCAAGTTAGTGTACGTCTTTCCCTTATGCTCTTGCATGTTTGTTGGCCCTATAGCATGACTTATTTTAGGCACAGACTGATTTCTAGTTGGCCATAAGCACATGGATCCCATGCACATGTAGATCAAGCCTTCTTCCAAAGTTTAATAGAAGTGAAGCCAGTGTGCCACATGTTGACATGGGTGGTCTCGGAAGTCAGCTAGACCTACGGTGGACTCCTGGGTCTGTCATCTGGGTGATCTTGCTTTAATTGCAGAATGTCTCTGTTTCTAGATCTTTAAAACAAGGTTTGTAATGCAAATGGAGACGCTCCAATATGCACAGTGTTCAGCACAGGGGCTGAGGAAGGATTAATAGCTCTTCCCATCCTATGGGGTAGCAACCTATGGGGTAGCAAGCTAAACTGCTCTTTTTCTGCCAAGAGGCCCAGGCTGGATGAGCAGAAGAGGAGTGGCTGGGTGGCTGGTTCCATCCTTTGATCCTCCTGGGACATAGTGGGACTCCCATCCCTGCTGGGAAGTGCTGCCTACTGGAGGTTGTGGCATTCTGTGGTATTCTGGGTGAGTCTGTGCAGGTTTCAAAAACAGCGGGTCCTTTTGAAGGGAGTCTTTGCAGCTCATTAGCTTTGGGGCCCCCAAGACCACCAACCAAATCTAATCTGGGTCTGCAAAGACCTCTGCATGGGGTTGGAGAAGATAAACGTGCTAGCCTTTCTCTGTAGACTAAGGCTTTCAGTGAAGAGAGGCTGGTAGAGCCTAACTGCAGGAATGTCTAAGGGTGTGAAGACAAAGCCTCCTACACTAAAGCAGAATGACCCAGCTTAACCTGCCTATCCCAGAGACATGGATGTCAAAAAATACCATTTGATGGTGATTGCTCTGATAACAAGAGAGATGCACATCAAAGCCCAAAGCCTCCTGCCAGGCTGACCACACACCAGCTGTGCTGTGGGTTTGATCTTGTGAAGGGGCGGGGCTTCTTGTTTCCCCCAGAAACCTCAGGATGTCCCACCCTTCAGAGAGAATTCCACAACCAAGAGGTCAGGACACCTGCCTAGGATGTCCAGTGAGAAATATTTCCAGGCCAATCCACTTGTTATGAGCGCCCTCACACTGGCCAGAGGGGCTCAGGTTGCTAATAGTAACCTCTTCACCCTCTCTCCAAACTTGGGAGATGAGAACTCTCCCCAACCCCTCGGACTCCCCTCCCCCACGAGATAGGGTTTCTCCTTGTAGCCCTGGTTTTTCTGGAACTTGCTTTGTAGATTAGGCTGGCCTTGAGTTTAGAGATCTGCCTGCTTCCGCCTCCTGAGTTGTTGGGGTTAAAGGCATGTGCCACTACTGCCCAGCTTGAAGATAAAAGCTTTTAAAGGAAATATATTTATTATTACGATTTATTTATTATTACCATTAAGCATATGTGTGTACACCCGTGCGCCTGTGCGCAAACACACACACACACACACACACACACACACACACACACACACACACACAAATATGTCTGTGGAGGTCAGAGGCATCAGATTCCCCCTGGAACTAGAGTTACAACTCAGCTCATCTGGAAGAACAGTGTGTAATTTTAACTGCTGACCTATCTCTCAAGCCCTCAACATAAAAGAACTTTTGTTTATTTGTTTTGTTTTGTTTCTGAGATGGAGGTTTCTCTATGTAGCCCTGGCCATCCCCAAACTTAGACCAGGCTGGCCACTACCCAGCTTTTTTTTTTTTTTTAAAGGTGGTTTCTTGGATGGAGTTCAAGATGATCCTCCAGGGTGGAAGCCTACAGTGAAGCTTCCTATAAAGTTTCCACAGAGGATCATGACAAGAATGTGTGATGGACCCATGTAAGCCGTTCTCTTAGTGGGCACTGGCCCAGGAGAGGTTAGTCCCCTTAATCCTACTATGGGAAAGGTGGTTAGCTCTAGGACTGCAAATGGGATTTTGAATTTGTCTTTAAATATAAATGGTTGTAAAGAAGCCTGTTCCTAAGAGCCTATTTTTGCTAGCACAAAAACAAGAGGGTTAAACTTGGTTAGAATAAATTTGCTATGTAAGAGCCAAAAGGGGGCTCAATAGAAACTTGGGCCATTTTCCCTGGCCCCCACCTTCTGAACTTGTAGGCCAGGTCACCTTATGTAGTCCAGGATGGTTGGAACTTTATGATCCTCCTCCCTCAGCCTTCAGAGTGTTGCTATCCCAGACCAGAGTCACCCAAACTCGGGCAGCCTTCCTTTTTTGGACTTCACTGCTAGATAGACTGAGTTAGCCATGTGGATGCTGACTATGGAGTTCCGTCCTCAGCGAGGGCAGCAAGGGTGGCATTCTGATGAACTTTAAAGACAGACCTCTGTCCAGTTAAGTGTCTTAGATGTCCCCAGACGTGAACACATTGACATTCTGAGTAGCAGAGGGAAGGAAGGCCGCCTGAGAGGGCTGAAGAGGCAATTTGTATTCCTGTACTACTGGGCATGGGAGCAGCAGCTTGGGGTGGTCTGAGCCAGACAGCAAATTGGGTTGAAGAGTGAGAAGTGAGGAGATGAGTGGGAAGCCAAAGAGTGATCTTCTGGTGTTTGTTGTTGTTTTGGCTTTTTGGGTTCGCTCTCAAACTTACTTCCTTACATTTTAGATGGAAGCAAGCTCACAGACAAAGGGAAATTACAGAAAAATTTCCCGCACAAGAAATCGGGCCTTTAATTCCCTTTGCTCTCTCCTGCAGCCAGGAATCAAAATATTTTTTTTGAGAACAAGCTTCTTTGTACATTTGTTCCAGGCTAAGTCCACGTGTTCCTCCCATATCCTGGTCCTTTTTCTGAGAATGATTTGGTAGTCGTGATGTTGTGGGGGTGAGGGGGGGAAGGGGTTAGTGACAGAGGGGAACGGGCTTGTTCTGCCCTCTCCTTAGCTAGCCAGCTAACCAGCAAATAACTAAGGTTGTGTTCTTCCCCACCCCAAGCCCCTCCTCTTTCCCCGGGCACCCTATGACCCCTCTCTCCTGTTGCAAGCCAGGTCTCCAGGCCTGCGCACAGCTGCCCACAGCGTTGGCAGAACGCTGTAGAGAGCTTGGCCAAATGGAACTTTAATGAATTCAAGACCTGCTGGGCCCAGCCAGGAGAAAGAGCTGGACTTGGGCTGTGTAAAAAGAAAAAAGCAGAAAACTGGCCTCTTGTGGGGAGACTTACACAAGGCTTATTGCGTCAGGCAAGCAGGTACTTGGAGAACTGCGGTTAGTTGGAACAAAGAACACACAGAATCCCAGCTGGCTCCTCAAAGCCCCCCTCCTGGCTGCAGCCGGGTCCCTGGCATCCAGGGAGCCCCACAGTCTTCCAGACTCAGGGAGTGCTGGGGAGCCATGAAAGCCCCCAGGGAAGATATTGGGTCCTCAGGGAGCTACTGGGAATCTCAGGGGTCCTGAGAGCCTCGGGGGTCCTCAGGGCATCACTTGGAGTCTCAGGGACCCTCAGTGGTCCTCGAGAGCCTCAAGGGTCCTCAGGGGCCCTCAGGAAAGCTACGGGGAGTCTCTGGGAGCCAGTGGAGTCCTGTTAGTCTTCAGGGGAGCTGCTGGGAGTTTGGGGGGGTGTCCTTGGGGAACCTCAGAAAAGCCCTCCTGTTCCTGGGGCCCTCAGTGGGGCTAGCCTAGCTTGCATATCCTTAGCAGTTCAGGGCAGCTGCCAACTGTGCCCTCCCACCCCCTACCCCAGGCGGCCACAAGTCTATAGAGAGCTCTCTGTGGGACTTGATTACTGTTTTCAAATACTTAAAAGGCTGTCATTTGGAAAAGCGGTGGATTTATTCGGTATGGAGCCAGAGGATAAAATTAAGACTGAAGGCGGAAACTGTAAGAAAACAGACTCTGCTTCATAAAAAGAAAACTTCAGCCATTGGAGTCTTTGCCGGGATAACCAGGATAACCGGTGGCTTTGGGAAGTTCTGAGCTGCTCAGCTCCGGAGATGCTCAAATGAAATGTCTAGAGGGTCAACCTAGTAGTTTAGTTGTCTCCTTCTGTCGTGTGCTGCTAAGGATAGGCACTCTGCTTTTTCTGTCTGTGTATAGTGCCCAGTACTGCATGTTGGATGACATGAAGAATGATAACCAGAGGGTGGTCTCAGGTCTTTTGTAAGAGCGGCTCCTGGGGAGCCTGACAATCCTCTCACAAGTCTTTGAATGGAAAAGGGCTGACTTAACACGTACAGCACCCACGCTGTGGAGTGATAGGAGCAGATAGAGCTGTTGGCTCCTTTCTGTGCTCAAAGTACCAGGGTGGTTTCCTGTGGAATCTCAGGCACACAAGGAGATGTCCTCCCTCATGTTAACCAGAACTACTTATAATACTCGGGAGTCCCCTCAGACAGAGGGTAAGATGAAACTAGACTTTGGGGTTCCATTTTGACCCCAACTGCTATGATCTGCCCTGTGTTTATTCCCCTGCCCCTTTGTATATGTGCATTCTGTAAGCCAGTGATTTGCAGCTCACACACACACACACACACACATGTGCACTTGTATGTGCACACACACATTGTCAACACATACACAAACACAAACAGTGAATCCTGTAATTTTCAGGATTCACTGAGCACCTACAATGTGCAAGTCTTTGTTCTAGGTACTAGGGTTACAACAGTGAGGCAATTTGATGAAAAATTCCTCCTGAATTTGTACTTTAATGGGAAGAGACCTGTAAACAATGGGGCATTAGAAAGAGATCGTGTTGGGGGGGTGGTGAAGAGACGGATCAGTGGTTAAGAGCACTGACGGCTCTTCCAGAGGTCCTGAGTTCAATTCCCAGCAACTACATGGTGGCTCACAACCATCTGTAATGGGCTCTGATGCCCTTTTCTGATGTGTCTGAAGATAGCTACAATGTAGTTACATACATAAAATAAACAAATCTTTAAAAAAAAGAAAATAATTGTGTTATGAAAAAGAGAGAGAGGAGAGAGAGAGAAAGAGAGAGAGAAGGCATCAGGACAGAAAGGGACACAGTACTACTGGGATTTTCTTTCTTTCTTTTTCTAAGATTTATTTCTTTTTATTTTTATGAGTACATTGTAGCTGTCTTCAGACACACCAGAAGAGGGCATTAGACCCCCCATTACAGATGGTTATGAGCCACCACGTAGTTGCTGGGAATTGAACTCATATCCTCTGGAAGATCAGTTAGTGTTCTTAACCACTGAGCCGTCTCTCCAGCCCACTACTGGGATTTCTAATAAACTAATCAGATAGATCTTCACCCAAATGGGGCTATGTAAAGGGGCTCTGTGAGCAGAGACTAAAAGGAAGTGAACAAGCCATATGGGAATGCTGTTCTAGGCTGAGGGCCTGGCTGCAGCTAAGGCCCTGTGGTAGAGTTTGGTAGTATGGAGCCTGGTAGGCTATGGGACAAAAAGAGCCCTGCACACTTGAGTAAGTAAGCGTGGCAGTGAAGCTCATTGTGGCTTCTGTGCTGCCTGTCTCCTTAGTTTCTGTATCACTCTGTCTTCAAGTGTGGTGTGCTTTCAACTAATAGAATATAGCAGATACTATAGACATTGTTTCCAAGATCCCCAAGCTTCCACTTCTCTACTTTCTCTTTTCTTACTCACTCACCCACCCACGCAATGTGCCACCCCATGGAGAGACACATTTGACAAGAAAGCAACTGGAGTGAGGGGTTTTCTTACTTGTGAGCAACCCAAGGCCCTCAGCCTGCAAGTCCCCAGGGAGCTGAGTCTTGCCAACTGCTCTGTTAATTGAGAGGGGATTCACTGCTCGCTGAGCTATCTGAGATGACCATGGTCACTGCCCACACTCTGATTATAGCCTGTGAGAGGCTGAGCCAGAGAACCCAGCAGACCACTCCCACCTCGTGCCTGGACACGGTGGAAGAATTAATGTTTGTTTTTTTTGGGCGCCAAGTTTTGGAATAATTGTTTTTCGGTCGTGGATAACTGGTACACAGGAGGAGTAGTTAGTGATGAGCTCACGTTGATGGACAGAGCCAGATTGTGTAGGGTTTGTGGCTTATTGTACTTCGGTGGCATTCCTCGGTGGCATTCCTCTGGTAGGAGTGGGAGGGATTCAATGGAATGGTAAAAGGAGAGGAAAGGCTCAAGCTGAGTTAACGATCTTGGAGAAAGATTTTTTGTGATAGTTTGGGAAGGCCATAAGCACAAGGCCTGACCGCCATGATGGTCCAGTTGGGAGGTGGTACCTAGAATATGGAAGAGGGATGGACAATGGAGGTGACCAGGAGTAGAACATGTTTTCAAACAGAGCCAAGGGAACTTCCTGACAGACTGGCTTGAAGTCTAAGAGAAAGAGGGACTTGGTGATGACTTTGGTGTCTCAGTGGGGTAGGATGAAGGATGGATGGAGAAGACATGGAGGAGATCAAATTAGGGGCAGAAACTTCAAGTTCAGTTTGGGAAATATCAAGTTCTAGGTGACTTATAGGCAGACACTTTTGTAACTTAGCAGCTTAAGTGACAGGTCTGGGCCGGAGATGCAAATTTAAAAATCATTAGTGGTATTTCTCAAGATATGATGCCAGGTGAGGCCTGGTGCTAGCCACGGTAGCTATGAGACAGAACCCCAGTGGCCAGCAACAGATGTTCACAAAAGAGATGCAATACATAGTGTCACACACTACTGTGTGGGTGAACCCAGGGACTATTATGCTAAGGGAAGACTCCAGACAAAAAAAGACAAATTCTAGTCCACTTATGTGACAGAGCTAATGTCAAAGTTATAGAAACAGGAAGTAGAAAGGTAGCTAACAAGCACAGGAAGAAGAGGAATGGGATCAGGGTTTCTGTTTCAGGAAGAGGAAAATGGCTCTGTTGATGTCCCCAAACGGCGTGAATGCTGAGCCTGCTGTCACTAGCCTGTAATCCCAGACCTTGGGAGGCAGAAGCCTGTTCACAGACAGAACTCTGGCCACTTCTCCTTCTCTTGGATTGATATTTCCCTTTTCCAAGACATTCTTGTCAGCACAGAAACAGGATGTTATCTAGAGCTACCAACAGACATTCTGGAGCATTCCTCACCCTGGAAAAGCATTCTGCACCTGGATTCCAGGCACCACAGGCTCCCTGTCTACTCTACTACTGCTCCTGTCATCAGCCTTTGCTGCACTTACGCCTCCCCACCCCCACCTCTCCCACCCAACCCTGCCACTACCCCTACCACAAGGCATTCTCCTTTGGGGTTCCCCTGGGTTCTCTTTGGACTTTTTGTTTTTCATTTTTTGCCCCTTTTCAATCTAACTTTCAACTTGTTTTTCTCTTGTGTTTAATTTTATTTTAGCAGCTCCCCCATTCCTTGCATCTTGCTCACTTTTAAAGGTTCTCATGTCTGCCATGGGTCGCCACCTTCTGTTTTAGACTTTTGCTTCCAGACCCATCTTTTGGGAAGTCCTTCTTGAGTGTGGCTTCTAACTCCTGCCCACATATTCTGCTACATACTCCATTTCTCTCACCCTTCTCCGACTTGGAGAACATTATTAGTGTCTTCCTAATCCCCTCACTGCTGCTGTTCCTCCAGTCTGAAAGCTGCCAGATGGAGGGATCACACTTGATCCTTCCTCCTCCTTCCCTCCATCCTCTTCATCATTGCCACAGGCACTGAGATTTTACTGTGTGCTACACGTGTGCTAAATGCACCCTGTCACTTAATAAGATTGAAGTTTGATTTTTACAAAGGAGCTGCAGGCTTGGAGTCACTGAGATCAAAAGTGATTCATAAGGAAGACTATGAGGCCGTGGCTCCTTCCTTCCAGTCTCGTGATGCTGATTGCTGCTGCTAAGGACTTGACAAGGAGCCTTACTCAACAGACAGATGTGGAGAAATAAAAGCTACCCAGGATGAACAGTCCTCCACATGAAGCTATCTCCTCCTGTAACCTGGATTCCCTCCTCCTTGTCTTTGTTTCTGAGACAAGTTTTCATGAAGCTCAGCTGGCCTCCAACTCACTATGTAGCCAAGACTCTTGACTCCCCGTTCTCCTACCTCTACTTCCTCAGAGCTGGGGATTACCGTCATGCACCACCACTTCTAGCTGGTCAGCGCTAAAGCCAAGTCTGGTGTAAGTATGCCCTCACAGCCTGGCACTGAGCAAGCATGGGCTGCACAAACCCAGCGAGAAGTGGAGACCATTTCTGGGGGCTTGCTTGGCTGCTGAGCCAGAACTCCCCAAAGTGAAGAACTAATGTTGTCCGTAGAAAAGGGAAGAAAGTGAGAGAAAAGGGTAAGAGGGAAGAGTTAGGAGGGTGGAAGGCAGTAAGGGAACGGAGGAAAGAAAGAGCTGGGGAGAAAGAGCCAGCCAGAAAGAGCTAGGACAACTAAGAAAACTGAGGACAAGAATTAGGTAAGGATGAGCGGACAAAGTAGCTACTCTGGCCTGAATGTGTCCCCCAAGGTTTCATGTACTGTCGTGGGGGTAATGGGGAAGCCTGGCAAGATGCTACATATTGTCAAGTCCGAGCATCTGAGTAGCATTATGGTAACTGACAGGGCAGAAGAAGAAAACAGTCTTGCAAACCTCGGACCACAGCATGTGCACACGGTGGCACAAATTCTGCCTGCCTCTCTTTAACCCCGCCCCTGCCCAACAAAATAATAAATATTAAAAAGAAGAAAGAAAGGAAGGAAGAAAGAAAAGAAAAAAAGGGAAAGGAAGGAAGGAAGGAAGGAAGAAAGAAAGAAAGAAAGAAAGAAAGAAAGAAAGAAAGAAAGAAAGAAAGAAAGAGAGAGATGGGGCTAGAGAGGTGGCTTCATAGTTAAAAATACTTGCTGCCCTTGCAGAAGGCTGGAGTTTGGTTCCCGGCAACTACATCGGGCTGTTCACCTCTGCCTGGAAGAGGATCTGACGCGCCCTCTTCTGGCCTCGGTCAGCAACTGCACTCATGTGCACATTCCCCTCCCATCTTGTAGGTAGGTCATTGAAAAGAAAATAAAATCATTAAAAAATAATAATAATTAGAAGGGCTGGAGAGATGGCTCAGCGGTTAAGAGCACTGAGTGCTCTTTCAGAGGTCATGAGTTCAGATCCCCGCAACCACATGGTGGCTCACAACCATCCGTAATGAGATCGGATACCCTCAAATGGGTGTCTGAAGACAGCTGCAGTGTACTTACATATTATAAACAAACAAATAAACATACAAAACAACCTTTGGGTCAGAGCGAGTTGGGGGGAGGCTAGAGCGAGTGGGGGCCAGAGCGAGCCTGGGTTGGAAGGGCGGAGCAAGAGGGAAAAGGGAAGACGAAAAATAATTAAAAACAAGGGCTCAGTGGGTACAGATGCTTGTTGTCAAGCCTGATGACCTGAGTTCGATCGCCAAGCCTCACGTGGTAGAAAGTAAGAACCAGTCATTGTACTCTGACCTCCACAGGGAGGCATGCACTCACTCTCCCACTCACACGGTAAATAAATATGAACTTTTAAATAAAAACTTAATCTCCAGTGATGGCATTTGGAGGCAGAATCATTGAGAGGTAGTCAAGGTAGGCCATTGTAGTGGCATTAGTACCTTACTTATTAGGAAAGGAGATGGTACCCATATGCTTACTCTGTTCACTGTACGATTCACATCTTCATGTTCTGGCAAGACAATGGTACATTTTGGATTCCCCAGATTCCGTAAGTAGTTGCCAAATAAACCTTCATTTAAAAAATGAATATACCAAGCTGCATGGCAGCAGTGGTGCACACCTTTAATCCCAGCACTCAAGAGGCAGAGGCAATGGGATCTCTGTGAGTTCGAGGCCAGCCTGATCTTCAGAACTAGTTCCAAGACAGCCAAGGCTAGACAGAGAAACTCTGTCTGGAAAAACCAAAAATAACTAAATAATTAAATGAGCCCAATATGTGGTGCTCAGTAACAGCAACAGAAAGTGAACTCAGACAATGGCAGGAGAGGCTTGTGGGTATCTGTGGCAGGAGAGGCTTGTGGGTAGCTCTCTCACTGGTACAGCATTTGCCCGGTCTGTGTGAGACCCTGGGTTCTGCTTCCAGCATCATAAAGCAAGTACAAGTCAGAGGGGAGAACATAGACACTTCTTGAGCCATGGGTGGGAGGGAGTTCAGCTATGATCAGTAAAAGGCTTCGGCTATGTGGCTGCTGTCCTCTAAAGGGAGAAAGCCCGAAGACTTCCTCGGCAACAGAAAGGGACTCTCTCCATCTTGTGAGCTCTGACCCCTCTTTGGCACAGGCTGGCAAGTTAGTGGGGAGCCAGAGCCTGGGCCTCTGAGAATGGTGGTCCAGTTCCTAGTTGGAAGCTAGGTTGGGCAAACTCTTCTCTGCTCCCAAAGTTCTGCCTTCATCCTGCTTATGCAGTATGTCTTCCCTGTAGCCATGACAACTGCACACCAGAGTGGTCACCTTGGATGGTTGTGAAAGGAAGCCATTGTGCAGAGTCTGCAGATGTGAGTCATTATTTTTTCGCCTCCTCGACCAAGCCATGTTTCTTTCAAGAAAAGTGATTTACCATTTTCTTCAGTGGTAGAAGCACTGTTAGTGGCCCATGTTCCTATAGGCAACCCCCTCACCTCATTGCTCCTGGAACCAACCCTAATTAAACTCATTGGTTGACAAAATAAAGACCCAAAGTAGAGAGAGATCTAGCTGGGGAAAGGAAGAGGACCGGTAGGAGTAAGACAAGGGTGAAAGGGATAACGGGAGTGCACATGTCATAATGAAACCTGCGGATAATGGATACTTAGCAGATGCTAATCAAAAATCTTTTTAAAAAGGTGTCTAGAGACTTTCCAGATTCTCTTTCTGAAGCAGCTTGTGCTGGGGAAAGGGCCATGTGCTGGCTGGTTTTGTGTCAACTTGACACAAGCTACAGTCATCAGAGAGAAAGGAGCCTCAGTTGAGGAAATGCCTTCATGAGATCCAGCTGTAAGGCATTTTCTCAATTAGTGATCAAGGATGGAAGGCCCAGCCCATTATGGGTGGTGCCATCCCTGGGCTGGTGGTTCTGTGTTCTATAAGAAAGCAGGCTGAGCAAGCCATGGGAAGCAAGCCAGTAAGCAGCACCCCTCTATGGCCTCTGCATCAGTTCCTGCCTCCAGGTTCCTGCCCTGAGTTCCTGTCTTGACTTCCCTTTGGTGATGCACAGTGATGCTGAACCAACCTCTTCCTCTCCAACTTGCTTCTTGGTCATGGCGTTTGGTTGCAGTACTAGAAACCATAACTAGGACAGACCGCCATGACATTGACCTGGAGGAGGTACAGGGAGACCAAAGCAGAGTTATGGTGACAGAAGACCTGGACTGGATCAGGATCTGTAGCTTGGCTCTAGAACAGTGGTTCTCAACCTTCCCAATGCTGAGACCTTTTAATACAGCTCTTCATGTCGTAGTGAACCCCAGCCATAAGATTATCTTGATGCTACTTCATAACTGTAATTTTGCCACTGTCGTGAATTGTAATATAAATATCTGATACGTGATCCGCAAGGGGGTCATAAACCACAAGAAGGTCATAACCCGAAGGCTGAAAAACACTGCTTTAGAATGTACCTATCTTCAAGGGCCTGGCAGTCCAGAGGAAAAGTGCTGTGCACTTTAGGGGCAGGACTGGTCAGCATCCTCTAGGCCCAGGTGAAAGACTTGACTTTTGGTTCAGTCCAGTGGTCTAGGAATACCTGGGACTTCGGGGACAGGAAGACGGTAGGATTCTAAGCCCCTTATTACAACTTATGGACATGGCTTCTCTGAGTTAAACACATTCTGAACTTGGACCAGAGCTTAAGGCCATGGCAGGCGTGTGAGCATCCTTAAGCCGAGAGCCATTGCTTTCTGGTGGAGGATTTGATCTCAGGCCATGGCTATAAAAGCAAGCTTGGCAGATATTAATGATCTAAACTAATTGGCCATCCATTCCAACAGCTCATTAGCTCAAGCTGGATGCTTCTGTGCAGACAGACGGCCTAGCACCCTGGGCAAGGGATGCCCACGTTCTGCTGCCAGCTGGGAAGGGGTGCTTACAGACTGGCGTGCCTAGCAGTTGGCTGCTTGTCCAGCCTCAGAAACAAGAAAGCAGTCATTCATGGGGGACAACAGGCACCTAGGCAGCATAGAAATGCTTCCAGTTTTCACACTCTTAGCCTCCAGCACAAAGTAGGAATAGAGAGTTGAGGAGCCCTGGCTGGAAGCCCCAGTCTTCCTCTTAGACAAAATCAAGAGTCTCAGAAAAGCGTTCTTCACAAGAGGAGGGAGATCTTCACAAAGAACTGGGAAATCTTGCCATTGCAACCCAAGTCTGCCTGGCTTATCTTCTACCAACTCACCAAACCTACCTCTCCATAAAAAACAAACAAACAAAACAACACAACAAAACAAAACAACAACAACAACAAAACATTGGCCTTCAGAGCCAGAAGATTTCTCCTGGAAGATTTAGTTTTAACTTCACTCTTGCCCTTCTACAAGTGTGGCCTCAGAAAAGTCAGTCAGTCTTTCTGGGCCTCAATTTTTCTCCCTATTGTTCTATTGTTGCTAGGCAGTGGTGGCGCATGCCTTTAATCCCAGCACTTGGGAGGCAGAGGCAGGTGGATTTCTGAGTTCGAGGCCAGCCTGGTCTACAGAGTGAGTTCCAGGACAGCCAAGCTTACACAGAGAAACCCTATCTCAAAAAAACCAGAAAAAAAAAAAAAGAGTTATATGTTAATCTCAGGGTTTTTATGATTTCATGAGCTTCTGTGGGTGACAGTGTCTTGTATATAAGACACTCATGCACATACTATCCAGAGTTCTAAATGAGTGGCAAAGGGAGGTGGTCTCATAAAAACATGCTAACCAGATCCTGGCTCCTCTGTGACTCCCTAGGTCCTTGTAACTGAAGCAAAGTCATTTTGGAGACCGTGTAGGACAGTGGGCCTGTGCTGTCATAGCCTTTAAGGCTGGTGAGTCTCAGATGTCAGGCTGTCCACCCAATATGGGTAGAAGGAAAATCTTAAAGAAATTCTGTGTTCCAGGTCCCCTCCCTCCCTAGTTTTTCTCTGACAGTCTTTACTGACAGAACATTGGAGATTCCTAGTCTCCAGATCTATGCTTAAGAGGCAGAGTTTCAAAAAAATATATACATACCAGGGCACCTTGGGATGCATCTAAGAGCTTTGGGTCACTGACTTTCTTTTTTTGTTTGTTTGTTTTTTTTGTTTTTTTGTTTTTTTTGTTTTCCAAGACAGGGTTTCTCTTTGTAGCCCAGGCTCTCCTGGAACTAACTCTGTAGACCAGGCTGGCCTCGAACTCAGAAATTCGCCTGTCTCTGCCTCCCAAGTGCTGGGATTAAAGGCATGCGCCACCACCACCCAACTGGTCACTGACTTTCTGAGTCCCAAGATAATCAAATCCTGCTTTAAATTTAAGATCCATGGCTTCCACTTCCTTCAAAGACTAATATAAAAAAATTTTTTTCTTGATAATATGTACATTTCATGAGAGAAGCAGGCCATGGAAGAGCAGAGTCTGACTTTGAATATGCAATTCACTTATGTTTGAGTAACCAAGTAGGTCACTAAACAGACAGGATGGGCTTCCATGTCTTTCTATTTTGAAATAGGATCTTGTGTATCCTAGGCTAGCCTCAAACTCACCATACAGTTGTAGGCGACCTTGATCTCCTTCCTCCTCTTGAGGGCCAGGGTTATGAGAGTGTGTTGCCACGCTCAGTTTATGTGGCTAACCAGGGCTACTAAGCAAGCACTGTACTAATGGAGTTCTCAGCCATCTCTGCTTTTGATCTTTTCTCTGTGTTCTTTCCCTCTTAATTTATTTCATCTCATCCATACATAAGCTTCAGCACGCATAAAAATGAATGAATTATATACTAATTTTGTTGGTGGAGGGATAAATCATTTATATAGTCACCTATTTATCAGCTCAACAAATCTGGAACTATACATCAATATTACGTACTTGGCAAGCAATTCTCTTAATTGTCCATTTCAAAGGACATTAAGATATGATATGAAAGATAAAATAATTATAAAGGAAAAAATGAAACTTGTATTCACATGGTTACATGGGAAATCTAAGAGATGCCTCAGACAAACTCAGAATTAATATGTAAGTGTGACAAGGTCACTAAATACAAGGGTATACACACATACCAATATAGTATGTACAAATCAGATATGTTTCTATTTTCTTTTTTGTCTTTTTTTAAAGATTTATTTATTTTATACATACATGTACACTGTTGCTGTCTTCAGACACACCAGAAAAGGGTATCAGATCTCATTATAGATGGTTGTGAGCCACTATGTGGTTGCTGGGAATTAAACTCAGGACCTCTGGAAGGGCAATCAGTGCTCGTAACTGCTGAGCCATCTCTCCAGCCCTGTTTTATTTTTCTAGCAAAAACTTAGCAAATTTGCATGTAGGTCTGAAGACTGAACTCAGTGGTTGTACGTTTACCCCGCATGGCTCAGTTCCTAGATTTGACCCCTGTAGTGAGAATTATAGAATCTTGGTTTCTTTACAAAATCACAGAAATAGTATAAGAATATATTTCCATTTTAATCCCAGGTGTGGGCTGCTTCAGATTGTCCCCGGTAGCTAACTATGGTTGGTGGTTAGCTCCCTTCGTCCTCCCTCTCTCTCTCCCTCTCCCTGTCTCTCTCTCTCCCCCTTCCTCCCCCTCTCCCCGCCCCCCCCCCCCCCCCCCCCCCCCACACACACAGAGAGAGCCCAATTATTTAGGAAAAAAGTCTAACAGAGTGTGCTGGCCAGTTTTATGTCAATTTGACACAAGCTAGAGTCATCAGAAAGGAAGGAGCCTCAACTGAGAAAATGCCTTCATAATAAGATCAGGCTATAGGCAAGCCTATAGGTTATTTTCTCAATTAATGATTGGTGTGGGATGCTTCAGTCTATTGTGGGTGGTGCCATTCCTGGGCTGGTAGTTCTGGGTTCTATAAGAAAGCAAGACATGGCAAGCAAGCCAGCACTCCTCCATGGCCTCTGCATCAGCTCCTGCCTCCCTGGTTCCTGCCCTGGTTGAGTTCCTGTCCTCATTGTTTTTAATGATGAACTGTTGTATAGAACTGTGAGAAACAAACCTTTTCCTCCCCAAGAGGTTATGGTGTTTCATCACAGCAATAGTAACCCTAACTAAGACAGAAGGACTTATATCCAAGAACAAACCTAACAAGATGGCTCAGCAGATAAAGGCACCTCCTGCCAAGCCTCATGACCTGAGTCCAATTTCTGGGACCTATATGGTTGAAAGAGAGAAGTGGCTTTTACAAGCTGTTTTCTCTGACCTCCATGTGCCCTCCCACTAAATAAATAAATACAATTATAAAGTATTACTGAGAGAAATGAAGGAAGAGGTGAACACACCTTGTCCAGGGTCCATGCCCTAGCAGTATAAATAGGGAGAGATGGGGTAGTGAATCCACTCTGCTTATCTCTATGCTCTGTGACCTCAAAGCTGGCCATGGCTCTGAGGTGTCCACCCATGTCTACCTTCCCCAGCAAGGCACCTGCATTTGAACCTTCCCTAGCCTTACATTGTATCCTTACATTGTATCCTGTATCCTTACATTGTATTCTTACATTGCATCCTTACATTGTATCTTTACATTATACAAGATAGCTATCCTTACATTGTATCCTTACATTGTACAATGTATCTATCCTTACATTGTGCAATGCATCTACCCTCACATTGTATCCTTACATTGTACAATGTATCTATCATTACATTGTATCCTTACATTGTACAATGTATCTCTCCTTACATTGTATCCTTACATTGCACAAAGTATCTATCATTACATTGTATTCTTACATTGTACAATGTATCTATCCTTACATTGTATCCATACAATGTGCAATGTATCTATCCTTACATTGTATCCCTACATTGTGCAATGTATCTATCCTTATATTGTATCCATACAATGTGCAATGTATCTATCCTTACATTGTATCCATACATTGCAAAATGTATCTATCCTTACATTGTATCCTTACATTGTACAATGTATCTATCCTTACATTGTATCCTTACATTGTACAATGTATCTATCCTTACATTGTATCCATACAAT